>CM040119.1:178593959-179793959 GCA_022559845.1 Amorphophallus konjac
ACATTTTTACTTATTTTTTGATTAAGTAGATTTTTCTTATTTTAATGGGAATCTACAGTGATGTTTGAACCCTCCGTGAAATATTCCTTCCTTCGGACTGGTGATTTCATCATAGAGACCTCCGTAAGTCTACGTTAGCCTTAGATTCCCTCAAGGCAGCCGAGTAGGTTGTACCCTAAAAACTAATGATACCGTGTCTTGTCACGTCACTCTAAAGAAACGTGATATTTTAGCCGTCATAGAGCGCTGCTTCTAGCCTCTTTGAGAAGTCAGTTCTCTGTCAGTAATTGGCGACACTGACCTGGGCGCCAGAAGGAATTAGCGACCTGTCTAGTGCCGTTATTTCCCTGATATATCGACCTAAGCCTGGGTGCTATTTCATCGAGCCTATACTATTCACAGGAATGGGCGACCACGCATGTCGCTATTTCTGAAATTGGTGGCGACTGAATGGGCACCAATTACCAAGTTTCATGGCATGTCTTGGTTTTTCATGAGGTTTAATGATGTGTCCTACTTGTTTAAAGTTATGCCCTTGAACTCCTTCATTCGTGAAATCCACCCCATCATCCTACAATGGTTATTCCTTTGGAACTCTATATTGGCTATAACTATAGTGGACGTCAAAAATATACATGACTCAATGCCTGTGCATATAGGGCCCGATCTAGTCCTGGGAGGAACACCCGAAAGTACTTGTGCCCATGGGAGTTTATTGATCACGGTGTGGCATTGCACCGAAGTGCGTGACTAGCTTGATTTATGGCATTCCACGAGTCGTACTTGACTTGACATGACATGACTTGCATGGCCCAGAATGGATATTTACTTGCTTGATATTATAATAGCCAATTCGTGACATAACTTGATATATTTACAAGCTTGACCATCTTGATACATTTTACATGATTATCTTGAAATCTTGCTTGTTCGTCTATACTAAATCTTGATACTCTCTCATGTTGAGTGGTGATAGGAAGATCTAGAGGGGAGGGGTGAATAGATCCGCTCCTTTTTTACCATTCTTTGTGGAAATAAAAACTAAGACTAACACAATAGATAATGAGGCAGATATTAGTTAATATCTAAGAAGCTAGATACACACAAGATGCCTGGAAACGGTCCTATCAAGCTTCTACCGTTGGAACACGAGTGAAGACAAACCACAAGACAAGATCTTTAAGGTGGTTCAGTCTCAATCTAGAGACCTACGTTCACCCCTCACACAACACAGTGAGGCTTCACTAGTGCCAACGCACAACAGCTAATTCACAGCTTCTAACTGAGGGATACACTCTCACACACCGCTGTCACACAGCTTGTGGGATCACAACCCAAACCACACAGATAGGCGACAACACCTTCTGTCTTCCTACACGCGGGTAGGGATCTAATGATATGAAGTTTATTTAGAAGATGAGCAAACTAAAAATGAAATGGCCTGACAGGGTATCGTAATGAAAATGCTATGACAAAGGAGTCTCCTGTCTGGGAATGAGCTTGAGAGATCCTTGGCTTCCTTCTTCTCGTTGAATCTACACAGCTACCCTTATGAGAGAAGGACGATCAAGCTCGATGCTTCCACGGATTATAAATGGAGCTTCACTGAACCCTTGTGCTTGCAAGGAGGTCTCTCGTCGTGAGGAAGAGAAAAGTCTTCTTCTTGTTTCACTCATGCCAGCTGCATCAGGACGAAGAGTGGCTTGGACAGCAACCTTTTTCCTTCTTCGTATTCACTTCAGCGATCTTCTCATCTCTCCTGCTTGCTTCCGTTTTCAACTAGAGCTTATGCTCCTTATGTATATTGGTGTCCTAGGGCGACACCAACGTTGTCCATTTTTCAAGCAACACCCAGAATGTCACATCCAAATTATTTGATCTGCTTCCACTTGCATAGTTGCCTCCATTTCTATCTTGTCTGCAGGAATGTGGATAGGTAGGAGACCATAGCAGAAAGGGTATGATTTTCTTTAGAAAATATCTCTGCCAAATCACAGTCTTCTGACACCGAAGCAGTCTGACGGCTTTTTCCAGAGCAAACGTATCCTCTGGATTAAGTTTCAGATCTTGACATCAGCTTCCGTCGGATTCAGATCCGTTCTGGTCGAACCAAGTGTGTCGACACTTTCCTGTCAGTGTGTTGAGACATTCCTTTGAAAATCTTGTAGACAGCTTCTGCCAGTTTCAGGCATGTTCTTGTTGAACGTTGATGTGTCAACACTTTACCCCTAGTGTGTCGAGACATCCCTTTGAAATTATTGAAGAACCATGACTGATGAGTCGAGACAACACCAAACGGTGTCGAGACATAAGCGCCTTGTGCAGAGATTATCACACGAATGTGTCGACACTTTTCACTCAGTGTGTCGAGACATCGGTGAATCCAGATACTTAGTCAAAACGGCTTCAGCTTGAATTCTTCTGGATGTGTCGAGACATGAATCAGATATGTCGACACATTCTGTTATGTCGGAGCTCAATTTGTTGGAATTTCAACATAATCTCTTCTGGATGTGTCGAGACATCACTAGGCCGTGTAGAGACATCACTTAGTGAGATTCTTCTGCACTTGTTTAATCAATTCATCAAGCCAAAAATAAGTTAGATATTTCTCAACCATCTATTAATGATTTATGATTTGTTATTATCAAAACCAGGGGACACAACATTCTCCCCCTTTTTGATGATGACAACCATGAATCATTAAATCCAAGCATTCATATATCAATACAATCAAATTGGTTCGAGGAGCCATCAACCAAGTAAAATTAATCCATTCACACAACCACTGAATGTTAGGATTTTTCAACATATAGCATTTTCAACATCAATAAGAAGGCTTGATTCATTAATCAACCATAATTTTGTACAAATCAAGCAAGGATGTGTGTTCAAGTAGTTACACTGCAAATCTACATGCAAAATCTAGATGACAAAGCTAACTACATGATGGATGCTTGATGATGCTGGTCTTCAGTACTTCTTCCCCTTTGTCATCAGCAAGGAGGGGGTGAAGGAGGAGGCTGCTGTGGTGGAGGCATGGTGCTGGTGCTGGCCAGGTGCAGGATCTGTGCCTCTTGGAACTGATGTTGCAGGTCGGAGATGGCTGTCTCTAGAGAGTCAAACCTGTGATTTAATTGCTCATCCTTTTGACTGATAAAACGTTGTAAGTTTTGGATGTTTTCTTTGATGTCCTTGAGCCAGGTATACATCATCTCACAAATGTATTCTGTTTCAGCCCTCTGTTGGGAGCCTTGTGGTGGAAAACAAGAAGAGGTGGCTTCTGTTTGAGGAGGAGAACACCATTCATCACCTGCGTCCTGCAGGGCTGGTTGGAGTTGAGCTTTATGCAGACGTATGAGCTCCAAGATTTCACTACCAACCATATCTAGTTTCTTGTATACGATGTCCATCTTTGCCTCAGCTTTGGTGGTGCTATTGACTGCTCTAGCTGTGTCAGTATGAACTGTGTCGGCAAGCCTGGAAGAGGCATCAAGTAGCTTATTGGTGTTAGAATACAATTTCCCTTTCAACCTTTGGGAAGCATCCAGTAAGCGAGAAGTAGTGGCATTGATGGTTCCTTCCAGATTGGAGGTGGCATCAAGAGATCTGTTGATCTCAGTGGCCACATGTGCCCGGATGGATGTAGTTGTGCCAGCCGCTTGTGCTCTGATGGATGTAGTGGTGCCAGCCACTTGTTAAGCTAGCTGATTGGAGGACTCCATCAGTTTGGCACACTTAATGTTGAGATTACATTGATCCTCTCGGATGTCATAGGCATGCATGACCATTTCAGTAGTTTTCTCCTGGGTTTTAGTGTGGATCTCTCGTAGTCTTTTCATGATTTTTCCTGCTCGTTCACACACATTTATTAGGAAGTTCATGAAGCTTTTCATCCTTTCATCTGACTTATGTTTGTCATGCACAAATTTCTCCCATCGGCTGTTCTGAACTTGCTCATAATGGAGTTGTCTAGCTTCTAGTCTATCCACTTGTAGACTGATCTGACGACAGGAGGAATTCAAACTCCCAAATTGGGCAGTGAGAAATTGAATGAGGGCAGGATGAATATCCATTAAACTGCCAGTGGCACCAAATGCAGGGCCTTGGCCTCGGCATGAAATTCAGGAGGGGCATCCCTTGCAGTGAACACTCTAGGCTCATTTTCTAGAGACAAAGGAGGTTGGATACCAAAAGCCATCATCATCCCAGGCTGGTCCATGGGATCTGCAAACTGCTGCTGCTGAAGAGCATGCTCAAAGTGGATATCTGCATGAAACATTTCCTCATGCTGATCTAACTGTGCTTCTGAATCTGGTTGGTCCTGTGCGGGTTGACCTTGGGGAGGTTGGTCTTGTGGAAGCTGTTCCTGTGGAGCTAGCTGAACAGGGGGGTTAGGTACATGACCAGGTAGATTCCTCACCATTTTGTCACCTTCCTTTTTGAAGTGCATATAGTTTTGGATGAACCTCAGGGTGTAGACATTACTCTGGGGAATAGTTATGGATTTTTCCTTGTCAAGAGTGATGCCAACCTTCTGAAAGATGGCAGTAAGGTGTGCAGCATAAGGCAGGCTACGCCTGTTGAGAGTGCAACTGTCCATAACCTGAAGCATGATTTCTAGAAGACAAACATGGTATTTGTTGAATGGACAGTAAAAAAGGAATCGTTGTGTCTCAGTAAGTCTGCTTCTGCCACCCCCTTGTGCGGTAATCATGGTAGTGAAGATATGATGTAGTAGACGCTGCAGTGGGGGAAATCGATTGGTGTCAAAGGATTTGACCAAAAGTTGGGTGTCATCCTAAGGATTTCTAGGCTTGCTAGTCAGGAGGGTGTAAGCAGCAGACAGGTCAATGTGAACCTCAGATTCTATTTCCCCATCCCGGGGTATGTGTAAAGCTCTATGAAGAAGCTTAGTTGTGAGCTTGATGGAAACCCTCTTGACTACAGTCCGAAGGACTTTCTTTTTCTCATCAAAGAATAAGTTCTTGTAGAACTGCTAAACTAGAAATGGGTAGTATACCCTATGCTCAGACATAAACTGTTTCCAACCTTGGAACTCGAACAACAGCAATAGTTCAGGAAAATACACAACCATCTCTTGGTCACTAAAATCCAGATACCTAGGGAAGAGTATCCGGGAGGGATCACTTTCTTCTTCCCTCGCGAAGATAGCAGCACTTGGCTCCGGAGGAGCTAATTGAACTTTGGCCTTCCCTTTTTCTTTGGCGGACAGCCGCGGCCACTTGGCCGGGGTTTACGGTGGCAAACCCTTGTCAGTGTTGGACCCCTGGGCTTCGGCAGCCCTTTTTCTGGCTGGTTCTGCAGCTGGGCGGTCCTCAATACGCTTGGATCTCTCTTCAGAGGGATCTTTCAAAGCAGCGACATTCTTGGAAGAAACCGCCTCTTTCTTCTTGTCGCGGGTGACCGGTGGTGCCATGGAGAGTGGATGGAAAGGAAACGGAGAGCAGCTAGGGCTAGATAGGGAGCTGGCGTAAGAGGCAAAGAAGGATGGAGGTGGGTGTCGACCTCCACGGCTTGGATGTGCAGAGTCACCGTAGAGAGAGAGAGAGAGAGAGAGAGAGAGAGAGAGAGAGGTCGCGAGGGAAATAGAGTTGAAAGTGAAGAAAGGGTGAGAAATTGGTTTTCACCGTCGAGTTAAATGGGGAAAGTTGAGATTTTTACTTTTGAAAAAGGTAACCCTAAAATTAGAAATGGTGTATATGCCCCTATGTTAAATTTAAACGGTTTAAAGCTTATAAGCTCATTTTTGAGTAACAAACATTTGAGAAAAACCATTTTTGCAATAGATGATATGACTTAAACAGTTGAGAAAGTTAAGAGAATAGAACCAAGCCCATTTGACTTACTCGTCACATTCATTTGGCATGATTGGAAAAGAAGATAAGCAAGTATTGAAAATAAACAATACCCCCTTTTGTTTTGAAGCAAGTTGTAGAGTCAACCCCAAATCATATTATTATTTTTTAATTAATTAAACGGTCCGATATAGCATTCACTTTTTGACACAAGGAAGCACGTTGTTTAGATGCTAGAGTCCCTAGTTACTCAGTGTAGCTTATCTTTCTGAATTCTTTTGAACAGAGGTGACTTTCCTCATCATGACTAGATTAACCTTCATTTCACTGACGGAGGATCTAATTTCTCTGAAGAGAGGTCATTGCTCTGAAATTATAGCAGCATGGTTTTTAGAGGCGTATTCTCTAAGGGCCCATTTGATAAATGAACAGGACAAGATAGGATGGCACATTCATCAGTTGCTGACACGTATTGGTTAGTTCACGATGTACTCATCGATTGTCTTAATTTTTCATCTTTGATAATCTTCAAAATAAGTCTCACGAACATAGATTTTATGTTATAATAGACGAATAACCTATTCAATCGGAAAGAGTCGAATACGTTGTTCACCTCGATTAAGACGAATGATCAAATTCATCCTACCCATTCATTTATCAAAGAAGACCTAATAGACTTCAAGAAGGGAACATGTTTAAAAATAATACATGCCAATCATTTCAAAAACCAAGGATCCAAGTTGCTGTGAAGTTTCAGACGCAGGGGCAAGGGTTATTTTCAAGGACTTAAGAAATGGTTCAATCCTATTATGAATGCAAGTTTGGTAAAACTCAATGCAATGATTCACGAAAATGAGAATTATAAACAAGAAACCATTTCTTTAACATGTGTAATACAACAAGACTCACCCAGGGTTGTATAGATGAATGAAAACTTTCTTAACTCCCCCTCACTTGATGCTCAGTGAAAAAGTGAAGGTTCAGAGGCAAGAGATTTAAGGTGGAAGTGAAAGAAGCAGTGGGAAGAGGGAGTCAATGAAACTCTCTATTTGTTCTTCAAAACCAAAGCGGCAGTAAGACAGTCTTGACACATGACTTGAAGGTGTCAATCTGAACACCAGGTTCTAAGCTGTATGTCTCGACACATATCAATAGGGTGTCGACCTGTTCAACAGGCATGGTTCAGCATGTCTCGACACATGTCAGTACATCAAACTGTTCTCTGCTAGCTTATGTGATTCTTCATTTCTTATAGACACATGCCATCTTTTACAGCCAATGCCTCTGACTTTCTTCTTTCAGATAGCCATTCAAGAATGGTTTTACATGTTGTTGCCACTGAGAAATGCTTGATTGGATGCTAAAACTTTAAACAAGCTTATGCACTAGAGATCAACTATGCAGATAGCAATATGTAATTCTGACTCATGGTACTTGGCGGAGGCCTGTCCTCACGCATAAGGAGAGTTTCCTGACAGGAGTAACATGTCATTTCACTTCTCAACATTTGATATACCATGTAGTCACAAAATGATGTTCAATTAAAGACATTCATAAGTACAAGCAAGCTCCCCCTGAATGTGACCATCATTCAAGGCAAGGTTCATACATCAAATGGACCATATCTAAATCAAATTAGATATGTATGTTCCAATCAAGGTGAAGACAAGTAAGCAGATCATTAAAGGAGTAATTGATAGCTCAAACCATAGTGGACTGAGGTCTGCATAGACCAAGCTCCCTCCTTCAGGTTGTGAACCTGTCATTGCTTAAGGGTTTTGTGAAGATGTCTGCAATCTGATTTTCTGAGTCTAAAAAATGGAGCTCAAAGTGATTTTTGAGAACTTCATCCCTTATAAAGTGATGCCTAATTTCAATGTGTTTAGTCCTAGAGTGCATGACTGGATTTTTTGTAAGATTTATAGCACTTGTGTTATCACACAGAAAGGGTACACAACCAAGATCTATTAGATAGTCTTGGAGTTGGTGTTTGATCCACAGTACTTGGGTGCCACAACTCCTTACAACAACATATTCTGCTTCTGCAGTTGAGAGTGCAACCGAGTGCTGTTTCTTGGAAGCCCAAGAAACCAAACACCCACTGAGAAATTGACAATAGCCACTAGTGCTCTTGCGGTCCAATTTGCATCCTGCATAATCTGCATCTGAATATGAAATAAGTGAAAGTTCACAAGATGCAGGATACCATAGTCCCAATTCTTGAGTGCCAGCAAGGTATCTAAAGATACGCTTGACAGTAGTCATGTGGGACTCTCTAGGACTAGACTGAAATCTAGCACAAAGGCAAACACTAAACTGAATGTCTGGTCTAGATGAAGTTAGATAGAGCAATGATCTAATCATACCTCAGTATCTCTTTGCATCTACAAGAATACCTTATTCATCTGCATCCAGTGAAGTGGCAGTCCCCATTGGAGTTCCTAAAGGCTTACAGTTGGTCAGATCAAACTTTTTCAGCAACTCCTTCACATACTTGGCTTGATTGATAAAGCAACCTTCATTACTTTGACTAATCTGTAAGCCAAGAAAGAATTGAAGCTCACCCATTAGGCTCATTTCAAATTCATTGGTCATGAGTTTAGCAAACTCTTCACACATTTGAGGTTTAGTGGACCCAAACACTATGTCATCCACATAAATCAGAACTATCAAGATATCTTTACCTTATTTCTTGGTGAATAGTGTCTGATCTACATTACCTCTTGAATACCCTTGTTCGGTGAGATATGAGCTTAGTCTATTATACCAAGCTCTAGATGCCTACTTCAAGCCATACAACGCCCTATCCAACTTATAAACATGATCTTTGAAATATGTGCATTCAAAACCGGGGGGTTGCTCTACATAAACTTCTTCTTTAATAAGAACATTTAGGAAAGCACTCTTAACATCCATTTGCTGCAGTTTGATTTTATGAGAACATGCAAATGCTAGAAAAATTCTAATGGCCTCAAGTCTAGCAACAGGAGCAAAAGATTCTTCATAATCTATGCCAAATTCTTGATTATACCCCTGAGCCACCAATCTGGATTTGTTTCGGACTATCTTTCCATCTTCACTTAGTTTATTTCATAAAACCCATTTAGTTCCTATGACAAATTTTTCTTTAGGCCTTGGAACAAGATGCCATACTTTATTTCTTTCAAACTGATTTAATTCATCATGCATGGAATTGATCCAGTTTTCATCTTTTAGGGCCTCTACAACATTTTTGGGTTCAATTTGAGACACAAGAGCAAGTTGTTCAATTTCATCCATAATTTTGAAATGAGACCTAATTTTAGTTCGGTCATGCAGATTACCTAAGATGTTTTCTAAAGGATGATCTTTCAACACTCTTAGATCAGGTTGAGCATTACCTTCATCTGCCTCGGTGACCGGAGCATTATTTGGTTCTCCTTGGTCCTCATTTGCTTGTGTCTCTTCTTGTGGAAGTTCCTCTTTTCCTCTTATGTTCAGGAATTCCCCATCATCATCTTCCCTGCAAGAGTTGTTGTGATCAATCTCATCAAAAGTGATGTGAGGGGATTCTTCCACATAAAGGGTCTTAAGATTATAGACTCTATAAGCTCTAGACTTATCAGAGTACCCAAGAAATATCCCTTCTTCACTCTTAGGCTCAAACTTTTCCAAAACTCTTTTGTCATTGTTATGAATAAAGCACTTTGACCCAAACACTTTCATGTGAAAGAGAGATGGCTTTTTACCTTTCAGCAACTCATATGGAGTCATTTTGGTGAGGGGCCTTACCATTGAGCGGTTGATGATATAGCATACAGTGTTTACCGCTTTTACCCAAAATCTCCTTGGCAGATGCCTTTCAGCAAGCATTGTGCGTGCCATCTCTATGAGAGCTCTGTCTTCCTCTCAACTACCCCATTTTGCTCAAGAGTCCGTGGTAAAGAAAACTTGTGAATGATTCCTTCAGTCCTACATAAATTTTCAAAGTCAGCATTGTCGAATTCACCACCATGATCTGAAATGATGTTGGAAATTTTAAACTTACCATCTTGCTTCACTTGCATATACAGTGCATGAAACTCATCAAAGGCATTATTTTTATGTGCAAGATAGAATACCCAAGTGAATCTAGTAAAGTCATCTACCAAGACATAACCATATCTTTTACCACTTAAGCTAACTATTTTGGTTGGACCAAACAGGTCCATATGGATTAGTTCAAGTGGTTTAGAAGATGAGTTTTTAGTTCTGCTTTTGAATGACTTTCTAGTCTGTTTTCCCTGAGCACATGCATCACAAATCTTAGTGTACAGTTTGAATTTAATTTCAGGCAGACCTTTGACAATAGAATGTTTTACCAATTTATGAAGAGTGTTGTAACTAACATGTCCTAGTCTGCGATGCCACAAACAAGCTAGTTCAGATTTGGGTGCAGCAAGATAAAGATTTATGTGAGCAGGGTCATCTAAGTCAACCATGTACACGTTATTGACTCTTTTACTAGAAAACTTGGTTTCTTTAGAATTAGGTTGCAAGATCCTACATTCATTTGAGTCAAAAACAACAGTATGACCTTTATCACATAGTTGGTTAATGCTCAGCAAGTTGTACTCCAAACCATCAACAAGTAATATATTATCAATTGAGTTGGAGGGATTCTTACCTACTTTACCTGAACCAATGATTTTTCTTTTGTTGTTTCCTCCAAATGTGACATGTCCAGCTTCCTTTTCAACCAGGAGACAGAATTTGGTTTTGTCTCCAGTCATGTGTCTTGAGCAGCCACTATCAAGATACCAACGGTTGTGCACTGCTATAAGACACTCATGCACAAGGAATTAAGTGACAATGTTTGGAACCCAAGGATAGTTGGGTCCCAATAGTTTCTTCATTTCTGCAAAGCAGGATAAGATAGACTTCAAAATCTAAACTTTCTTAGCATCTTTACTTTGTTGGGAGTTCTTATTTTTTTTCTCTTTAGTCTTTTGGACTTTGTGAGTTTTGGAAGTGGTGGAGAAGGATTGTTGATTAGACCACATGTTCTAGTTTGTTGGTCTAGATGAGTAGGAAGTGTCATATTACCTAGGTCGTTGCTACGACCATAGGGAGCATTATTGTTTCTTACCCGTGGAGGTGTTGATCTGTAGAAGGCAAAGTCTCGACCTGTCCACTGTTCAGTCCGTCTATAATTGTTTCTGGATAAGGGATGTGTCAACCTCCTGTATGGAAACTGTCGACCTGTTGGTGTAAACCTGGGATTTTGTTGGGCGTTTGACCTGGTGGGTGTCGACCTATTCCATGGAGTGTCCCGACCTATTCTAACATTGTAACTGTCTCTTCCTTTGTGATGTGCAAGCTGAGACTTGGATGGTTGTCGACCTGTTTGGGATTGTTTGTGAACCTTTTTGGGTTGTTGGAAAGTTTTGTTGATTGGTTCTTCTATCTTTTCTTTTCCCTTATTTTCAACGTTTTCTTGGTGTGTTGATTTGGAGGATGATGCTTCGGAAGATGATACAAAAGTGGTGGTCTTTAGCCCAAATATTTTCATTTTAGTAGGCTCATATCCTAGCCCTTCTCTGTTGAAGTTTATTTTGGTTCCTAGCAGGGCATTCAAGTTTTCACTCCCATTAACAAATTTTTCAAGAGAGGTTTGTTTATCTGCTAGGTCCTTTTGAAGTTTCTCATTTTCTTTCAACAGTTGAGAGTTGACCTGTTTAAAGGCTTCAACCTTTTCATTGCACAGATTGTTGTCCTTTATATAGCTTTGTATTTTTAATTTCAATTCATCAATTTCATCTCTTAGCCTTTCATTTTCATCTTCCAAATCTCTCATTTCTTTTCTTCCTTCTTCAAGATTCTCATTCATTTTTCTTAGATCTTCAATTTCAGTTTCAAAAGAGATTATCTTTTCATTGAGAGTTTTATCATACCCACAAGATTCAACCTTCTTTTTTAATGTTTTGTTTTCTTTTCTGTATACTTCATATTTGTTCATCAGTTCAAAGTAAGCTTCTTCTCAATCATCAGTGGAGAAATGTTCAAAGGAAGAGCTCACCTCGCTGTCATTTTCTCCTTTGGCCATTAGGCAGAGATCATCTTTTTCCTCATTAGAGGAGTTGTCTTCAGTTTCTTCTTCTTCATCATCACTCCAAGTGCACACCATGGCCTGCTTCTTCTTGCTCTTCCACCTGGGCATAGCTTTCTTAGCTCCTTCAGGACATTCAGACTTGATGTGTCCTGGTTTCCTGCAAGAGTAACATACAAGATTTTCAGACTTTTTAGCATTTTCAGGTCTTGGCCTGAAACCCTTTCTTACCTGGGGCTTCTTCTTAGTAAAGCCTGTACCTTCCTTCCTTAAAAACTTTCTAAACTTTCTTGTCAATAGGACAACTTCATCTTCTTCAGTGTTGCTGCTTGAAGGCTCTTCATCATCAGATAGGTCCTTGGTGCTTGGTCCGGCTTTAAGAGCCAGAGGCTTCTTTTTACTTACCTCAGCTTCTTTATTTTTTAGATTCATCTCATAGGTCATCAGGGATCCTATGAGTTCTTCTACTTTGATGGTGGTTAGGTCTTTTGATTCTTCAACCACAGTGGCCTTTTGTTATGTTAGATGGACGCAGTCTATTACCACGGAGAGTGGATCTAGAGGGGGGTGAATAGATCTAATGTCTAATTTTAGAACACAGTTGACTCTAATGCGGAATTAAAACAAGCAACTATATAGCAGTAGAATGAACACATTGAACTCACGCAACCACAGTCAATCACACAGTAGACACCGATCTTTAAGGTGGTTCGATCTCAATCCAGAGATCTACATCCACCCCACACTCCAACTGGAATGTGGATCCTGCTGACTAACAGCTTGAACAGCTGGGCTTCACAGCTTACCAACAACCGCTGATACACAGCTTCGCTGGGCTTAACAGCTTGCCGACCAGAGGAACAGATCCTCTGCAACCGCTGGGCAATACAGCTTAGCCGTCTGAGACCTAGTCTCGCCTACTGAGGATTACAGCTTCACCTGTCCAGTGGAAACCTCCACTGCAATTGCTGCCTCACAGCTTGATAACAAAAGTGTATCGAAAGCAAGAAAGATAGAAACAAACGAAATGTAAAAACAAGACGAATGTAGCTCAAGTATGAGCAGAATCAGCTCTGGTATCTGAACCAAGAGTCTGACTTACAAGATCTCTCGAAAGCTCTCTCAACTCAACTCTCTCAATCTTCTCTTCTCTCTTTCTCTTATTCTCTCTGAATCTTCTTCTCTCTTTTTCTACTTCTCTCTTTGGATCGTGCAGGCGCTCACTGTCTGTACTTCTCTTTTAGCTCTGGCTTCTGCTCTTTCGATCTTGCTTCTTCTGAAGCAGAAGAATTCCTTTTATACCAATAGATATTCGAAGGGCGTGTGGCATTTGAATTCCCGCCCAATGATTTGGACCACGTGGCAGCATCTCATCTTGTTGCTGTACACATGTCGCACTCTGAGCACCTCGTCCAGCCTTGGATCACGAGCCAAGTCATCAGTCTCTATAGATAGTCCCTGTCAGACATTCGAAAGGAATTATCAGTTTAAGGGTTAACTGATGTACATACTATACATAGACAGAGCTGAAGCAATGTATAGACTTCATGAAGTAGGACAATTGCGTTGTACAGACTATGTGAAGACAAAGCTGAAGCAATGTATAGACTTCATGAAGCAGAGCTGAAGCAGTATAGACTCAGTGAATGCGAAGCAATGCAGTGTTCAAACTCTATGAATGCGAGGCTATGCGTTGTACAGACTATGTGAATATAATGCTATGGCCTGTACAGACTCTACGCATGCAGGGCTTATGCCATGTTCAGACTTTGTGAATACAATGATGTGTAATGTATAGACTCTGTATATGCAGAGCTTAAGCCCTGTACAGACATTAAATATGCAGAAGTAAACATGCATCAATATGTAGACTTAGCAAAACAAAGTGTGAACAAAGCAACATAATGTGCAGACTTCGTGCAGTGCATGAATGTAGTGTATAGAGTTATGAGTGCAATGAGTGTTCAAGTGATGTACAGACTCAACATTATGCAAGCAGACAATGTATAGAGTTGATGAAGCGATGCTAAAAAAAAGACGCCTTACAGTTAGGCATTGGTTTCAGAAGTGACGCCACTTCTGGTGGGCGTCAAATCTCGAGCATAGAGGATGTATAGACTTGCTACGGCACAAGGCAGCATAACGATGTACAGACTCTGAGTTGAACAATGCACAATGCCTATGGGAATGTATAGACTTAGACGTAGGTAAAGATACCGATGTTCAGACTTTGTGCAATGTATGGACTTAGTGTGTGCAAGCCTGCTGCAGCCAGTGTACATACTTAGACTTGCGTGCATGCAATGCATTGTATAGACTTGCCCATGGCTGTCTAGACTTTGCATGTGTGCCTATAGCAATGTGCAGACTTCCAGACAATGCGTTGTGCAGACTTTGCGTGCCACAATGAGACGCTGCATGAGACGATGTGCAGCCAAAAATGATGTATAGACTTCAAATCAAAGAATGCACAATGTACAGACTTGACAGAGACACTGTATAAGACGATGTATAGACTTAGCCGATGCAGACTTAGTCCGATGTACAGACTTTGCATTAAGCAAGGCAATATATGGACTTGCCAATGTACATACTTAGTGCATGAAGCAAGGCAATGTATGGACTTCGAATAATGAGACGTTAAGTAAGACGGACAATGTATAGACATCAAGTCCACTTGAGATGCTGAGTGAGATGGACCAGTGTATAGACTTATGCTGTGCTGCAAGATGGCAGTGTACACACTTGGTTAAGACTGTCTAGACTCTGCATGCGAGCAATGGCGATGTATAGACTTGCTAACACACTGTTGTACAGGCTTTGCTAGCCACAATGTGCAGACTGCACGATGTATAGACTTGTAAGTCTTACGTAGGTAAAGATGCCAGTGTATAGGCTTGCGAGAATATAACGTAGGTAAAATATACCAATGTATAGACTTGCGAGTTGCAACGTAGGTAAAGATACCTAATGTACAGACTTGCTAGTGTGCATGCCAGAATGCAGTGTATGGACATGAGTGTGTGTGCTTTGCTGCAACCGATGTATGGACTTGTGTTGACACTGCAGGACAACTGCCAATGTATAGACTTCACAAGTGTAAGCAATGCAGCAATGTATGGACTTTGAACTTGTTCATGCAATGTATAGACTTCACAAGTGCAAGTAATGCAGCAATGTATGGACTTTGAACTTGTGCATGTAATGTATAGACTTGCTACCCTGCGAGTCATGCAGTGTATGGACTTGCTGTGCCTGCGACGACTGCGATGTACATACTTGCTAGCCTGCGAGCCATGTAGTGTATGGACTTGCTAGCCTGCGAGTCATGCGATGTATGGACTTAATGTGTCTGCTGCACAAGCAATGTCTAGACTTAAGAATGCATGGATGAATAAACTGAATAGACTTGTGACTCATACTGATTGATATCATCAAAATTATAGATCATCAAAACTACAGGGGCACAACAATCTCTCCCTTTTTGATGATGGCAATACTATGAGTTACACTGACTCTTAATGAATGCTATGAGAATGCAAGTTCTAACAATCTCCCCTTTTTCCAAAACAATGTATACACTTCCCCTGGAATTCAACAAACAGACAATATTCTCCCCCTTTGCCATCAACAAAGAGGAGGGAAAGATATTACAAGGGAAAGATTTTAGATCATCTGACTGGCATTCTGAACAAGTAGTTCAGGAATAAGCATTCTAAAGCACAGAGTCTTCAGTCATATGAATTGAAAAACAGCTTTCAGATAGAGTTCTGGTTTAAAGGTTATAAATTTTAAGTTCATGCACTACAATCATTGGATAAGTTTTCTGTGCATGCTAAAATAATAAACCAAAATCACATTTTTGGGAGATTCAGTTTCAGAATATCTTACTTTCGTAGACTCATTAAAAGTTGTTAAGAGATACCAGATCATGTATTTAAATTAAACAAATTGACATCCTTGAAAATTCTTTTGAAGGAACAGCATTTTTCATTGTATTTCATTAAGGGCATTCAGGTACCATTTGTCTTTTTACGTAAGGGTATATGTTTATCAGACGCCAATACCGCTAGATACTCAACATTATGGACCATTCTGCCTATGATCAAACTCAATAGAACTGATTTACACATTTTTGTGTGAGGATACACGTTTATCAGACGCCAGTTACCCCCAGGTACTCAGTGAAACCACCCCATTGTTTTGATCATTTATACAGAGATAACTGATATACTTCATGACTTAAGTATAGTCCATTTCTTTGATGGATCACTTAGTTTCTCAGTAATTTACCAGTCATTGCTCTGCCAATTGTGTTTTTTTCAATTAATTTCAATGTTTGCCAATATTTTTCTTAGCTGTCCTTTAATTGTTTTAGAATGACTTGTTTAAGGACAATACACAAACTTAGCCTTCTCTAACAGGATTTTAGATGAGTTTTTAGATTTCAGATATAATTGGCTTTGTCTGACATGAAATAAAATAAGGGTTGAGAGCTTTATCAAATTTCAGCTTTCTTATTTACTGATTGTAATCTTTAAACTTTAAAGTTTATAAAATTTAAACTATTTAGTCAGTCTTGAAGCAATTAAAGTTCTTATAAGTGAAGAAGTCTGTTTTCTATTGCTTAGGAATCAGAACTGACTAACAGATTGTCATATGTCAGATTCAACTCATTCAGGGTCAAGGAATTGAATTTCAATAAATTTGATGACCATTCTGAATTTCTAACAATACTCCCCCTGTCTATATGCATGTGACTTTAGATGAGAGAGAGACCTTAGACACAGTCATGACTAGATGATATGCAATGATGATCATGAGTGTGATGCCAAAAAAAATATGAATGTTATGCATGATAATGAGTCTGGTGCAACAATCAACATTCACAAAGTTTATTCAAGCAATCCAGAGAGTTTATTCATCATGCTGAAATTTACACAAGCCAAGTTCTCTTCTAAGAATTTTAAACCTTTCATTCCCTAGTGGCTTAGTAAAGATATCAGCAAGTTGTTTTTCTGTTTCAATGAAGTTTATTTCAATTTCATTTTTATTTACAACATCTCTAAGAAAATGGTGTTTTATCTCTATATGCTTAGTCCTAGAATGATGAACAGGATTTTTAGCAAGGCATATAGCACTAGTATTATCACATAACATTGGAATACATCCCAATTTTATCTAATAATCATCTAGTTGGTGCTTGATCCATAGTACTTGGGCAGCACAATTACCAGCTGCAACATATTCAGCTTCAGCTGTAGACAAAGCTACAGTGTGTTGCTTCTTAGATGCCCAAGATACTAGACAGCCACCTAGGAATTGACAATATCCACTAGTACTTTTTCTCTCTACTCGACACCCAGCATAATCTGCATCAGTGTAAGCTAGAAGTTCTAACTCACACTTGGCAGGATATCAAAGATCTAGCTCTTAGGTGCCTAGTAAATACCTAAAAATCCTTTTCACTGATTTAAAATGTGATTCTTTGGGACTAGCCTGAAATCTAGAGCATAAACACACTGAAAATTGAATGTGAGGCCTAGATGTTGTAAGATATAAAAGGGATCTGATCATACCTCAATATAGCCTTTGGTCCACTGGTTTGCCTTGAGGATCTTCATCCAAATTGGTTGAGGTACCCATTGGAGCAGCTATTTCCTTGAGGTTGTCCATTTTGTACTTCTTCAATATATCCCTTATGTACTTGGACTGAGAGATGAAGGTACCATCCTTTGATTGTGTAACCTATAGTCCAAGAAATAGTTTGAGCTCACCCATTGAGCTCATTTCAAACTCATTAGTCATAATTTGAGAGAATTCCTCACACAATTTGGGGTTAGTTGACCCAAACACAATGTCATCCACATAAATTTGAATGATAAGAATATCTGAATGACTCACCTTGGTGAACAATGTTTGATCAACTACACCTCTTATGAAGTTCTTATCAGTGAGGAATTTGCTCAACCTGTCATACCAAGCTCTAGGAGCTTGCTTTAAACCATAGAGAGCTTTTCTGAGTTTATAGACATGATTAGGGAAGTCTAAGCATTCAAATCCAGAAGGCTTCCTCACATAGACATCCTCACTGATTTCCCCATTCAGAAAAGTAGATTTTACATCCATCTGTTGAAGATTTATTCCTAGGGAACATGCATAAGCCAATAAGATTTTGATTGCTTCTAACCTGGCTACAGGAGCAAAATACTCTTCAAAGTCTATTCCAATTTCCTGATTATACCCCTGAGCTACAAGTCTGGCCTTATTTTTAATCACATTCCCTGATTCATCAATTTTATTTCTGAACACCCATTTAGTCCCTATGACTGTTTCATGATCAGGAGGTGGAACCAAGTGCCACACCTTATTCCTGTCAAATTGATTGAGCTCTTCATGCATGGCATTAATCTAATGCACATCCTTAAGAGCACAAGCAATGGACTTAGGTTCTACATTTGATACAAAGGCATATGCATTAAATTCATTTTGAATTCTTAAGTGGCCTCTAGTCCTAGAAGGGTCATGCAAATTGCCAATCACATTATCTACATGATGATCTTTTAGATATCTAATGTTGACAATTTCATTATCATGATTTTCATTTACCTCCCCCTGAACTGTAGGCTCTTCTTCATTAAGCTCTTCAATTCCTTCCTCATCTTCGGATTTGTCTGCAGGATTCCCTTCTTTCAGAATATCACCATTGTCTTCATTCCTGCATTGACCAATATTAGACTTTACCAAAGATTCATCAAAAACAATATGTGGAGATTCTTCAACAGTTTTGAAATTCAGATTATACACTCTACATGCTCGGGTGTTTTCAGAATAACCAAGAAAAATTCCTGGTTCACCTTTAGGTTCAAATTTATCAAGGTCTCTTTTATCATTTATATGTATAAAACATTTGTAACCAAAAACCCTGAAATGAGCAATTGAAGGTTTCTTACCCTTAATGATCTCATAGGGTGTTTTCTGGGTAGAAGGTCTTACCATAGCTCTGTTAATTACATAACAGGCTGTATTTACTACTTCAGCCCAGAACTTCCTTGGTAGACCACCTTCAACCAAGAGTGTACGACCCATCTCCACTAGGGTTCTGTTCCTTCTCTCCACAACTCCATTCTGCTCAGGTGTCTTTGGTGAGGAGAACCTATGGTTAATTCCATTTGACCTGCAGAATTCATCAAACTGTTAGTTTTCAAACTCACCTCCATGATCAGATAGAATATTTTTAATTTTCTAGTTTTTCTTAAGACAGAACTCCTGAAATTCTGTGAATGCATCACTTTTATGTGATAAGAAGTATACCCAAGTGTACCTAGAAAAGTCATCTACCATGACAAATCCATACCTCCTCCCTGATAAGCTAACAGACCTGGTTGGCCCAAAAAGGTCCATGTGTATCAGCTCATAAGGTTTAGAAGACAAGTTTTCTATCCTAGATTTAAATGACTTTCTAGTTAACTTGGACTGAGTGCATGCATCATAGATTTTATTTTCTTTCTTAAAGGGAACTTCAGGAAGTCCTCTAACCATGCTATGCTTATTCAGTTTATGCAAAACATTGTAACTAGCATGACCTAACCTACGATGCCATAAAAATGTTAAGTCTTCTCTACTAGCAGTAAGGCATAGGTTAGAATGTTGAATATCATCTAAATCTATCATGTAAGTGTTATTTATCCTCTTATCAGAAAATTTAACAATTTCGGAATTAGATTCAAAAACTTTGCAACATTGAGAGTCAAAAAGCACTTTGTATCCTTTATCACATAGCCGGTTGATGCTAAGTAAGTTATAAGCTAATCCTTCAACCAGCATGACATCCTCAATGCAACAAGTAGTACACTTACCTACTTTACCTGTTCCAACAATCTTACCCTTTGTGTTGCTACCAAAGGTGACAAGGCCTCCTTGTTTCTCTGTCAGCATGTAGAACTTGGCCTTATCCCCTGTCATATGCCTGGAGCAGCCACTATCCAAGTACCATAAATTGTTCTTGGCTGCCAGGCATACCTGCACACACAATCAGGTGGAGAAGTTTGGAACCCAAGACTGATTGGGCTCCAGAGAAGATGAAAAGTAATTAAAACGAGAAAGCAGACTTTTAGGAATCCACATTTGTTTGAAACAGTTCTGTTTAGTGGATTTTCTAGATTTCTTTTTGTTTTGCTTTTTCTTGTTGACACTAGCATGATTATTTACATATTGATTATTTCTGTGCCAGTGCCTTGGCCAGGATGTATTCACGAAATTTTGGCCATAGTAATCATTGGGCTGGCTGTGGAAATATTGGTTCCTAGGTGTCCAAAAGTCATACCCATTAACCCAATTCCTAGTGTAAGGTTTATAGGACTGTGTAGCCTGATGTCCATAACCTGTAAACCTTCCTTGAGTCCTAGTCCATCCTGACCTATTTGGATAGGTTGACTGTGCAAAGAAGTGGGACTGGGCTCTAGGTTGGTAGAAATGTTTGGGTTGAGCTCTAGGTTGGTAGAAATGTTTGGGTTGAGCTCTAAAATCATTCTGCCTCCCCTGCACCTTGGACCCTGCTGACCTGTTCATAGGTGTGTATTGGGTCTTCTTCATAGGTGGTGGTGATGGTTGAGACTTGGTGACCTTAACATGGGGTTTATAAGACTGTGTAGGTTGAACCCTCACCTGAGACTGAGCTTTAGGATTTTGTTTGGATGTGCTAGCTCTACTAGTCTCATTCAGTTTTTGTTTGCCCTTCTCCTCAACACTGGGATTTTTCAGATTAGCAGTTTTGTTCATTGAAATGTTTGAATTCATGCTAATTAGAGGTCCTTTCTCTTTTTGTGCAACAAATGAAATAGTTTTCATTTCAAAGGTTTTTGTTGCTGTAGAATTAAATCCAATGCCCTCTTTTCTGAAGTTGACCTTTGACCCTAACAAAGCATTTAGGTTATCTGAACCTTGGGTCATTTTCTCAATAGTCTTAAGCTTGTCCTCATTATCCTTTTGAATATCTTCAATGGATTTCTTAAGTTCTGTATTCACACTTAGGACAGCTTGATATTTTTCACTCACTATTTTAATCTCACTCTCACATTTCTGAATTTTTAATTTCAGTTCATCAGTTTCTTTTTCTAACCTCTCATTTTCTTCTTTAGAGGCTTTTGACTCATTCTTGATTTCTTCTAATTCAGAGCATGTGAGTTTCAATTTTTTATTCTCAGATTCTAGACATGTAATTTTATCAGTTAGAGTTGTATCATTTTGCATGGAGTTAATCTTTCTTCTTAGATGCTTGTTTTCCTTTCTAATATCATCAGCTCTATCAGCTATGTCATGGTAGGCATCTACCCAATCAGCAATAGTGAAATTTTTGAATCTAGTGATTACCTCATCTGAGTCCTCCTCTCTATCTTCAGAGCTTGTTGCCATAAGGCAAATGGGCTTCTCAGATTCGGCTTCACTGCCTGAGCTGCTACTGAAGGAACCTTCATCTTCATCACTCCAGGTACTCACCATTGCTTTCCCTTTCGTGTTCCTTCTCTTTGACTTGTCCTTGTATTTTTGATTCTCTGGACAATCAGCTTTCAGATGGCCTGTTTTCCTACATTGATAACAAGTATTAGTTTCAATTTTCTTAGCAGGGTTATGTTTATACCTTTTATCCCTTCGGCCGCCACTATATTTCTTTTGGCTGAATCATCCTGCTCTTTTCCTGAGGAACCGCCTGAACTCTCTGGTCATCATTGCCATCTCAGTATGAGTTATATCTTCTTCATTCAGGCTCTCCTCGGATGATGAACTGCTAGAGCTGGATTTGCTGGATTTGCTAGCACCAGCTTTCAGAGCGATTGGCTTCTTCTTCCTCTCAGCTTCTTCTATCTTTGGCATATTAATCTCATATGCCATCAGCAAGCCAATTAGCTCATCAGCCCTTGTGGTTCGCAAATCCCTTGACTCCTCCATCACTGTAGCCTTAGTATGCCAAGCATGAGTCAGGGAACGCAATATCTTCCTCACTACATCGTATTCTGTCTGAGGTTTCCCAAGACCTCTAAGACCATTTGTGATAATAGTTAATCAAGCGTACATCTCCTTGATGGTCTCGTTTGGCTTCATCTTGAATGCCTCATATTCAGACACTAGGAGATTAGCCTTCGTCTCTCTAACTTGAGAGGTCCCTTCATGGATCACGACAAGTGCATCCCACATCTCCTTAGTTGAACTGCAGGCTGATACGCGGGAGAATTCTGTAGGGTGCAGAGAGCACTGAATGGCATTTATGGCACTCCAATTTAGTGTAGACCTCCTGATCTCCTCCTTGGTCCAGACTTCCTCATTAGGGGACAGCTCATAAGGTCCCTTGCTTACTACCTTCCAGATCTCATAATCCTTCGCCCTCAAAAATACTTGCATACGGTTCTTCCAGTATGCATAGTTAGACCCATCGAAGAATGGGGGCTTTGTGGTTGAGTGTCCTTCAGCTATCATCCCTCGAGCATCCATCTGTACCTTTCTCTTTGGGCGATGAGTCCCTGTAGAAGAGTTAGGCTCTGATACCAACTATTATGTTAGATGGACGCAGTCTATTACCACGGAGAGTGGATCTAGAGGGGGGTGAATAGATCTAATGTCTAATTTTAGAACACAGTTGACTCTAATGCGGAATTAAAACAAGCAACTGTATAGCAGTAGAAGGAACACATTGAACTCACACAACCACAGGCAATCACACAGTAGACACTGATCTTTAAGGTGGTTCAATCTCAATCCAGAGATCTACGTCCACCCCACACTCTAACTAGAATGTGGATCCTGCTGACTAACAGCTTGAACAGCTGGGCTTCACAGCTTACCAACAACCGCTGATACACAGCTTCGCTGGGCTTAACAGCTTGCCGACCAGAGGAATAGATCCTCTGCAACCGTTGGGCAATACAGCTTAGCTGTCCGAGACCTGGTCTCGCCTGCTGAGGATTACAGCTTCACATGTCCAGTGGAAACCTCCACTGCAATTGCTGCCTCACAGCTTGATAACCAAAGTGTATCGAAAGTAAGAAAGACAGAAACAAACGAAATGTAAAAACAAGACGAATGTAACTCAAGTATGAGCAGAATCAGCTCTGGTATCTGAACCAAGAGTCTGACTTACAAGATCTCTCGAAAGCTCTCTCAACTCAACTCTCTCAATCTTCTCTTCTCTCTTTCTCTTCTTCTCTCTTTTTCTTCTTCTCTCTTTGGATCGCGTAGGCGTTCACTGTCTGTACTTCTCTTTTAGCTCTGGCTTCTGCTCTTTCGATCTTGCTTCTTCTGAAGCAGAAGAATCCCTTTTATACCAGTAGCTATTCGAAGGGCGTGTGGCATTTGAATTCCCGCCCAATGATTTGGACCACGTGGTAGCATCTCGTCTTGTTGCAGTACACGTGTCGCACTCTGAGCACCTCGTCCAGCCTTGGATCACGAGCCAAGTCATCAGTCTCTGCAGAGAGTCCCTGTCAGACATTCGAAAGGAATTATCAGTTTAAGGGTTAACTGATGTACAGACTATACATAGACAGAGCTGAAGCAATGTATAGACTTCATGAAGCATGACAATTGCGTTGTACAGACTATGTGAAGACAAAGCTGAAGCAATGTATAGACTTCATGAAGCAGAACTGAAGCAGTATAGACTTAGTGAATGCGAAGCAATGCAGTGTTCAGACTCTATGAATGTGAGGCTATGCGTTGTACAGACTATGTGAATACAGTGCTATGGCCTGTACAGACTCTACGCATGCAGGGCTTATGCCATGTTCAGACTTTGTGAATACAATGCTGTGCAATGTATAGACTCTGTATATGCAGAGCTTAAGCCCTGTACAGACATCAAATATGCAGAAGTTAACGTGCATCAATGTGTAGACTTAGCAAAACAAAGTGTGAACAAAGCAACACAATGTGCAGACTTCGTGTAGTGCATGAATGCAGTGTATAGAGTTATGAGTGCAATGAGTGTTCAAGTGATGTACAGACTCAATGTTATGCAAGCAGACAATGTATAGAGTTGATGAAGCGATGCTCAACAAAAAGACGCCTTACAGTTAGGTGTTGGTTTCAGAAGTGACGCAACTTCTGGTGGGCATCAAATCTTGAGCATAGAGGATGTATAGACTTGCTACGGCACAAGGCAGCATAACGATGTACAGACTCTGAGTTGAACAATGCACAATGCCTATGGGAATGTATAGACTTAGACGTAGGTAAAGATACCGATGTTCAAACTTTGTGCAATGTATGGACTTAGTGTGTGCGAGCCTACTGTAGCCAGTGTACATACTTAGACCTACGTGCATGCAATGCGTTATATAGACTTGCCCATGGCTGTCTAGACTTTGCATGCGTGCCTATAGCAATGTGCAGACTTGCAGACAATGCGTTGTGTAGCCTTTGCGTGCCACAATGAGACGCTGCATGAGACGATGAGCAGCCAAGAACGATGTATAGACTTCAAATCAAAGAATGCACAATGTACAGACTTGACTGAGACACTGTATAAGATGATGTATAGACTTAGCCGATGCAGATTTAGTCCGAGGTACAGACTTTGCATTAAGCAAGGCAATGTATGGACTTGCCGATGTACATACTTAGTGCATGAAGCAAGGCAATGTATGGACTTCGAATCATGAGACGTTAAGTAAGACGGACGATGTATAGACATCAAGTCCACTTGAGATGCTGAGTGAGACGGACCAGTGTATAGACTTATGCTGTGCTGCAAGATGGCAGTGTACACACTTGGTTAAGACTGTCTAGACTCTGCATGCGAGCAATGGCGATGTATAGACTTGCTAACACACTGTTGTATAGGCTTTGCTAGCCACAATGTGCAGACTGCACGATGTATAGACTTGCAAGTCCTACGTAGGTAAAGATGCCAGTGTATAGGCTTGCGAGAATATAACGTAGGTAAAATATACCAATGTATAGACTTGCGAGTTGCAACGTAGGTAAAGATACCTAATGTACAGACTTGCTAGTGTGCATGCCACAATGCAGTGTATGGACATGAGTGTGCGTGCAGTGCTGCAACCGATGTATGGACTTGTGTTGACACTGCAGGACAACTGCCAATGTATAGACTTCACAAGTGCGAGCAATGCAGCAATGTATGGACTTTAAACTTGTGCATGCAATGTATAGACTTCACAAGTGCAAGCAATGCAGCAATGTATGGACTTTGAACTTGTGCATGCAATGTATAGATTTGCTACCCTACGAGTCATGCATTGTATGGACTTGCTGTGCCTGCGACGACTGCGATGTACATACTTGCTAGCCTGCGAGCCATGCAGTGTATGGACTTGCTAGCCTGCGAGTCATGCGATGTATGGACTTAATGTGTCTGCTGCACAAGCAATGTCTAGACTTAAGAATGCATGGATGAATAAACTGAATAGACTTGTGACTCATACTGATTGCTATCATCAAAACTATAGGGGCACAACACCTTTGTATGCCAGATAGGAGTTAGTGATCTCAGAATCTTTCTTACTATCTCCTACTTAGTGTAGGTCTTACCTAACTCAGTCAAGCTATTAGTGAGCAAGGTTAGCCTAGCATACATGTCCGAAATGGACTCATCAGATTTCATTCTAAATTTCTCATATTCAGATACCAACATATTAGCTTTGGTTGCATGTACCTGCTGTGTCCCTTCATATATTACCTCAAGGTGATCCCACATTTCTTTTGCAGTTTTGCAAGTTGACACCCTTGAGTATTCAGTTGGATGAAGGGACCACTGCATGATATGCTTGGCACCCCAGTTCAGAGTTGATTGCCTGATTTGTTCTTTAGTCCATGTATCTTCGTCCGGAGGCAGCTCAAATGGTCCCTTGCTGATCACTCGCCAGGCATCATGATCCTGGGCTCTAATGAAGACTTGCATGCGGTTTTTCCAGTAAGGATAATTTGTCCTAGTGAAAAAGAGAGGCCTATTTACAGAATGTCCTTCAGCCATAGGACCTTTAGAAGCCATATCACTAGTTCTCTCAAGGTCGTTAGACCACATACAGAGACTAGCTCTGATACCACGTGTTGAGTGGTGATAGGCAGATCTAGAGAGGAGGGGTGAATAGATCCGCCCTTTTTTTCCCATCTTTGCAGAAATAAAAACTAAGACTAACACAATACATAATGAGGTAGATATTAGTTAATATCTAAGAATCTAGATACACACAAGATGCCTGGAAATGGTCCTATCAAGCTGCGACCGTTGGAACACGAGTGAAGACAAAACACAAGACAAGATCTTTAAGGTGGTTCAGTCTCAATTTAGAGACCTACGTCCACCCCTCACACAATACAGTGAGACTTCACAAGTGCCAACGCACAACAGCTGATTCACAACTTCTAACTGAGGGATACACTCTCACACACCGCTGTCACATAGCTTGTGGGATCACAACCCAAATCACACAGACAGGCGACCACACCTTCTATCTTGCTACATACAGGTAGGGATCTAATGATAAGAAGTTTGTTTAGAAAAAGAGCAAACTAAAAATGAAATGGCCAGACAGAGTATCGTCATGAAAACGCTATGACAAAGGAGTCTTCTGTCTGGGAATGAGCTTGAGAGATCCTTGGCTTCCTTCTTCTCATTGAATCTTCACAGCTACCCTTGTGAGAGAAGGACGATCAAGCTCGATGCTTCCACGGATTATATGTCACGCCTCGAGCCTTTATTACAGTGGAAGACTAACTCGAGGAATATGAACAGCCGACATGGTAAGCCTCTTGCGAGCAAGAAGGATCAGAGCGCAAGACAATCACACATAAAAATGTAATTGCACAATAATTTACTCAAACTCCAACTTATTTCATTAATAAGCGAAATATTCCAATACAATAACTTTCCAACCTTCTTCAATCCATCAGACTCAAGGAAAAAGGAAAAATTACAAGACTCGATCTAAACAATATTGACTTTTTTAAGTCTTCACTCTCATTTTGATATGACTTTCATTCGCTCTCGGACCCGCTAGTTGTATAACTCGAATCCGAATTTGAATCACTTCCATCTCCTGAAAAAGATTGGAAATAGGTAATGAGCACACTTGTCCAGTAGGTATCTTCGCATCAACATGAAGGCACTATTAAAGTGATTAGCAATTTAGCTCTAAGGAATAAGGTAAAATCATGCGAATGCTATAAATCATATGTAAATAACCAAGGTAACAAGACGATCGTATAAGATAGAATGAACAAGTATGAATTAGCAAGAATGTATCAAGAACATGATATGGTCTTTCATGAACAAGAATGTATCGAGAATGTACTAGCAAACCACGTAATCATCACACAAACGTCTTTTGCTTATGAGCAAGTATTTGGTGAATTTCTTTGGAATATCATGTAACAAGTAAGAAAGTCATGCACGTATATATGTCGTGTCTTGTGGATTTTCACTTCACGAGCCGTGGATTTTCACTTATTTATAAAGAAAGTACTCCCAGAGCAATGCGACGCCAGTAGCATCATACCCCATGGTTTATAATAGTATGTTTCTGACAATCAGTCGAGGGGACTAGCATAGAGCCCTTGAACACAATCAGTGCTCGATCGCATCTTCAAGTATAAATCAAGCTACTTCCACGCATGTAAACAATATGGCCAAGAATGTGTAATTTCAACAATAGGTTCAAGATAAAGTAATCCATCATAAGAATGCTTCTATTTGAAAAGAATTTCAATAAACATATTAAACCTAGGTTATGCCATGAAAATAATTCAACAGCATAACGGTATGTTTCTTAATTTCCATAATTTAAAATTAAGTGTCATGGACAATAGGATGAGTCCTAGAACATCAATAATCTATCTAGAAACTTTGGAATATCAACCCTTGGTCGAACCTCGGGTTAAAGTACTGTGACGGTCAATTAATGGGCTGTTACGTGAACATGACGGTCTATAATTGGGCCGTTATAATATACTGAATCCAGATAGAATAATTGGACTCAGTAAATGTGACGGTTGTATACTGGACCGTTAGAGGGGACTGACGGTCGAGTAATAGGCCGTTACATAGTCAAAATCAGAAAACATCGATAGTGCTTTCTAAACAATTGGGCTTTAATGGTATAACCAACTCAGCATCCTAGTGGGAATCCCAGGCTCGCGGAGAATTATGGAGGCCTTGAAATAAGATTTCTTAGTCTATTGTAAGGAATATTCAATAGAGAGGTCCTCAAGTCCAAGAATATGTTCCTATGTGCAAAGTGTGAACTAATGGTCATATATCGGAATATATGCCATGCACTAAGAGAAATTGACTCTATAGACGGAAAAGAATGTGTAAGATGTGAAACCATGATAAAACTCCGTCAATACATCAGTTAAAATCATGTTTTTTTAATACAAAACTATAGAGTTTTAGCAAATGAAATTAATATGTACTTAAAATAACTCAAAGTGCTTTAGACATGCATGAATCAATTTATAAACTCAAAGTTCATGAAGATAGGTCAAAACTTAGATAACTAGGCTTATTTATAAGCTACTTTAACTGTTCTCAATTCTGTCCCGAATAGACAGAACACAGCACTCTGGCGGTCTAAGACAGGCGCGTCATATGGCTGTGACGGTTTATCATGGAGCCGTCAGAGTCCTGTAACGCTCCGATCCTGGTCTGTCAGAGATTACAGAGAAATTTAAGTACAATAGGTGGTGTGACGGCTTATCGTAAGGCCGTTAGAGTCATGTGACGGTCTAACTATAATCCGTCATAGCACTGCAGACAGTGAGTAAAAGATCTATGGTTTAAAACCTTTCATGCAAGAAGAATCAAAATAAACAACTACTCTAGTCATGACAGAACAAAGAATAAGGCCATCTAGATGCATAGGTAATAATGAATGAACAAGAGAATATCTTTTATCTTTAAATTAGGCTAAGGACATGCATGTATGCATAGACCTACTAAAACATGAAATTCATGGTCTATAGTGCATGGAATCAAGTAAAACCAGAGGGCTTTTATCCCTAACATGATATTCTGGCTGTTCATGAGATAACTTACCTCTTTACTGGGCATTCAACTTCCAATTTGGGACTGCAAGACAAACCCTAGTTCTTTCCTTCCAATGAGTTTTCAGCAACTTCACGTCGCTCTAACTCCTCAATCTCTTGACCTAAGGACATGAAATTTAGAGGGTAAGGAGGTGAAACTAAGGGGAACAGAAAGTTCTAGAGACACTTAGGCTAATTACCTTGATATGGTGTTCTAATCTCCTGATCTTCAGTGGACTTTCGCTAAGGTTCCTGGGTTGCTATAGTCGAAACAGAAAATTTGAAAGCTTCAAACTCCTTGTGTAGTTTATATCCAAGAACAAAATTTTGTGGAAGATTAGTCCTATGTATTAACAACAAAAAGTTCTAAAGAACTTAACTGAAATACTATCCCCTTACCTTAGTTCCACGCAAGCCAATGTAAGGGTCGCGCAAGTCAAAACTGGGGTCTATTTATAGGTTCTAGCTAGGGTTTTGAGGATTAGATCGATTCTAGAGTCCTTAGATCAACTTCTGAGTGTCCTTAACACGTTTACTAGTCCTCCCATCTCGATCCCTAAGAGATAGACTAGCAAAAATCTAATCTTTTTGCTCTTTCTTCCATTCACGGAACTGACAGAGCGTGACGGTCGACTCTTGGTGCGTTACATGCCTGTGGCGGTCGCACGATAGACCGCTACAGCTACTGTGCGCAGAATTCAACTTAATGCAAACTCTTTTATTTATTTTATCCACATAATTATCTATAAAAAGATATTTATCCTTAAAATTCATGAATATGCTAAATAACCTTCTAGAATATGGGCCAAACTTAATGGGCTTGGTCCTTAAACCTTTTGGGCTTCAATTAAATAGGCTAGATTAATTGTTTACCATAATTAGGCCTTAATGAGTTTCTAATAAATTCCAAAAAAACTTTAAATAATTCCTGAAATAATATAACTATTCTGGGTCATTACACCCTCCCCCACTTAAAAGAATTTGGTCCCCAAATTCAATATATGGATTAGATGGAGGGTGTACTTACAATTAATTCGGACGGCCATGATTTCTTCCATTGAATTTTGACCATGGGAATACCTTTATTCCTTAGTTGACGCACTTCCCGTTCTAGAATCTTTATTGGTGTTTGCTCGTACGTCATATCCTTCTGAATCTCCAGATTGTCGTAAGTGATGACATGGAAAGGATCATGTGCATACTTCTTGAGCATAGAGACGTGAAATATATTATGAACTTCGGATAATTATGGAGGTAAAGCAATCTGATAAGCTACTTCACCAACTCTTTCCAGAATTTTAAAAGGACCAATAAATCTTGGAGTAAGTTTTCACTTAATATCAAATCTTCGAATACCTCGACTTGGAGAAACTTTAAGAAATACATGATCTCCTACTTGAAACTCCAAGTTGGCCTTCGATTATCAGCATAAGATTTTTTCCTATCTTGTGCCATCTGTAATCTTTCTTGAATGAGCTTAATTTTCTCTGAAGAATCCCTGATAATGTCGGGGCCTAGAAATTGTCTTTCCTCTATTTCATTCCAACATATTGGTGATCTACAGCTTCTTCCATACAAAGCTTCAAAAGGTGCCATCTATATGCTAGCCTGATAATTGTTGTTATATGCAAATTCTATCAGAGGCAAGTGATCATGTCAACTTCCTCCAAAATCAATAACACAAGCCCTAAGCATATATTCTACCACTTGATTTGTTCTTTCAGTCTGACCATCAGTTTGTCGATGGAATGCCGTGCTAAAGTTCAGTCTGGTCCCTAGTAAATGTTGTAGACCCTTCCAAAATTACGATGTGAATCTAGTATCTTTATCAGATATGATAGTGACACGGACACCATGTAGCTTGACAATTTCCTTCATGTATAAGGTTGCTAGAATATCCACAGACCATCGACTTTTGATTGGTATAAAATGTGCAGATTTTGTCAATCGGTCTATGATTACCCAGATATCGTCGTGTCCACCTCTTATCTTTGGTAAACCCATAATGAAATCCATCCCTATACTCTCACATTTCCATGCTGGAATATCTAAGGGATGTAATTTACCTGCAGGTCTAAAATGTTTTGCCTTTACTTGTTGACAAGTGAGACAGCGGGACACGAAATCAGCTATTTCTCTCTTTATATTGGGCGACCAAAAATTTCTTTTGAGATCTTGATACATTTTTGTACCACCTGGATGCATGGTGTACTTGGATTTATGTGCTTCTTTTAGGATCAGTTTCTTCGTATCCTCATGATCTTGTACACACACTCGGCCCTTAAATAGTAATCTTCCGTCATTGGAAATAGAAGAATTCGGCCTCTGTTTTATGTTTGCTTTAATCTCCAGTAATATGGGATCATCATTTTGCAACTTGACCAGATCTTCTATTAATGTAGGTTGAGCTTGAATATTAGCTATGAAACAATCTTCTTCCTTCATGTCAATATCTAAGTTCAACTGAGTAAATTGAGAAATAAGATTAGTCATAGTAATCATAAGACTTGATAGCTTTCCCATTGGTTTTCTGTTGAGTGCATCTGCTACAGCATTAGCCTTGCCAGGATTGTATTGAATAGCAAAATCAAAGTCTTTGAGATATTCTAACCATCTCCTCTGCCTCATATTTAACTCCTTTTGAGAGAATAAGTATTTCAAGCTTGTGTGGTCCGAGTAGACCGTGAATTTCTCTCCATAGAGATAATGACGCCAAATTTTTAAGGAGAAAATGATAGCAGCCAATTCCAAATCATGCACAGGGTAATTTTCCTCGTGACGTTTCAATTGTCTTGAAGAATAACAGATTACCTTTCCATTTTGCATAAGGACGCACCCTAAGCCAATGCTAGACGCATCCGTATATACTTCAAATCCACCACCTTCCACCGGTAGTGATAGAATATGAGCTATAGTAAGATGGTTCTTAAGAGTTTGAAAACACTCTTCACATTCCTCTGACTAGACAAAGAGATTTTCTTTTCTTGTGAGTCTAGCTAATGGATAACAATTTTTTAGAAGTCCTTAATGAACCTCCTATAATAACCAGCTAGACCCAGAAAGCTCCTTATTTCTGATACAGTCATTGGCCGGCTCCAGTTTCTGATAGCTTCCACTTTAGAAGGATCCACATCGATACCTTCTTTTGAAATAATGTGGCCTAGGAATGAAACTTCCTTGAGCCAGAACTCACACTTGTTAAGCTTGGCATAAAGTTTATGTTCTCTAAGTGTTTGCAAAGCTATCCTCAGATGTCCTTCATGTTCCTCTTTTGTCTTGGAATATACCAGGATGTCATCGATGAAGACGATGATGAACTAGTCCAGATATGGATGGAAAACATTATTCATAAGTTGCATAAATGTTGCTGGGGCATTTGTTAACCCGAACGGCATCACCATGAATTCATAGTGGCCATAACGACTTCGAAAAGTTGATTTATAAATGTCTTCTTCTTTAATTCTAAGCTGATGATAACCTGATCTGAGGTCAATCTTGAGAAATACTCTGCTCCTGAAAGCTGATCGAAGAGCTCATCAATACGCGGCAACGGATACTTATGTTTGATTGTAAGTTGATTCAGTCGACGGTAGTCTATGCATAACCTGAGAGAGCCATCCTTCTTCTTGACGAATAGAACCGGCGCACCCTAGGGGGATGTGCTAGGTCTGATGAAACCCTTATCTAATAGGTCCTACAACTGCCTCTTTAGTTCCTAAAGTTCCATGGGGGACATCCTATAAGGGGCTATAGAAATAGGTGTTGCTCCTAGAATGAGTTCAATAGTAAAGTTTACTCTCCTCTCGGGTGATAAGCTGGGTAATTCGGGTGGAAACACATTTGGGAACTCATTTACAAAAGGAATGTCTGCTAGGATGATTTCCTTGGACTCAGTAACAATGACAGAAGTAAGAAAAGCTTCACATCCTTGCGAGATAAGTTTGCAAGCGTGAAGAAAGGATATGATAGTGGGATCTTTCCTATACTTGATGCCAAGGAAAGAAAATCTTGGAAGACCGGGTTTTCGAAAAGATATAATCCTATTTCGGTAGTTAATATAAACATCATGATCTATAAGCCAATCTACCCCTAAGATGGCATCATAACCTTTCATGTCAAGGCATACTAAATTTGCGGGGAGATTGTGACCTTCTACTATTACCTCACTATCAAGATAATACTCGGTAAGCTTTGTTCCTGAACCTAAGGGTGTGGTAATAGCAAGATCTGAAGGTAGGGGAACTGATGCAATTGGTAATATTTTTACAAAAGTAGTGCAGATAAAAGAATGAGAGGCACCAGCATCAAATAGCACAAATGCAGGATGGGAAAAAATTTGAAGGGTACCTTCCATAAGCCCACCATCCATGGGCGCTTCTTCTTCTTATAGAAGAGCATTGAGGCGAGCCTGCCTCCTACGTCCACCACCAGACGATTGATCCTTCATAAGGGGGCAATCTGGCATACGATGCTCCCTGCTTCCAGAACGTAGACAAGCACCAAGACGCTTCCAACATTCTTCAGCCGAATGGCCGAACTTCTCGTAAAATATACAAGCCGCCATGACTTGCTCCTTCTCCTCTTTGGCTTTCTTGTGCTTCTGGAAACTTCCACCATTCCCGCTCCTAGATCTTTTCTTACTATCACGGCTTTTATAAGGTTCCGTGATGCTGAATATTTCTTTCTTATAACGCCGATCAGATCGTCAGCTGGACTCTTCTCCCTTTCCTTTCAATTTCTCGACCTTTTCTAAGGTCCTCTCACATAAATTTGCCCGCTGGACCATCTCTACATAGGTACGGATGTTTTGGGTCCCGAGCTGCTAAATGAAATCGGGTCGTAACCCGTCCATAAACCGATTAGCCTTCAATAAATCGATGCTTATTAAATGTGGTGCATAGGGTGCTAGCCTAGAGAATTGAAGTTCATACTCCATGACCGTCATCATTCCCTGACGAAGAGAGGCGAACTCCATAGCCTTTCTTTCTTTAACATGTTCAGAAAAGTACTTAGCGCGGAATAGAATAAGAAAACCGTCCCGTGTATGAGGTCCATCGGTCGGAGGTGTAGGTACTGATTTCCACCATGTGCGTGCATCTTTATTGAGTTAAAATGTTGTAAGACGCACTTTTTCTTGGTTCGTGCATTGGATAATATCGACGATACAATTCATCTCATCTATCAGTTTTCTGCCTCATCTAGGTTGGAAGAACCGTAGAAATGCGGAGAGTTTAAGCTCCGAAAATTATGATGCAAGTCACCAGCCCTCGCCCCTGCGCCTACCTGGGCCATAGTTTGTAATGCCTGAGTAAGGCTGGCAACCGTTTGTTGCATGCCACCCCAATCTATGCGATGAGCCATTATAAATAATAAGGTACCTGAGAGAAATAACAATTTGTTAATTCTCATGGAATTAGAAAGAGATAAATCTTAAAACTAATTAACTATCTTATCCCGGGCTCTACCCAATTCTCGAATGGGTGAGGAAATTTCTTCCTTAGTTCATATGTATGGGTCCTTAAGCCTTGGACTTATCCTATGACATGACTCTTTTCTCTAAGTCCTGAGACTTAGGCTCTGATACCAACTTAACTGTCACGCCCCGAGCCTTTATTATAGCGGAAGACTAACTCGAGGAACGTGAACAGTCAGCATAGTAAGTCTCTTGCGAGCAAGAACGATCAGAGCGCAAGACAATCACACATAAAAATGTAATTGCACAATAATTTACTCAAACTCCAACTTATTTCATTAATAAGCGAAATATTCCAATACAATAACTTTTCAACCTTCTTCAATCCATCAGACTCAAGGAAAAAGGAAAAATTACAAGACTTGATCTAAACAATATTGACTTTCCTAAGTCTTCACTCTCATTTTTATATGACTTTCATTCGTTCTCGGACCCGCTACTTGTATAACTCGAATATGAAATCGAATCACTTCCATCTCCTGAAAAAGATTGGAAATAGGTAATGAGCACACTTGTCCAGTTGGTATCTTTGCATCAACACGAATGCACTATTAAAGTGATTAGCAATTTAGCTCTAAGGAATAAGGTAAAATCATGCGAATGCGATAAATCATATGTAAATAACAAAGGTAACAAGACGATCGTATAAGATAGAATGAACAAGTATGAATTAGCAAGAATGTATCAAGAACATGATATGGCCTTTCATGAACAAGAATGTATCAAGACTATACTAGAAAACCATGTAATCATCACACAAACATCTTTTGCTTATGAGCAAGTATTTGGTGAATTTCTGTGGAATATCATGTAACAAGCAAGAAAGTCATGTACGTATATATGTCGTGTCTTGTGGATTTTCACTTCACGAGCCGTGGATTTTCACTTATTTATAAAGAAAATACTCCCAGTGCAATGCGACGCTAGTAGCATCATACCCCATGGTTTATAATAGTATGTTTCCAACAATCAGTCGAGGGGATTAGCATAGAGCCCTTGAACACAATCAATGCTCGATCGCATCTTCAAGTATAAATCAAGCTACTTCCATGCATGTAAACAACATGGCCAAGAATGTGTAATTTCAACAATAGGTTCAAGATAAAGTAATCCATCATAAGAATGCTTCTATTTGAAAAGAATTTCAATAAACATATTAAAACTAGGTTATGCCATGAAAATAAATTGGCAGCATAACAGTACGTTTCTTAATTTCCATAATTTAAAATTAAGTGTCTTGGACAATAGGATGAGTCCTAGACCATCAATAATCCATCTAGGAACTTTGGAATATCAACCATTGGTCGAACCTCGGGTTAAAGTACTGTGACAGTCAACTAATGGGCCGTTACATGAATGTGACGGTCTATAATTGGGCCGTTATAATAGAATGAATCCAGAAAGAATAATTGGACTCAGTAAATGTGGCGGTTGCATACTGGACCGTTAGAGGGGCCTGACGGTCGAGTAATAGGCCGTTACATAGTCAAAACGAGAAAACATCGATAGTGCTTTCTAAACAATTGGGCTTTAATGGTACAACCAACTCGGCGTCCTAGCGGGAATCCCAGGCTCGCGGAGAATTACAGAGTCCTTGAAACAAGATTGCCTAGTCCTTTGGAAGGAATATCCAATAGAGAGGTCCTCAAGTCCAAGAATATGTTCCTATGTGCAAAGTGTGAACTAATGGACATATACCGGAATATATGTCATGCACTTAGAGAAATTGACTCTATAGATGGAAAAGAATGTGTAACGATGTGAAACCATGATAAAACTCCGTCAATACATTAGTTAAAATCATGTTTTTTTAATACAAAACTATAGAGTTTTAGCAAATGAAATTAATATGTACTTAAAATAACTCAAATTGCTTTAGACATGCATGAATAATTTTATAAACTCAAAGTTCATGAAGATAGGTCAAAACTTAGATAACTAGGCTTATTTATAAGCTACTTTGACTGTTCTCAATTCTGTCCTGAATAGACAGAACACAGCACTCTGGCAGTCTAAGACAGACGCGTCATATGGCTGTGACGATTTATCATGGAGCCGTCAGAGTCTTTTAACGCTCCAATCCTGGTCCGTCAGAGATTACAGAGAAATTTAAGTACAACAGGCGGTGTGACGGCTTATCGTAAGGCCATCAGAGTCATGTGACGGTCTAACTATAATCCGTCAGAGCACTGCTGACAGTAAGTAAAAGATCTATGGTTTAAAACCTTTCATGTAAGAAGAATCAAAATAAACAACTACTCTAGTCATGACAGAACGAAGAATAAGGCCATCTAGATGGATAGGTCATAGTGAATGAACAAGAGAATATCTTTTATCTTTAAATTAGGCTAAGGACATGCATGTATGCATAGACCGACTAAAACATGAAATTCAGGGTCTATAGTGCATGGAATCAAGTAAAACTAGAGGGATTTTATCCCTAACATGATATTCTGGCCGTTCATGAGATAACCTACCTCTTTACTGGGCTTTCAACTTCCAATTTGGGACTGCAAGACACGCCCTAGTTCTTTCCTTCCAATGAGTTTTCAGCAACTTCACGTCGCTCTAACTCCTCAATCCCTTGACCTAAGGACATGAAATTTGGAGGGTAAGGAGGTGATACTAAGGGGAACAGAAAGTTCTAGAGACACTTAGGCTAATTACCTCGATATGGTGTTCTAATCTCCTGATCTTCAGTGGACTTTCGCTATGGTTCCTGGGTTGCTATAGTCGAACCAGCAAATTTGAAAGCTTCAAACTCCTTGTGTAGTTGATATCCTAGAACAAAATTTTTAGGAAGATTAGTCCTATGTATTAACAACAAAAAGTTCTAAAGAACTTACCCGAAATACTATCTCCTTACCTTAGTTCCACGCAAGGCAATGTAAGGGTCGCGTAGGTCAAAACTGGGGTCTATTTATAGGTTCTAGCTAGGGTTTTGAGGATTAGATCGATTCTAGAGTCCTTAGATCAACTTCTGAGTGTCCTTAACACGTTTACTAGTCCTCCCATCTCGATCCCTAAGAGATAGACTAGCAAAAATCTAATCTTTTTGCTCTTTCTTCCATTCACGGAACTGACAGAGCGTGACGGTCGACTCTTGGTGCGTTACATGCCTGTGGCGGTCCCACGATAGACCGCTACAGCTACTGTGCGCAAAATTCAACTTAATGCAAACTCTTTTATTTATTTTATCCACATAATTATCTATAAAAGGATATTTATCCTTAAAATTCATGAATATGCTAAATAACCTTCGAGAATATGGGCCAAACTTAATGGGCTTAGACCTTAAACCTTTTGGGCTTCTATTAAATAGGCTAGATTAATCATTTTCCATAATTGGGCCTTAATAAGTTTCTAATAAATTCCAAAAAAACATTAAATAATTCCTGAAATAATATAAATATTCTGGGTCATTACACCCTCCCCCACTTAAAAGAATTTGGTCCCCAAATTCAATATATGGATTAGATGGAGGGTGTACTTACAATTAAATAATTTTGGGAATCTTTTCCTCATGGCTTCTTCCGTTTCCCAAGTTGCTTCAGACGGCCATGATTTCTTCCATTGAATTTTGACCATAGGAATACCTTTATTCCTTAGTTGACGCACTTCCCGTTCCAGAATCTTTATTGGTGTTTGCTCGTACGTCATATCCTTCTGAATCTCCAGATTGTCGTAAGTGATGACATTGAAAGGATCATGTGCATACTTCTTGAGCATCGAGATGTGAAATACATTATGAACTTCGGATAATTATGGAGGTAAAGCAATCTGATAAGCTACTTCACCAACTCTTTCCAGAATTTCAAAAGGACCAATAAATCTTGGAGTAAGTTTTCACTTAATACCAAATCTTCGAATACCTTGACTTGGAGAAACTTTAAGAAATACATGATCTCCTACTTGAAACTCCAAGTTGCGCCTTCGATTATCAGCATAAGATTTTTTTCTATCTTGTGCCATCTGCAATCTTTCTTGAATGAGCTTAATTTTCTCTGAAGAATCCCTGATAATGTCGGGGCCTAGAAATTGTCTTTCCCCTATTTCATTCCAACATATTGGTGATCTACAGCTTCTTCCATATAAAGCTTCGAAAGGTGCCATCTATATGCTGGCCTGATAACTATTGTTATATACAAATTCTACCAGAGGCAAGTGATCATGCCAACTTCCTCCAAAATCAATAGCACAAGCCCTGAGCATATCTTCTACCACTAGATTTGTTCTTTCAGTCTGACCATCAGTTTGTGGATGGAATGCTGTGCTAAAGTTCAGTCTGGTCCCTAGTAAATGTTGTAGACCCTTCCAGAATTACGATGTGAATCTAGGATCTCTATCAGATATGATAGTGACACGGACACCATGTAGCTTGACAATTTCCTTCATATATAAGGCTGCTAGAATATCCACAGACCATCGACTTTTGATTGGTATGAAATGTGCAGATTTTGTCAATCGGTCTATGATTACCCAGATACCGTCGTGTCCACCTCTTATCTTTTGTAAACCCATAATGAAATCCATTCCTATACTCTCCCATTTCCATGCTGGAATATCTAAGGGATGTAATTTACCTGCGGGTCTAAAATGTTCTGCCTTTACTTGTCGATAAGTGAGACAGCGGGACACGAAATCAGCTATTTCACTCTTCATATTGGGCCACTAGAAATTTCTTTTGAGATCTTGAAATATTTTTGTACCACCTGGATGAATGGTGTACTTGGATTTATGTGCTTCTTCTAGGATCAGTTTCTTCGTATCCTCATGATCTGGTACACACACTCGGCCCTTAAATAGCAATCTTCCATCATTGGAAATAGAAAAATTCGGCCTCTATTCTATGTTTGCTTTAATCTCTAGTAATATGGGATCATCATTTTGCAGCTTGACCAGATCTTCTATTAATGTAGGTTGAGCTTGAATATTAGCTATGAAATAATCTTCTTCCTTCATGTCAATATCTAAGTTCAACTGAGCAAATTGAGGAATAAGATTAGTCATAGTAATCATAAGACTTGATAGCTTTTCCATTGGTTTTCTATTGAGTACATCTGCTACAGCATTAGCCTTGCCAGGATGATATTGAATAGCAAAATTAAAGTCTTTGAGATATTCTAACCATCTCATCTGCCTCATATTTAAATCCTTTTGAGAGAATAAGTATTTCAAGCTTTTGTGATCTGAGTAGACCGTGAATTTCTCTCCATAGAGATAATGACGCTAAATTTTTAAGGTGAAAATGACAGCAACCAATTCCAAATCTTGCACATGGTAATTTTCCTCGTGACATTTCAATTATCTTGAAGAATAACAGATTACCTTTCCATTTTACATAAGGACGCACCCTAAGCCAATGCCAAACGCATCCGTATATACTTCTAATACACCACTTTCCACTGGTAGTGATAGAATAGGAGCTGTAGTAAGATGGTTCTTAAGAGTTTGAAAACTCTCTTCATATTCCTCTAACCAGATAAAATGATTTTCTTTTCTTGTGAGTCTAGTTAAAGGAACATCAATTTTTGAGAAGTCCTTAATGAACCTCCTATAATAACCAGCTAGACCCAGAAAGCTTCTTATTTCTGATACAGTCATTGGCCGGCTCCAGTTTCTGATAGCTTCTACTTTAGAAGGATCCACAGCGATACCTTCTGTTGAAATAATGTGGCCTAGGAATGAAACTTCCTTGAGCCAGAACTCACACTTGTTAAGCTTGGCATAAAGTTTATGTTCTCTAAGTGTTTGCAAAGCTATCCTCAGATGTCCTTCATGTTCCTCTTTTGTCTTGAAATATACCAGGATGTCATCGATGAAGATGACGATGAACTAGTCCAGATATGGCTGGAAAACATTGTTCATAAGTTGCATAAATGCTGCTGGGGCATTTGTTAACCCGAACGGCATCACCATGAATTCATAGTGGCCATAATGACTTCGAAAAACCGATTTATAAATGTCTTCTTCTTTAATTCTAAGCTGATGATAACCTGATCTGAGGTCAATCTTGGAGAAATACTCTGCTCCTGAAAGCTGATCGAAGAGCTCATCAATATGCGGCAACGGATACTTGTTTTTGATTGTAAGTTGATTCAGTCACCGGTAGTCTATGCATAACCTGAGAGAGCCATCCTTCTTCTTGACGAATAGAACCGGCGCACCCTAGGGGGATGTGCTAGGTCTGATGAAACCCTTATCTAATAGGTCCTACAACTGCCTCTTTAGTTCCTAAAGTTCCATGGGGGACATCCTATAAGGGGCTATAGAAATAGGTGTTGCTCCTAGAATGAGTTCAATAGTAAAGTTTACTCTCCTCTCGGGTGATAAGCTGGGTAATTCGGGTGGAAACACATTTGGGAACTCATTTACAAAAGGAATGTCTGCTAGGATGATTTCCTTGGACTCAGTAACAATGACAGAAGTAAGAAAAGCTTCACATCCTTGCGAGATAAGTTTGCAAGCGTGAAGAGAGGATATGATAGTGGGATGTTTCCTATACTTGATGCCAAGGATAGAAAATCTTGGTAGACCGGGTTTTCGAAAGGATATAATCCTATTTTGGCAGTTAATATAAACATCATGATCTATAAGCCAATCTACCCCTAAGATGGCATCATAACCTTTCATGTCAAGGCATACTAAATTTGCGGGGAGATTGTGACCTTCTACTATTACCTCACTATTAGGATAATACTCGGTAAGCTTTGTTCCAGAACCTAAGGGTGTGGTAATAGCAAGATCTGAAGGTAGGGGAACTGATGCAATTGGTAATATTTTTACAAAAGTAGTGGAGATAAAAGAATGAGAGGCACCAGTATCAAATAGCACAAATGTAGGACGGGAAAAAATTTGAAGGGTACCTTCCATAAGCCCACCATCCTTGGGCGCTTCTTCTTCTTCTAGAAGAGCATTGAGGCGAGCCTGCCTCCTACGTCCACCACCAGACGATTGATCCTTCATAAGGGGGCAATCTAGCATACGATGCTCCCTAGTTCCACAACGTAGACAAGAACCAAGACGCTTCCAACATTCTTCTGCCGAATGGCCGAACTTCTCACAAAATGTACAAGCTGCCATGACTTGCGCCTTCTCCTCTTTGGCTTTCTTGTGCTTCTAGAAACTTCCACCATTCCCGCTCCTAGATCTTTTCTTACTATCACGACTTTTATGAGGTTCTGTGATGCTGAATTTTTCTTTCTTATAACGCCGATCAGATCGTCGGCTGGACTCTTCTCCTTTTCCTTTCAATTTCTTGACCTTTTCTAAGGTCCTCTCACATAAATATGCTCGCTGGACCATCTCTGCATAGGTACGGATGTTTTGGGTCCTGAGCTACTGAATGAAATCGGGTCGTAACCCGTCCATAAACCGATTAGCCTTCAATAAATCGATGCTTATTAAATGTGGTGCATAGGGTGCTAGCCTGGAGAATTGAAGTTCATACTCCACGATCGTCATCATTCCCTGACGAAGAGAGGCGAACTCCACAGTCTTTCTTTCTTTAACATGTTCAGAAAAGTACTTAGCGCGGAATAGAATAAGAAAACCGTCCCATGTATGAGGTGCATCTGCCGGAGGTGTAGGTACTGATTTCCACCATGTGCGTGCATCTTTATTGAGTTAAAATGTTGTAAGACGCACTTTTTCTTGGTCCGTGCATTGGATAACATCGAAGATACGATTCATCTCATTATCCAATTTTCTGCCTCATCTGGGTTGGAAGAACCGTAGAAATACGGAGGGTTTAAGCTCCAAAATTTGTGATGCAAGTCACCAGCCCTCGCCCCTACGCTTGCATGGGCCATAGTTTGTAAGGCCGGCAATCATTTGTTGCATGCCACCCCAATCTACGCGATGAGCCATTGTAAATAATAAGGTACCTGAGAGAAATAATAATTTGTTAATTCTCAAGGAATTAGAAAGAGATAAATCTTAAAACTAATTAACTATCTTATCCGGGGCTCTACCCAATTCTCGAATGGGTGAGAAAATTTCTTCCTTAGTTCATAGGTATGGGTCCTTAAGCCTTGGACTTATCCTATGACGTGACTCTTTTCCCTAAGCCCTGTGACTTAGGCTCTGATACCAACTTAACTGTCACGCCCCGAGCCTTTATTACAGCAGAAGACTAACTCGATGAACGTGAACAGTCGGCATGGTAAGCCTCTTGCGAGCAAGAACGATCAGAGCGCAAGACAATCACACATAAAAATGCAATTGCACAATAATTTACTCAAACTCCGACTTATTTCATTAATAAGTGAAATATTACAATACAATAACTTTTCAACCTTCTTCAATCCATCAGACTCAAGGAAAAAGGAAAAATTACAAGACTCGATCTAAACAATATTGACTTTCCTTAGTCTTCACTCTCATTTTTATATGACTTTCATTCGCTCTTGGACCCGCTACTTGTATAACTCGAATCTGAAATCGAATCACTTCCATCTCTTGAAAAAGATTGGAAATAGGTAATGAGCACACTTGTCCAGTTGGTATCTTCGCATCAACATGAAGGCACTATTAAAATGATTAGTAATTTAGCTCTAAGGAATAAGGTAAAATCATGCGAATGTGATAAATCATATGTAAATAACCAAGGTAACAAGACGATCGTATAAGATAGAATGAACAAGTATGAATTAGCAAGAATGTATCGAGAACATGATATGGCCTTTCATGAACAAGAATGTATCGAGACTGTACTAGCAAACCACGTAATCATCACACAAACATCTTTTGCTTATGAGCAAGTATTTGGTGAATTTCTGTGGAATATCATGTAACAAGCAAGAAAGTCATGTACGTATATATGTCGTGTCTTGTGGATTTTCACTTCACGAGCCGTGGATTTTCACTTATTTATAAAGAAAGTACTCCCAGCGCAATGCGACGCCAGTAGCATCATACCCCATGGTTTATAATAGTATGTTTCCGACAATCAGTCGAGGGGACTAGCATAGAGCCCTTGAACACAATCAGTGCTCGATCGCATCTTCAAGTATAAATCAAGCTACTTCCACGCATGTAAACAATATGGCCAAGAATGTGTAATTTCAATAATAGGTTCAAGATAAAGTAATCCATCATAAGAATGCTTCTATTTGAAAAGAATTTCAATAAACATATTAAAACTAGGTTATGCCATGAAAATAAATCGGCAGCATAACGGTACGTTTCTTAATTTACATAATTTAAAATTAAGTGTCTTGGACAATAGGATGAGTCCTAGACCATCAATAATCTATCTAAGAACTTTGGAATATCCACCATTGGTCGAACCTCGGGTTAAAGTACTGTGACAGTCAATTAATGGGCCGTTACATGAATGTGATGGTCTATAATTGGGCCGTTATAATAGATTGAATCCAGAAAGTATAATTGGACTCAGTAAATGTGACGGTTGTATACTGGACCGTTAGAGGGACCTGACAGTCGAGTAATAGGCCGTTACATAGTCAAAACCAGAAAACATCGATAGTGCTTTCTAAACAATTGGGCTTTAATGGTACAACCAACTCGGCGTCCTAGCGGGAATCCCAGGCTCGCAGAGAATTACAGAGGCCTTGAAACAAGATTTCCTAATCCATTGGAAGGAATATCCAATAGAGAGGTCCTCAAGTCTAAGAATATGTTCCTATGTGCAAAGTGTGAACTAATGGACATATACCGAATATATGTCATGCACTTGCAGAAATTGACTCTATAGATGGAAAAGAATGTGTAACGATGTGAAACCATGATAAAACTACGTCAATACATCAGTTAAAATCATGTTTTTTTAATACAAAACTATAGAGTTTTAGCAAATGAAATTAATATGTACTTAAAATAACTCAAAGTGCTTTAGACATGCATGAATCAATTTATAAACTCAAAGTTCATGAAGATAGGTCAAAACTTAGATAACTAGGCTTATTTATAAGCTACTTTGACTGTTCTCAATTCTGTCCCGAATAGACAGAACACAGCACTCTGGCGGTCTAAGACAGGCGCGTCATATGGCTATGATGGTTTATCGTGGAGCCGTCAGAGTCTTGTAACGCTCCAATCCTGGTCCGTCAGAGATTACAGAGAAATTTAAGTACAATAGGCGGTGTGACGGCTTATCGTAAGGCCGTCAGAGCCATATGACGGTCTAACTATAATCCGTCATAGCACTGCTGACAGTGAGTAAAAGATCTATGGTTTAAAACCTTCATGCAAGAAGAATCAAAATAAACAACTACTCTAGTCATGACAGAACGAAGAATAAGGCCATCTAGATGCATAGGTCATAGTGAATGAATAAGAGAATATCTTTTATCTTTAAATTAGACTAAGGACATGCATGTATGCATAGACCTACTAAAACATGAAATTCATGGTCTATAGTGCATGGAATCAAGTAAAACCAGAGGGCTTTTATCCCTAACATGATATTCTAGCCGTTCATGAGATAACCTACCTCTTTATTGGGCTTTCAACTTCCAATTTGGGACTGCAAGACACGCCCTAGTTCTTTCCTTCCAATGAGTTTTCAGCAACTTCACGTCGCTCTAACTCCTCAATCTCTTGACTTAAAGACATGAAATTTGGAGGGTAAGGAGGTGAAACTAAGGGGAATAGAAAGTTCTAGAGACACTTAGGCTAATTACCTCGATATGGTGTTCTAATCTCTTGATCTTCAGTGGACTTTCGCTAAGGTTCCTGGGTTGCTATAGTCGAACCAGAAAATTTGAAAGCTTCAAACTCCTTGTGTAGTTGATCTCCTAGAATAAAATTTTGAGGAAGATTAGTCCTATGTATTAACAACAAAAAGTTCTAAAGAACTTACCCGAAATACTATCTCCTTACCTTAGTTCCATGCAAGCCAATGTAAGGGTCGCGTAGGTCAAAACTGGGGTCTATTTATAGGTTGTACCTAGGGTTTTGACGATTAGATCGATTCTAGAGTCCTTAGATCGACTTCTGAGTGTCCTTAACACGTTTACTAGTCCTCCCATCTCGATCCCTAAGAGAAAGACTAGCAAAAATCCAATCTTTTTGCTCTTTCTTCCATTCACGGAATTGATAGAGCGTGACGGTTGACTCTTGGTGCGTTACATGCCTGTGGCGGTCGCACGATAGACCGCCACAGCCACTGTACGCAGAATTCAACTTAATTCAAACTCTTTTATTTATTTTTCCCACATAATTATCTATAAAAGGATATTTATCCTTAAAATTCGTGAATATGCTAAATAACCTTCTAGAATATGGGCCAAACTTAATGGGCTTGGTCCTTAAAACTTTTGGGCTTCAATTAAATAGGCTAGATTAACCGTTTACCATAATTGGGCCTTAATGAATTTCTAATAAATTCCAAAAAATCATTAAATAATTCCTGAAATAATATAAATATTCTAGGTCATTACATTATAAATGGAGCTTCACTGTACCCTTCTGCTTGCAAGGAGGACTCTCATCGTGAGGAAGAGAAAAGTCTTCTTCTTGTTTCACTCACGCCGGCTGCATCAGGATGAAGAGTGGCTTCGACAGCAAGCTTTTTCCTTCTTCATATTCACTTCAGCGATCTTCTCATCTCTCCTGCTTGCTTCCGTTTTCAACTAGAGCTCATGCTCCTTATGTATATTGGTGTCCTAGGGTGACATCAACGTTGTCCATTTTTCAAGCAACACCCAGAATGTCACATCCACATTATTTGATCTGCTTCCACTTGCATAGTTGACTCCATTTCTATCTAGTCTGCAGGAATGTGGGTAGGTAGGAGACCATAGCAGAAAAGGTACAATTTTCTTTAGAAAATATCTCTGCCAAATCATAGTCTTCTGACACTGAAGCAATCTGACGGCTTTTTCCAGAGCAAACGGATCCTCTGGATTATGTTTCGGATCTTGACATCAACTTCCGTCAGATTTAGATCTATTCTGGTCGAACCAAGTGTGTCGACACTTTCCTGTCAGTGTGTTGAGATATTCCTTTGAAAATCTTGTAGACATCTTCTGCCAGTTTCAAGCATGTTCTGGTTGAACGTTGATGTGTCGACACTTTACCCCCAGGGTGTCGAGACATCCCTTTGAAATTCTTGAAGAACCATGGCTGATGAGTCGAGACAACACCAAATGGTGTCGAGACATAAGCGCCTTGTGCAGAGATTATCACACGAATGTGTCGACACGTTTCACTCAGTGTGTCGAGACATCGGTGAATCCAGATACTTAGTCAGAACGGATTCATCTTGAATTCTTCTGGATGTGTCGAGACATGAATCGGATGTGTCAACACATTCTGTTATGTCGGAGCTCAATTTGTTGGAATTTCAACATAATCTCTTCTGGATGTGTCGAGACATCACTGGGCCGTGTCGAGACATCACTTAGTGAGATTCTTCTGCACTTGTTTAATCAATTCATCAAGCCAAAAAAAGTTTGATATTTCTCAACCATCTATTAATGATTTGTTATTACCAAAACCAGGGGACACAACATCTCACTCTTATCTTTATCTTGCGTACATGCATAGCTATAATTGCATTCATGTAACATGTAATTACTTAAAGCAAGCTTGTACTTGAGATATAATTCCTACTGAGCGTTCGCCCAACTAGTGTTTTCCCCTATCTTTCAGGTAACTCTGATGATGAAGCTCAATCAGATGGGGACGAACATGAGTGAAGAGTGTAGAGCCGTTCCAACAATTGGAGTTATTATCTAGTCGTGTCTTGTCTATTTTCTTGAGTCAACCACTGTAATTTCCTTTTATTAAGTCAAGATTGTCCTTAGTACTTTTATTAAGATTATGTAATAGAATTACCTTGATGGTTATTATGAATAAAGGATTTGGTTTATCTTGTAATTTACGCACTCTGTCTATGTGTCGAATACACTTATGCTCTGATTGACATGATTGATATAAACTCATCAGGCGAACCGAGTTCCTTCCGCACTCGGGGCGTGACAATTTTTGTGATATCTGAGCCTAGGATATTCAAATTCCTAGAAAAACCAAGTCCACGGATAGGTTTATACCTTTACTCGGTGAGATTGGGTAGAGCCAATGGTTAAGTTAACTTAGCGACTTGGACTCTTGATTAATCAGATATTAATATAGTTACTTAAAAATCTTGTTGGATCATAGCCGCTGAATGTGCTCAATGGCGCGAGATGCAGCGCACTGTGCAAGTTCTCACTCAAGCGCTACAATAGGTAGCACAAAGTGGAGCGAACTGTGGAGCAGGTGATCTCCACCGTAGCTTCTGAAATATGAACCCGCCGAGGTTCGTTGGCTCGTCTGATCCCGATGACGCCGAGAACTAGATAAAAGAGATCGATAGGATTTTCTGTGTAATGCAATGCACGAAGGATGAGAAGGTCTTGCTGGCCACTTTTCAACTAGAGCGGGATGCTCGTTGTTGGTGGGAGTCTGTACAAGCCACATTGCTGGATGATCATGTCACCTGGGTCGAGTTTGTTAAGTATTTCAATAACAAGTACTTTTCCGACAGCATTGAAAAAAGAAGGCCACAGAAGTCATCATCCTCAAGCAAAGGACCTTATCAATGGCCGAGTACGAGGCCCAATTCTCTCGTCTATCAAGGTATGCACCGCATTTAGTGTGTACCGAGAAAATGAAGGCTAGAAGGTTTCTCAATGGGCTTTGACCACAATACATTACCCAACTAGCGTCGATGGACATTCAAGTCTATTCGGAGATGGTGCAAATATCCCATTTATTAGAAGATGCCATGGAGTTGTCCGATCGGATCCGTGGGAAAAACAAGAAGGAGCATGTTACGAGCTTTGACACTTTCAAGCCAACCTTCAATAAGAAGAGGTCAAGCAACGGAGGAGATTCCTCCCAAGAGAAGAAGTTCAAGAAGAATACCAAGCCCTTCCCCATTACTATCACACCTTCCAAAGAGGTGTGCAAACATTGTGACAAGGCCTGCCATAAGGCCGAGGAATGCTGGAGGAGACTGGGAGCTTGTCTCTATTGCGGGAGCCGTGATCATTGGATTCCGGATTGCCCCTTCCTTAATGATCAAGCCGGAGACGAGAAGCCCCCGGTGAAGAAGCAAGCACGTCTCCAAGCTCTTCAAGAGGCAGAGCAAGATGAAGGCGGACTGGTGGAAGGTACCTTAATGATTTGTTCCAAGTCTACTCGTGTCTTGTTTGATATCGGCGCCTCACATTCTTTCGTTTCTAAGAAGTTTGCTGATCCATTGGAACCGAAATGGATAGATTTAGTTATTTCAACTCCTCTCAAAAATGAATCCGAGATCTCACACCATTTTTTAAATTGTGAAGTTATGGTGAAAGGGAAGAATCTACCTATCGACTTAATATGCCTAGACATGAAAGATTATGATGTTATACTAGGAGCCGACTGGCAATCCACACACAAGGTAGTTATAGATTACCGGAACGGCAAGGTAACTTTTAAGGAGTTCCCGGAACATGTCTACACTAGCCCTAAGGGTTGGAACAAGTCACCCCTTATTTCAGCTCTCCGAGCTAGCAAGCTCTTAAGGAAAGGGTGCATGGATATCCTAGCTTTTGTGACCGCCACGGAAGTTAAGGAGTCCAAGATAGAAGACATCCGAGTAGTTCGAGAGTTTCCCGATGTATTCCCAGAAGATTTGCCCGGATTACCCCCACAAAGAGAAGCGGCCTTCACCATTGACCTTGTCCCTGGTGCTAGCCTAGTTTCTAAGGCACCTTATAGGATGTCCCCTGCCGAGCTCAAGGAATTAAAGGAGTAGTTAATGGAGCTCTTGAAGAAAGGGTTTATCAGACCGAGCACTTCCCCGTGGGAAGCGCCCGTGTTATTTATAAAGAAGAAGGATGGATCGATGAGACTCTGCATCGACTATCGGCAGTTGAACCATCTTACTATCAAGAACAAGTATCCACTGCCAAGGATCGATTAGTTATTTGATCAGATATCTGGATCCAAGTATTTCTCAAAGATTGATCTCAGGTAAGGATATCACCAATTGATGATCAAGGATGATGACATTCATAAGACCGCATTCCGGAGCAGGTATTGGCACTACAAATTTATTATTATGCCTTTTGGACTAACGAATGTCCCTGCAGCCTTTATGCAGTTGATGAATAGCATATTCAGGCCTTATCTGGATCAATTTGTAGTGATCTTTATTGATGACATATTGATTTATTCCAAGACCGAAGAAGATCATGAAGAACACTTAAGGATGGCATTACAAATATTGAGGAAAAATCAACTCTATGCCAAACTTAGCAAGTGTGACTTTTGGCGCGAGGAAGTGTCCTTCCTAGGACATGTGATCTCGAAGGATGGGATTTCCGTTGACCCGTCAAAAGTAGAGACTGTGAATAATTAGGAAAGACCAAGCAATGCAAGTGAGATCCAAAGTTTCCTAGGCCTAGCTGGTTATTACCGGTGATTCATCATAGACTTCTCCAAGATCGCTGTCCCCCTTACTAGGTTGACCCTTAAGGAGATTCCTTATAGGTGGGATGAAGAATGCGAGAAGAGCTTCCAAGCCTTGAAGGACCATCTTACAACCGCCCCGGTATTGGCATTACCAACGGAAGGGAAGAAATTTGTGGTATATACCGATGCGTCTGGCATTGGCCTCGGATGTGTGTTAATTATTATGACCACCAATTGGGCACTGGCCCAATTATGTACAATTCGGGCCAATGAACTAGGAATCTTGACAGATTATTCAAGAATCTTAGGAAATTCGTAACTTATTACAGGAAGATATGAATTAGGTGAAATCAAAGCCCATGCAACGATAATTGGGTAGGGGACAACTTTTATGAAGAGTGTAACTTCTGGAAAATGGGTCTAATAGGGGGTAAGAGGGAGTTGGTGTTAATGGGTCAAAATAGATATAGAAAACACAATCACCCGTAAAAACAAGGATATCTTGGTCCACAGTCAATCAAATAGGATGAAACTAAGCTCATCAGAAATATTGGGCCCTTAACCCAAACTCTTCTGTTGGGGTGGAAGCCCAATTCGCATCAGAACCTAAGGTTCTGAGCCTTTTTGCTGCCAGCTGTCATGAAGAGGTGTGACTGTTGGGTGAATTCGAATGTAATTAATAGGAAATTCATAACTTCGTCTGTGGTTAATGAAATGACATGAGACTAATGCCATAATTTTGAATGGGGTGTTAGATACAACTTCTCTGTTGAGGGCGAGGTCCAATTCTTCCAGGATACTATAGGTATACCCGAATTACCTCGGGCTACCGAAAGGTCACGGCTGGAACGAGAGAGAATAAATATTAATATTGCAAAAATCATAACTCGTGATAGGGATAATGAAATTTAATGAAATGATGACCCAAATTTAGATCAAGAAGTCCTATTAATTTCATCTGAAGACATCCCAGCCTGAATCTTGACGGAAGAGCATGCCCACTTACATTTATGACTAGGTAGATGAAGGGTCGCGACTGAAACATGAGAAAATAAATGTTAATGTTTGAAAAATCATAACTCGGGCTAGGAATAACGAAATTCGATGAAACCACAACCCAACGTTAGATAAAGAAAACCTCTTGATTTCATATGAAGATGTCCCAACTCGAATCCTAATAGAAAAATGCGGTCACTCGCATCTATGATTGGGTAGACGAAGGGTCACCTCTGCTCAAGCCCAAGAGATGCTTAGCATTAACTCATCTTCAAAACCAGCAACCTTGGAGCTTGTTAGAGCCTTGAGGGACGTGGATAAACCCTTGGAAAGCCTGAAAAACTATATAAGGAGGTGGGTTTCAAGGGTGGCAAGCCTTTAGCAAACCATTTCCATCAACCCTCCACCACCTTCTAGCTTTCTTAAGTAAGAAGAGAGTGAGGGACCTTGTTTCTTCGTGGGCGGACCATCCGGTGCGTGGGTGGTCGATCCGGCGCGTGGAGGACGATCTTGCAGCGCCCCGGGCTCGAAGGGGGGAAAGGCTTTTGGAGGATCTGGGGTGTGGATATCATCCCCGGATCGTCGGTTCATCATTTCGAAGGTAGGCACCTATCCTCAAATCTTAGAGGTCAACGATGCATTAAAATGATTTCAAAGTAGTTTCTATATGCCAAAGAGGGATTAACGGCATGTGGGGTTAACTACCAAGTTTATTTTCTGGCTTTTCCATCAAGTTATGTGTTTTTGAGAGGTTTCTTAGAATTTTAACTGAAAATATTTAGATGTGTTGACACTGCCCATGGATGTGTGGACACTGCCCATGGATGTGTCGACACTTCCCCTTTAGAAGTTCTCGGATGTGCTGACACTGCCCATGGATGTGCTGACACTTCCCATGGATGTGTCGATAGTTCCTCTTTAGAAACTGCTAGATGTGTTGACACTGCCCATGAATGTGTCAACACTTCCCATAGATGTGTCGACACTTCCCCTTTAGAAACTGTCGGAGGTGCTGACACTACCCATGGATGTGCTGACACTTCCCATGGATGTGTCGACACTTCCCATGGATCTATCGACACTTCCCCTTTAGAAACTGCTGGATGTGCTGACACTACCCATGGATGTGTCGACACCCTGAGAACCCTGGACCAATTTCCAGAAACTTAGAAAAAAGGAGTTTTGAGAGGTCAATTTAACTCAGAAAAATCTAAAAAATTAGAAAATGATGGAAGACTAATTTAATAACTCACTGTAAAAATTTCATGCTCTTAGAAATTCTACACTTATAGTTATGGTTCATTTTCTAGGTATGTGTAGGGTGGACAGGTCGACACTTCCTTTGAACAGGTCGACACCCCCGGGCATTGTCCCCAATTTTCAAAAACGTGGTAAAAGAGAGTTTTGGGATGTCATATTAATTCATAAAAATCTAAGAAATTGGACAATTGTAGAAGGCTAAGTTAGTAACCTATAGTAAAAATTTCATGCTCATAGAAATTCTGTACTTTCCGATATAAATCATTTTCTGTGCATGTGTATCCTATAACGATAAACCTGTTCTTTTTATATAGTAACCTGATCATGCACTGTTCCGCACTAGTCAGCATATAAGTATGTTTAGCCCACTTACACTGTTGGAAGCATGCATGTTATGATGAAGTATCATACTAGTATTTGTAAAATGAGTATGAATGCGAATACGATGTGAATGTTATGAGTGGGAACAACAACATTCTATGAGATAGGACTTCGGTCCCTTTGTGGGGCGGCCCTTTCTGCGGGACGGCAATACGTAACACTACGGAAGTAAAAGATCCCAGGGCATGGTGATACGTAACGCCCTGGTCAAAAATCCTATTGATTCGGCCGATTGTTCTGTGGAACGGCAGAACTGTGTGGGCCGCATGAGTCTAGGTGGGAGTTCGCTCTCGGGTCTGCGTAGTACTCTTTCATTCGTTCGTTCGTTCGTTTGTGTGTGTGGGGCCACCTATGTTGTGGTAGCTGTTTATTTCCAAGAATAACAGAGTTATGAAAATGTGAAAATGGGATAATGTGAATATGTGAAAAGGTGATAATATGTAAACAGCTCATTCACCGTGGTTTTAACGCATGCATGGGTACCTTATATGTTAGTTAAAGAACATGTATTTTCCTCATGTGAGTTATTTTAATGTAGATGATAATGAATGGGTTATGCTATTACTAACATCTGAATTATATATATAATTTGGTTATACAGATGCGTGTTAACCCCGGTTTGTTTAGGCTGCCTATTGAGCGTCACACTCACCCCTTTGTGACACACGTTTTCAGGAGACATAGAGCAAGAGGTTGAGGAGGAGGCTACAGCTGAGGAGTAGTGCTAGTGCTTAGTTTGTCTGGGTATGCTATGGATGAATGTCTCTCTTATATGTAAGGTTATGGGGTGGTGAGCCTATGAGGACTCATGTAATGCCCCGGGGTTTTTGGATCCGGATCTGTGGGTTTCAGATCGTCTTTCTGCGGATTACGGATTGTGTCCGAGTGAGCTTCAGACTTTTATACCGGATTGTCGGACCCATTGGTGATGTGCCCGTGAGTTTCCTTGGGTCTGTGGCGTAGTGAGGAGCACGCCGGTATTTTTCTGGAATTTTTAGAGCGCCATTTTAGGTCCCGAGTCGCATTTTGGGTTTTACGTGTGTTTTCATCTATCGGACCTTCGGAACCCCGTGTAGGGTGAACCGTTGCGTTGTCCGACACCGGGACATTACCACGATGATCAACGTCTTCCGAGGATCGTGGGGATCATTTTTCGTATTTTTTGGTATTTTTGGGAATTTCCACATTTTCTATATATTAGCCCTTTCTCTCTCTCCCCTCTCATTTCTCTCCCTTTTCCCTCTCTCTTCTCTCACGTTCTCTCTCTCCCCCTCTCACTCCGGGCGGCCGACGGAGGCGACGAGGGCGGGGCGGCGTGGCTCGTGGGGCGTGGAGCGACGGGCAAGGGACGAGGATCGCGATGGTGGAGGCGGTTCGTGTGATCGTGAACCGGCGAGGGGTTAAACGGCGTTTCATCGTGGATCGACGTCCACGGCGCGTCGAATCTTCGGTGGAGGTAGGGAGATGGACCCTCAGCTCGTGCACTCCCTTTCCCGCGAGTTTTGTAGGCCGTGGTGAGCCGAGCGGGTTTATTTTCGCATTTTGGGCTAAATGCATGTTTTTGGTGTGTGAGCCGGATCTCCCATTTTACAGCATTTTTGGTCGATGCAGGGCTTTAGATGCATGCCTAGGGGCTTGGGGAAGGTTTCCCCTTTTGTTTCCCCATCACCCGGGGGTGATTGGGGTGTGGAATGGTTTCCTTCACGGTTTTCGCCATTTTCGGGCGCGGACTGAGAACACTCTAGCGAAAGTGGGCGCGTTCTTGGAGGTCACGCCGCCCCGATAGGGCGCGTTCATCAGAGAAGATGAACAGTAAGGAGGTCCTCGTCGCGCTATAGGTGTAGGGCGCATCTGTTCTTATCGCACTATAGGCTAGTAGCGCGTCCTGTCTTATCGCGCTATACACGTATAGCGCGTTATGGTCTGTCGCGCTATATATTTATGGCGCATTCTGTTTTGTCGCGCTACAGGGATACAGCGTGTTCTGACTGAACGGACTATATGAGGGTAGCGCGATCTTGAGGATGACCAGTCGAGCAGCCCAGGGTGGGTGGTCTACGACTGATCGTGCCCCCCTTGAATGGTTGTGTCTCGGACACCCCGTGGAGTTCCGTGACCGTGTCTTTGGGTGTCCGAGGATTTTGTTTACTTCGGTTAGCGTGTCCATAGGCGTGTGTGTTCTAGGCTTTGTGTTACGCTTAATCGAGTTACCGTGTAACGGTGTGCATGCGGTGGGGTCTCCCCCGCATGTCGTGAGTTTTCCCTAGAAGATGATTCCTGAGTGGGCCATGTGTTTGGCCTTGGACTACGAGTCCAGTCATCTAGCCTGGAGCTGGAGGTTCCCTGCTCTTCCCTGGGATGGGGAATCGGCGTGGTGGCTTGTGAGCGACCTTGGGAATCATGCTTCGGTGCTTTCCGTGTGGGTCATGTGTGTGGCCTTGGACTGTGAGTCCAGTTACCCAGCCTCGGGCTGGAGGTCCCTTGAGTTCCCTTTTTGAGGGGGATGGTCTTGGTGGCTCGTGAGTTGCCTCAATATTTATGCCATCGTGGTTTTAGAACCAGGGATTAGGCTAGATTGACGGCCTTGTGTCGTTGCGTTCAACGGTCTTGACCCCGAGTCTTGTGACTCAAGGACCGTTGGATTTTTTTGAGTCTAGAGGACTGTCTAGAGTCCAGTTGCTCGATGCCACTTGGTTCTTCTCGACTTTCCCACAGGGTGCGTGCGTGTTTCTCAGAGTTTCTCCTAGGATAGTGGTCACACCAATGGCTCCCCACTAGTCGTAGCCTTCCGACACGCGAGTGGTCCCACCAGGGAGTGGTGGCAAGCCTAACCCAAGAGATGATTTTTAGACTAGTTTCTGTAGGGCCCCACGTTTGACGCCAGAGTCCGGCTGAGGGGAAAACCAGTCAGAGGGCCAGACCTAGGATGTATGGTCTGTGTATGCACACGTGGTTGGGGGCAGTAGGACCACCACTGACGAGCGTGACCCCAGCTAGTCACTTGTTCTGTGGTTACTTGTACGGTGTCTTAGTTCCTGCTGGGCCGGAGGGAGACACCTGAGGCGCAGTCTAAGTCAGCAGTGGACGCATCCGACGTTGCTTCTGGTGGGTAGGTACTCCTGTCACGTGAGACGTGACTCTCCTATTTCTGGGTTCTGTTTCTCGTCTACAAGACGTGATTTTTTGGACCGTCCGGTGTTTCTGAGGTAGTGGTTCGGTTCCCAATTGTGAGATCGAAATTTCTCTTTCTGCTTGACCGGTACAGTAGGAGTAGTTGTAGTGCCAAGTTTTGACCGGCCACCGAGTTATTGTTCCTGCTGCGACTGTTGTTCTTGTAGTTACTGCTTTCCATGCCGCCATTGTTCTCAGTTGGGGTTCCGCGGGATCCCTACTGAGCCAGTGACAGGAGGCTCACCCCTGCATTTCAGGTGCGACTGTTCTTCCTTGAGGTTCGAGGATGCTGTTTAGAGGTTCTTAGTTGCCAGCTCGTCGGGCCGAGTGTTCACTTGGCATGTGGTACATTTTACTGCTTTAGACTGTACTTTCTGTTAGACTGGACTCTATTGTTATAGTTATTTCTTTATTTCTATTAATTATTGAATTGTCCTACTTTATTTTCTATTTCTTTGTACCTCCACACTCCTTTTAGCCCTTCCGAGCCCTCCCGGCTCGTGGGCGGGGGCCAGGATTCGAATGGTATCGGGCTCTTCCCAGTATCTAGATCTTGGGTCGTCACAACTCATGTTTATTTTGGAACAATGGACATGTACTCTTCTTGGAAATTATGAGTGGCTGGAATGTTATTTACATTTCGTGTAATTGTGGTTTCTCTCTCTCTCTCTCTCATGCGAATGTATGCATGTTTATATATTGTGCTTCCACGATACGTACGAAGTAATGCTTCACGGTCCGATAAAGAAAAAAATGCCCATAAATTGAGGATCGGATCTCGGGGCGTTACAAAGTGATATCAGAGCACGAGAGACAACCCATGGTTACAACCATTCCAATTGCCCAAGTAGTAGATGAAGAGGTAGGCTAGAGTGAAAAAGGGTTGAGTATATTTAGAACCCATTTCAAACAAACAAACCCTCATAGGTAATAACTGAAACCATAATGATTTTGGGGACATATTAAGTTAGGTTCTAATGAATACCTATGTATAGGTCCACTAAGGAGCAGAAGACGATGGGCAAAAGGCCTAGGCGGGCAGAAGGGAGGCAGGACAAGGAAAAGGTGGCACGTCAGGAGTTGATACCAAGGAATAGGCCGGGGGTTCCATTATGTGTCCATTGTAAACGCACCCATCCGGGGTAGGAGTGCTGGAGGACAAAGGGCAAGTGCTATGGATGCGACGAGGCTGGACATATTGCAAGGAACTGCCCTAAGAAGACTCAGCAAAAGCTAGTACCACCGTGGGAGAGGATTCGATACAGAGGGTGAGTTTATACACGAATGCAAGAGGAGGCAGACAATACCCCTACCGTGACTGAAGGTACAGAGCAATGACCCATTTTAGTTTGTAAGTTGCATAACAAGCTGAACCTTTGAATGTAACTGATAAAAACCCTAAAAGCATACACTATGTGGCATATGTGGTAGGTTACAATTATTTTAATTAAGATGATATTCAATGAGCCTTGAAAACACAGCTTGTGCATTACATGTGTATGCTTCTTTTCCAGAACAGAAGGTCAACTGATCATTAATGTCTGAATTAGGAACTAAGACAAGCAAACTTAAACCATTTTAGTTGTGACAAAGAGGGCTGTCCAGGATACCATCAAGGTCTGGTTAAGATAATTTTCAGCACTAAACTTCAAGAAATTGATATCTAGGGTCATACTTCTCCTGTCTCTGACACATTTAATGCCTATTAAGATATCTCGTTATGTAGATACCATGGATTCTAGGAAAAAATACTCATTTGCATACTTTAAACTGATGACCTTGCTCCTCAACTAGCTACAAGATGCTTATCAAAGTTTAGAAGGGGGTTCTGCTGGGGGTTCATAGTGATAGTTTTGCCATGAATGATAATGTCCATTCAGCATTGATCGACAGTCTGGCTTCCCCACCAATTGCATCAATGGGTTTGCCCTGTGCCACAGCAAGTTAGTTTTGAAGTCCTAAGTTGCATGCGGTATGAAATCATTCCCTCATTTTTCAGATTGTTGAGTGGGTAGGCTTTAACATGGAGTTACAGGCTTGGTAAAGCTCAGTTGTTTCAGTTCATATGTTTAAGAATAATTGGGGGGGGCATGTGTTCCTAAAGGTGTCTCTCCCATGGGAGTCATGTGATTCAGGGAGAAGGGCAAGCTTGGTCCTAGATATATCAGACCTTTTGAAATTCTGCAAAGGCTGTCAAGGTGGCTTATTGACTTGCACTTCCGCCTACTCTGTCGCAAGTGCATCCGGTCTTTCACGTCTCTATGCCCAGGAAGTATGTCCCGGATGCCCCACATGTTATAGGGTGCAAGCACTTGGATGTTCGAGCAGATCTGCCTTCTGTGGAGCAGCACAGTGAGATCATAGACTGGAAGGAACATGTGTTAAGAAATAAAACCATTCGGCTGGTGAAGGTGTTATGGAGGAATTCTCATTCCAAGGAAGCAACATGGGAGCCGGAGGATAAGATGTGCCAGGAATACCCTCAACTATTCGTTGAGTAATTTTTCTTAAAAATAAATATCTCGAGTTAATTTTGAGGATGAAATTATTTTTAAGGGGGAGAGAATGTTATGACCACCAATTGGGCACTGTCCCAATTGTGTACAATTCGGGCCAATGAACTACGAATCTAGATAGATTATTGAAGAATCATTAGGAAATTCGTAACTTATTGTAGGAAGATCAGAATTAGGTGAAATTAAAGCCCATGCAACGATCATTGGGTAGGGGACAACTTTGATGAAGAGTGTAACTTATGGAAAATGGGACTAATAGGGGGTAAGAGGGAGTTGGTGTTAATGGGTCGAAATAGATATAGAAAACACAGTCATCCGTGAAAATAAGGATATCTTGGTCGACAGTCAACCAAATAGGATGAAACTAGGCTTTAACAAGCTCCAATTCGCATCAGAACCCAAGGTTCTGAACCCTTTTGATGCCAGCTGTCACGAAGAGGTGTGACTGTTGGGTGAATTCAAATGTAATTAATAGGAAATTCATAACTTCGTCTGTGGTTAATGAAATGACCTGCGACTAAGGCCATAATTTTGAATGGGGTGTTAGCTACAACTTATTTGTTGAGGGCAAGGTCCAATTCTGCCAGAATACTATAGTTATATCCGAATTACCTCAGGCTACCGAAAGGTCGCGGCTGAAACGAGGGAGAATAAATATTAATATTGAAAAAATCATAACCCGTGATAGAGATAATGAAATTTGATGAAATGATGACCCAAATTTATATCAAGAAGCACTATTGATTTCATATGAAGACGTCCCAGCCTGAATCTCGACAAAAGAGCACGCCCACTTGCATTTATGACTAGGTAGACGAAGGGTCGCGACTAAAACATGGGAAAATAAATGTTAATGTTTGAAAAATCATAACTCAGGCTAGAAATAATGAAATTTGATGAAACAATGACCCAAAGTTATATAAAGAAAACCTCTTGATTTCATATGAAGACGTCCCAACTCAAATCCTAACAGAAAAATGCGGTCACTCGCATCTATGACTGGGTAGAAGAAGGGTCACCTCTGCTCAAGCCCAAGAGATGCTTAGCATTAACTCATCTTCAAAACAAGCGACCTTGGAGCTTGTTAGAGCCTTGAGGGACGTGTATAAACCCTTGGAAAGCCTGAAAAACTATATAAGGAGGTGGGTTTCAAGGGTGGCAAGCCTTTAGCAAACCATTTCCATCAACCCTCCACCACCTTCTAGCTTTCTTAAGTAAGAGGAGAGTGAGGGACCTTGTCTCTTCGTGGGCGGACCATCCGGTGCGTGGGTGGTTGATCCGGCGCATGGAGGATGATCTTGCAGCGCCCCGGGTTCGAAGGGGGGAAAAGCTTTTGGAGGATCTGGGTGTGGATATCATCCCCGGATCGTCGGTTTATCATTTCGAAGGTAGGCATCTATCCTCAAATCCAAGGGGTCAACGATGCATTAAAATGATTTCAAAGTAGTTTCTATATGCCAAAGAGAAATTAAGGGCATGTGGGGTTAACTACCATGTTTATTTTCTGGCTTTTCCATCAAGTTATGTGTTTTTGAGAGGTTTCTTAGAATTTTAATTGAAAATATTTGGATGTGTTGACACTGCCCATGGATGTGTTGACACTTCCGATGGATGTGTCGACACTTCTCATGGATGTGTCAACACTTCCTCTTTAGAAACTGTCGGATGTGCTGACACTGCCCATGGATGTGCTGACACTTCCCATGGATGTGTTGACACTTCCCATGGATGTGTCGACACTTCCCATGGATGTGTCGACACTTCCCCTTCAGAAACTACTGGATGTGCTGACACTGCCCATGAATGTGTCGACACTTACCATAGATGTGTCGACACTTTCCCTTTAGAAACTGTCGAAGGTGCTGACACTACCCATGGATGTGTTGACACTTCCCACGGATGCGTCGACACTTCCCCTTTAGAAACTGCTGGATGTGCTGACACTACCCATGGATGTGTCGACACCCTGAGAACCCTCGACCAACTTCCAGAAACTTAGAAAAAGGGAGTTTTGAGAGGTCATTTTAACTCAGAAAAATCTAAAAATTTAGAAAATGATGGAAGACTAAGTTAGTAACTCACTGTAAAAATTTCATGCTCCCAGAAATTATGTACTTATAGTTATGGTTCATTTTTTAGGCATGTGTAGGGTGGACAGGTCGACACTTCTTTTGAACAGGTCAACACCCTGGGGCACTGTCCCCAATTTTCGGAAACGTGGTAAAAGAGAGTTTTCGGAGGTCATATTAATTCAGAAAATTTTGAGAAATTGAAAAATGGTAGAAGGCTAAGTTAGTAACCCACGGTAAAAATTTCATGCTCACAGAAATTATGTACTTTTCGATATAAATCATTTTTTGTTCATGTGTATCCTATAAGGATAAACCTGTTCTTTTTATATAGTAACCTGATCATGCAGTGTTCTGCACCAGTCAGCATATAAATATGTTTAGCCCACTTAAACTATTCGAAGCATGCATGTTATGATAAAGTATCATACCAGTATTTGTAAAATGAGGATGAATGCAAATACGATGTGAATGTTATGAGTCGGAACAACAACATTATGTGAGATAGGACTTCAGTCCCTTTGTGGAGCGGCCCTTTCTGCGGGACGGCGATACGTAACGTCGCGGAAGTAAAAGATCCCAAGCGACGGCGATACGTAACGCCCTGGTCAAAAATCCTATTGATTCGGCCGATTGTTCTATGGAACGGCAGAACTGTGTGGGCCACATGAGTCTAGGTGGGAGTTCGCTCTCGGGTCTGCGCAATACTCTTTCGTTCGTTCGTTCGTTCGTTCGTTTGTGTGTGTGGGGCCACCTGTGTTGTGGTAGCTGTTTATTTCCAAGCATAACGAAATTATGAAAATGTTAAAATGGGAAAATGTGAAGATGTGAAAAGGTGATAATATGTAAACTACTCATTCACCATGGTTTTAACGCATGCATGGGTGCCTTATATGTTAGTTAAAGAACATGTATTTTCCTCATGTGAGTTATTTTAATGTGGATGATAATGAATGGGTTATGCTATTACTAACATCTGAATTATGTATATAATTTGGTTATATAGATGCGTGTTAACCCGGGTTTGTTTAGGCTGCCTGCTGAGCGTCACACTCACCCCTTTGTGACACACGTTTTCAGGAGACATAGAGTAGGAGGTTGAGGAGGAGGCTGCAGCTGAGGAGTAGTGCTAGTGCTTAGTTTGTCTGGGTATGCTATGGATGAATGTCTCCCTTATATGTAAAGTTTTGGGGTGGTGAGCCTCTGAGGACTCATGTTTATTTTGGAACAATGGACATGTACTCTTCTTGGAAAATATGAATGGCTGGGATGTTATTTACATTTCGTGTAATTATGGTTTCTCTCTCTCTCTCTCTCTCTCTCTCTCTCATGCGAATGTATGGATGCTTATATATTGTGCTTCCACGATACGTACGAAGTAATGCTTCGGGGTCCGATAAAGAAAAAAATGCCCATAAATTGAGGATCGGATCTCGGGGTGTTACATTAATGCAACAAGGGAGAGTCATTGCCTACTCATCCCGATAATTAAAGAAGCATGAAGAGAACTACCCGGTGCATGACTTAGATTTGGCCGCGGTGGTATTTACTTTAAAGATCTGGATACACTACCTCTATGGAGAACAGTTCACCGTGTACTCCGATCACAAGAGTCTCAAATATCTATTCTCTCAGAAGGAATTAAACATGAGACAAAGGTGTTTGCTACAGTATCTCAAGGACTTCGACTTCACAATACAATATCATCTTGGAAAGGGTAATCTTATAGCTGATGCCCTTAGTCGAAAGCTGAGAGCATTATTGGCCAACTGCATGATCCAAGAATGGAAATTGCTTGAGTAATTCACTAAGCTGGATATAAGCACGGACAAGGAGAAAGGGTGTATTACTCTATCATACATTTGGATACAACCGGATCTACTCTCCGAAATACAAGGAGTCTAAGACAATGACCCGGTACTGGTAGAAATAAAAGGCAAGTCAGAAGAGCAACCTACTTTCAAGGTAGCATCAGATGGAAGGTTATTATTCCGAGAAAGGACTTGTGTACCAGATTGTCCAAAATTGAAGAAGAAAATTTTAGAAGAAGCTCACCGATAAAGGTACATAATTCATCTCAGATCTACCAAGACTTGAAACGGACCTTTTGGTGGCCGAACATGAAAAGGGAGGTAGCGGACTTTGTGTCTCACTGTCTCACATGCCAACAAGTCAAGGCGAACACCAAAAGCCTACCGGTAAGCTACATCCTCTAGATATTCCCAAGTGGAAGTGGGAGGATATCGACATGGACTTCATCATGGGACTGTCTAGATCCAAAGGAGGACATGATGGAATATGGGTTATTATAGATCGATGACCAAGTCAGCACACTTCTTGCCTATAAAGAGCCGACGACCAGTCGATGTTCTAGCCGCACTATACAACAAGGAAGTCGTTAGACTACATGGAGTTCCTGTATCGATCGTGTCTGACCGAGACCCGCGCTTCACTTATCATTTTTGGAAGGGTCCACAACTCTCTTTGGGGACGAGACTCAACTTTAGTACTACTTTTCATCCTCAAACGGATGGTCAGATCGAAAGAACAAATCAAGTTGTAGAAGACATGCTTCGAGCTTGTATCATTGATTTCAGTGGAAGCTGGCATGATTACTTGCCTTTGGTCGAGTTTGCATATAACAACATTTACCAGGCACGTATTCAAGTGGCACCTTTCGAGGCACTATACGGAAGGAGTTGCCGATCACCCTTATGCTGGGACAAAGTTGGCAAAAAGCAACTACTAGGCCCAAAGATGGTAAGGGATACTACCGAAAAGATTCAACTCATAAGAGAGAGACTCAAGATGGCTCAGTCTAGACAGAAGACTTACGCTGATACTAGAAGAAGAGACCTCGAGTTCCAAGTCGGAGACCACGTCTTCCTTAAGGTTTCCCTAGGATGAGGTATCCGAAGATTTGGTGTTAAGGGCAAGCTTACACCAAGATATATCGATCCCTTCGAAGTGTTAGAAAGAGTTGGCGAGGTTGCCTACCGCATCACCTTACCTCGTCAACTGTCCGAGGTTCACAATGTGTTCCACATTTCTATGTTGAAGAAATATATGCACGATCCATTCCATGTCATAGATCATGACAACCTGGTGGTACAAAAGGATCTCACATATGAACAAAAGCCTTCGAAGATCCTTGACCGCGAGGTTCGTGCACTAAGGAACAAGACTATTCCCATTATCAAGGTTCAATGGAGCAAGTCCTCAAACAAGAAGCCACATGGGAGACTGAAGAATCTATGAAGAAGAGGTTCCCCGACCTATTTTAACATTGTAAGTATACAACACCCTCCATGTTTATATGCAATTGAATTTTGGGGCCAAATTCTTTTAATTGGGGGAGGGTGTAGCATCCCGTATAAATTATAGAAATAAAAATTTCTTAAATAAATAAATCCTCCACAAACAAATAAGGGAAGGGCAAAATATAAAGCCAAAACCTCAAAAACATATAAATTAAAAAGGGCCTAAAGACCTTAACCCATATAAGTCTATGGCCTTATGGGTTAAGTATAATTAAACTCATATACATGGGCCTCCCGTAGAAGACCAAATGGGCCTTAACAAACAAAGCCCATGAAATTTTCCTCATGCCAGGAGGACCATGGGACATATGTAGTAATATAGATATATTGATAGGTTGTTTTAAAACCCACAAGCTTCACCACATTCGAACATGCAGTAGCTTAGGGTTTCGATCGATGGCGGCTGGTGTTTTAGCAATAGGATATGCATGGGGAAAATATAAACACATTAGGATTCTTTATGTGGAAGCTTAAATCCCAGTAGGAATCAGAGATATTAATCTTTATATATAAGGATATGCATCGAACGGGTTCAAGGCTAGTGCTGCATTCGAAGCAAACCTGCTCGTCGTCTTCCTCGGTTTCCCATACGTAAAGAGAAGAGTGTGGGGTTTCGCAGTTCAAGAAGTTCTTCGCCTTCTTTCTACAGACGATCGTCGTGAAGAAGTTGTTCTTCTTCTTCCTCTCACGGCCATGCTGCTGTTCCCTGTTACTGCTGCATGTGAATAAGCTCTTCCTCCTTCTTCTTCTACGGTTGCTGTGGCTACTGCATCGTCTTCACCTATTAGCATATGTGAAGGAGATAGGCGGTGCATCTGCTGATATTTCTTCTTCCTGATCAAGTTGCTGCGGCTGTAGTTGCTCTTGATTTCTCTTCCTCCTTCTCTATCCGTTGTCCAAACCCCAAAAAGAGGTAGGTGTTCTCAAGATACGAAGCCCAACCAAATAAACATAGTATATCCATGCATATAGGTCGTATAGTATGCATACCATGACCTCTATTTTTAGTTTATTTGGTTTTACTACGTTCTTGTAAATAGCGACCCTGGCATGGGCACTTATTGAATGCACGCCCGCGCAAATAGTCGCTAATTCCTTATGCAATTTAATAAATACGACATGTTAAAAATTAATAACTAGGTAACCTCATGTTAAGATTAATGCATGAATATGATTCTGGATTCCTTATAATTTTCTCTGTCTATTCATGTCTTTACTTTCCTGATTTTGTGAACTCCCAGTCTATGAATAGTAATATGTGTCTATGATCGTATCTGCCCGATGCGTAGCATCAGACAAAGAATGGGCGACAATCCCTTAGCTGCTATTTAAATAATGAATGCCCTCACACAAGGGCGCTAATTTTTAAATAACCAATAAATGGAGAATGTATTGAAAATTATGAATGCACGACCGAGGTCAGGGCATCATTTAAAAAATGAACGCAACTGTACGCAGTCGCTATTTGAAATCACAGATATTAATTTCTAAAAAAATTCTAGAATTAACACCCTTACACAGTGTCGTTAATTATTATTAATTTCTTAAAAATTCTGTTATAAATTAGGATTGAACGACCTTTCCGAGGGTCGCTATTTCATTAAATAGCGACTTCTGTACAGGTGCAGATTCTCTGTCTCATAGTTTTATCGCATTTTCTAGCCCATATCGTAGGTATACTTGACACTCTCATCTCACGTCCATAGATGGGGTTTCTGTTTTTGATTCTATCGAATACACACTAATTCTCGGTGATGTTTGAACCCTCCACGGGATATTCATTCCTTCGGACTGGTGATTTCATCATAGAGACCTCTGTAAGTCTATGCTAGCCTTAGATTCTCTCAATGCAGCCGAGCAAATTGTACCCTAAAAACAAATGATACCGTGTATTGTCACGTCACTCTGAAGAAACGTGATGCTTTAGGCCTCATAGAGCACTACTTCTAGCCTATTTGAGAAGTCAGTTCTCTATCAGCAATTGGCGACACTGACCTGGGCGCCAGAAGGAATTGGCGACCGGTCCAGTGCCGTTATTTCCCTGATATAGCAACCTGAGCCTGGGCGCTGTTTCGTCAAGCATGTACTGTTCACAGGAATGGGCGACCACGCATGTGGACGCTATTTCTAAAATTGGTGGCGACTGAATGGGCGCCAATTACCCAGTTTCATGGCATGTCTTATTTTTTCGTGAGGTTTAATGATGTGTCCTACTTCAAAGTTCTGCCCTTGAACTCCTTCATTTGTGAAATCCACCATATCATCCTACAATGGTTATTCCTTTGGAACTCTATCTTGGCTATAACTATAGTGGACGTCTGAAATATACATGACTCAATGCCTGTGCATATAGGGCCCGATCTGATCCTGGGAGGAACACCCGAAAGTACTTGTACCCATCGAGTTGATTGATCACGGCGTGACATTGCACCGAAGTGCATGACTAGCTTGATTTATGGCATTCCACGACTCATACTTGACTTGACATTGCATGACTTGCGTGGCCTGGAATGGGTATTTACTTGCTTGATATTATAATAGCCAATTCGTGACATAACTTGATATATTTACAAGCTTGACCATCTTGATACATTTTACATGATTATCTTAAAATCTTGCTAGTTCGTCTATACTAAATCTTGATATTCTCTCACTCTCGTCTTTATCTTACGTACATGCATAGCTATACTTGCATTCATGTAACATGTAATTACTTAAAGTAAGCTTGTACTTGAGATATAATTCCTACTGAGCATTCTCTCACCTAGTGTTTTCCCCTGTCTTTCAGGTAACTCCGATGACGAAGCTCAATCGGATGGGGACGGACATGAGTGAAGAGCGTAGAGCCGTTACAACCATTGGAGTTGCTATCTAGTCGTGTCTTTTCTATTTTCTTGAGTCAACCACTGTAATTTCCTTTTATTGAGTCAAGATTGTCCTTAGTACTTTTATTGAGATTATGTAATAGAATTACCTTGATGGTTATTATGAATAAAGGATTTGGTTTATCTTGCAATTTGCGCGCTCTGTCTGTGTGTCGAATACACTTAAGCTCTGATTGACATGATTGATATAAACTCGTCATGCGAACCGAGTTCCTTCCGCGCTCGGGGCGTGACGGTATCTTTAAGGGGTAGTGCCCTAGAAGGAATTCAAGTCCTGATATCTCCCATCCTGCATAAAGCTTATCTCCATTTTTCTTTTGTTTCTCCCTCTTAGGCTGGGTTGTATCTCGAGTATGACCTTAGTAGGGGCACCGCTCTTTGGAGGCGATTCGTTGTGGTGAGCCACCCTCACATGCACGCGTTGCTCATGGGAAATCTTTAATGAGAGGGAAGGAACGATGACCCCTAGCCAATGGTTTGAGCCCGTCTACGTGCCGCAGATTGCTTTGTCAAAAATTCAAAAAAATCAAATATTTCCAAAATGTAAAAATATCAAATAATTCAAAATCTAAAAAAATCAAATATTTCCAAAATGCAAAAAAATTCGAAAAAGTCAAAAATCCAAAAAAAAATTATCTTTTGTTCAATTTTATCTATTTGTTTTGAGAATGGATATAATCTGTTTGTTAAGTGTACAGGTCACAGGTTCAAGCTTTCCTTGCTCCTTATCATTTTCTCTCTCTATTTCATGTTCGCGTCTTTCTATCTATTCTCTCATTCTTCAATCTACTCTCTCGATCTTTCTAGAGCTCATGTCCTTTTTAGCTATTACCTCGCTTCATCTCATCATGTCTCCATGAGAGGGCTACACCATACGATTATGAACCTGACGGTTCTGCTTCATCGAATCTTGGGCTTTGATTGAAGAGCGTATTTGTCAAGTCTTTTGTCCCGCCGTGTACTTGTCACATGTGTCTATGATCCTCGATGTTGTCCTACATGTGTTGTGTTGTCCCTCCGTGTCTGTCATGTTTTCATCCTAGTGTGTTGACATGCCATGTGTTGTTGTTGTCATCCCACACATGTGTTGTTCATGTCTTTTATGCCCCGTGGTTTGCTGTCCCACCGCGTTGTTCTGTCTTGCCCCACCGTGTTTTCAAATCACACGCACGCTTGTCGTTTGTTCTTGTGATGTTTTGCCTATGTTGTTATGTTGTTATGTTTTTGTTCATGCCCATCATATTATGTTTCATTCATCTCATTATGTTATGTGTTATGTTGCATTCATGTTAGTTCGTACTTATGTTTGGTTGTCTTATTGAAAATCCCATGAAAAATCTAAAAAAATGTTGTTTCGCTTGGTAGGTAAGTCAGGTATGGCTATCTATCCCTGCTCATTGTTGCATTACTATGTGGTATCTACATTATTATAGCCTCTCAAGGACCGGCTGGTTGACTGTGTGTTTTGGGATATGATGTTCCCCTTTATCAAAAACGATGATGATCTAGGAGCATACAGTTAATCATTAGATAAGCCGTTAGTTTGAGCCGGGTGGGGGAGGATGGACTCTGTCTCGTATGCCGTGATTACGAGAAGACTCTTGACCCCATCTCGCTTGGTCTAGCAATGTTATTCTTGAGTACTTTCTATTTTTATCTTTCTTTGTATTCATTTTGATGATTTCTTTATTTTAGCCCAGCATGTATCATGTCATTTTTGAGCACTCACATCTCGTGATTCTATCAATATCTCTCCTCAACAATGGTTAATTGCTCTTCAGTTCTCTTGGATAAGAGATTTGTCATTCCACTTTGAATTTGAACATTTTCTCTGATCTTCATGCTTGGTCTAGTTTGCCAGTGTGCTTCCTGTCTGGATTTTATCTAGTTATTACTTTTTCTAGCTTTTCAGCTGTGTTCTTCCGATCACCTATTGTCTGTGGATTGTGTCCCAGACGAGGTTGGTCATGTTTCATTTTCCTTCCTTAGTTAGTTCTCCAGACATGTCTCATTCGCGTCATCCGTTCCTTGTGGATGAGTTCGGCGTTCTCGTGAGAATTCTTGTCGCTTGTTGGTTATGACGGGTGTCTTTCGCCTTGATGTCCATTTTTTTGTTCTCTCCGCTTCATCTCTGCTTCATCTCCATTTCTCGTCAATTTCACTTTCACTCCATCTCCTTTCCATTTCGCCACCGCGCCACTTTCGCTCACTCCCTTACAAAGCAGACATCAAGGAGGGGCATCTGTTGACACCCGTTTTAAGCCTACAAGTCGAGTTATTTCCCTTATTCTCCTTTATAATGCTCTGAATTATCCGTTGTTTTGGAGTCTCCTTAGACTGTATTTCGAGCCCATTTCTTGACCATTTTTTGAGCCCATTGAGCTTTGGAGGCCTTTTACTTCAATCCCCCACTTTCGGGTCCGTTTCGGGCCGTTCGGAGGGTCAGTCGAGTGTCCAGAAGAAACCCTGCACAGCTCTCTGAACGCGGTCTACTAGGAGACCATGTTGGTGAGAACGCGATCGCCTAAAGACCGCATTTAACCTTTTTAATTTTTATCATTTACTATTTATTTTATTTTTTGGGTCACCCAGAATGTGGTTTCCTAGGAAATCGCATTCATGAGAACGCGGTTCCCTAGAGACCACGTTCACTTTTTTTAATTTATTTTATATATTATTTTTATTATATTTATTTAAATAATGATGGTGCCACAGTTTGAGTCAAACCGTGCCCATATGGCTGCGGTTTCAGACAAACCGTGTTCTCAATTCCTCTCTCCCAGGGCTACGTTGACCCCATGGGCCTCCTACGTCGACCCCAGTTGACCCCTTTCAAGCCGCGGTTTTAGAAGAACCGCGTTCATCAAGCCGCGGTTGATCGACCAACCGCATTCTCAGAACCGAGTCCTACACAACCGTGGCTCCGATTTCTTCACCGCAAGATTCTTTGGACTCCTTCTTTGATCCATTTTCGAGGGAGATAGGCCTTCACCTCTGTTTTTATCCATCATAGGCTATTATCATTCATATTAACTTGAGGTTTATCAAGATATATCCCTGAAATTGGGTCATTATCTCCTAAATTTGACCTAGGGTCTTCTGCAACTTCTATATAAAGAACTCTGTTTCGCCGGCGCGACGGGGGGCACTTCTTCGGTTTGGGGCGAAGCCATGTCGCATCACCATCTCGTCTCTTCGACCCCAACCTGAAGAGGGAAGTATTGACTTCATTTTCCAACGTTCATGGCTTCTTCTCTTCGTCTCTACTCTTAGTTATTTGTCTTCTATTTTCGCAAATCATCACAGTTTCTGCATTTCTACACTGCATGCACTTTTTCCAATTTTACGCCGCTTCTCCCCGCAGTTATACTGCGTGTTAATTCCATTTTTCAATCTCCATGCATTCACAACATACACACCTGGAGAGGGGGATTTCTGTAGCCCATCCAAGAGCGGCCGAACTAGGTCCAGTGAGACCAAATGAGGCCCAGCTCATCTAAGTGACCGCCCCGTAGGGCCCACTTAACATAAAAGCCTAATACGCTCACTCGGGATCAAGCACTTCCTAGGCGGCCATTAGGCTCAGAAGGCCGAGCGTCGGTCTGGTCGGAGGAAGACCCACGCCCGACCTATCCCCTTCGCCGAGATAAGGGCTGGCGGCCAGCGCCCACTCTGACCGAACCTCACCCGAGCTATGCCCATCGCCCGGGACAGGGCCGACACTCTTCACCCTTGGGTCGATCGACGGTTGCTTATCCACGCTGCCGATAAGATCCTTTTCTGAGCTAGAGTTTACGAGGATAAGGGGGCCCACGACTCTTCAAGGCTATAAAGAGCCCACGTCGAGGACATAAAGAGCCCACGTCGAGGACGTAACCCCCTCCTGAAACTCCTCAGCTTATGGGACTCATAAGGCTGGCACACTATTTAAACCTGGGACTCCCTCCAGCGAAAGGTAAGGCCAACATACGCCTAAAACCCCCTGAGTAGGAACCACTTCACCACCTTTGTGGAGAGGGATCTTGTGCATCTCCTTCCTCCTCCCTTCATAGCTTCCACCATTGCTCTACTGACTTAGGCATTGGAGGGTTTTCCCCAGGGAACCATCCCTCGGCGCCCTGATCTGTTTCCCTTCCTTGCAGTTCACTGATTGGTGATCATCTCCTCCAACTCAGGACCAGCGCAAGATCTCCCCTCTTCATCTGACACCATCTGTGGGAAACGATCAAAGAGCCAGTATGGTGTGAAGGAGTACAGGGAGGAGGTCCGCCGGCAATAGGGGAAAAGCCATGGTGGTGGGGGGACAGGCCCCTTCTCATGCCGCACAGAACCCCCCCCTCCAATGCCAGCACCCCAGCCGACGAATCGCCTCCTCCACCCGCTGCGGTGGAGCTACCACTCAACGGGGGCGCTGACGCTTTCCAAGCCCTCAACGCAAAATTGGACGTCCTCATGGAACTCATGAGGACCCAGGCGGCCAGGGAAGGGAGGTCACATGTCCCTCCGGAAAGCCCTCCCCATGAAAACGCGTCCCAACACACTACCGGAGGTCGCTTCACACTCCGAGGAGGGTGGCTTATTCGCAACAAGTCAGGAGGACCTTCACAAGCCCCTCCTCCGGAGAAAGAGGCCTCCTCCGCGCTGAAGAGGGGAAAACCTGGGGTACGCCGTCCACACCCAGAGACCAAAGTCCCTGGGGAATGCCAGAACAGCCCACCATAACGCCCCCCTGGCCCCACAGCGCAACGGTAGCCGGAGTTATCCCTCCGACTGTGAGAGTTCGAGAGACGCTTTACAGAGCAGGAGCGCACCTTAAGCGCCTTGCAGAAGACCTCCCCAGCAGAGGACGAGGATAAATCCCCGTTCTCCGATTGCATCTTGAAGGCGGAGATATCTCCTTGAATCTCCATTCTGACCTTCAAGTCTTACGACGGCCAGGGTGACCCGACTAACCACTTCAACAGCTTCGACGCCCTATTGACCCTTCACGGGGCGTCCGACGCCATCAAGTGCCGAGCCTTCATGACCACCCTGGTCCAAGCCGCCCAAGCATGGTTCTGGGCCCTCATCCCCGGATCCATCCGGGACTTCAAGCAGTTTGGGCGAGTATTCAACGAGAGTTTCACCGGCAGCGGCCCCCCAAGGTCGGTAGCGGGGCTATTGGCTCTCAAATAGGAGCAGGGGGAGAGACTCTGGGCTGACATCAACCAATTCAAGTTGGAGGCCCTGAGAATCCCCCGCTTGGATGTTGCGTCGGCCATAACCGCGCAGACCGGAGGCACCCGTGACGAGAACCTCCGCCGCAAACTTGTCCTCCACCCCCCCTCGACCCCTGCCGAGCTAGTGACTTTGGCTTTTCGCCATGCTGAGTGTGAAGAAGTTCTAAGCGCATGCCGAGGGGCAACCGGTTCGGGTCGGGAGGGGGACAAGAAGCGAGCACTCGAGCCAAGCTCGGGCCAAGGAAAAAGGTGAAACTGAGATGAGGAGCACAAAGAACCATCTCGGAAGTACGAGTGGTACACTCTCTTAACCGCTCCGGTGTACGAGATCTATGAAGACATCAAAGGCTCGGGCCTCCTCCGCCAACCCGAGCCAATGAGGTAAAAGAGCCGCAATCGCAGTAAGCACTGCCTATTCCACAGCGACCACAGGCATCAAACAGCGATTGCCGCCAGCTCCAGGATGAGATCGAGTGCCTCGTCCGCCAGGGACACCTATCCCAGTTCGTGGCCGGGCACAAGGAAGACCGAGGCGCCCCAGAGGAGATCGATAATGCCCCTTGCGGGGTTCACATCAATGTCATCGCTAGAGGAGCTGCATCAGGAGGAGACACTAGCCGAGGAAGGAAACGTCATGCTGAGCGGGCGAGTCGAGCCATCGAGCCTCCGAAGGCCCCGCCAAGTGAGCCACAAGTCATAGTCTTCTCCGACCAAGACCTAGAAGGGCTGACCACCCTGCATGACGACGCCCTAGTTATTTCGGCTATGATAAACCATTGTAACGTAGATAGGATTCTAGTTGACAATGGAAGCGCCCCTGATGTATTATCTTATGAGTGTTTTCTTAAGATGGGGGAGAATCCGTCTAAACTCCGCCCGATCCGAACCCCCTTTGCGGGTTTAATGGCCATGCCACTTATCCCGAGGGAGCCCTGAGCCTGCCAGTTACTCTCGGCACCCCACCCAAAACCATTACGGTTATGGTGGACTTCATAGTGATCAAGGGTATGATGGCATATAATGCAATCTTCGGCTGGGGGATCCTTAGCCGAACGAAAGCTATGCACTCTACCTATCACCAAAAGATGAAGTTCCCCACTAAACATGGGGTGGGGGAATTTCGGGGCAACCAGGTGATGGCCAGAAGGTGCTATATTATCTCGGTCGAAGCCACAAGGCCGGACGGGAAGAACAAGGGCCCCCGGGATGTCGCGGAAAAACTCACAACATCCGAGCCTGGAGGCGAGTTGTTGACGATTTTCCTAAACGATGACCCGACCCTAGTAGTAAAGATTGGAGCCGACCTACCATCCGAGGTTTAGCAACAATACAAAGAATTTCTTTTTGGGTACATCCGAGTCTTTGCATGGTCTGATGATCAACTCCTCGGGATACCGGGAGAGACGGTAGTGCACAAACTCAACCTCGACCCGACTGTGAAGCCCATATAACAACGCAGAAGGAAGCACGCGCCAGAGAAGCAGGCGGTCATCAAGGAGCAAGTCACCAAGGGGCGAAAGATTGGTCTTTTTAGATCGGTCCTGTACTCGATGTGGCTGGCTAACGTCGTCTTGGTGCCAAAATCTTCAGGAAAGTGGCGAATGTGCGTGGACTTCACCGACTTGAACAAAGCTACACCAAAAGACTGCTATCCGTTGTCGAGCATTGACCAACTGGCTGACTCAACCTCGGGCAACGAGATACTCATCTTCCTAGATGCCTATTCAGGTTACCACCAGATCAGAATGGATCCAGAAGATATCAAGAAGACCGCCTTCATCACTGACTTCGGCGTACACTGCTACACCCGGATGCCCTTTCGGCTGAAGAACGTTGGAGCCACGTACCAGAGGCTGGTCAACTATATGTTCGACGGACAGCTTGGCTGCAACCTCGAGGCCTACGTCGACGACATGATCGTCAAGACCCCCAAGCCCGAGGACCACTTCGCTTACCTAGATGAGACCTTCGACACTCTCCTAAGGTACAATATGAAGCTCAACCCCACCAAGTGTGCCTTCGGAGTAAGGTCCGGGAAATTACTGGGTTTCTTGGTGACCCAGCGTGGGATCGAGGCCAACCCCGACAAGGTCGAGGCCATCCCGGACATGCGGCCGCCCACCTACACAAAGGATGTTCAACGCCTTACCGGGCGCATTGCTGCGCTCAACCGATTCCTGTCCCGTGCGGCCGAACGATGCCTACCCTTCTTCAAACTGTTGAGGGGGCCCAAAATGGCATCTGCTACGTTCGCATGGGATGAGGAATGCCAAAAGGCGTTTGCCAAACTTAAAGAGTCCCTGGCTTTGCCCCCGGTACTGTCCAAGCCTGTCCCAGGTGAAGCCTTGCATCTCTACCTCTTGGCAACACCATCCACAGTTAGCTCGATCCTGGTCAGAAATGACTCGGGAGTCGAGAGACCGGTCTACTACACTAGCAAGGTGCTCAACGAGGCTGAAAGAAGGTACCCCGTAATCGAGAGACTCATGCTAGCATTGGTTACCTCGGCCAAGCACCTTCAACCCTACTTCCAAGGGCACTTCAGCATTGTGTTGACCGGCGAACCACTGAAGAAGATCCTCGCTCACCCTGAAGCCTCGGGACGCCTCGTCAAGTCGGCCATTATGCTCGGGGCCTACGATATATCGTACCGGCCTCGCTCGGCTATCAAAGGACAGGCGCTCGCTGACTTCATCGCCGAAAGCACCATCCCGACTGAAGAAAAATCTCCATCTGCGCCCGGGCCAACCTGGGAATTGTTCGTTAATAGATCCTCCAACTCGGTCGAGAGCGGCGCTGGTATCCTCCTGAAGTCCCCCGAAGGAGCAGAGCTGCAATATGCCTTGAAGTTCAACTTCCAGGCATCCAACAACGCCTCCGAGTACGAAGCCATTATCTCGGGAGCCCGCATGGCCCGACGATTGGGGGCTGAGCGAGTCAGAATTCACACTAACTCCCAACTGGTCGCTAGCCAGGTCAACGGTGATTACGAAGCCCGGGAAGAACCGATGGTCAAATACCTCTGGTAGGTCAAAATCATGGCACAATAGTTCGAGAGTTTTGAGGTAGTCTGAATAGCTCGGGTGGAAAACTCCCGAGCGGACGCCCTCTCTCGCCTGGCCTCCTCTCTTGACCCCGAGGGTACCCGATCGGTCCATCTCGAAGAGCTAGAGCGACCAAGCATTGATGCGAAGATCATGGTTGTTGACTCGGCCTCCCCAAGCGACTGGCGTACCCCCTATCTGTCGTGGCTCCAAGACTCTCAGGAGCCTCCCGACCCTCGGGAAGCCCAGAGATTGAAATATCATGCTCGGCGATTCTTCATTTTGGATGGCACTTTATACCGCAGATCCTTCTTCGGTCCCCTCCTGAAGTGCATCAGTACTGATGAAGCTAGCCGAGCGATTCAAGAGGTTCACGAAGGCCTGTGCGGAGCACACCAAGGAGGAAGGTCGCTCGCCAGGATCTTACTTCGACAGGGTTACTGGTGGCCCACTCTGTAGCGTGATTGCTCGGCCTACGTGCAACAGTGCGACTGATGCCAACGATTTGACCACTTGGTCCATCAGTCGGCAACGGAGCTTGTCACCCTAGCTGAGCCTTATCCTTTCGCTCGGTGGGGGATCGACATCGTTGGGCCATTCCCTACGGCTCTGGCTCAGAAGAAGTTCATCATTGTCACCATCGACTACTTCACCAAATGGATCGAGGCCGAAGCTACAGCTAGGATCACCGAGACAGTCGTGTGGAGTTTCGTATGGAAGTCGATCATTTATCTCTACGGCATCCCCCAGGTGATAGTGAGTGATAATGGTCGGCAATTTGATTCTCGTTATTTCTGAGAAAGATGTGCCGACCTAAACATCCGCAATCACTTCACCTCGGTCGCCCACCCTCAGGCTAACGGTCTGGTCGAAAATGCCAATAAGACTATCTTAAAAGGCATCAAGACTAGGCTCGGTAAAGCCAAGGGCAACTGGCTCAAGGAATTGTCGAATGTACTTTGGTCGCACAGAACGACTCCCAGAACAGCAACCGGTGAGAGTCCCTTTCAGCTGGTGTACGGCACTGAGGCCGTGATCCCGTTGGAGATTGGCAATCCCTCCCTCCGAGTCATCTGCTTCTCGCCCGAGGTAAACGACCAGAAACTGCTCGAAAACCTCGATCTAGCAGATGAAGTCCGAGAGATCGCCAGCATACGAGCAACGGAATATCAACGCTGCCTCACTCGATACTACAACGGCAAAGTCCGGGGCAGACACTTCCAGTCGGGAGACTTCGTTCTCAGAAAAGTCGAAGCCTCTCGACCACTTGAGGCGGCGGGCAAGCTATCCCTTAATTGGGAAGGCCCCTACCGAGTGGTCGAGACGATCGGGAAAGGAGCGTACCGGCTATCTACGAAGGAAGGAGAACCCATCCCTCGGACGTGGAACGCGACTACACTACACAAGTTCTACTTCTGAACACTTCAGTCGTGTAAGCAATATGAGATAAAACAAAAACTCCCTTACTCTTTTATTCAAATAATTGTTTGTACATCAGAAAGTCCGAAGCCAATACAATACATGTCAAAAGAAGCAAAAATCCATGTGGCGCCATCGTACAAACCCATCGCTCAGCTGACTCGGGTAACCTTCCTGCATCCAGCCACTGACTCTGCCTCGTGCAAAAACTGGCTCGGATAAAGGATAGTCGACCCCGTTGGCTCAGGTAACTCGAAACAAAGGTGACAAAGGAAGGCTACCTTCCAAGTTGCACAGGGCAAATGAAGGGGAAGAGGAAGCCAACTAATCGTAGGGAATGCCGAGAGGCATCCTGCAAAGAGCCAAAGAATGAAAAAAAGAGGATGTCAAGAGGCATCCTGCGAAGAGTGAAAGAAATGATAGGAAGGGCAGAAGAGAGGGAAAGAGGCTGTGGGGAGAAGGGAGGAGAAGTAGGAAGTGGAGAGGAATCATGAGGGATCCCCTCCAGAGAGTGAGCAGGAAGGGACGAGAGAAAGGGGTGCCTGATCCCCCCATTCGCCCGCCGTTACGTCCCTCCCCACAAGCGTCGCAAGAACTGATAAAAAGAAGGCGGCGTGCTTCATCACGTCGAACCCCCTTCATACCTGCCCGTCGGCCGTCGAACTCCTATCAAACTCGAAGCAACAAAGACTCTCTGCCCTCCGTCGTCGGCAGCTTCGTCTTCTAGAGCGTCTTCCATGCTTCAAATTTGACAGCACAACACTTCATGAAGAAGGAGGGGGGAAAGACTGTCAGAGGAGGCCCTAAGCGATGGAGAGGAAGAGATGCCCATCAGACCTTTTATAGACGAAGGGAGGCTACTTGCCTTACATGATTCTCCCCTCGAAAACACGCTAAAGGGACCTCTCTCTACGAACAGTCACCTCAGTCTCCTCGGTTCCATTCCAGTGGGACACACGAAGCGACCGTGCATTTAAAGCATGAGAAAACGGAAAGACACCCTGTTAGACGCCTGCCCAAGCATTATGCGAGATCCACGCAGAAAGTATCAGCACTTTCCAACTACTGCGGATACACTGGTCAAACCACGGCAATGGCGGTAAGAAATAGTCAAGTCTTTTTCATAACGCTACTGCCTTACATTTTTGACCTTCCCTTACACAAAAAGAGAAGTTTTTTCCTCAAAAAGGAAAAATGTATAAGGAGAAAAAGAAAAATAGATACATCAGGCCCCTGGCCCATCTTGAGGCTCGGAAGTTGAAGGCTCGGACGTTCTGCCCCCGGCATCCTCGGTGACGGCCGACCCTGGCACTGACCCCACCTGCGTGGGAACTGCCTCGGTTGCGTGCCCTCCCGAGGCATCCAGAGTTGGCGACTCCTCAGACGAAGATGAGTCCCCCTGGTCTCCTTCTTCCCCCGACGCCGAACAAGAGGAATCGAAGGACGCCAAATCTGAGTCATAGCATTGCCCGGACGGGAAACTGATTGTCCCGGGCGCCTGCTCCTCCGCGTAGAAGATGGCCCGGCCGTAGCAGTGCTCGAGCCTCTTGCAGAGGCCCCGGCGAAGTGCTAACTCGTAGTAGGGGAGGGCAGCCTCTTTAAGGTCTACCCGGTAGGCCTCCGAGCGTTTGTATTGCTCGAGTGCCTCCGCCCCGGCCGATCCCACCCTACTGGTGAGCTCGGCCTTCTCCCACTCCGCCTCGACCAACCTCCGCTCTGCCTCGGCTATCCGCTTCTCCGCCTCGGCCCAATCAGCCTCAACCTCCAGCCAAAGACGCGTGGCTTCCTCCGCTCGGTCTAAAAGCTCGGTGCGCTCAGCCTCCCACCGGCCATCTTGCTCGGCGCGGGCCACGCGCTCCTCCTCCAGAAGCTTGCCCTTCCTCTCGAGCGACCCGCGAGCCTAAGCCAGTTGCTCAGTCAGTGTCCAGGCCTTCGCCTGGCTTGCCCTCGCCAGCTCTCTAACTGAGGAGAGCTCCCACCGAAGCCCATCATGCTCCTCGGTGAGCCGAGCTACCTTCCTGTCAGACGCACCAAGGGTCTAGGCAAGGTTTGCCCGTTCTGACTCCGACTGAGCGTAAGCTTCAGAAAGAGAGGCCCCCAACTGGGCCAGGACCTGGCCACCCTCCATAACCATCTCAAGGGCCACGGGTGGGGAGCGTTGCTTGTCTCCTCCCCTCGCTACCTTCGTGGCTATACTACAACATTTCTGGTACAGAGGGCCTCGGATGCCCAGCCTCTACAGAACAGCCGGAATAGGGACCCCCCCTCCGAGCGGCATCCCCTCGGGAGCCCCGCTGGCCGGCCCGGATTGAGCCCCTGCTTTGTCTGCCCCTCTTGCCTCGGTCGGTTGGGGCTGCATCACCTCTCCTCGTGACCCCCCGGCCTCGATCGGCTAAGCCCAGGTGTCGCCACCCGGAGCGCCGCCTACCTCGCCTAACGCTCCAGTCTCGGACACGGTCCCAGAGTCACCCGCTTCGACCCCGGCCCCCTTGGCTCCTGCAGAGGAGAGAGCCGGGCCAGCGCCGCCGTCAACCGCAGAAACGGCCCTGGCCTCCTCGGCCCCCTCTTGCTCGGTGGGTGGGAGAGCCGGCCTAATAGGGTCGGCCCCGTCACGCTCGGCAGAAGGGAGAGCCGAGCCAGAGCCACCTTCAACTGTGGGGATGGCCCCGGCTCTTTTGGCCCACTTCTTGGCGTTCACGGCGTCCCATATCATCCCCTCCACGGGATCCTTGCGCTTGGACCCCCGCGGCGAGGAAGACCCTTCCTGGGCCATTCCCTTGCCCATATCTCTGGATCAGGAACGACCCTCGGTAGCCCGTGACTCAACGACAGCCGAGTCGTCGCCCAAATCGATCACTTCCCGATCGGTCTCATGCTCCTCCTCCATAGTCGGCCGCCTGGTGTCTGCACAAAAGAAGATATGGTCAGGAAAAGAAAAATGGCTTCATCATCCGACGAGAAAACGGATTCATGGTGCCCGTACCTGTCGGCCGCAGTCGCTGGAGAAGGTATCGCTCGATGTTCTCCGAGGTCACCAGCTCCTCTGTGGACTGGCGACGGTTCAGCAGAATGGCCGCATACTTCTCCACATCCGGAGAGAACTCATCTTGCCTCGGGGGAATGTTCGGGTGAAAGTTGGGGATTACAGGACACCTCCAAGACTCCTCCACCGAAAAAATTCCCACCCAGAAGAACTGGGTTGTAGCAACCCTGATAACAATAAGATTTTTTTAAATAAATCAAATTAAAATAAAAGATAAGTAAATAGATGACAAAGAGCCTAAATGAGTAAATCATTAATCAAGAGGAAAATAACGCCTTTTATCAAGGCGCTGATTCAAAAGGAAACGCCTCTGTCTAAGGCGTTAATTTAAAAAGGACGCCTACACCCTAGGGCGTCAAATTTCAAACGACGGGAAAAAAAATTAAGGAAAGGAAAGGAAACGCCCTCCACCTGGGCGCGTTTTATACAAGAAACGACGTTTGATAAGGCGTCAATTTAAATTAACGCCCTCACTTAGGATGTTAATTCAGTTTGAGTTTCGTTCGACCCAGCAGACTATCCAGGGCAAGTTTCTGGATAACTACGAGGAAGATTGAGTAGGGTAATGACTCTATCATGGAAGTATTACTTCCAATACAACTCTAACCCTATTAGGATTCCCAAAATCCTATAAGTAACCCTCTCTGTCGAACCCTAACGAGCTGTTGGCCGAAGGAAGCTCTGCTGCTGCTGTGCGTGAAGAACATGTTATGTTCTTCTTCCTTCCTTTGCTTTTGCCTCTGGTTGTTTGAGGAAGGAACGTTAATATTCTTTTCTTCTTCTCCCTCATCTTCCTTTGCAGGTAGCGTACAAACAACTCGTTGAAGAACATGGTTCTTCATCAACATCGTTCTTCTTCTTCTGCATTCAGTTGAGTATTATGAAGAAACCTCATGTTTCTTCGTCATCTTTTGCTATAGGTTGAACACCCTGTGTGCTGAAGAACAAGGGGTTCTTCATCAACGTCCTCTGCGTCCACAAAAGAAGACATCTTCCTAAGCTCACCTGTTGTCGAGAAGCTCATATTACTTGGCTATTTAGAACGTCTGAAGACTCTGTTACAAATAGAGTGTCGTTTCCATCTCCAAACCTTCATCCGTTCATGAGATAAATCTTCATAAGGTAGGTTTTCTCAAGAAACGTAGCCCAAATTAATTTAAGATCCTTAATAAAATCATATGTTATCCATGCATATAGTTTCATCATGGTTTTAAATGTTTTCTGTAAAATTTTGACAGAAGCGACCCTGACAAGGGCGCTAATTCTTGTTTTGACGCCCTACCTAGGAGTCGTCAATTTCATATAAATTGATAATTACCGATGTTTAAAATTCTATATCTATGGAACCGTGAACCTAATCTAATGCATGTTCATCCTGATTGAATCCTGCTATTTTTCTGGTCCTGACCATCTACCTGTTTCCTGAAAATTTAATATCTAAAATTTGGATAATTATTGAATTAACGACCTGCACAAAGTCGTCTCCTACTGAACTGACGCCCCAGACGAGGGCGCTAATTGAGAGGTAACGCCCCTGTCCAGGGCGCGTTTTGGTTAAAATTCTGAAATATTGAAATTCTGTAAAAATTGAAATATAGTTTGGACGACTGCTTCACGAGTCGTCAAAAGCTCAAGAAACGCCCTTATGTAAGGCGTTAATTACGTGATTAATGACTTAACTAAAGTCGTTATTTTCCTATAAAACTATTTTTTTCACTGTTCTGTTATCTGAGGGTTTCATACTTATGTATATATATATTGGCACTATATTTTCACTCCGTGAATATAGTCCCACGTTTCATGATGTTTTAACGTTACCCCCTTAACTCTTAGTGACATACAAGCTCTCTATTGGACATTCCGTTCCTTTGGACTAGCGAGTTAGTCATAGAGACCTCCATAAGACTCCTCGAGCCTTGGATTCTCTCAAGGCCGACTGAGCAGGTTGTACCATAAAAACCCATTACATTATTTGATTGCCATGTCACTCTAAAGAAACATGGTATACCGGCCCTCATGTCATGCCATGTGTATGATATGAGAATTATCTTAATGAACGGGGTAAAGCATGACATTGTTATGATGATCTTGTAAACCCCAATTCTATATTGTTATGATGTTCTTGTAGACCCCAATTCTATATCAACATTGTTATGATGTTCTTGTAGACCCCAATTCTATATTAAACTTGATGTTCTTGTGGACCTCAATTCTATATAAATAATGTCCATACTTGTTTGTCATGGTACCCAAGTTAGGGAACCAATTCCACCTAGTTTTATCAATAATCGTGATTGTACCGTGATTATCGCCATTCTATATCAAGTGTCATATTTTTGGACTCTACTCTATCCAAGTTTATCCTACATGTCTACAAGCTTTATTCTTGGAATTCCATATTGGCTATACACAAAAGTGGATGTTAAAATACATGATTAATGCCTGCGCATTTAGGGCCCGATCTGGTCCTGCGAGGAGCACCCGAAAGTACTTGTGCCCATGGGAGTTGATTGATCACGGTATTGGCATTATACCGAAGTGCATGACTAGCTTGATTGAACATTCCACAAATCTTGTACTTGTACTTGACTTGATATTACATGACTTGCGTGACCCGAAAAGGGTAATTTCATACTTGCGTGCTTGAACGGGAGAGCCAAATTCTAACATGACATGATGAATATACTTGCTTGAATATCTTGATATCTTTTGATATAAGTTCTTGAAAGTTCATGACTAGTTCTCGTTGCTATCTTATTGTTATACACTCTCTCTATCTTGTCGTTTTATGCGAGCATGCATAGCTATAGTGCATTCATGAAAGATGTAATTACTTAAACCCATTGCTAGTTCTTGAGATATAATTTCCTACTAAGCGTTCGCTCACTTAGTGTTTCCCTACTTTTCAGGTAAGTCCGACGATGAGAGAACTCAAATGGATGGGGAAAATCAAGAGTGAAAGAGATAGAGCTTCTTCCGTGTTGTCTAGTCTTTTTCATATTTCTTGAGTCAACCTTGTATTTTTCCTTTATTTTAGTTAGTACTTCAAAGGTTTGTAATAGACATATTCTTATTAAAGGAATTAATGGATTGGGTTATCTTTATATTTGCGCACTCTGTCTTTGTGTCGAATACACTACTACTCTGATTGACATGATTGATATAAACTCGTCGCGCATCTCCGGGTACCTTCCGCGCTCGGGGCGTGACATGGGTCTTCCACCCCTTGTGGGATGAGTCCTTCACGGCTAAGGAAACACAGCTCCTGTTTTGCCTCGCCTGGATGAAATAGAAGCCCTTCCCGACCGAGGAATGCTTCTTCAACTCAAAAAATAATGGAAGAGGTCCAAGGAAGAAGGAACCCCACACTGAAGGCAGAGGATGCGGAAGGCAGAGAGAAGGAAATAAGAGTTGACCACCAACTGTAAGAGAGCCAACTGAAAGAAATTGAGAGGGTTAAGAACAAAAGGGTAGAAGGGAAGACAGAACCCACCCTTCCACGACAGAAGGAAGGAGCAGAAATGGCCTGTACGAGAATCCAAGCTCGTCTCGTTTGGGGTAGCCGCGGTGAAGTAGTACTGCCAGGGTAGGCAAAACTGGTACTCCAGCCGCTTCACCTCCGCCTCCCCCACCTTGCTGCAGTTCGGAGCCGACGGTATCACCACCACCCTCGCCTCCGGCTCACCCTCCAACTCCTCGACCTTCAGACGTTGGTCCGCCATGGAATCCGAAGAGGAACTTGAAGAAGAAGGCTCCCAAGACTCCGAAGACTCTGGAGGAAGGGTAAGCTATCGAACCGCTTCCGTGGTTATCTCCGCCAACTCTACGAATGCCGCTACGAGTCTCTGCTCTTCCGTCGTATTCTCACGAGGCATCAAAGAGCCTGGAAAGCAAGTACGAAAGAGGGCAAAACCCTAAAGCAGAGGGAGTATGGAACGACAGCAAGCTCACAACACTTATATCCCCTCGCGGAAGGCGGCGCAACATTCCGACCTCCGAGAAAAAGGGGCCCCTTCATTTCAAATCCATCAGGATTATCATTATTATGGGCCTAGGTTACCACAACATGTGGCTTCTTAACACCGCCAGATCTCCACCCACCCGAGCCACGCTGGTCCAAAACCCTAACGGCTACTCTTTCGAGCCTGCCAAGGCTCGGAAGTAGGAGGGGGACAAGTGGAGAGGGGGATTTATGTAGCCCATCCAAGAGCGGCCAAACTAGGTCCAACGAGACCAAACGAGGCCCAACTCATCTAAGTGACCGCCCCGCAGGGCCCACTTAACATAAAAGCCCAATAAGCTCACTCGAGATCAAGCACTTCCTAGGCAGCCATTAGGCTCGGAAGGCCGAGCGTTGGTCCGGTAGGAAGAAGACCCACGCCCGACCTATCCCCTTCGTCGGGATAAGGGCTGGTGCCCAGCACCCACTCCGACCGAACCTCACCCGAGCTATGCCCATCGCCCGGGACAGGGCTGGCACTCTTCAAGCTTGGGTCGATCGACAGTAGCTTATCCACGCTGCCATTAAGATCCCTTTCTGAGCAGAAGTTTACGAGGATAAGGGGGCCCACGACTCCTCAAGGCTATAAAGAGCCCACGTCAAGGACGTAAAGAGCTCACGTCGAGGACGTAACCCCCACCTGAAACTCCTCAGCTTACGAGACTCATAAGGCTGGCGCACTGTTTAAACCTGGGACTCATTCCAGCGAAAGGTATGGCCAACATACACCTAAAACCCCCTGAGCAGGAACCACTTCACCACCTTGGTGGAGAGGGATCTCGTGCATCTCTTTCCTCCTCCCTTCATAGCTTCCATCACTGCTCTACTGACTTAGGCATGGGAGGGTTTTCCCCAGGGAACCATCCCTGGGCCCCCTAATCCGTTTCCCTTCCTTGCAGTTCACTGATCGGTGATCATCTCCTCCAGCTCAGGACCAGCGCGAGATCGCCCCTCTTCAACACCTATCTTTTGCACCCTTTTGTAGGGGTTAAAAACATCCCCCGGTGCATTCTTCCCCCATTTCTAACACTATTTTATTCAATCCAGGATTGGGACTACACTTGGATAGTTCTAATGGGTTTTTATCCTTGTGTTGGAGTTTTGTTTTGTAGGAGAGCAAGAGAACGTGAGACCCTCTTCTTCTACCCGGCTGGAAGGTAAGGATGTCACGCCCCGAGCCCTTATTACAGCGGAAGACTAGCTCGGGGGAAAACGTGAACAACCGGCATGGTAAGTCTCTTGCAAGCAAGAATGATCAGAGCGCAAGACAATCACACACATAAATGCATTTGCACAATATTTACTCAAACTTCAACTTTCATTTCATTATCAATCAAATATTCAAATACAATCACTAATTCAATTTTCTTCATCATACTAGACTCACGAAATAACAAAATTACATAGACTCAATCTAAACAATGTAGACTTCCTAATTCTTCACTCATTCTTCATTCACTCTCGGACCCGCTATTTGAATATTCCGAATCCGACTCACTTCCATCTCCTGAAAAGATTGGAAATAGGTAATGAGCACACATGCCCAGTAGGTATCTTCGCATCAACATGAAGACACTATTAAAGAAAATAACATTTTAGCTCTAGAGGAATAAGGTAAAATCATGCGAATGCGATGAATCACAAGTATAACCGAGCAACAAGACGATCACGTAAGATAGAATGAGCAAGTATGAATTAGCAAGAATGTAACAAGTATGAACAAGAATGTAGCATGGCCTTTCATGAACAAGAATGTAATGAGAATGTACTAGCAATACCACGTAGTCATCATCCAAACATCTTTTACATATGAGCAAGTATTTGGTGAACTTCTGTGGAATATCATGTAACAAGTAAGAAAGTCATGTCACAGTAGATTTCCGTGGATTTCACTTATTTATAGAGAAAGTACTCCCAGCGCAATGTGACGCTAGTAGTATCATACCCCATGGTTTATAATAGTATGTTTCCGGCAATCAACCGAGGGGACTAGCATAGAGCCTTTAACATAATCAGTGCTCGATCGCATCTTCAAGTATAAATCAAGCTAATTCTACGTTTCAAGCAATAAAATATGGCCAAGAAAGTAACAAGTTCAATGAGTTCATGCTAACAAAATCAATAAATGAACGCTTCAATTTAGGACATGAGAGATCAAGAATGATTTAAGACGATGTTATGCTCATGGAAATAATTCTGCAGCATAACTATATATTTATTTGTTGCATCCCTACGATTTTGATGATGTCTCACACTATAAATCAATCTTCTATCTCTAGATTAATTCATGTTTCATCATGTAAATGAGTGCAGTTCATATGGTTGTCAGATAATATGCTCTACTTGATTCTGTCTACACTCTGTCTGCATAGTCTGAACAGTGGTGGGTCGACCCCTCCTTGCTGATGAGTCGACCCCTCAGTACATTAATCATCTTAGTCAGTCCATTCACTGGCCTTTCTATTCAAGTCCATACAACAGGACTGTAGCCTGTTTATCTGAAAGTCTATACATCCGGAAAGGGGCCATGTCTATACATTCTTCCGTTGAATTCATTCCAAGTCTATACATCGGCTTGATTGAGTAAGTCTATACAGCATGCCTTGTTGTTCATAGCCTTTAAAGTCTGTATATCAGCTTCGCATCTGCAAGTCTGTACATTGGCTTCATATCATAAAGTCTGTACATTGGCTTCGCATCTGCAAGTCTGTACATCGGCTTCAACTCTCCAAGTCTGTACATCGCCTTCAGACTTTCAAGTCTATACACTACATGCTCATTCAAGTCCATACATCCACAGTGTAACTTCAAAGTCTGAACATTGTCTCACTCCGTCAAAGTCCATACATTCTCAGCTGAACCCCATGTCTATACAGTGGCCTCGAGCGTCTCAAGTCTACACACTGTCTTCGGCCTCAAAGTCTGTACAGTCGCTGCACTGTACAAGTCCATACACTGGCAGCCCTGCAGAAGTCTATACATTGGCTCAAACATTCCAACTCTGTACAATGGTCCTTTGAACACTCCAAGTCTATACAGTCTGCTTTCACGATTCAGAGTCTATACATCGTTCCTCAAAGGCTAAGTGTATACACTGCTCACCGTCTCACTAAGCATCTCACTTGCTAGTCTATATATCGTTGTTGGGCATCAAAGTCTGTACACTGCATCCTCTCAACTTGCGTCTCACTGAGCATCCATTCACTGTAAAGTCTGTACAGACTTCATCGTCTTGAGAACGTCTCATGCCTTTACCAAAGTCTGTACATTGGCAGCCTTTTACCTACGTTGCACTTTGAAGTCTGTACATCGAGTGAAGTCTATTTAAGTCTTTACATCGCATAGCTCTTCATATAGGAAGTCTATACACTGCTTGCAAGTGTTCAAGCCTATACAGCCTGCATGCTTCAAAATGCCAAGTCCATACATTGGCTTTGGGCTGAAGTCTATGCATTGCTTTAGGCAGAGCAAGTCTGTACATCGCACAACTTTCATACTTTCATTCTATTGTGCATCCTCTTCAAAACGAAGTGTGTACACTCGTTGGCTAACTGTTGAAGTCTGTACACTCAGTTAACCTACAAGTCTATACACTCGATAGTTAGGCTTTCAACCCTATACACTCAATTGTTAACTGCAAGTCTATACAATCTCTCATTTGAAACACTTGCTTAACTGCTGTTTCAATGTCTACACATTCAATGCCTTCAAGCATTGTTCTCTTCAAAGTCTATACATCATCGTCTATACATTGAAGTCCATACAGTGCATACTGTTGCACTTCAAGTCCATACACTGAGCTCGCTGAAAAACCTCAACTCTATACACTCTCACACTGTGACACACTTGCCTATTTGGCATCCCTAAGTCTATACACCCGAAGGCCTCATACACTTCACAGAAGTCCACACATTTCATCCTTTGTGCTAATGCATTTTTTAGCTAGTCTATACACTAAGTTTGCTTGAAGTCTCACAAGTCTGTACACTCCCTCAGTGTATACACTAACTTAATCTGATATCCTCATGTCTATACATTCGTATCTGACTGAACTAACTAATCACAGTTCTTTGTCTCAGCCTGCAGGTGATACATGTCAATGATTGGGCACGTGAACCAAGGATGATACCTGGCACGTGATCCGAGAATGCTCTGGAAAGGGAAGGAACGAGACTCCCTCGTGTGAAGGCCTGAAACTCAGGTCGAAAGCCATATTAAAGGTGCCCTCTGCGAAGAGAAGGTGTGAATTGGAGAAAAAGCCTAAGAGTAGAATTCCTGAGCAGAAGAAGAAAAGAGAGAGAGCCTCCACGTTCCAGAAAGAAGATAGAGAGAAAAGATTAGAGAGCAGTCCTGTGAGAGAAAAGTCTGAGTGAGAGAGAAGAGTCTATTTGCTTCTTCGGAAGCTACATTTTGTATTTGATTTTTCTGAAACGATTTGTGTTCATCGTTGGTCTTGTTTACATTTCTATTTTTCCTTTTATTTCTTCACTTATCTGATCTCGAGTTGTTACCCTACGGTGTTTGGAGGAAGGGAGTGTTACTCTGGTTTCCCTCTGGGCTGCAGAGGAAGAGAGATCATAGATCTCTAGTTTTACTAGTGACGGGTTGTCATTAGCAGGTTCCCTCTGGGTTGGAGGAAGGAGAGCTATCTCCGTTTCTGCTCTAGCTAGTAGCTGGAACAGGTTTCAAGCTCTGTGGGTAGCAGAGTTTGGTTGAGGGATTTGTTTCCTTTGGTTATTCAAGCTGTGTGGCAGCACATTGTTCGCAGACTGAGTCTGCAGGTTTCTAGCATTGGCTAGTGGAATCCTTACTCTAGTTGGAGTGAGGGGTGGATGTAGATTGTGGACTACAATCGAACCACCTTAAAATCTCTTGTCTCCTTCGTGGTTTGCTGCAATCGTTAATGCTCTCTATCTGCTTGGCAATGTGCTTGTGTGTGGACGGCCTCTTCCAATCGCATCTTATTACTCTGCTTTAGTTACTCACTGCATTAGCTATTTTGTTTAGCTATATTCGGTAGGGTGATTTTCGAAGTAGTGATTTTCCGCTGAAGTTGTTCAAATCGGGAGTGATCTATTCATCCCCCCCCTTCTATATCACTCTTGATGCGCTAACATTTGGTATCAGAGCAGGTTCGCATCATGTGGGCGAACGGTCAGGGAAATGCTAATGGTCCTAGAAGCTTCATGGCTGAAGGTCAATCCATTAGTCGCCCTCCATTTTTTGATGGTAATAATTATCTGTTTTGGAAGAACAGGATGGAAGTGTTTAACATAGCACAGAGCCACAAGCTGTGGAGGGTAATCACGGTTGGCCCATATGATCTGCCACCGAACGAGGATGCGTGGACAGATGACCATGTCAAGCTATCTTCACTCAACTGGACGGCGCTGAACATCATCCAGTGTGCTGTTCACCCAGAGGAATATGCCCGTATATCTGCCTACAGGACTGCCAAGCAAATGTGGGATGAGCTGCAATTAATCTACGAAGGTACAGCTCAAGTGAAAGCCTCGAAGGTAAACCTCTACACCTTTAAGTATGAACTGTTTAGGATGAATGCAGAGGAGAATATTACTGAAATGTATGCCAGGTTGTCCCTCATCACGAACACACTTAAGGGGCTAGGGAAGGATCTAGCTGAGGCAGACATAGTCAGGAAAATTCTTAGATCCTTATCCCCAGCATGGCACACTAAGGCCATCGTGATTGAAGAGTCAAAAGATCTGACGACCTTGACAGTGAATGAACTCATAGGATCCCTCATGACCTATGAGATGAATTTCAAAGGAGGTGGTGAAGGAAGTGATAGGAAGGCTAAGAATGTAGCACTCAAGGCATCTCGCAACAAGAGTACCAGTAGCAGTAGCAGCAGCAGTAGCATCAGAAGTAGCGGTGAGTCTGATGGCTTCTCAGATCTCGACCAGAAGGAGCAGGCAATGCTCACACGTCAGTTCAGTAAATTTTTAAGGAGAAAGGGGAAGACCTTTAGGAGAAAAAGCCATACTCCTTTAATAAGAATGTTGAATCTACCAATTATAGGGATAGAAATCCTAAGTGACTGACCTGTTATCATTGTAACAAATAGGGACACATGAAAGGCCAATGCCCAAATCTTCAGAAGAAGGGTCCCTACTTCCAGAAGAAGAACACAAAAGTGCAGAAGAAGAAGAAGCCGCAGGCGATGGTATGCACATGGAGCGAGGAGGAAGAAGATCCTGAAGATACTTCCTCAGAGGAGCATGAAGAAGGAATTTGCCTTATGGCAAACAGTGAAGAGGAGATAACCAATGTTTTTGAAAATTTTTCGATTGATGACTGGGAAGATGCTTATGCTGAGTTATTAGATAAGTTCAATTCTCTTAGCAAAGAGCATAGGGTTCTGAAAAGAAAATTTAATACTAATGTTGAAGAACAAACCCAGGTCTGTGAGGAAAATCAGAAACTAAAAGAGCAACTAGAAGAAATGACCTCACTAAGAAAAGAAAATGATAAGCTCAAGGGAGAAAACCAAGAAAGTCAAAATCAGCTCAATGAACTCAAAATAAGAATCGAAGAAAGCTTGAATGAAAGTAGAGTGAACTCAGAAAAATATGAAGCTGTTAAGGAAGTCAATGGTGAACTTCTAAAAAATTCTGAGTCCCTTCAAAAGGAGCTGGAAGACAAACAGAAAGTTTTGGAAAACTTTGTCCAAGGAAAATCTAGTCTGGATGCAATACTGGGGGATAGGGTTAACTTCAATAAGGAAGGTCTAGGCTACGACCCAACTAATAAAAGACCCCTACAATTCAAAACTATTACCTTCTGCCCAGAGAAGGGAAAAGAAAAGCTGGACACACCATCCAGCTCAAACAGCAGTAAGGGAAGTCAAGGTCAGAAGGAAAATTCTAAAAACAGTGCTGATCAACATTTTAAAATGGGAATGAATTTTATGAAAAATTTCACTAAGCCCACAAATCAGAACATAAATGATAAATGGATCAAGCAAGGGGATCAGAAGAAAAGATGGAAGTACTACAATCAAATGGGTCCAAAGAGGACCAACTGGAGAAATGATCATCATCTTCAAAAATCTGCTGATCAACAAACTTACAGAAGATATCCTAGGAGTGGCAAGCCTAATGAATGGTATAGAACTTATCTCTCCAGACCAGCTGGACTTAATTTCAATAAACCAGAAATAAAGATGCCAGGGAAATCCATGCTGAAGCAAATTTGGATTCCTAAACACTTGATTAGAGATTTGAATAATGTCCTTGGACCCAACTCATCTTGGGTTCCAAATCACTCTGCTTGATGTTATTTGTGTAGGTCGGCCTGGCAGCTGAAGACAACAAGTGGTACCTCGACAGTGGCTGCTCCAGGCACATGATAGGTGACCGATCCAAGTTCAGCAAGATAGAGATGAAGGTAGGGGGTCTGGTCAAGTTTGGAGGAAAGAACAAAGGTAAGATTATTGGAGTTGGTACAGTGGGTAAGTCTTCCACAAACTCCATTGAAAAAGTTCTACTTGTGGAAGGTCTTCAACACAACATGATTAGCATTAGTCAGTTATGTGACAAGGGTCACAGGGTTGTATTTGATGATAATTCATGCAAAATCTTTGAAATAAATTCTGATGTGGTTAAATTTATAGCCAACAGGATTAATAATGTCTACATAGTACACTTAGATGAGGAATCTGAATCTAATATTTGTTTCTCTGCCAATTCTGAAAATGATGCTTTTGAATGGCATAGACGTCTAGGTCATGCTAGCTTTACTACTTTAAATAAATTGGTCAAGCATGATTTAGTTAGAGGCATGCCTAGAATTAAATTCAATTCTATATCAAAATCATGTGATGCCTGTGCTCTAGGCAAACAGACCAGAAACTCTTTTAAATTAAGATCTGAGCCATTATCCTCTAGACCAATGGAACTTCTCCATATGGACTTTTTCGGTCCCACTAGAACTCAGAGTCTTAATGGAAACAGTTTTGGCTATGTCATCATAGATGACTTCTCTAGATATTCATGGATATTCTTCTTAGCAAATAAAAGTGATGCATTTCAAAAGTTTAATCTGTTTTTCAATAAGGTCAAACAAGAAAGAAAACACAAGATCTGTACTATTTAATCTGATCATGGAGGTGAGTTTGAAAACTCCATGTTTTCTGATCTTTGTGAAAGAGAGGGACTAACTCACAGGTTTTCTTCTCCCAGGACACCTGAACAGAATGGGGTTGTGGAGAGAAGAAATAGAACTGTGGTGGAGATGGCCCGAACCATGCTGATTGAAAGTAAGTTACCTAGAAGGTTTTAGGCAGAAGCGGACAATACAACAACTTACATAATCAACAGGGCCATGGTAAGACCCATTCACAAGAAAACACCCTATGAGCTTCTAAAAGGTAAGAAACCAAACTTGTTTCATTTCAGAATTTTTGGAGCAAAGTGTTTTATTCACAATAATGACAAGAAAGATTTAGACAAGTTTGAAGCTAAAAGCTCCCCTGGAATATTTTTAGGATATTCAGAAGTGTCTAGGGGATATAGAGTCTTCAACATAACAGACAAAAAGGTTGAAGAGTCTCCACACATTATTTTCAGTGAAATGAAAGGTGTGTCTAACATTGAAAATTTTGACAGGGACTCCAATCATGATGGGGAATTCCTAGAAGACCAAGAAGAAGAGAAGACTCAGCCGAGTGGAACAACAAATCCCCTCAATCAGGAAGGGCCAAGAGAAACAGGTGAGTCTTCAACCAATGTTAGATTTCTTAAAGACCATCCGATAGATAATGTCATAGGCAATCCTGAAGATCCTCTTCGGACTAGGTCTCATTTTAGGAATGTGAATAATGAAGACTTAATTGCTTTAGTCTCACAAATTGAACCCAAATCAATAGAAGAGGCCTTGGCTGATCAAGCTTGGGTCAATGCCATGAGTGAGGAATTAGGCCAGTTCGAAAGAAATAATGTCTGGGAACTTGTTCCAAGACCAGATAATGTTGATATCATAGGAACTAAGTGGGTGTTCAAAAATAAAATGAATGAAGATGGAATCATCTCTAGGAATAAGGCCAGATTAGTAGCCAAGGGCTATTGTCAGGAATTTGGTGTAGTTTTCGATGAATCCTATGCACCTGTTGCTAGGATGGAGGCTATAAGACTGTTGCTTACTTTTGCATGCTCAAAGAACATAAAACTCCAACAAATGGATGTTAAAAGTGCTTTTTTAAATGGAGTCATTAAGGAAGAAGTTTTTATTGAACAACCCCCTGGATTTCAATTTTCTCCTCAACCTGACCAAGTTTTCAGGTTAAACAAAGCCTTGTATGGTCTAAAGCAGGCTCCAAGAGCATGGTATGAAAGATTGACTGAATTTCTGATCAGCAAGGGCTACAAAAGAGGTAAAGTTGATCAAACTCTATTTACCAAGGGTACAAATAGAGATCTCATCATAGTTTAGGTATATGTAGATGACATAGTATTTGGATCAACTAAGCATGAACTATGTGATGAATTTTCTAAAATGATGTCTGCTGAATTTGAAATGAGTTTGGTTGGTGAACTAAAATACTTTCTTGGCTTGCAGGTACAGCATCTAGAGGATGGGTGCTTCATCAACCAGACCAAATACACATTGGAACTGTTCAAGAGGTTTGGTATGGAAAACCTAAAGCACATTACAACACCCATGGGTACCAATACCTCACTGGATGCAGATGAGACATGTAAAGAAGTAAATGCCAAACTTTATCAAGGTATGATTGGATCTCTTCTTTACTTGACAGCTTCTAGACCTGATATATAATTCAGTGTAGGAATGTGTGCAAGGTATCAGTCTAGACCTACTGAATTACATTTAGCTGCAGTGAAAAGAATTTTCAGATATTTGTCAACTACTCATTCTCTTGGTTTATGGTTTCCTGCATCACACACATTTAACTTAGTTGCATACACAGATGCTGATTATGTAGGCTGTAAACTAGACAGGAAAAGTACTAGTGGTCATTGTGAATTTTTGGGTGGGTGTTTAGTGTCTTGGGGCTCCAAGAAATAACATTCTGTGGCCCTCTCCACTGCAGAAGCTGAATATGTAGCTGCAGGGAGTTGTGGAACACAAGTCATATTGATTAAACACCAGCTTCAGGACTACCAAGTAGACCTGGGGTGCACACCTATCTATTGTGATAACACAAGTGCCATTAATCTTGCCAAAAATCCTATTTTGCATTCACGCACCAAACACATAGAGATAAGGCATCATTTCATAAGAGATGAGGTTTCTAAAAGTAATTTTGAACTGATTCATGTAGGCACAGATAATCAGATTACTGACATCTTCACTAAACCTTTGGATAATGAAAAATTCACAACACTGAGAAGAGAATTAGGCTTATACAAACTGTGAAGTCTGTTCTTTTTGTGAGGGGGAGTTCTGTCTATCTGTTGGTTAGCTTTCAGGACTGCTTTGAGTGAGGGGGAGCTGATTAAGCTGTGAGAGGAAGAGTTCTTTGACAGATTCAAAAAGTTTGACCAGATATGTGTCTTTGCTGAGTTTCATGACAGATCTAGTGTGGTTCTCTCAGACAGTAGAATGTCACTTAATTCTTAAGTCTATAAGTCAGTGATTCTAAAATCCAGTCAGAATCTTTCCTTTAGTATTCTTTCAGAGATCTGGATTAATTGTAAAAGGTATATCTTCCAACATTGTTAATAATTCTGGTTCAGGCCAAAACTTGTATGTCTTGATATCTGACCCAATCAGCTTGAAATCTAGACTTCAAGACTCACTTCAAGAAATAGTCCTTCTGGTATTGCTTTCAATCATTCTATCTCTTCAACACAAGGGCTTAACTGAACAAACATGTCTTGTTTTGGGCACTGAGAAACTGGGAGTTTTATCAATGAAATGAATATTTCTCCTATGTCATGAGGTGTCAAATGCTTAAAAATGAATGAGAAGACATGACAGAGCAATGGTGGCTTGCTATTGAGTAACTGGGGACTCTGGCCTCTAATCAAGGTGTTTTCTCAAGTCAAAAGCCACAGTTACTAACTCTGTTCCTTAATAAAGCAAAAAACAAAGGAAGTAATGAGGTACTCACTCTGAGTAACTGGGAATTCAGGCCTCTAATCAAGGTGTATCTCTAATGTCAAAAGAGTGAATCACCAACTTACTCATTGATCTTCTTGAAAATCATCTCAAAAATTCCTTGTTGTTGTGCAACTAATGGATTGCTTGTCCTCAATACCTTGAGAACACCTCTCTGAATTTGTCTCTTGCTGTCTTGTAGAATAGTTGAATGCTCAGCTATATCAGGCCATACTTGTTAACTCCTGCTCTAAATCATACACTTTGTATGCTGATAAACCTTTCTATCATTCTATGTCTCTATTGTGTACTGGGGTTTACAGAATCTTCACTTGAGTTTAGAACCTCACTTATTCTCTTAAGACCTACTCATGACTTTCTGCACTAAGCAATTACTGCACTTCGTCCTCATGTTGCCAGCACTTTCATATATTCTACATTTCCTTTTGCTGATGTCAAAGGGGGAGAGAAGTTTAGCAATATCAGTAGATCAGATCATGAGTTTAGGGGGAGATTTGTTCTTCAGCCAAGGAAATAACTTGTCTTGTGAGGAAAAAAGCTGAGAGTGAGTAGTGGGGGAGTGGTTTTTGAGAAAGAAAGAATTCTACAGTAGTAGTTAATTTGTCTGTGCTTGCACTTGCTTTGAATTTGCTTTGTTTGTTGAAGCTGTAGTTAATTGCTTGATATGCCATGATATTGCTTGATTCATAGTGTTGCCATCATCAAAACGGGGGAGATTGTTGCATCCCTACGGTTTTGATGATGTCTCACACTATAAATCAATCTTCTATCTCTAGATTAATTCATGTTTCATCATGTAAATGAGTGCAGTTCATATGGTTGTCAGATAATATGCTCTACTTGATTCTGTCTACACTCTATCTGCATAGTCTGAACAGTGGTGGGTCGACCCCTCCTTGCTGATGAGTCGACCCCTCAGTACATTAATCATCTTAGTCAGTCCATTCACTGGCCTTTCTATTCAAGTCCATACAACAGGTGATGAGGCCATCTCCCGACACCCCTCTAGCTTTGATCGCCTGCACACTCTTGATATGGATTGATCATGGTCTACACTTGTTATCTTCATTTCCCAAGTTTCATTTCATGTATTTTCTTTTTATTGAGTCCTATCTTATGTATTTTCCTTTATTGAGTCATATGGTTTTAGTCCATTTCCCTTGTTATGTTTAATTGGGCCTTATTACTTTAGTTATGGGCCCATAGGATTGAGTCTAGGATATGCTCGGTCTTTTATCTTATTGTCAAGGGTATTTTGGTCATGTAAAGAATGGTTGCCTATATATAGGCCCCATCTCTCCTCTTGTATTCAACTTTTGATGAATATTGAAGAAAACCCTTTCAAACTCTCTCAATATCTCTCTCTCTCTCATTATCTCTCCATTTCTCTCCTCCTCTCTCTAAATTTTGAAATTCACTCTCTCTCCTCCCCCTCTCAACCACTTCCAACCCCCACCTACCTCCATTAACTCCCCACAACTTCCCACAACCCCTCTTTAATCCTCACCTAGTCCCAAGGAAGTTCCACCACTCAAAACCCCACCCTCTAACTACCACCTACCCCTTTCACTTCCCTAAGCATATATCCACCTTCCCAAAGCTGAATTAACTCATTCCAAAGCCCAAATTCGAATCTCCCCTTCTTTCCTTGCTCCCTAGGTCGCACCCCTCCTCTCCCCTCAAGCCAAGTTCGCCCCCTCCTCTCTTCTCCACTCCAGCTTTGTGTGCAGGCCGACCTGCAGATTAGCACTCTGTTGTAGTGACTTCCACGACTGCATCCTGGTTCTGCTGGTGGCGTGGGCTAACTTTCTGGAAAGGCCTCCCTGTGCTCTTCACAGGCGAGGTGGAATCACTCCATTCCGAGTTCGTGGCCGTCCGTGAAGGCTGTTCTTCCCCGACTGCGCAGAACGTCTCAGACCAGGAGCCAGAGCGGCAGAGAAGACTCTCCCACGACGAACCTTGAAGGAACCAGTCTTCGAGGTCTTCTACAAAGTTCTTCCTCCCCCTGTCAGCGTCCAGGAACAGAAGGCGGAACCCCGTTCGGCATCCGACAACCAGAGATACCAATTTTCTACCGCACCCACGCCGGTCTGCCTCCTCACAGTCTGCACCGACCACCGTCCACTTCTATGGACACCCAGCTCATCTCCAACATCAGAAGACTTCCCCGTTTGTTTTGATGCAAAGTAGACTCGTCCACGATTCCAACGAGTCTAGCGGTGCCAAATTTGGGCTCAGGACCGATCGTGGCAGCTTCTGCAACCTGCTGTTTCAGACTGAGCTCGGCCAGAGACCAGAGCTGCATCCATCTTCCAGTCGCTGGAGCAGTCAGCCCCCAGATCAGAACGTCATCCAAAAATTCAAGCCGCACCCCTCTCCGGTTAGCAAGATTTTGGCGCAAGTTTCATCAGATTCCAAGCTCGGTGGAATTATTGGCAGCATCGACATCGACCCTCTATCCAGAATTACAGAAGCTAGGCAGAATCGGCAAAGCTGGGAAAGTCGACTCTATCTCGCTCGTTCCCCTCCCCGCTTGGCCGGCTGAAGGCCCCTCCCTGCGTGGAGGTAATTTTTTGGTTGTAATACATTAACCCCCACCCCAAGATCCCCCCCTTGCAAGGGGCGTAGTGCTGTACCTCTTCACATTTTCAGGTCAAGCTCCATCGCCGCGGCGATCGGGTGTATACCCTCGCCTCCCGGCGCGCCCTCGTCTCCGAACGGGATCGGTGTCTTCACACCGATCAGGTGAGCTTCTGATCACACCCTTGTAGCTTCATTTCTGCAAATGTAGTATTGCCTTGAATGCCCGTCGGACGGTAAGAGAGTGCTCGGAATTCATTTTAAGCAATATCGTGCCCACCGCGGCCCGTGAGTGAGTGCCACCCCACACCCTGCCTTGCGGGCCAGCCACCCACAAAGTTGGAACTCCCAGGCCCATCGGAGGTCAGCCTTAGCATTGTAAGTCCATTAGGACAATTGGGTCCCGCCTCGGACCCTCACCATCATCTCCCGGACCCACCGGGTGAACGTGTGAACCGAGTGAGCAGAAATCGTCGTTGTGAGAATCATTGAGCGCTTGTATGCTTGCGGGTCTAAGTCCTAGGGTCACCTTATCATATTTAGGGTTCTTTGGGCTGTGCCACATCAAGTGGTATCAGAGCAAGTCTTTGACTTGTCTCTACAAGTCAAGTCCTAGGGCATGCTTGCATTCTTGTCTGAACCGTGCATTGTCAACCCATCATTGTTAACATTGAGTCTTGGGTCACATGGCTCCTCTCCCAATCATATCCCATGCATGCTTACCTAATGGAAAGCCCGTAGAAATTGATTTCATTGACCTAGAATCTGAAAATTGGGTGTCCCCCGATATCGTTATCTCTCTTAGTAGGACCGGACAAATTGTGCCCAATGGAGACCAAGTCTTTATTGAATTCCATAAATGGTTCGGGAAGATTAAGTATTTGGATGGGGCTTGGTGTCAAAAGGGAACATTGGCAGGTCCATGTATAATCCTAGGTAAGAAATGGTTAGATGAAAAGAATGCCAACATCGACCCAACATGTCGGACTTGCCTTGTGCGTCCGCCACACCTTTCGGGAACCTTTAAATTCAACAACCTTTTATTCTCCCACCCGCGGGAATCCCACCCTCGTTCACCACCCCGGGTGCACCATACTCCGGCCATCATCACCCCACCATCAAAGAACCTTCCCACTCCATTAGTTTTGGAAGAAGTAGTCCACCCGCTTTACCACATGAAGACAAATATCCCTCGGGAACCTATCCCCTCCAGAGAGAGCACCCATGTCCCAATTGAAGAGGAAGCCTCGCACAAGGATCTTCACCCTACACCACCCCCTCTAGATAAGGCCGAATTCATCTTAGAAGAGTCCCTTGTTAGGTGGCTAAGGAAGAGCCTAATTAGAGAGACCTCGACCCATGTTTGCCCTCCCATAGAATAAAATTTTCCCCTAGTGCCCATCTTCTCCTATCACACCACAATCCAAGCATCCTATCAAGTGGAGACCTTAGAGGATTTTCTTAGGGGCTTAGCATGGCAAATTGAGTTCACTAGCATGTTGACTCCTATGGCCGAACAACCTAGGAGCCTTAGCCTCCTACACCTATGCATTGGGTCTATCACCTCAATGTGCACCATTGGTTGCTACACTAGTGACCTTCTATTATTCCTCCCCACACCCGATGAGCCCGACCATCTCCTCAAATTGGAGCTTCTTATCTCGGGTAGAAAGCCAAGCTCTTCCCTCATGGTCGATCTACCTCCCAAGAGCTTCGACCAAATTACTTCATTAGAAGAGGATGACCCACCTTGTATGGAACTTGTGGGCATGGAGTTCCTTCCTATAGGAAGCCCAATCCATGACCCCTTTGATCCCTTCCAATGGGAGCCCAGTTACCCATGTGACCCGCCCACCTTACCCACAACCCACCTTTCTCTACCCCAACCAACCATGTTTGACCAATACCAACTCTTCCAAGACTCAGGCCCCACAAAGGGAACCATCACCATAAACAACATATGCCTAGGAGACAAGGAAGAGCTCCTCTCCATAATGCCCACCTTCTTAGATCCCTTCGACCCATTCACATGGAAGTTCAAAGGTCATCCCACATATATGCACATGGAAGTCACCTTTGGGATAAACATGCATGTGTCTAGGCTTACCACACCACTTGGCATGATTCATAAGTCGGATACATTCATTCACATCACCCACATGTCAAGTAGGAAGCATAAGTGGACCGTATTTGGATGTCATGGTCCTCCTTCATTCATCATGGATCGTAAGCATGTCAAAAGCATCTACGGATGTCCGGGCCCCCCCACATTCATCACCACTTTGCATGATAGGTTCACCTACGGGTGCCCCGGCCCACCCAGGCCCACCAAAGTCTACATGACAACATTGCATGATAAGTCCACATATGGTTACCCCGGCCCTCCAAAATCCATCACAGTCTTCTTGGCTTCAAAGCATGATCGGTCTACTTTTGGTTGCCCAGGTCCACCCATCACACCTAGAATGTCAACATTCACGAAATTGCATGAAAGCCTTTGCAAGTTCATAAGCAAAAAGAATGAGGCTTATAAGAGGCGGGCCGACTCTCATTGGCGTCACCAAGACTTCCATGAGGGTAACTTTGTGATGATAAGGACTGAGAGGCTCTCCCCGGGAGCCATCTCCAAATTGAGGCCACGTGGGGCTGGTCCCTTCCAGGTCCTGAGGCGCATTGGTGCAAATACCTATGAGTTAGATCTCCCCGAGGAGCATGGAATAAATCCCACATTCAATGTTGCCGACCTAGTGTCATATAAGGGACCCACGGTGGTACCTAGTGAGGAGATTGAGCCTACGTCTTCCCTTGAGAGAGCACCCACCCGTGAGGAGAGACCACCAGCCAAGAGAGCCCAGCGTGAACAAATTGAACAAATATTGGATGAACAAGTCACTATCACTCGGAGCAAGGTATACGAGCGCTATCTCGGCAGGTGGATGGATCGGTCTCGTTCGGAAGGCTTGAGGGCAGTACCACTTCTACACCCTCCAAGGAGGGAAGGACACTTACTCGACAGAGTCGAGTTCTCCGCACCCCGGGAGTATGATGGGGACATCACCTCCCATGCCCACCTTCACAGCTCGTCTCCTCGCCCCGGTTGCATCCGGCATGGTTTAGTCATTTAATTTTGAGTCCTATGTAAATTTACTTGAGTCATTTGATGTAATTTGCATTTTATTTGAGTCATGTCCCTAGGTCTTGCATTTATTTTCCTATGTTTGAGTGTCATTAGAGTGTGTAATGTGCTAATTGGGCCCATTTCTTCGGGCTTGGCCCAATGAGCTCCCCTACCCCTTCGGTTATTTGTCAATGAGTCTTTTGTCAGGGTCTTATTGTAAAATGTGGGTTTCCTATATATAGGGCCCCATTTCCTTCATTTGGAGGGAATGAATCAATCAATGAAAAAATTGCCATTTGAGAGTCCAAAGTTTAGTTTAGTGGAGTGATTCCAACATTTTTTGGGTGAGAAACCCTAGGGGAGAGATTCCCCACCCTTCCCTCTCTTAATCCCTTATTTTCACTCCACTTTCTCTCTCCTCATCTCCCAATTTCGAATTTTCTTCTCTCTCCTCCCTTCCCAACCACCTCAACCCCCACCTACCATCATTAAAGCCCTCCACTTCCCCATGGCCTCTATTACTCCACCCCCCTAGTCCCAAGGAGATCCCTCACCATTCCAACACCACTTTCCCCATTCCAACACAATCAACCCCTTCCCCACACAACCCCACAACTTCCAATGCCATTTCAAATTTGAAATCCACCCTTCCCTCCACTCACTTGTGCCCCCCCCTCACCTTCTCCTCTCACCCACCTTCCCAAATTCGTAGCTCCTCCTCCCACCACCTGTTAGACCCCCTTTCAGACCCCATTCTTCCCTTCCCCCACCTTAGAACACCCCCTCCTAGACCCCCTCACAGCCCGGGCTTTCCCCACACTCATCCACCCCCATTTCCCCTCCCATATACCCCATTCCCCCCCATCATCATCAACCTACAGCTCTCAACTGAAGATCTACAGCAGACCAGAAACTTTCAGTGGCAACAACGACCTCCTCCGGATGAGTTTGAAGACCGAAGAGCCATAGTCGGAAGCGTCTGCCAGTCGCCTTCGCAACCGAAGTGGTTTCGTCTTCTTCCGATCTCCGAGTCGTCCAAGAGGTCCATTCTCCCACAGCTGCGCGGTTCTGCCTCGGCTGAGGACCTGAGCCGACTTAGAAGCTCTGCCACGACCAGCCCCGAAGGAATCAGTCCTCAAGTCCTTCTTCAAAGTTCTTCATCAGCCTGTCTACTTTCAGAATCAAGAAGCGGAAGCCCATTCAGCATCCGGGAACAGAAGTTACCAATTTTCTTCCACGGTCGTGCGGCTCTGCCTTCCCCAGTCTGCATCAACACCTCCTCACTCTTCTGGCTCCACAGATCGTCTCCGTTCTCTTCTGGCATCCCCGTTTCTTTTTATGAAAAGAGGACTCACCCACGGTTCTAACGGCGCTGACGGCATCAAATTTGGAGTTCGGGAGCAGCCAGGACAGCCTCTGCATCCTACTGTTGGTGACCTGCCCCTGCTTGTCCAAGAAACAGAGGCCCTGTTCAAGTTTCTGTCCCGACCTGCAGTGACTCCAGAAGAAATTACAAAAATTCTGACGCATTCCCCTTCCTGTTACGAAGATTTCGCCGCCAGTGTCGCCTTCAGGAAAATTCCTGAGCAAGATCTACAACAGTAACACCGACCCTCTGTCCTGCTTCGCAGACAGCAGGCAGATTCGGCATCCACCCTTGTTCCTCGTTCTTTGCTTTGGTTTCCCCACCCCGCTTGGCCGGCTGAAGGCCCCTCCCTGCGTGGAGGTAGTATTGATGTAATATCATTAACCCCCACCCCAAGTTCCCCCTCCTGCGAGAGGTGTAGTGGTGTACTTTGTTTGGGCAGGTCAAGCGACACCGCCGCGGCGTGTGGGGATCCACTCGCCTCCCCGCTCACCCTCGTCTCCGACCGGGACCGGTTTCTTCAAACCAGTCGAGTAAGTGCCCTAACCTTCACTCCACTTAGTGCTTGTCTTTCAATATTAGTTCTTAATTCCGCTGGTTATGCGAGTGAGAGCCCGATCCTCAAGCCCCGTTGTCTTGAGTGATCACCGTGGGAAGAGTGCAACCGGTGCCTTCGGCACTTCGTCGGCCCCGTTGAATTGGGCTTCCAAATCCATTGGGAATCAAATCTTGGCCTTGCTGGCCCTCTACCAGCAAGGGCCCAACCCCTCAACCTCACCTTGGCATTGCCAAGTTACCCCGGGCTTGGGTGAGCGACGATAGAGCGGTGGCCCAATTCGGCCCATTTGAATGCGATTGTGCTTGCTTGCATTAAGTCCGAGGTCGTTTCACATCAACAGGTCTATAGCCTGTTTATCTGAAAGTCTATACATCCGGAAAGGGGCCATGTCTATACATTCTTCCGTTGAATTCATTCAAAGTCTATACATCGGCTTCATTGAGTAAGTCTGTACAGCATGCCTTGTTGTTCATAGCCTTTAAAGTCTGTACATCAGCTTCGCATCTGCAAGTCTGTACATTGGCTTCATATCATAAAGTCTGTACATTGGCTTCGCATCTGCAAGTCTGTACATCGGCTTCAACTCTCCAAGTCTGTACATTGCCTTCAGACTTTCAAGTCTATACACTCCATGCTCATTCAAGTCTATACATCCACAGTGTAACTTCAAAGTCTGAACATTGTCTCACTCCGTCAAAGTCCATACATTCTTAGCTGAACCCCATGTCTATATAGTGGCCTCGAGCGTCTCAAGTCTACACACTGTCTTCGGCCTCAAAGTCTGTACAGTCGCTGCACTATACAAGTGCATACACTGGCAGCCCTGCAGAAGTCTATACATTGGCTCAAACATTCCAACTCTGTACAATGGTCCTTCGAACACTCCAAGTCTATACAGTCTGCTTTCACGATTCAGAGTCTATACATCGTTCCTCAAAGGCTAAGTGTATACACTGCTCACCGTCTCACTAAGCGTCTCACTTGCTAGTCTATACATCGCTGTTGGGCATCAACGTCTGTACACTGCATCCTCTCAACTTGCGTCTCACTGAGCATCCATTCACTGTAAAGTCTGTACAGACTTCATCGTCTTGAGAACGTCTCATGCCTTTACCAAAGTCTGTACATAGGCAGCCTTTTACCTACGTTGCACTTTGAAGTCTGTACATCGAGTGAAGTTTGTTTAAGTCTTTACATCGCATAGCTCTTCATATAGGAAGTCTATACACTGCTTGCAAGTGTTCAAGCCTATACAGCCTGCATGCTTCAAAACGCCAAGTCCATACATTGGCTTTGGGCTGGAGTCTATACATTGCTTTAGGCAGAGCAAGTCTGTACATCGCACAACTTTCATACTTTCATTCTATTGTGCATCCTCTTCAAAACGAAGTGTGTACACTCGTTGGCTAACTGTTGAAGTCTGTACACTCAGTTAACCTACAAGTCTATACACTCGATAGTTAGGCTTTCAACCCTATACACTCGATTGTTAACTGCAAGTCTATACACTCTCTCATTTGAAACCCTTGCTTAACTGTTGTTTCAATGTCTACACATTCGATGCCTTCAAGCATTGTTCTCTTCGAAGTCTATACATCATCGTCTATACATTGAAGTCCATATAGTGCATACTGTTGCACTTCAAGTCCATACACTGAGCTCGCTGAAAAACCTCAACTCTATACACTCCCACACTGTGACACACTTGCCTATTTGGCATCCCTGAGTCTATACACTCGAGGGCCTCATACACTTCACAGAAGTCCACACATTTCATCCTTTGTGCTAATGCATTCTTCAGCTAGTCTATACACTGAGTTTGCTTGAAGTCTCACAAGTCTGTACACTCCCTCAGTGTACACACTTAATCTGATATCCTCATGTCTATACATTCGTATCTGACTAAACTAACTAATCACAGTTCTTTGTCTCAGCCTGCAGGTGATACAGGTCAATGATTGGGCACGTGAACCAAGGATGATACCTGGCACGTGATCCGAGAATGCTCTGGAAAGGGAAGGAACGAGACTCCCTCATGTGAAGGCCTGAAACTCAGGTCGAAAGCCATATAAAAGGTGCCCTCTGCGAAGAGAAGGTGTGAACTAGAGAAAAAGCCTAAGAGCAGAATTCCTGAGCAGAAGAAGAAAAGAGAGAGAGCCTCCACGTTCCAGAAAGAAGATAGAGAGAAAAGATTAGAGAGCAGTCCTGTGAGAGAAAAGTCTGAGTGAGAGAGAAGAGTCTATTTGCTTCTTCGGAAGCTACATTTTGTATTTTATTTTTCTGAAATGATTTGTGTTCATCGTTGGTCTTGTCTACATTTCTATTTTTCCTTTTATTTCTTCACTTATCTGATCTCGAGTTGTTACCCTCCGGTGTTTGGAGGAAGGGAGTGTTACTCCGGTTTCCCTCTGGGCTGCAGAGGAAGAGAGATCGTAGATCTCTAGTTTTGCTAGTGACGGGTTGTCATTAGCAGGTTCCCTCTGGGTTGGAGGAAGGGAGAGCTATCTCCGGTTCTGCTCTAGCTGGTAGCTGGAACAGGTTTCAAGCTCTGTGGGTAGCAGAGTTTGGTTGAGGGATTTGTTTCCTTTGGTTATTCAAGCTGTGTGGTAGCACATTGTTCGCAGACTGAGTCTGCAGGTTTCTAGCATTGGCTAGTAGAATCCTTACTCTAGTTGGAGTGAGGGGTGGATGTAGATTGTGGACTACAATCGAACCACCTTAAAATCTCTTGTCCCCTTCGTGGTTTGCTGCAATCGTTTACGCTCTCTATCTGCTTGGCAATGTGCTTGTGTGTGGACGGCCTCTTCCAATCGCATCTTATTACTCTGCTTTAGTTACTCACTGCATTAGCTATTTTGTTTAGCTATATTCGGTAGGGTGATTTTCAAAGTATTGATTTTCCGCTGAAGTTGTTCAAATCGAAAGTGATCTATTCATCCCCCCCTTCTATATCACTCTTGCTGCGCTAACATTATTATCATTCATAATTTAAGTTAAGTATCTTAGACAATATGACAAGTCCTAGACTATCAATACTCCATCTACGAACTTTAGAATATCAACCCTTTGGTCAAACCTCGGGTTAACGAATTTAGAACTGTGACGGTCTACTACTGGGCCGTTACATGAACGTAACGGTCGATAACTGGACCGTTAGGACAGGCTGAATCCGAAAATAAGGAAATTGGACTCAGTAAAATGTGACAGTCGTACACCGGTCCGTTAGGTATGCCTGATGGCTGGTGCAAGTCTGTTACGTTAACAAGAGTTAAAACTTCGGTTTTATGATTTTCTAGACAAATGAGCTTGAATGGTACAACTAGCTCGGCGTCCTAGTGGGAATCCCAGGCTCGTGGAGACTTACGGAGGCCTTGAAACAAGATTTCCTAGTCCATTGGAAGGAATATCCAATAGAGAGGTCCTCAAGTTCATGAATGTGTTCCTACAGTGCAATAAGTGTAACTAGTGAACAACATACCGGAATATGTGCCACGTACTTAAAGAATTGACTCTATAAATAAGAAAGAATGTGTAACGATATAAAATCATTATAAAACTCATCAATATCTTTTCTAAATCAAGGTTTTAATACAAAACTATAGTGCTTTGGCATGAAGTTAACATATGCTAAAAAAAATAACTCTAAGGTACCATAAATCTTGCAATTTCTAACATAAATCAATACTTGAACTTAAAATCATGAAAATAGATTAAGATCTAATTAACTAGGCATATATATATATAAGCTAATTGAGCCAATCTTAATTCTATCTTGGGTTGACAGAACACAGTGTGTGTGTGACGGACTAGCCTGGGTGCGTCACAATAGGGTGACGGTCCACTGTAGGTCTGTTACATTTTTCCTAGCGGTCTAACGATAGACCGTTAGAGCCTCTGCTACCAGAAAAATAGAAAATATAGGACTCTATGATTAAATCATGGCATGCTAACTACTCTAATCATGTCAAAACAAGGAAAAAAGTGATGCGGGACAGACACGGGGACCGACTCTAAGTGATATGGACCTCGGACTCTAAATGCACACATGACCAGCAACATACAATGGGAGAGACATTAGACCCGACACTAAGAGCTCCTATGGGCTATACGTCACTAACAGAAACGCAAGCTCACTCATCATCCCAAGTGAGGGAAACGTGGATCGTGCACGGTTGAGGAACCGACAAAGTTAAGGGTAGTCCGACTCACTTCCGTGCTCGGATCGAGCCACGGGACGGGTCACTCTCTCTCTCACAGTGGTGACATGGACTCACGGGCTAGAACCCTACGCTCTCATAGTGGCATACGACCATATACTAGCTAAGCAAAGTAATGCCAAGAAGTTACGATCGCACCTTCACGCACCCGGCGTGGGGAAGACAACCCCGGCCAAAACTGGACTCCCGGTTAACAAAGTTTTACTGTGGTACAAAAATTTGACCCACTCCACACAGGGAGGTAAAAGGTCACATGTAGGGCCCGGAAGTCACGCGAATTGGGTTGACGGGTAGCATCTTGATGTCGCTCCGTCGGTGCCGAAACCCGCATTTAGTGCTGTCCGGATGGCGCGATCTACGGGTTCGTGGGGCCCACGGACCGTTCTGTCCTCTGGGTCTGATGGGGTGGGTCCGACTGTGACGGAGACCCCTGGTGGCGCGCCTCCCTAGAAGGCGGTCAGACGGGAATGCCGGTCGAAGGCCGATTGGCTCCGATCTCCAAGCTTTGGAGTTGCTGGCCACGGACTGGTTGCTTTTGTTTTCAGGCACGCGAGCCGGCGAGATCGGCTGATGCGATCACTCCCGACATCGGATCGATGCATAATAGGTACTGTTGGAAAGCTCTCTCGAAGTCCTTCGACCCTGCTGGACTCAGAAAAATTCACCGGAGTTGTGCTTCTGATGGGCGATTTTAGAACCAGCCTATTCCCAGTCTCAGATCTGACTGGGCAGAAACTGAGTTTCCCAGAAATTTTGGCACTCAGAAGATCTCGGATCTGAGATTTAAAATTCGTGGAAGGGGCTACTGTTGGATGAAGATAGAACTCCGATAAGGTGGCGGTGGCGGTGCGACGGCGGCTCGATGGCGGCGGCGGCGTTAGATTTGAGCTTCCCACTCAGAAGAGGCTTGAATAAGAGGCTTCACACCTCTGGAGGCAGCCTTCACAGCTGCAAGAAGGGGGAGGAGAGAGGAGGAGGGCGCACCAAGCTTGGGGCTCAAAAGAAAATCCTGAATTTTCCTGGCATTAATTATGATAGAAATGAAAATTACAACATTTTATATGACTTGACCTCCCATGGCAAATATCCTTCCATGCCCTCAGATATAGGGTTGGGAGGGGCAATTAGGGGAAGCCAAATCCCATTTTTAACACATGTGGTCAATGGAAGAAAAGAAAATAAAAAAAATTAGCCTAATACTTCCAAAAGAGGGGGCGCCCCCCTTCATGGGCCTATCTTGGGCCAAATTGGTCCAAGGCCATTCATAAGCCCACTAGACCATGCATAGCCTATGGGCCTTCCAACCTAGGTGGCCGATGAGGAGGGGAATCCCAATTGGGCCTTAAGTGAATTAAGGACCCACTATGAAGCTTAATGGTCCAATATGGCCACCCCCTTAATGGACTCTAAAGGGGCTTAATCCAAATGACTTATTAAGAGCCTTACAAAGAGCCCAAAATAAAATTCCCAGCAAAACACACATTACAAGCCCAAATACAATGCAAACAAGTGTTAAAACATGAAAGTAAATGCTAAAAGTGTCCAAAACTCAAGGCGGAGATTCTAGACTATCCCCGAGCCAAAGAGAAGCTGGTGTAGCTCGTGTGGTGCTCCGCATATGGTACCGACGGCTCCTCAGTTCGTGCTTCTCGCTCACTATGGTGTCTGCACCAATTCTTCCCGGGTGGGAGAAACTCGACCCTGTCGAGTAAGGGTCTGCATCGCTCTGGTAGTGCTCCAACAGGTCCGGATCTATCCGCTGCAACTCTCCACGGGTGATCCAAGTATCCTCGGTGGCGGGTCGCCCTCTCTAACGCACTAGGAAGCACGGGTAAGATCCACTCCTGGTAACTGTCACCTGCTCATCCAGTATATGATCGATATGCTCTCGCTGTTGTGAAAATGTGGCTGGTGGTGGACACTCAGGTGTGGGATCACTCTCAATGGGAGGAGATGGCTCAAAAGGCTCACTAGGGATCACCGCTGGGTCCCTATATGCAACTAGATCCGACACATTGAAAGTTGAGCTTATACCATATTCCTCGGGCAAGTCCACAACATACGCATTGGATCCGACACGTTTCAACACTCTAAATGGACCGGCTCCGCGAGCTTGCAATTTCTTTACGGTTCCAGAGGGAAACCGTTCAGGTCTTACCCTGATCATGACATATTCACCCTCTTGGAACTCTCGGTGGTGTCGGTGGGCATCGGCTAGCTCTTTGTACCATGCATTGCTGACCTCAATGTGACGACGGATGTCGTCATGCAAACTCCTAACATGCCTAGCAAACGACTCGGCAGACTTCGACACTCGTGCATGGATGGGCATGGGAACAAGATCCACTGGCTTCCTAGGCCTACGACCTGTGACAATCTCGAATGGACTCATGCCGGTAGACCTATTAACTGAATCATTATATGCAAATTCAGCCAGTGGTAGTATGAGATCCCAATCCCCTAGATGATCCCTGACAAGACACCTCAAAAGCTCACCCAGACTCCTATTGACCACCTCGGTCTGACCATCTGTCTGGGGATGATATGCAGTGGAAAACTTGAGGTGAGTACCCATCATATGCCACAGTGTCTTCCAAAAATAACTGGTGAATCTAACATCACGGTCAGACACTATGGTACGAGGCAACCCAAACTTGTACACCACATGAGTAAGGAATAGGCGGGCTACCCTCGAAGCATCCGAAGTCTTCGAGCAGGGAATAAAAAAGGTCATCTTCAAGAATCGGTCGACAACCACATAGACCGAATCATGCTTCCTGGAGGTACGTGGCAATCCTAAAACAAAGTCCATGCTAACATCATGCCATGGAGCATCAGGCACGGGGAGAGGCGTATAAAGGCCTGAGCTTTGCTTCTTCATCTTGGTCGTAACACATGTACGGCACTGGGCCACAATATGAGCAACATCTCTCTTCAGACTCGGCCAATAAAATCTGTGCTCAATAGCCTCAATAGTCATATTCCGACCAAAGTGGTCGGATAGACCTCCCGCAAGTAGCTCCCAGACTAAGAAGTCTCGAACCGAAGTTCGGGGAACACAAAGCCTGCCTCCTCGAAAGAGGTAACCCTCCTGAAGCACATAATCATCAAGGTCTCTCGAGGGTCCGGCCTGGAGAGTGGTATAAATCTGACCGAAGTCAGGACAGTCAACATAGGCCTCTCTCATCTTCTCTAACCTTATGACCTTGACACTCATGGTGGTAAGCAAACACGCTCGTCGACTCAAGGCATCGGCAACCTTGTTCTCCACTCCAGCCTTATGTTTTAGCACAAATGTGAACTGCTGGAGATACTCAACCCAACTGCTGTGACGTGCATTAAGCTTCTTTTGGGAATGGAGGTACCTCAAAGCCTCATGATCGGAGTATAAGATAAACTCCTGATGTAATAGGTAGTGCCTCCAATGCCTAAGAGCCTGAACAACTGCGTAGAATTCCTTATCATAAGTGGAGTATCACAGTTTCGCGTCATTCAACTTCTCACTAAAATATGTGATCGGGTCGGCCTCCTGACTCAACACTCCTCCTATCCCAACACCCGACGCATCACAAGAGACCTCAAACACCTTCGAAAAATCTGGCAATCGAAGGATAGGTGTTTGGGTCATGCGCTCTTTGATGTCCTTGAAGGCAGCAACTGCGGCCTTCGTCCACACAAATGTGCCCTTCCGGATACAATCCGTGATCGGGGCGGTGACGGAGCTAAATCCACGGATGAAGCGACGATAGAACGTCGCAAGGCCATGGAAGTTGCGGACATCATGGACCGTACAGGGTTCCGGCCACTCAACAATGGCCCGGACCTTCTCCGGATCGGCGGAGACCCCAGTACTATACACAATTAAACCCAAGAAGGTAAGCTGAGGTGTCTTGAAGGCACACTTATGTGGGTTCGCAAACAACTGCTCTCGCCTCAGGAGTAGACAGACCTACCGAAGGTGGTCTAAGTGCTCCCCCATGGTGTGACTATAGATAAGGATATCATCGAAGTACACTACCACAAAGACTCCAATGAATGGTCGAAGGACCTGAGTCATGAGTCACATGAAGGTGCTAGGGGCATTGGTCAACCCAAAGGGCATAACCAACCACTCATATAGACCATCCTTAGTCTTGAATGCGGTCTTCCACTCATCACCTGGCCTAATCCTCACCTGATGGTAGCCACTCTTAAGATCAATCTTTGAGAAGATAGTGGCACCAGCCATCATGTCTAGCATGTCATCCAGGAGGGGAATAGGGAACCTGTACTTCATGGTGATTTTGTTGATGGCACAGCTATCAATGTACCTTCTCCACGTGCCATCCTTCTTCGGGGCGAGTAATGCGGGAACAGCACATGGACTCATGTTGTCCCGAACAGACCCTCTCTGCATCAACTCATCGACCTGGCGTTTTAGCTCGGCATGTTCCGTGGGACTCATGCGATAATGGGGAAGGTTAGGCAATGAGGAGCCCAGAATTAGGTCGATAGCATGCTGAATATCCCGCATGGGTGGGAGTCCCTCGGAAAGCTCCTCGAGAAAAAATATCAGCGAACTCCTGTAGAATAGAAATGACATCGGGTGGGAGTTCACCCTCGGGGTTCGGCTCCACCTCTCGGACCATAATAGCAAATACAGGGCAGCCCCGACTAGCCTCCCGCTCCATTTCCCGGGAGCTAATCATCATCAACCTCCTAGTCTATGGCTTGCCTGGGCCAGACGTAACGGTCATAGCCCGAGCTGGGGATGGGGTGCTGGGCCCGGGGACGGAAGGCTCCGGAGTACTAGGGCCAGTAGGACCCCTAACTGATGGGCTCTTGGGTTGATGGGGGTGGAGAGTAATCCATTGGCCAGCATGGTCGAAGGTACAAGTGTTCGACCGGCCATGTAGCGTGGCATCCCGATCAAATAACCAAGGCCTACCAAGAATAATGCTTCCCACCTCCATGGGAAGGACATTACACTAGATATCGTCACGGTAGGCACGGAACTGCAGTGGGACCAGACACCACAGCCTGATCGGAATGGAGGTGGAATCCATCCAAGATACTCGATAGGGGCAAGGATGATCCACATGTGTAAGACCAAGACTGGAGACAGTGCCCGTGGAGATTGCATTGATGCAACTCCCACTATCGATAATCACCTTACAAACTTGCTTGCCCCGCCGACAAAATGTATGAAAGATAGTGGTCTGTTGCCAGTCATCACTAGCCTGTGGCTGGGTGAGAATACACCTGACGACCCCCAAGTGGGTATCGTCCGGATGCTGGGCATCCTGGCCATTACCTTCAGCCTTATAGTACTCGTCAGCTAGCTCCGGATCTGCTTCATAGCTGACTAACTCGAGGTCCGTAGGGGTGGTATCCTCGGCCGGTGTGTCCCCAATGACAAGAGGCTGGCGGGTGGGACACTGGTTGGTAAAATGGCCAAACCCATTGTAGCGATAACACTGCTGTCGTGATCCACTAGACTCCCCAATCATGGGTCCTTTCCCCTTATCCTCCCGACGGGTAGGAGGTGAAGGCAACAAAGGACGGGCCGGAGGTGCGGGTGCCGGTTGACGGGCTGTGGGTGTCGTAAGATGTTGGGGACGAGGAAGGTCCCTCGGGGGTTGAGGGCGAGGCCTAGGAGCGAAAGGTTATGGATGAGTGGGCTCCTGAGGTCGGGCCATGGGGGCCCTCGGATACGTGCCAGAAGAGCCACGGGGCTCGACACTACGAAGGGGGAAGGAGCCCAACCGATGGAGAGACTCGAACTCGGCCTCGAATTGCTCCAATTCGAGGGCAACCTGATACGCTTGTTCCAAAGTGGTGCAGACCCCTCCGAAAGCGTGATATGGTCATGGTGCTCTCTTCCGTAACTCCACACTGCAAATAATACTCATCAAACTCGGCGGTGTACTCGGTCACGGATCGGTTCCCTTGGGAGAGACTTTGCCATTTGTCTATGAGACGTTGGCAGTATGAGGCAGGATGGTACTTCTCCCTCCATTTCATTTTCATGTCATCCCAAGTGTCGATCGGGGGTTGACGTCGCTGATTTAGCAGGCTCTCCACATTGGTCCAATAAGTTTGGGCCTGCCCATGCAGCTTCATCTTCGCGTATCGAACTCTCCGGTGGTCCGTCATCTCAAACCACTCGAAGTACTGGTCCATGCCGACCTCCCAATCTAAATATACCTTCGGGTCCAAGGGCCCGCTAAAAGTGGGAGGATCCGCACGCACGCCCCAAAGATTGCGGTCGTCATCATCGTCATCACGATTCCGTCATTGATTACAACGACCATTTCCCCCTTGCTCATTATCAGATGCATAATCAGCCACCTCATGCACCTGTTGCCTCCCAACATCTACTGCCTGAGCTCTTGGCGCAGCAGGTTGATGGGCCAGCTCTTATTGACAATTGGTCGGCGCGGGTTGCGCCGCCGCTGGGGCCCTCTCGAGGACGGCAATCCTCCCTACAAGACCTTGGATGGACTGGTCTGAAGATTCGGCCCGATCCTCGAGGGCTTTCATCCTCCCTTCAAGACGCGTCCCTACGCCATCGAGACGTGTACTAAGGCCATCCATATGCGTGTCAAGACGATCCATAATGGCTCGGAACATCTCGGTCGTCGAGGACTCATCGGAGCTACAGGATTGGGAATCCGCCATAGGTGGTGGTGGCGAGTATTGGGTACCTCGACGGGTAGGCATGCAAAGACACACGAACTAGGAGACACAAACTGATGCAAACACCATCTAATGCACCTAGACCTAAACCAATATCTGGTACGTGGCGGAGTTAATCGATCCGAAGATCACTCCCGCAAGTGTGCGTCCTTCTCGATAGGCATAGCCTAACGTTCGGACAACACCTTTTAATATATCGAATTATCGTGATGAAATGCAATTTTAAAAACACTTTTTTGTTTTGAAAATAATGATGATCCTAGACTCAACTTAAACCGTGCAAGACTTATGCAACGACCACCCAGGATTCGACTCTCTCTGATACCAAACTGATGCGGGACGGACACGGGGACCGACTCTAAGTGATATGGACCTCGGACTCTAAATGCACACACGACTAGCAACATACAATGGGAGAGACATTAGACCCGACAATAAGAGCTCCTATGGGCTATACATCGCTAACAGAAACGCAAGCTCACTCGTCGTCCCAAGCGGGAGAAACGTGGATCGTGCACGGTTTAGGAACCGGCAGAGTTAAGGGTAGTCTGACTCACTTCCGTGCTCAGATCAAGCCACGGGACGGGTCACTCTCTCGCTCACAGCGGTGACATGGACTCACGGGATAGAATCCTACGCTCTCACAGTGGCATACGACCATATACTAGCTAAGCAAAGCAATGTCAAGAAGTTACGATCGTACCTCTACGCACCCGGTGTGGGGAAGACAACCCTGGCCAAAACTGGACTCCAAGTTAACAAAGTTTTACTGTGGTACAAAAATTTGACCCACTCCACGCAGGGAGGTAAAAGGTCACATGTAGGGCCCGGGAGTCACGCGAATTGGGTTGACGCGCAGCATCTTGATGTCGCTCCGTCGGAGCTGAAACCCGTGTTTAGTGCTGTCTGGACGGGGTGATCTACGGGTTCGTGGGGCCCACGACTGCTCTATCCTCCAGGTCTGATGGGGTGGGTCCCGCTGTGATGGAGACCCCTGGTGGTGCGCCTCCCTGGAAGGTGGTTGGGCGGGAACGCCGGTCGGAGGCCGATTGGCTCCGATCTCCAAGCTTTGGAGTTGCTGCCCACGGACTTGTTGCTTTTGTTTTCAGGCGCGCGAGCCAGCGAGATCGGCTGCTGGGATCACTCCCGATGTCGGATCGACGCACAAGAGGTACCGTTGGAAAGCTCTCTCGAAGTCCTTCGACCATGTGGCACTCAGAAAAATTCACCAGAGCTGTGCTTCTGATGGGCGATTTTAGAACCGGCATGTTCCCAGTCTCAGATCTGACTGGGCAGAAACTGAGTTTCCCTGAAATTTTGGCACTCAAGAGATCTCAGATCTGAGAGTTAAAATTCGTGGAAGGGGCTGCTATTGGATGAAGACAAAATTCTGATAAGGTGGCGGTGGCGGTGGCGGTGCGACGGCTACTCGATGGTGGCGGCGGCGTTAGATCTGAGCTTCCCACTCAGAAGAGGCTTGAATAAGAGGCTTCACACCTCTGGAGGCAGCCTTCACAGCTGCAAGAAGGGGGAGGAGAGAGAGGAGGGCGCACCAAGCTTGGGGCTCTAAAAAAAATCCTGAATTTTTTTGGCATTAATTGTGATAGAAATGAAAATTACAACATTTTATATGACTTGACCTCCCATGGCAAATGACCTTCCATGCCCTCAGATCTAGGGTTGGGAGGGGCAATTAGGGGAAGCTAAATCCCATTTTTAACACATGTGGTCAATAGAAGAAAAGAAAATAAAAAAACTAGCCTAATACTTGGAAAAAGGGGGCGCCCCCCTTCATGGGCCTATCTTGGGCCAAATTGGTCCAATGCCATTCACAAGCCCACTAGACCATGCATAGCCTATGGGCCTTCCAACCTAGGTGGCCCATGAGGAGGGGAAGCCCAATTGGGCCTTAAGTGAATTAAGGACCCATTATGAAGCTTAATGGTCCAATATGGCCACCCTCTTAATAGACTCTAAAGGGGCTTAATCCAAATGGCTTATTAAGAGCCTTACAAAGAGCCCAAAATGAAAATCCAAGTAAAACACATATTACAAGCCCAAATACAATGCAAACAAGTGCTAAAATAATGCAAGTAAATGCTAAAAGTGTTCAAAACTCAAGGCGGAGATTCCAGACTATCCCCGAGCCAAAGAGAAGCTGGTGTAGCTTGAGTGGTGCTCCGCGTACGGTACCGACGGCTCACCGGTTCGTACTTCTCGCTCGCTCTGGTGTCCGCACCAAAAAGGCTATCTAGATGCATAGGTAGTAATGAAATAACAAGAGATAGCTTTTCATCTTCAATTTGGGTTGAAGGCATGCATGAATGTATAGACCAATCCTAAAACATGAAATTCATGAAGTATAATGCATGAAATACAAATAAACTAGAGGGATTTTATCCCTAACAATGTATTTTTGTCGTTAATGAGATAACCTACCTTCTTACTGGCTTTAAACTCTTAATTTGAATCCGCAAGTCACGTCCTATTTCTTCTTCTCCTGTGATTTTTTAGCAACTTCACATTGCCCTATCTCTCCAATCTCTTGACCTAAAGATGTGAAATTTGGAGGGTAAGAAGATGAAACTAAGGGAAACAAAAAGGTCTAAAGAACCCTTCCCTAATTACCTTGTTTGAGCATCCTAATTCCTTGATCTTTAGTGGTCCTTTGCTCTGAATCCTGGGTTGCTACGACAGAACCAGCGACTTTGGAAGTCTCTATCTCCCTGGTTACTGGATCTCCTAACATGAGATTTTGAGAGTTGTTAGAACTTAGTATTAGAAACAAAAAGTTCCAAAGGACTTACCCGAAATTCTATCTCCTTACCTTGATTCTTCACGAGCCAAAAGTAAGGGTTGCCCAGTTCAGAACTGGGTCCTATTTATAGAGTTTTGGCTAGGGTTCAAGGATTTGAACATTCTTTAGAGTCCTTAATTGGCTAAAACCTAATCTTTAAGAGTCCTTAGCAATGTTATAAGTTCTCCCAAGTTAGTCTCATGCCAAGAGAATCCCAAAGTTCCACTCTTTTTGCAAGTTCTTCATCTCACGGAATCAGCTGAGTGTAACGGACCAGGACTGGTGCGTTAAATGACTGTAGCGGTCTCCCGATAGACCGTTACATCAACTGGGCGAAGAAATTCTCCTTGATTCAAACTCTTTGGTTAATTATCCATTAAATTATCATTTTTAAAGTGTATTTATCCAAATATTTCATGGATAACTTAAAAAGGAATGGACTGTTCCCACCATCTCCACTTCCAATCATTTTGACCTCTTGCGTCAAACACGAGAGGACGGGGCGAAGCTCAAAGGAGCGGGTCCCTCGACTGCAGCCCGGGGGCAACCACCGCAGCTAGACACGCGGCCTCCCAAGACAACTCGTCGGAAAAATGGCGACAAGGGAGACCAGCAACCTAACCCGAGAAGAATCTAGGTCACCCCAGAAGAAGCTCAGGCTGTTAAGAGGGCGCGGATCACCAACCCCCTACGAGCACTCAGACGCAGCATCAGACGGGATGCGGCTGGCCTTACAGTAGCATCGTCTGACGACGCCCAATCGTCAATGTCCCCCGCGCAAGCAAGCGGGGGCAAAGGCGAGCCCATCCTCGGGCCCTCCAGCAACCTGTCCGGGACTCTCCTCCGGCTAACATCGGGAGTGAGCCCCCTCCGCAACGCATCTCGGTCTTTGATAGACTAGGGATGCCTGTTCGCCCCGAGCAACACCGACGAAGGAAGCGGATGGCCCGGTTCATCAATGATGCGGTTCGAGTGTTCACGTGCTACACCACTGGACACCAGCCAGACACCCAGTCTGACGACTTGAACCAGCCTCTGTCCCACTTCAGGACGCCACGCCACCCGGCTCCGCCTCATCCTCCAACAGGTCATATCGGCACTTCTACCGGACCGCAGGCATCGGAACGTGTGGAAGAAGTCCCGGTGGAAGACCGTGACCCTCCTATCAACGCAGAGCCGGTCAACAACGACCCTCCTGCAAACGAGGCTCAAGAAGTGACCCTCGACACTCTTATGAAGGAGAACCAGGACCTGAAGGCCCTCCTACAGGACCTCCTCCAGGAGCGAGACCTTCATCCGCAGCGACCTGACAGGCCTCAGGCCGAGGCACCGACACCCCCGGTAGCCCGCGATGCTGCCAACACCTCAGCGGCGATTGCCCGAACTCCATTGGCAACTAGGTTTGGCACGCCCCCAGTTGAGACTCAACCACGAGCCTCCAACACGCCAGTGCCGGGGGATCTCTTGGCACAACGCCAGATGATATAGTGCATCATCGAGACAAAGCTCACCCAGTATGGTGAAGGGACGGTCACGGTAGATCTCTACAGTGTACCCAACCCGCTTCACCACCAGCTAAAGAAGCTTCCCCCAGAATACTCCAAGCCCCCGAAGCTACAAAAGTTTGACGGGCAGGGGTCGCCACATGAACACTTGGCCTACTATGTTACGGCCATGGGTGAGTTAGCATTGGATGAATCATATCTCCTCCGCTACTTCGCCACTTCGCTCACGGGAACGGCCTTCCAACGGTATTCCCGCCTGAAGCCCAACTCAGTTATCAACTGGGCGGATCTCCAGAAGAAATTCCTCGACCGCTTTCAAACGGCCGAGCGAAAGGTCTCCCTAGCCGAACTCTGTTCTCTTCGGCAGAAAAAGGGCGAGGGTGCCCTAGTCTTCATCAAGAAATGGCGAGACCTCAGCATGAGGTGTGTCAATCCGCCCGTTCAAGAGGACGCTATCACCATATGTCGTCGAGGTTTGGCGGCTGAGGTCAGCGAAAAGCTTCTCGGCACCAATATCAAAGGCTTCGACCAACTCAACTTGGTGGTCGCCGAAATAGAGATGTTCTTCGTCGATAACTCGAGCTACACCGTAGCCAAGGGTAAGCAAGCGCGAGAACACTAGCCTGGTAAGAAGGTGAATATCATAGAGTTCACCCCTACCTCCAAAGCTAGTAAAGGGGCCAAAACCACTGGCTCTGACAAAAAGCCAGCAGATAAGCTGGCTGCTCCTTCCTTCTTAGAGCGTATGAAGACACCCTTCTCCTTCAAGAAGGAACATACGAACATGCTCTTCGACCTCTGCATGGCCCAGAAGATCGTCGAACTGCCAGAAATTCGCAAGCCGGACGAGGCCCTGAAGACCGACGATCCCAGTTACTGCCTGTACCATCGCATGCTGGGTCACTCAATTGAAGATTGCTATGTCTTCAAGTCTCAAGCGCAGAAGCTGATCCGAGACGGCCTCGTCAAGATGAAGAGCGGTCTCGTCGATCCTCCGCAACAACATATGTGGGCCAGGCCGGCTAAGGCCGCACGCGTGGCTTACCCCTCAGCTAATGTCATCCACATGATGGCCGCATTCTCTCTCTCTGATGACGAGTCAGAGGAGCCCGGCACCAATCAAAGGGAACGTTCGATCTGGTACCCGGGGTGGAGGCCCTGCCACGATCGGAGACCTCTCTCCTTCCCCAAGGAGAGAACCCGGTGACTCTTCGATATCCTCGTCAAGAGGGGGCAAATCATGCCCCGCGACTCGCCTCCTGGCTACATCCATTGGGATCGTAGTCACCCCCAGTATTGCCCCTTCCATGCCAGAATCTGTCACCCGATCGAGTCTTGTGAGGAAGTCCAATACCTCATCCAGGAACAGATCCAATGTGAGCATATCGTTGCGGAAGGAAACTCCATGTCGCTCGTCAGGCTTCGGCAAGCTGTCGAAGAGACCCTGAGCATCGCCACGGATGCGCCAGAGCGGCCAGGCTCTCCCCAAGAAAATGGGCACGGGCTGCCTTACCAGCATCCTCCAGAATTGCTCGAGTTCCAGACTGACAATCAAGAGGCGCTCGAGTGACTGCGAAGGCGTAGGGAGCAGAATGCCAGTCAAGAGGTGGAGCCTGCTAACTTTTCGGTCAACGTCATCCATTCTCCTGCTCCTCCGGCCCTTGAGGACTCCCAGACATCAGCACCTAGCCAGCCAATCTCAGTCACCTCGGCCGTGCAGTGGCGGTCCTGGCGGGAGCTAAAGTCTCTCTCTTTTCCTGAAGAAGACACTGTCGGGCTCCTCCGGGTCCTTCTCGGCCGAGAGGACGTTCTGGTGGGTGAGACGATGTCGGGCTCCTCAGCTCTTTCTTGTCCTCCTCCCATCCTACCTCCGCCACCGGCAGCCGCGGATAGGAAGGGAAAGCAAAAATAGGGTGAGTCCCCGCCTCAGCCTCGGTGTACCTCCTCAGCGGAGGGGCCGTCAGGTCTATCCTGCCTACCTGTTGACACAATTCGGAGTACAAAGAAGACATCTTCGGAGTCTTCAGCGGCTTTGCTTCAAGTGGCAGGCCCACCGCCACAAGGGTCCTTCACTCCGCAGAGTCGGGATAACTGTGCAGAACGACAACGTCCTACAACGCCATCAGTCATCGCTAGGCCTAGCTCTCAGCACGGTTGCAAAGGCAAGGCTAAGGAGCGAGACGACCAGTGCCCCTCTCTGTCCGCTTCTCAACAGAAGCCGCCGCCACCGCCACCGAGGTTAAGGCATCAAACCGCGCACACGTCTTTGGACGCCAGCACCAGCCTACCGACTCCTCGTAGGCTCCCGCCGCCACCGCAGGTAAGGCAACCAACCGCGAACACATCTTTGGATGCCCGTCCCAGCTTTCCGGCATACCAGGAATTGTCGCTCGAGGTGATCGAGCAGGCGATCAACGCCACCTTCCAGATACAACAAGCGGAAGGTGCCTGAATCGAGATCCGGGCGAGGAATAGTCATCGACCTTGCCCTGTAAAGACATCAGCTCGGAGATATCCTCATCAGGATTTGTCAACTCAGGCTCCAGCACCTCTCTCTCCTACTCCCTTGGAGATTGCTATCGCCAAGAGACAAGAGAAAAATAGGAGGAAGAACCTCAGAAGGCGGCTCAAGGAACAGGCTGAACAAGCAGTCGCCCTGCAATTCTCAGCCGAACCAACGCCTCTCCAAAGGCTCCAGTGGCTCATCGATGACTTGGAGGAATACGTTCCCCCTCATCCTACCGGGGCTCTCCCACTCGACAGCTACATCCCGTGGGAAGAAATACAGAAACGGGCCCGCCTCAGAGATTTGGTCCAAGAAATGATCCAAAAGCTCAAGAACGGTGAAAGACTCCTGATCCCTGACGAGCTCTCCTTGTGCTATAAAGACAAGGAGATCACCCCAGAGCAACTGGAAGAAATGCTCCAGCGCTGCACCTGCAACATGGTGGCCATCCCACCTCCCGACAATATCAACACTTCTCGGCAGGGCGAGCCAATAGCCTCTCAGAAAAGACAAAGAACTGTTGCCCCTCTTGGGCTGCAGCCGGCTCCAGAACACATCGGTCGTGGCCGAGGTCGTGGTCGGGGACGTGGCAGAGGTCGTGGGAGAATCCCCAAGCTACCCCTCTCCCCGTCCACATTCGACCCGGAGCGAATTATCCTCTTTCAAGGAGAGGAACCGGCTCCCATCCCGGAAGTAGAAATTTGGATCGAACCCAGTATCTTTGATCCTTCTGGCATCAGCGAGGCTACTGCCAGCCTTCCAGCCCCCGCACCAGACCGACTTCTACGGCAGAGCAAGCGGGACCATCCTGCAAGAACGAGCTAGCCCGCCAATCATCCCCAGAAGAGCCATCATTGGCATCCCTATTTCAAGAGCCCTCTGGCGATCAAGGTCAATCTGATCCCGGTGGTAAGGGCAAGGCAATGCAACTTCCCGATGGGGAACAACACGGCAGCTCACAGAAGGTTCAACCTGACATACTACCCTCTCTGGAGGATGCTCGAGCGCTAGCTGACCGGAATGTCCTCCACCAGATGAAGCGCTTCCCTGCCATCATCTCGATCTGGGAAGCCATCGCTTGGAGTAAGGATCTGAGGGAGACCCTTATCAAAATGCACCAAGAGCCAGAAGTTTATGAAGCGCATGTCACGGAAATGAAGGTGATTGCCTATGAGGCCTTCGCAGCCACCATCACCTTCACGGAGAAAGACATGCTGATGTCCCCTCCGTGCCATAATCGTCCTCTTTACATGAAGGGGAAGATCAACGGGCACGATGTGAACCGAATCCTGGTGGATGCTGGCGCCGATGTTAACATCATGCCTCTCAACACCTTCAAGTCTTTATATCTGACTCCATACCTCCAGAAGGTCTAGGAGGTCAAGATATCCGGTTTCAACCAGAACACCGAGGACGTCCTCGGCCGGGTAGACGTCGACCTGGTGCTCGATGAATTCTCCTCGAAGGTGACATTCTACATCATTGACTCCAACACGTCTTATAAGATGTTGCTGGGTAGACCCTGGCTCCACGAAAACTTGGTCATCCCGTCAACTCTCCACCGATGCATCAAGTATGCCAAGGATGGGGAGCAACACAAAGTCTTTGCAGACCTGTCGCCATTTACACCGGCAGAATATAACCTAGCTGACATTGTGCTCTATTTCAAAGAGATTAGTCCCTACCCCGTGATCAAGAGCAAAAGCAACGGCTGGCTCTCAGAGGAAGATGATGATGATCTCTTCTCTGTCGACGAGGAAAAGGCCAAGCTTCATCGGCGGCGCCTCGACTCCAAGTCAACCTCAGATCGCCCTGAGAGGCGCAGGATCGACTTCGAGGCTAATCTCATTAGCCGGGCTATTGGCAAGAGTATATGCTTACCACAAGACTGCTTCTAGCTCCCGTGTGCATCCGAGGAGCACAGCGTCGAGTCGTTGACAACATTCATTGTCACCTTCAAGCGACAACTTCGGAACAAGAAGAAGGCTAATAGGGACAAACCCATTGTCTTCTACAAAGGAGACATGGTCCCTCAAGCCCCGCCAGATGATGACTTCGGCTGGTCTAGACAAGCTGATGATACTCCTGAGGCAGTTCAGGTGTGGGGTGACCTATCGCCGCATATTCAAGAAATGTGTTTGAAGCAACACATTCCCCTGTGGCAGACTCCTGCCCAACAAAGATATTTTCGTCGACTGTGGGACCCTTCCCAGGGTCGGGGGCAACCCCCGTCCTTCCATAAGGATACCAGGGGGCATGGTTACGACCAGGACTTGGACTTCCGCGTCCACTACGTACTTAACGTCATAGGCTTGCCACTACCAGTCGACGACCAAACAAGAGTCGAAGCCAAATTCGACAGCTCCGGGGATGAGGGAGAGGGAATTCTGATTCCGATCTCCGCCAAAGCCAGAACCCCGACTCAAGCCATCAGGGAACCTTGTTTGCCTCCCTGCCAAGACAAAGGGGCGAGAGAAGCTTCTCTAGTGTCTCAGCCAGTCGAGGGACCGAGTTCAATATACCCTCCTAAGGGGGTGGATCTTGCTGGTCCTAGCTGCAAAAGATTGTCCGCTTCGCCGGGCAACCCTGGGGAGACCTCAGCAGCTCCAGCTGACGACTGTTGGCCAAAAGCCGATAGCCCAAATCGATCCCTAGCAGATCCCAGTGATAACCACTCTCCAGTCCCCTCAGCATCGACTGGTGGCTTCGAGAACCAAGAAATACACGAAGCCGACACTGATGGTGAGGATTTCATTTACCTCCAACCCGCTCCTCCCGAGCTGGAGGACGGCAGCCAAGCGACCATCGATGATCTTGTGGAGATCAATATGGGACACGATGAAGCCCCTCAACCTACATCAGTCAGTGCTCTCCTCACCGAGGCAGATAGGCAGGACTACAAGCAACTCCTGCTCGAGTTCAAAGACTGCTTCGCCTGGACCTACAAGGAGATGCCAGGGCTAGACCCCTCCGTAGTGGAGCACCACCTAGCCATTTCTCCCTCAATCACTCCTGTCAAGCAACCACAGCGGCGCATGTGCCATGAGCTGGAGCTCCAGGTTTTCGCCGAAGTCCACAAAATGACGGAGGTCGACTTTATCGAGCCGTGCATCTACCCGATCTGGCTCGCCAATATAGTTCCAGTCAAGAAGAAGAATGGTCAAGTCCGCATCTGCGTCGACTTTCGGGACCTCTGTTGGGTTCGGTGCTATGATTCAGAGGGGGGTGAATGAATCTCCCCTTAAAAACTTTCGCCCAATTAAAAATTTTTCCTAATACAAACAGAAGGCTAATAAGCAATTGCGGAATAACAATGTTAAAGGACACTCAATACCACTGTCAAACATATAGTGTGCGCAGCAATGAAATGAACACATATAGAAAATCAACCCATATCGTCCCTATGCATTCATCTAGCGCCAAACACACAAACAGATCAAACCACTGTACAAAGAGTTTTTAGGTGGTTCGCTCCTCCAGACCTATGTCCACCCCACACTCAAACCTGAGTGTGGATTCCGCTGACTCACAGCTTGAACAGCTGGGCATCACAGCTTGCCATACAACCCGCTGAGCCTCACAGCTTGCTGTCCGAGGTATTCACCTCGCCCGCTGAGCAACACAGCTTACTGTCCAGTGGAATCCACCACTGCAACAGTTGGGGATTACAGCTTGACCCGTCCAGAGGCAGCACCTCTGCAAATGCTGACTAACAGCTTGAAGAAAGGTATAAAATGGAAAACGAAAACATGAACCAAACAACAACAGAAAGCTGTAAATAAAGCACAAGAAATATAACTCTCGAAGGAGCAGTTCTGGCTTGGATTTGATCCAAATGCCAGACACCCACTTTCTCTCTCTCTTTCTCTGCTCGAGCTCTCTATCTCTCTCTTTCTCTTCTTTCTCTTCTGCTCTTCTTCTCTTTCTCTTTTTCTTCTCTTCACGCTGGATCATGCAGGCTATCCTCTGCTTCAGTCGATCACCTTCTTCTGATGGAAGAGGATTCGTATATATAGAGCAGCAGGAAGCAGATAGGGCATGTGTCTTCCACATTTCCCACCCAGAACTTTTGGCCACGTGTCATCTTCTTGTCAGCCCTTCCAGTCTCGGATCACGTGCCTTTCATTAAGCTCTACAAAGAGTCCCTGTCTGATAGTCGAATAGGATTATCAGTTTAGGTCTAACAGCTTGTACAGACTTTATGAAGTCAGTGCAGTGTGTAGACTTTGCAATACGAAGACAAAGCATGTACAGACTTCACGTTGTGAATGCAAAGCTAAAGCATGTACATACTTTGTGAATGCTTGAAGCACAGAATGCAATGGCTAAGGTTATGAGTGTATAGACCCTGCATGCGTGCTACATCAATGTTCAGACTTGCTGACAATGAGTGTGCAAACTTTGTATAGACTTGATGCAGTGTATGCAGCTCACCGATGCAGTGTGTAGACTTTGCAATGTATGGACTTTACGTTGTGTAATGCAGAATGCATCAAGCAAACTATGCACAATGATAATGAGTCCACATGCAGGTCACCAAGTAGTGTATGGACTTAGATTCATGCGACCATGATGTACAGGCTTTGAAGTGTGTAATGTAGAATGCATCAAGCAAAGTGTGTACATTGAAGATGAATGCATAGACTTGCCGTCAATAGATGTGTGGACTTGGTGTACATGCGACAGTAGTGTATAGACATTACAATGCCTAGTGCACAAACTAAGTGTGTGCATGTGTGGACTTTGAATGCATGACACTGGGCGATGTACATACTTGCCACTATCAAATGTGCAGACTCCATGAGCATGCAGCAGCCTATGTATAGACTTGCTCATGAATGTCTAGACTATGCATGCGAGCTCTAGCAATGTGTAGACTTGGTTCATGAAGCAATGTACAGACTCTGTGAATGAGGCACACAGGCTGTATAGACTTCAGCTCGTGCAAGCAAAGCCAATGTATGAACTTGGCATTTGTGCAACCAGAACGATGTATAGACTTAGCCGATGCAGACTAGTCTGATGTACAGACTTGCTCGACGTACAGACTTCATGAATGATGCATGCAATGCACTGGACGATGTACAGACTTCCTATATGCTCAAGACCATGCACAACGAATGTATATACTTGCTGTAAGGAATGTGCAGACTTCATGCATGAACCAAGGCAATGAAGAATATATAGACTTTCACGATGTATGGACTTGCCAAAGGATTGATGGACGATGTACAGACTTGAGCTAAGCAAGCGCTGTACAGACTTGAGAATGCACGATGTATAGACTTGCAGGTGCAACGTAGGTAAAGGTACCAATGTATAGACTTGCGAGTGCAACGTCGGCAAAGATACCAATGTATAGACTTGTGAGTGCACCGTCGGTAAAGATACCAATGTATAGACTTGGAAGTTCAACTGGTGGATGTACAGACTTCACCGATGTATAGACTTGGAAGTTCAACTGGTGGATGTACAGACTTGGCCAATGTACAGACTTGCCACCTAGATGATGCATGAGCAGCCTGACGATGTACAAACTTTCTAGGCATGAAGACAACCGCTGTACAGACTTGCTAAGCATGAAAGCAACCGCTGTACAAACTTCGTGTGTAATGCAAAAGGCTGTATAGACTTTGAGATGAATGCATGAACAGGCCGATGTACAGACTTGCCAATGTATAGACTTTAAGTCCAATGTAAAAGGTTGTACAGACTTGCCTGACTATGCTCATGCAATGTATAGACTTGATCTTGTGCCTGTGCCAAGAAGGTTGTACAGACCTTGCTAATTGATGCATGAACCGATGCGATGTACAGACTTGCCTTAAGCAAGGGCTGTACAGACTTGCTGCCTAGCCGATGTACAGACTTTCTATATGTTCAAGTCCAATGTATGGACTTGCTGAGATGATGAACCTGAAGAGTGTACAGACTTGTCTGATGCAATCTAGGCATGAATATGCATGAACCAACCGTAGAGTGTACAGACTTGACTTATGCAATTCATGCAGCTACTGTTGATGCACCGATGCAATGCAAGACCACTCAATGTAGAACATGCTCATAGTTAATGCATATATCTCTACAGAACAATATGGTGACTCAATGTGTTGTTCTTAACAAAACAAAATTGTTACTCATTCATGTTGCTATCATTAAAACACCACATAATCATCAAAGCACAAGGGGTACAACAATCTCCCCCTTTTTGATGATGGTAATATGATGAGTCACACTGACTCGTCAAACTATTCTCCCCCTTTGACATAAGCAAAAAGGAGATGGTTTGAGAGACAAAATTCAGCACACAAATACACAGAATGAAACAAGGTTCACTGAAATGGAGTTCCCCCTTTATGACAATAAAACAACTCTCCCCCTATCAACATGCATGATTGACTACACTCCCCTTAAAAGTAGATAACCCATAACTCCCCCTGAAGCGTAGGAATGAACTCTGGTTATCCAATAAATCAATCTAAAATCTGCCATTACAAAGAATCCGAATTCTGGTTATGGCACCTCACATATGCATGAACAGAATGAAACAGGTGAAAAGACCACAGAACCAAAACTGGTTGCAAAACAAGATGGAAGATTCCAACAGTGTGGAGAGTAAAGTGATTGAAGATAGGAAGGTAAAAGTAGAGAGCAATAATCACAAGACATCTCAATGAATAAACAATAGCAAGATGTTGATCAGGCTGTCTGGAAAGAATCTGATCATGAGGGATTTTAATGCTTGCACCACTTCAATAAGTCTTAAGAAGTGTAGACTCTTCTATCATAAAGGGTTATGAAGTGGCAACTTAACCAATCTGATTTAATTATGATGTATACCAAATTTGTCAAATTTAAACTCAATACTCATCTAAATCTAAGTTTTAATAAAGGTGAACCAAATAGTCAGATAACACTCAAAAACAATCACATTTTATCTTACACACATGATGATGTGACACCACCTATGGACCTATTTTGCAAGCATTCAAGTTTGAGCGGCGGACTCACACTAGCGAGCTCACCCGTATGGCGCACACTAGTGCCCGATGGCGACTAGGCGATGTTGGAGAGGGTCCGAGGCGGGACCTTGAGGCTCTAAAGGTTGGCTAGCTTGGGGAGAACCCCAAATGGGCCTAGGATGCCCAAATCATGGGCGGCCAACACACCAAGGGTGTGGGTTAAGTGGATTCACTCTCAACTTGCCCGCGGTGGTCACTCACGGTACTAGCAATTTGGGCCGAGCTCTCACTCTCCATCCGACGAAGCAATAGCAATAATACTAAGCTAAGCAAGTGATTAAACCAGTCAAGAGAGGGACCGAGGCTCACCTAGCCGGCGTGAAGACGCCGACTCCGGCCGGAGATGGGGGCGAGCGGGGAGGCGAGGGTATGCACCCCCACGCCGTGTCGAGGGAGCTTCAACCTGAAATTGAAAGATTACACCACTACTCCTCTTGCAGGAGGGGGGGATCTCGGGGTGGGGGTTAATGTATTACAACCAAACACTACCTCCTCGCAGGGAGGGGCTGTAAGCCAGCCAGGCGGGGTGGGGGAATTGGGCAAGGAATCCCAACTTCCGAGTTCCGCCGGTTCTGCCAGTCTACAGATTCACTGGATAGGGGGTCCGTGTTGACGCCGCCACGGGCTCCAGGGGACTCTGATCCCGATGATACTGGTCCCAAAAGTTTCCTAGATGCTGGAGGAAGACGCCTGAATTTTTGGAGGATCTCTGGAATTCTGTGCTGATCGTGGCAGAGCCTGGAACAGGACCCCTCTGTCTGCCTCGGATGGAAACAGAAAAGATGCAGTTGGTTGCAGAAGGTGCTGTGGGATCTCCTGAACTCCGATTGATGTGAGAATGGCGGTGACGCTTCCATGGTCGGAGCAACTTTGAGCAGGAGCTGACGGAGTTGCAATCGGAGGTCAGAGAAGAGAGCAGTCGTCGGAAGAGTGGGTGCAAGTCGAACCTGGATCCGCAGGAGCAGTCTGCGCACTTGGACGAGGAAAATGGGAACTAGGGGTTCTGGAAGCCGATTGATGCCCTGCCATTTGGAGATGAAAGAGGACTCAGAGGAGAAGAGTTTTGATTAAGAACTCCTGCCCTGATTCCCAGGAGGTTGGCCGCTGTAGAGCTTCAACTCCGGCTCACGTGCTCTGCTAGGGAAGCTGCGCACAGTCGGGGGAGAAATGCTCTCACGGCCAGCTCGGAGCTTGGATCCAGACGAAACCACCACCGTTGCGAAGATGACTCGAAGACGCTTCCAACGGTACCTTTTGGGCCTTCATATTCGCAGGGAGAATGACGTTGTGGCTGCTTCAATCTATGGCCAACCTGCTGCCTGCAACTAGAGCTTGACCTGCAAAAGAAATGGGTATGAATGGAGGGGTGGTGGTGGGGCGGCGACCTTGGCTGGGTTTGGGGTTGGATTTGGGCGACCAAGGGAGCTAAGGGGGTGGGAGATGGGAGGGAAATTTGAAATTGGGCTTTGGGAGAAGCTAATTTAGCATTGGGAAGGTGGTGGGATGCTTTGGGAAGGAGAGTGGGGTAGTTGGGGGTTGGAGGTGGGGTGTGGATTGGAGGATGCCACCTTGGGGTTGGGGGGGGAGTTAAATGAGTGTATGGGGAAGGGGAGGGGTCTTAATGAGGGGTGAATGGGGAGGAGAGAAAAAATTCCAAAAATTGGGGTGGAGGGAGAGAGAGAGAGAGGGGGGGACCCCTTAGAGAGAGAGAGTGAGAGAGAGGGAGATCTAGTGGGATTTGGAAGTGGATTTCAATTTTCATTCAATTATTCATTACTTCAAAATGAGGGGAATGGGGTCCTATATATAGGCAACCCACATTTCTACAAAAGTCCCTGACATTTGACTCAATGACAAATAACCGAAGGGATAGGGGTTCCCTTGGGCCAAGCCCAATGAATTGGGCCCACTAGCCTAACAAACCAACCTAATGACACAATACTTAGGAAAATGACTCACTAACCTAGGTACATGACTCAAATAAAGGGAAAATTACATGATATTGACTCAAAGAAAATGTGAAGATTACATGACTAGACTCAAAATACATGACTAACATAATGGCGCTTGCCGACGAACAATCCGAGTCCGGAGAAAATGTGGAGGGGCAAAGGATGCCCTCATCACATGATCTCAATAGCTCCTTTGAAAAATACACAGATTAGTGCTGAGGTTAAACACTTTTCTAAGAACATAAGTTGACAGAAATTTCAATATATTTTTCATATGAAGCACATTATATTTTTCCTGAGCAATTTAGGTTGATCAACACCTTTTTACATGAGGAACAACACGTCTCAGGCGAAGTGACCCAGTTACTCAGTGTGATAACTGTCATTGCCTCTCAACTTAGAGAACAGAGTTAGCAATATAAGTGTCTTTTTACATGAGAAGACACCTTGATCAGAGGCCAGACTCCCTAGTTACTCAACACAGAAATACTATTGCTCTGTCAGGTTCTCAATGAATTTTCATTTTAAGTGACTATGACACTTCATGACTTGGGTTCACTCCATTTCTTTGATGGAAGACCCAGTTTCTCAGTGAACAAAGTCATTTCATTACTCACTGATTTTATTTCCTGTCAAATTTTTCAAAGTTAATGTTTAACAACAATACTCACTCTATGCATCTTAACCAAAGTAGCCCTGATTTCAAATTTTCAGATATCTGATGAGTGAGTCTAAGGTTTTTATGACACATGTGGTTAAAGTTTATTAAACCTTATCATTCAGATATTTTCAATTCATTTAATTACAAATCTGAGAATACATTAATCTTATATCAGTCTGATTCAATGGTAATTCTTAAACCTATATGATTGGAATTTCTACAAGGTTCTCAGACTGAATTACATGACATGCAGCTTAATTTCCTCAGACCAGATCAATAAATTTAGCTGACCAACAAATCAACAATAGAACCAATATAGTCACACCAGCTAAGAGATATATGAAGGATGAGTATAAGCTGGTGGAAGAGTCAATCAGCAAGAGAGAATAAAAGTTTAAAGCCAATAGTAGAGATTGAATTTCAGTCAGACAAAAAGAAACTCTCCTACAACAGATTGAGGATTAGCAGCCAAATTCTCAGATTCAAGAAAGTATGAATTCAACATAGTCAATTGATGATTTGAAAGAATGTAGACAGTGAGAATTTCAAACAGTGTCAAAAATATTATAATGCTCCCCCTGTCTATATGCAGTGACTCACATAAGACTCAACAAACTCCCCCTGAATTTATGCAATTTATGCAATTTATGCAAAATGATTATTTAAACATCAGAGCATTCTTTATTCAGAGAGCATCATGCGAGAGCAATCAACTTTTCAAGATAAATCAATTCAGCACAGACAGATTATTATGATATACATTACACTGCTCTATATGAAGACTTGACCCTTGGTACTTGGAGGAGAACCTGGTCACAAGGACCATCTCACACATAGTAAGAACTTCTAGACAGATTTCCCTACCTTTTAGTAGCTTACCATTTGATATAGCAGGGTTATGCAAATGATATATGCAGTGCAAAGCAGTCCTATATGCATTGAAAGTCATGCAAATGATATATGCAGACATTAGATTGACTATGTGCACTAGATGACCCATTCAAACTCAGTGCAAGGTATGCATAAAAAAATTGTGCAGTGCATCTGGCATCTTATGTTCACAGTGCAATAAATGCAAGAGAAGAGCATCAAAAATATGCAGAGTAAATTCAGTAGCTGAGTCTGGAAGGCAGACTGATCAGCTAGACAAGAAAAGAACATCAGAAATCAAACAAGCAAATCACCATGAAATTCACATCTTTCATACTCACAAATTCAGATGATGGAATTTAAATACAGAGTTTTAGAACTGACCTGAATGGTGCAATCATGGGGTTTTCATTCTTGAGTGCCTTGGTTAATTCAACCCCTTTTATTTCTCCCACCAAGGCACACCTGCAAGTTATCAACTATTTTGCACAAATAGGCACCCAAGATGTCTTGGGTCCTGACATGACAGTCACATATCTAGCAGGTATGGTAGCCAATTTCTGTGCATGAAGGTCATCAATTCTCATCACATGGCAATCATTCATTGAATGACCTATCTGACCACAGTAGTGGCATGATGCAGTAGTTCTGAAATTTATTTTGTGCACATTCCTATGAGCAGGAGTTCCATGTGCATATGCATGAAGATTTTTGTTAACAGAATTTAAATTATGTTTACCAAAACCAGTCTGGTTTTGATATCCTGCCACCCAACATGTTGCAGCCCTGTGGCCAGATCTTCCACATTTGAAACATGTAAAGGATTTTTCTTTAAAAACAGATTTGTTTCTATCAGCATCATAATAAGGAGGGAATTTTACAGATTTAGAATTCAATCTATTTCTCTGAGCATGCCAGCAAAAAGCAGCAATGTGACCAAAATTCCCACAGCAATAACATTGAGTTTTCTTTCTCTTATCAGTAGAAGGTTTCCTAGGAAGATGATTTCTAGGATACTTCCTAACAACATTCCTTTCATCATTTATCAATGTAACACAGTCATGCATAATATGTCCAAGCTTCCCACAATAGTGACATGTTACCACCTTTTTATTTACATTCACTTGTTTGACAAAATTGACATTCGCATGAGAGTGTGATTATGTGTGGGAGCAGTTAGCAGCATGCACATGTGAATCAATGACAGATTTGGACTTCTTTAGATCAACACTTTTCTTTTGTTTTTGAATCTTTTCTTGTTTCTTATCTGAATTTTCAGCCTTCTTAGCAGTGAATTGAAAAATAGAAGAACTAGCATCTTCAGAGCTTTTCACGAATACAGTTGACTTCTTCTTTTCATTCACTTTCTTATTAACAGGCACATACCCAAGTCCTTCTTTTTGGAAATTCACTTTAGAACCAAGCAGCTTATTCAGATTATCTCTTCCTTTAACAAATTTTGACAAAGAGTTTTTCAGATCTTCAATCTCAGAATTCAATGAAGCAATACTCACTTCATACTTGGATAGCTCAGATTCACAAACAATCAGTTGCTGTTGCAAAGCATCATTCAGGTTCTTCAGAGTTTCATTTTCTTGTTGAACCATTATTTCAATGTTGTTCTCATTTTCCTTCACAACTGATTTTCCTTTTTCAAATGACAACCATCTTTCAGAGAAGACAGTATTAAGAACCATTAGCTTTTTATTTTGATCTTTCAAGTAACTATTTTCTTCAAACAATTTTTCTCCACCTTTTTCAACCTCAATTTTCTTGGCCAATAATAATTTGTTTTCTTCTTCCAGAGATTTGATTAATTCCTTTTGTGAATTATCATCATGGTCTATATCATTAATCAATTCTTGGAGAATGGCACAAGCTTTGCAAGTATTATTTTCACTAATGAGTTTGTTTCTAAGGTTCTCATTTTCAGATTTCAACTTCTTTATTCATGTCAGATTTCAAGTTTTCATTCTCTGCCTTCAAACGAGTGACTTCATGAATCATTTCTTTTCTCATTTTTCTCTTTTCAGATTTAAGTCTATCATATTTGTTCAATAAAAGCTCATTCATCGCAATCATGCTTTCCAGAGAAAAATTATCAGTGTCAGAGTTTACCTGTGACGAAGTATCCTCCACATAATCTTCATCTTCTTCTATTGCCATGAGACATTTCACTTTACCCTGGCTTCTGCTGCTTGCTATTATCTCGATCACTTTGGAGGCACTGCAGCAATCAACTACACAAGGAAACTTGTCAGTGTTTATCGCCCTTTTGATTAGATTCAGGGCCCTTTGATTTGCAGAGAATTTTCGTATGTCTGAAGTTTTCCATAAGGATTCACCCTTTGGAACTTCATAAGGACTGTGTGCAATGACTATCCACAGATCTGGATTAGTCTGCATCACATATTCCCTGAACTGATTAAGCCAATTGTAGAAGCTTTGACCCTCGTACTTCGGAAGATCAATTATGAATTCCATGCTTAAACAAGATCAGAATTCTAAATAAAAAGAGATTAAAACAGTGCAAGCGAACAGATCAACTCAAATAGCACCGAATCCAAATAAGGATCGGATCTGCAGGTCGCTGGACCCCTTGTGCAGACACCCGCTCTGATACCAAGTGTTGGGTTCGGTGCTATGATTCAGAGGGGGGGTGAATGAATCTCCCCTTAAAAACTTTCGCCCAATTAAAAATTCTTCCTAATACAAACAGAAGGCTAATAAGCAATTACGGAATAACAATGTCAAAGGACACTCAATACCACTGTCAAATATATAGTGTGCGCAGCAATGAAATGAACACATATAGAAAATCAACCCATATCATCCCTATGCATTCATCTAGCGCCAAACACAAAGAGATCAAACCACTGCACAAAGAGTTTTTAGGTGGTTCGGTCCTCCAGACCTACGTCCACCCCACACTCAAACCTGAGTGTAGATTCCGCTGACTCACAGCTTGAACAGCCGGGCATCACAGCTTGTCATACAACCCGCTGAGCCTCACAGCTTGCTGTCCGAGGTATCCACCTCGCCCGCTGAGCAACACAGCTTACTGTCCACTGGAATACACCACTACAACCGCTGGGGATTACAGCTTGACCCGTCCAGAGGTAGCACCTCTACAAACGCTGACTAACAGCTTGAAGAAATGTATAAAATGGAAAACGAAAACATGAACCAAACAGCAACAGAAAGCTGTAAATAAAGCACAAGAAATATAGCTCTCGAAGGAGCAGTTCTGGCTTGGATTTGATCCAAATGCCAGACACCCACTATCTCTCTCTCTTTCTCTGCTCGAGCTCTCTATCTCTCTCTTTCTCTTCTTTCTCTTCTGCTCTTCTTCTCTTTCTCTTTTTCTTCTCTTCACGCTGGATCATGCAGGCTATCCTCTGCTTCAGTCGATCACCTTCTTCTGATGGAAGAGGCTTCATATATAAAGAGCAGCATGAAGCAGATAGGGCGTGTGTCTTCCACATTTCTCACCCAGAACTTTTGGCCACATGTCATCTTCCTATCAGCCCTTCCAGCCTCAGATCACGTGCCTTTCATTAAGCTTTGTAAAGAGTCCCTGTCAGACAATCGAATAGGATTATCAGTTTAAGTCTAACAGCTTGTACAGACTTTATGAAGGTAGTGCAGTGTGTAGACTTTGCAATACGAAGACAAAGCATGTACAGACTTCACGTTGTGAAAGCAAAGCTAAAGCATGTACAGACTTTGTGAATGCTTGAAGCACAGAATGCAATGGCTAAGGTTATGAGTGTATAGACCCTGCATGCGTGCTACATCAATGTTCAGACTTGCTGACAATGAGTGTGCAAACTTTGTATAGACTTGATGCAGTGTATGCAGCTCACCGATGCAGTGTGTAGACTTTGCAATGTATGGACTTTGCGTTGTGTAATGCAGACTGCATCAAGCAAACTATGCACAATGATAATGAGTCCACATGCAGGTCAACAAGCAGTGTATGGACATAGATGCATGTGACCATGATGTACAGGCTTTGAAGTGTGTAATGCAGAATGCATCAAGCAAACTATGCACAATGATAATGAGTCCACATGCAGGTCACCAAGCAGTGTATGGACTTAGATGCATGCGACCATGATGTACAGGCTTTGAAGTGTGTAATGTAGAATGCATCAAGCAAAGTGTGTACATTGAAGATGAATGCATAGACTTGCCGTCAACAGATGTGTGGACTTGGTGTACATGCGACAGCAGTGTATAGACATTACAATGCCTAGTGCACAAACTAAGTGTATGCATGTGTGGACTTTGAATGCATGACACTGGGCGATGTACATACTTGCCACTATCAAATGTGCAGACTCCATGAGCATGCAGCAGCCTATGTATAGACTTGCTCATGACTGTCTAGACTCTGCATGCGAGCTCTAGCAATGTGCAGACTTGGTTCATGAAGCAATGTACAGACTCTGTGAATGAGGCACACAGGCTGTATAGACTTCTGTTCGTGCAAGCAAAGCCAATGTATGAACTTGGCGTTTGTGCAACCAGAACGATGTATAGACTTAGCCTATGCAGACTAGTCCGATGTACAGACTTGCTCGACGTATAGACTTCATGAACGATGCATGCAATGCACTAGACGATGTACAGACTTCCTATATGCTCATGACCATGCACAACGAATGTATATACTTGCTGTAAGGAATGTGCAGACTTGATGCATGAACCAAGGCAATGGGGAATGTATAGACTTTCACGATGTATGGACTTGCCAAAGGATTGATGGACGATGTACAGACTTGAGCTAAGCAAGCGCTGGACAGACTTGAGAATGCACGATGTATAGACTTGCAGGTGCAATGTAGGTAAAGGTAGCAATGTATAGACTTGCGAGTGCAACGTCGGTAAAGATACCAATGTAGACTTGCGAGTGCACCGTCGGTAAAGATACCAATGTATAGACTTGGAAGTTCAACTGGTGGATGTACAGACTTCACCGATGTATAGACTTGGAAGTTCAACTGGTGGATGTACAGACTTGGCCAATGTACAGACTTGCCACCTAGATGATGCATGAGCAGCCTGATGATGTACAGACTTTCTAGGCATGAAGACAACCGCTGTACAGACTTGCTAAGCATGAAAGCAACCGCTGTACAGACTTCGTGTGTAATGCAAAAGGCTGTATAGACTTTGAGATGAATGCATGAACAGGCCGATGTACAGACTTGCCAATGTATAGACTTTAAGTCCAATGTAAAAGGTTGTACAGACTTGCCTGACTATGCTCATGCAATGTATAGACTTGATCTCGTGCCTGTGCCAAGAAGGTTGTACAGACCTTGCTAATTGATGCATGAACCGATGCGATGTACAGACTTGCCTTAAGCAAGGGCTGTACAGACTTGCTGCCTAGCCGATGTACAGACTTCTTATATGTTCAAGTCCAATGTATGGACTTGCTGAGATGATGAACCTGAAGAGTGTATAGACTTGTCTGATGCAATCTAGGCATGAATATGCATGAACCAACCGTAGAGTGTATAGACTTGACTTATGCAATGCATGCAGCTACTGTTGATGCACCGATGCAATGCAAGGCCACTCAATGTAGAACATGCTCACAGTTAATGCATATATCTCCATAAAACAATATGGTGACCCAATGTGTTGTTCTTAACAAAACAAAATGGTGACTCATTCATGTTGCTATCATTAAAACACCACATAATCATCAAAGCACAAGGGGCACAACAACCTCAACAAAGCTTGTCCAAAGGACGATTTCCCAGTCCCAATTATAGAAACGATGGTCAATATGACCACCGGTCATGAAGCCTTGTCTTTCATGGACGGGTCATCCGGTTATAATCAATTCCGGATGTCCCTTAAAGACAAGAACCATACATCCTTCAGATCCCCCAAGGGGATTTTCAACTACAAACGCATGCCCTTCGGTTTGAAGAATGCTGGTGCTACTTACCAAGGGGCCATGACTAAAATATTCGACGAGATGCTACACAACACCGTCGAATGCTATGTCGACAACCTCGTCGTCAAGACCAAAAGGCGTGAAGACCATCTGCGCGACCTTCGCCAAGTCTTCGAGTGTCTCCGGCAATATGGACTCAAGATGAACCCCATGAAATGTGCCTTCGGCGTATCCAGCGGCAAATTTCTCAGCTTCATCGTCAGGTACTGAGGAATCGAGGTGCATCCCAGCAAGATCAAAGCGATCCGGGAGCTTCCACCACCCAGCAACATCACTGAGCTCAGATCCTTCCAAGGAAGGCTGACCTATATTCGGAGGTTTATTTCTAACCTCTCCGGTCGATGCGCGCCTTTTAGCAAGCTAATGAAGAAAGACGCCCCTTTCACATGGGACTCGGAATGCCAAGCGGCTTTCGAGCAAATCAAGGAGTATCTCCTTACTCCCCCAGTCCTGGGAGCACCAGTCAAGGGTAAACCCCTCATCCTTTACATTGCTGCCATGGACGCTTCGCTAGGAGCTCTATTGACGCAGATCAATGAAGAAGGTAAAGAGCAACCCCTCTCTTACCTCAGCCGGAAGCTAGTCAGTGCCGAGTATCGCTACTCCCCTATGGAAAAGGTTTGCTTGGCATTAGTGTTCCCAGTTAAGAAGCTGCGGCATTACCTCCTGTCCCATCGAGTCGAGCTTATATCCAAGCATGACCCTCTGAAGTATCTTCTTCGACGACCTATCCTCTCAGGCAGACTGGGAAGGTGGGCTCTCCTACTGATGGAGTACGACATTACCTTTGTCCCCAGGAAAGCAATCAAAGGACAGGGTATGGCTGAATTCTTGGCAGCCCATCTAGTGCCAGATGATTCACCTTTCAGCTCGGTGCTCCCGGACGAGGAGTCCCTTGCTACCCAATCGCAACAACCAGTTGAACAGAGCGGAGATGTCTTGCATTATTGGCAGCCAAGCGCTCTCACAACCAGTGTACCTTGCAGGGAGCTCTACTTCGACGGTGCTTCCCGAGGGATCACCCGGAGCAACTAGGATCCAGACACCATGGCAGGTGCCGGCATTGTTTTCCTAACTCCTCAGGGCGGAGTTTTGTACAACTCCTGCGCCCTCATGAAGTCCCTGGCCAACAATGAAGCCGAATATGAAGCTCTACTCATTGGGCTCCAGATGGCTCTCCACATGGGCATTAATTGCCTCAAAGCCTACGGGGACTCCCAACTGATAGTCCGGCCAGTCCTCGGCATCTACGACGTGCGGAAGCCAGAGTTGGTTCCATACCATACCATCGTCACCAGATTAACCCAGAAGTTCTATTTCTTCGAGATAGACCACATGCCCAGGAGCAGCAACGCTCAGGCGGATGCCTTAGTAAAATTGGCCGCGGCCATCAAGCTTCCGCCCGAGGGCGAGGTCGACATCGTCATCAAGCACAGAAGACTGATGCCAAGCTCACTCGAAGGCAACACCGGTCTCACCATTTACGAGGTCCACGACCTTGACCAGAGCACACCTCCAGAAGAGGATGATTGGCGTACGCCCATCATCAAATTCAAGAAAGGGTGGCTCCCCCCTGACCCAGCTTAAAGGGTGCAGCTACTCCGCCGAGCAACCTCCTACGAGTTGATTGGCGACTCCCTGTACCGGCTCGTCCACGGGAAGGACAAGTCAATCATCTTGAGATGTGTCTCCCTCACCGAAGCTCGAGCCGTCATGCAGGAGGTTCACTCCGGGTTGTGCAGTGCACACCAGGCCGGAGATCGAATGAAGCACAACATCAAGCTCAAAGGCTTCTACTGGCCAACCATGTACGCGGATTGCATCCAGTATACCCGTGCATGCCATCAATGCCAAGCCTTTGGCCCAGTACCCAGAAGACCTCCCAACCAACTGCGTCCTACAGCCCCCACTTGGCCATTCGCTGAGTGGGGCATGGACATTGCAGGGCCTTTCCCGCCATCTTCCAAGGGCCATAAATACATCTTGGTTGCCACTGACTACTTCTCTCGTTGGGCGGAGGCTCTACCCTTGCGAGATGTTACCGGCAAAATCGTTGCTAGATTCGTCCGGCACAACATCATATGCCAATTTGGTACCCCCAGTCGCATAGTGTCTGACAACAGGACACCCTTCAAGAATAAGGCCGTTTACTAGTTAGTAGCCAAATTCCACATCGACTAGAGAACCTCTTCGGTCTACAACCCCCAGGCTAATGGCTTGGCAGAAGCCTTCAACAAAACCCTCTGTAAGCTCCTGGCTAAGATGGTTAGCCACTGGAAGCGTGATTGGGGTGAGAAGATCTTCGAAGCATTATGGGCCTATCGGATGGTCTACAAAACTGCCACGGGGTGCTCGCCATTCTCCCTTGCTTACGGGACAGAAGCAGTTGTCCCCATCGAAGTCCAGTTAGCCTCCTATCATGTGGCCATCCACACCGGCCTTGCCAGCCCTGATGAAGATGAGTACCAGAGAAGGTTAGAAGAGCTCGCCGATCTAGAAGGCAAGCGACTCAAAGCCTACAAACACCTGTAAGTGTACCAAGCTCGCATGGCCCGGGCCTACGATAAGCTCGTCAAACAGCGAGCTTTCAAGCAAGGCGACCTTGTCATGATCAAGGGAAAAGAGGTCATGGCAGGGCGCTCTAGTGGAAAACTACAGCCAAATTGGCGAGGTCCATACATCATCCAGAATGTCTATGAGGGCGGGGCCTACACGGTCATCGATCACAAAGGTCATAGACCGTTCCCGCCTCTCAATGGCAAACATATGAAGCTATACTATGCGCCAGAGCATGAGTTCACGTGCCAGCCCGGCTAAGGCGCACGTCCCAGCTACTACCAATAAGGCTGGTCCTCCCCCGTGAAGGATCTAACCGGCCAGTCCTCCCAGTCTACAATTCCCAGTCAACCAGCCAGCTTAGCTCCTCGGAATAGCCGCCACGCATCCGCGGGGGAAAATTTCCTGCCCTCGTTCCCGCCGCCATGGGAGCATGGGCCCTTCTGCACCGGCACCAGTCTAGCCGCCAGGCTCTCAGGTAAGTAAAAAAAAAACACAAAACAAAAAAAAATGGGGTTAAAAATAGAAATGCCCCGGCAGACCCAGTCATCCTCACCACAATGGGGTGGCTGGGGGCAAAAAGGCCAACAACCCAGCTGAGGTGGAAACCCGAAAGGGCACCTCGGGAAAAATTGGGAAACCCCTCGACGTGAAAACCCGCAAGGGCTAGTCGAAAAAAGCAAAAGGGGGTCGACTCTAGCGAAAACTCGGAAGGGCGGTAGAGCCGATAATGAGAAAATCTTCTTCTCCCTACCAGTCAAAAATGACATTCCGCCTATTCCTTGGCGGGCCGTTAGCTTCACCCAGAACTAGCCTCCAATACACTTGCATTGCTGCGGTGCAAACCCTTCAATGCCCAGTCAACCTTGCATTATTCCTGCTCAGCTCGGCCAACCTTTGGCCCTTACCTCAATGTCACAGTTCAACCAGTCCCTGTGACATTCAAACTTCCAGTCACCGTCTCGGTAAACTTACATCCCAATATATTCCCCAGATATTTATCATCTTCTGCCCCTACATCCCACATATCCAGCAAATCTAGAGCCCTCCAGTTTAGTACAATCCCAGTTTCCCCCATACAATCCCAGATCCACTAGTTACAACTCCAGTCATACCTTGCCGTGGCAAAGCGGCCATTCGCCACCATGGCTTAAGGATTTCTAAAAACCCTTATGAATGGTCGAACAACATTCGGCTATCTTCACCTTCCAGCCTCAGGTTACGTCCTCTGACAGCAACATGCTATGGACGGCAGTCTCAAAAAAATGTATATATAAAAAAATGGGGTTAAAAATAGAGATACCCCGACGGCCTCAGTCAACTCCCTCTATGAGACGACTGGGAGCAAAAATTGCCACCAACCCAGCTAAGGTGAAAACCCGAAAGGGCGCCTCAGGCAAAATCGGGTGACCCCTCGGTGTGAAAACCCACAAGGGCGCACCGAAAAAAGATAAAGGGGGCCAGCTCTGGCGAAAACCCGCAAGGGCGGTAGAGCTGGTAATGAGAAAAAAAACTCTCTCCCTCTCTACTCCTCACTGATGAAAGCCGTCAACTATGACATCCCACCGACGGTGACCTCAGTACCACTCCACGACACTGGTGGCCACTATGCCCCGGAGGGTCGGCCATTGCCAATTCCAGCTCCAGTAATTGGCTATACACCTCCACGGTTAGCTGACCAGCTCCAGCCCCGGCTACAATGCCATCACAAGCCAGTCGCCAGCTTCCAGTCCCAGTCCCGGCTACAACGCCTTCACAGGCCAGCCGCCAGCTTCCAGTTCCAGTTCTCGGCTACAACGCCTTCACAGGCCAGCCGCCAGCTTCCAATTCCAATTCTCGGCTACAACGCCTTCATAGGCCAGCCGCCAGCCTTCAGTCTCATCATCTCGGATACAACGCCTTCGCAGGCCAGCCGCCAACCACCAGTCCCAGTACTCCAGCTACAACGCCTTCACAGGCCAGTCGCCAGTTTCCAGTTCCAGTTCTCGGCTACAACGCCTTCACAGGCTAGCTGCCAGCTTCCAATTCCAGTTTACGGCTACAACGCCTTCATAGGCCAGCCGCCAGCTTCCAATCCCAGTGTACGGCTACAACGCCTTCACAGGCCATCCGCCAGCTTCCAACTCCAATTTTCGGCTACAACGCCTTCACAGGCCAGCCGCTAGCCTTCAGTCTCAGCATCTCGGCTACAACGCCTTCGCAGGCCAACCGCCAACCACCAGTCCCAGTACTCCGGATACAACACCTTCACAGGCCAGCCACCAACTTCCAACTCCAGTTTTCGGCTGCAACGCCTTCACAGGCCAGCCTCCAGCCTTCAGTCTCAGCATCTCATCTACAATGCCTTCGTAGGCCAGCCGCAAACCACCAGTCCCAATACTCCGGCTACAACACCTTCACAGGCCAGCCGCCAGCTTCCAGTTCCAATTCTTGGCTACAACGCCTTCACAGGCCAACCGCCAGCTTCCAATTCCAGTTTACGGCTACAACGCCTTCATAGACCAACCGCCAGCTTCCAATCCCAGTGTACGGCTACAACGCCTTCACAGGCCAACCGCCAGCTTCCAACTCCAGTTTTCAGCTACAACGCCTTCATAGGCCAGTCGCCAGCCTCCAGTCTCAGCAACTCAGCTACAACGCCTTCACAGGCCAGCCGCCAACCGCCAGTCCCAGTACTCCGGCTATAACGCCTTCATAGGCCCAGAAGCTAGTTTTCAACTCCAGCATCGGCTACGACGCCTTTGCAGGCTAGTCTCCCAGCCTCCGGTTCCAGTCTTGGCTATGACGCCTTCTCAGGCTAGCCATCTGACTCAGTTCCAGTTCCCAACCATTGCACCCTTCTAGGTCACCCAGTTGGCTTTAGCTCCAGTCCCCATTGCCAGTCATAGTCCCAGCTTCAGTTCCCAGTCCCTCTCCCTGTTCCGGTCTTGGTGGCCTGCCCGCCTAGGCCGTCCAGCCAGCTCAATCCCAGTTCCCCAGACACATACGAATTCCATTTTTTGGCTAACGGTATAATGCTAGCCAATGCTCCACTAGCCAGCTCAGGGTCAATATACCCTCAAGAATCACCCTTGTAACTCTAGACCATGTGGACTGTCTCATCCTTGTGGTCCTACGCTGGTTCCAGAGTACGTGGGCTTTTACCCCCCCCCCCCCCAGGAGGGGTGGCCCCCACATAGCGTTTCTTTCCCCTACTACCCCGAACTCAACCTCCAGTTTCTAACACCAAGATCCTTAAACCCGATTCCTATTATCACTCATGATGATGCACCGTAGAGCAAGCAAGCACGACTAACAATAAGTGGTCGTCAGTTCACGCACATCATTCCATTCCATCAAAGAAGGGAGGGAACAACCCAGTAAGCAAAGGATCTGGGGTTTGTCATTAATACTCTGTAAAAGGAGCCCAAGACATGCCTTTGGGGTAACAAAATCCATACACTCCAGGCATCAAAAAAAAGCTGGGGAAAGATACAATCAGGGCTCCGGCTCAGTCTCCTCTAGCGCCGCAAGGCGAGAGTCCGCAGCTGCAAGCTCTGCCTCCAAGGTGGACAAGAGCTGGACGCTGGCTCCGACTATGGTCTCAGCCGCCTGCCACTTGGCTCGGATGCGCTCAGCAACTACCTGCCGCTCCTCCCAGGCCTTCCTCAAGGCCTCGGCCGGGCTCTCCACCTCCCTCAGCTGTGCTGCTAGCTCCTGAGATGCTGACGCGGTCGCTTCTGTGTGACTCCTCTGCTAGGCTATGGCTGACACAAGCCGAGCCTGCTGCTCCTGCGCCTCTCGGATCGCCGCTAGACTCTGAGCCCTCTGCGCCTGAACCTCACGGAGTCGCAGGTATTCAGCCCAGATCCCCGCCAACCCGGACATCCAGAGCTCACGTGGGAATTTGAGTGCGTGATAGCCCAGGGTCCACTCCCGCAGTCGCTGCCTCAGGTCCTTTGGAGAAGGAAGGGGCTCGCTCTGTGAGTAGCATCGCGCCCGCTGGAGCAGGGTGGCACCTGCACTCGCCTCCAGCAACGGCTTTGGCCGAGAGGCGAATGGAGGCCACTCGACCCCTAAATTTAGGGAGAGGTCTTCGGACGCAGCAGGCACTGCAGTGGAACCTTCATAGTTTCAACAAACACCAAAGGAAGTAAGTGATACATAAAAGACTTCCTTCGACAAACAAGGTAAAAAACCTGACAAAAAGAAGGAGACAAATCCTAACTCCTTACCTGGAGCAAGTCCAGCCGACTCTGTGGCATCACCTGTCGGGGTCGGGGAAGGCAACTGCACCTTCGCCTCCACAGCATCACCTACCGGGGTTGGAGAGGGCAATGGTTCCTCCACCATCCGGTCATCTCCAGCAAGCACAGGTGGGATAGGAGGCTCCTCCTGCTTGCCCTCGTCAGGAGTCGACGCGTACTCCTCCCCAGGATCCGATGTTGCAAGTAACTCAAGAACGTCAGCACTCTGCCTTATAGAGCATACAAGCACTAAATGAAGGCGGAGAGGACCACTACATACCTCCAGAAGTGGTCCTCGTCGGAACCTCCCTACCAGCGGAGGCCCGGGAGGACGAAGAGCTGAAGCTCGAACTCTACTCTATCTCCATCTCCGAGCCGCCGTCGTCTGAAGAGCTCGACGAGGTCCCCGATGAACTCCCCGAGGTGGCCGAACCAGAAGCTCCTGCAAGCCAATGCAGTAAACAAGGTCATCACCAGACCTAGCTCTATGCAAGAGTGGTCCTCCAGCTAAGAGTTGCAAACAGAAAACTCACCGGTCGGAGCACTCTCCTCCGAAACCTTTTCGATATCGACGATCTCCTCGTTGCCCTCAGCGGGGGCCACTTCTGTGGGCCCCTTCTCCACCATCTCAGCCCCATTGCGGGGCAGCTCACCTTCTTCTAGGGGCGAAGGTACACATGTAAACAACATCGACAGGACCTTAGCACTAGAAGACAATCAACAACGAGAGGCTTAACAAATGATTAAGTCCCCAGTCACGTACCTGAGGGTCCCATGCTCGAAGACCCAACCAGCCCCACAGTGCAAGCCGACACCATAGCCGACAGTGAAGCTCGCTCCACCCCCGCCAACAACTGCGGCAACAAGCTAGACACTTCCTCGGTCGTGGGTGCCATTGAAGCACTCCTCCCCTCAGGCTCCCCTTCAAAGGAGGGAAGAGACACAGAAGGGCCGGTGCGGACCAGCTCCTGAATCATCTCCAGAGTGGCGGCTGGATCCTCACCTGACAAATGACATCATAAAGTCAGTCAGTATCGGCATCCCCGCAACTCTACAATGGAAGGGCAATGCCCTCCGCAGCGATTCAGTGCTCACCCGAGCCATCCCGGGCCACACCGGGCTCCTGCCCGTCAATGGATGGGGGCACCTCGCCTTGCATCTCTAAAGAAGCGGCGGTCTCTGATGTCCTGGCCACCTCTGCGTAACACCAGCAACGATGTCAACTCCCAGAATCGTAGCCATGAACGCAACACGCTCGGTTCCAGAATTATTTACCTGATTGAGCATCCTTTGAAGACTTCCATGGCTCAAAATCAGGGAAGGTTTCGATATTGGGGGCAGTCTCGTCCATCATACGAAGAAGCCCCTCCATATCTATCCCACAATCACCCCCTTCGTCAGAAAGTGGGTCGACCTCCGGGGGTGGCGAGAAGGCCACATCGGCCCCGGTCTCCTGTGGCGCTGTAAAAAGCAAATCCAATTGCACAAGATTAGCCGGTCGTCAAGGCTAAATCAATACAAAGCAAGCAGGCAGGTATGGTACTTACTCAGAGCCGCCTCCGCCTTGATATGCTCCCTAGTAGCGGGTCCCCGAGAGGACTCACAAACCTCCCTGACTCTGATCTCCACCCGGGGGCGCTTCCTTCGGGGCTGAAGGGCCCCGTCACCATCCCCATAAGATGTCCCTGTGGAGGGATGATCTCTGTCCATCGTAGGACCTGCCAACAAATACAACCACATAGGATCTCTCAGCCATACGCCCTAGAAAACAACAAAGCAGAGCTAGTAGGCTAATGAAGAGGTCTACCCTGAAGTCATGAAGGGGGTCAGTGGCAGAGGAACTAGCTACTCTGGCTTCAAACCCACAACCCGTGCGGCCTTCACGACCGCCTCCTTTACGTCCCTCAGGGTGTAGGCACACTCAATAAGGGACACGAACTCTACGGGTCCAGCTGACCCTATCGCATGGGCGATATGATGCCTCCAGTCGTCAGCCGCCGTATCTGCAAAGCTCCCCTCAAGGAGCAGTCGGTCCAGCGAACCCCACTGCTCAAACCCGTAGTTCGCCAGAAACTGGGTCCACCAGGTCCTCGACGTCTCGGGTCGAGGTGCCCTGACTCCGGTACCTCCAGGCTTTCTGAGAAAATGGTGTCGACACCAGGTGTCGACACCAAGCCTATTTGATTCCAAAAACGCCCAATGAACTAGAAACAAAACATACAACCTCACCGAGGTTTTGCCATTATAAATTGGGTATTAGAAATCCTTCTAACCTGCAAGAATACCACAAGAAAGTTAGATTTGTATTGGCATTCATAGTACAAATCCACTCATGCATTTCTCATTAAGTCATGAATCCATGAATGACAAAGGAATCTTACCCTTGTGGCTTTTACCATGTTCTTACCTGCCGAATGGAAAGGCATATATTTATGAACTCCATTGACCATCCATGAGGAGTTTATGCACAAGTCAGCAATTATAACTGAGTGCATATATTTATCAATCCGAACCACTTTGTAATGTGACCTTGTGAAGGACGTACACAAGTGGCAGTGTTTTCCTCAACCCACGGGTTTCCAAAAACCATTGACAAGTGTGTCAGAAGAGTATAGCATCACTCCAATAAGTTTGCCATGGATCGGCAAGTCCAAATGCTAAGATTATACCAACTCCACATGACAATGATATCAACACTTCAACACAAAGATATGTAGGAATTCTTATCTCAAACCAACAGTGAATCACGAACATTCCCATTACATAAACCATGAACTCATCGAAATAATCAAGTTAAATCATTAAGCCATTTAGCAACATTGCATTTGACATCATTAAAACTCTTTGAGCCATACATCATTATCTTGGGGGCAAACAATGGTATTTGTATCCCAATCATTCATTTAGCATTACCGAAGTGTACATGCATAACATGAGGCTCAATATGACATTTATCCAAGCATGTTTTTCACAAAAGCTTTCTTATTGAGTACAAAGCAATCTCACCAAGTGTATATACAATTTATATGCAATGTGCTAACATCAAAGCACATATGAGCCATCTAGAGTCACAAATGCATCCACGTGGTGATATCACAATAACACCATTTTGTAATCATCTCCATAACCATTTCAAACGTCATAGTAAGAGGATAAGGAGTTCACGCACATGAAGATATGAATAACCATTCAAGCACAAGGCCAAGCAACAAAGTCATTTTGTAAGTATCAAAATCACATACACAACAATCTCCCCCATTTTGATGATGATAAAATGTTATGCTATAATGCTCTGTCCCCCTTTGACATAATCAGAAATGAGGATCATGATGGGGAATCCATGATGGCAGCAAAACCAAAAATAAATTTTTTTTGTTGTTTATTGACAAGAACCGACGGAGAATGGGGTTAAAAAGAGAAACAATATGCACAATATACATGAACTAATTTCACAACTTGGAAATGCAAGTGTAGACAATATGGACATGTAGAGTGCAAGTAAAATGATCCAATATGATTGATCACGGGCAAATAGATATATATACATGTAATATAGCTCTCCCATTTTATTTAGAGTGAAGTAATAGGTGTACGAAAAGTGCAGTTGAGTCAGTAAGATCAGAGTGCTCATGATTACACCTAGAGGAGTGTGCAGATATATAGGAGAAGACGTACATCCGGTCATGCAGTTAATCAATTTTTAGAATACATATCAAATCAAATTACCATGTGTAAGTGAGTAACATGAGAATAAATTTTAGCTATATGGATAACCAGATTTTCAATTAAACACATAAATAATTGCACAGACTGCATTTTAATGCAGAGAGCAGCGTATTGGAGGCTTCACTCTGCCTCAATCAAATTTATCATCAGAAATTTTCACACTGACAATCTGAATTTTCTAAGAATGATCAGATTCAAATAATTCCTTTTTACGCGAGAAGACACATGGAGCTCATGCCAGAATCCCCGGTTACTCAGAATACTGAACCATTTCACCTCATTTTGAACAGAGGTACTTTAGTCAACACTTTAAAGAAATGAATCACATAACGTCTCAGGTGACATGTGCCCAATTTACTCAGTGAAACTAAGCATTACTCTGCCTTTCATTTCATCCATTTTGTATGCGGAGGCAGGCATCTTTTTCCTCAAATGTCTCTTTATCATTCATGCAGCAAGTTAAATTACTTTGGAGTGTTGAAATTAAATTCTTATATCCTTATGAATAACACTCAATTTCATATTATAGTGCATGAGGTGTGTGAATTTGATTTAACATGTATGGAGAAAATTTAACTCAAAACAAGATAGTGCAGCTCCCCCTATGTAAATATAATAAGCATGAAATGCTCCCCCTGAGAGTTTCACATGAAGCACACTTGTTAAGACTCAGATGAAACATTATTTAACAATGGAGTATATGATCATAGAAGTTTCAAGGAAAGGGTTGAATAGCATATAATAACATGCAAGCACACAATGGGAGTAAATGCAATATGCAATTCAAAATGAAAAGGTATGCAATTTCAGTTCTTGAAATGTTGACCCCAAAGATATGATGCCATTGTTGGAAGTATTCATTTTGGCATTTATGCAACATGAAATGTTCAGAATGATGCATTTCAAAAATATGCACTATATACATGCTGAAAATGCCAACTATGCAACAAGACACACGATAAGCTTCATCTTCCAAAAGTATTATGTGAATGATATGTAGAAAATGATATGCAAATATGCAATGTGATGCAAGAGTTTAGATTTCACATGACAACTCTATATGCATCTAATGCAACTAATGCATGACATGTAATTTTTTTTTAAAAAATGTAAGAACACCATTTTAGTTTGAAATGAGAATTCAGAAAATTCATTCAAAGCATCAAAATCATCACATGTGAACTTTTCCTTGAAAACATTTTTACTTTTATCCAAAAGGATGAGTAGCACATTGGCAAGGACCACGGAATATTGATCAACTTCAGTCCTCAAAATGTTCAGCCACAGAATAACATCATCATGCTGAGAGAATGAAAAAACAACAATCTCAAAATTTTCAGCTTGCTAGACTCCCCCTTAATCAATGCATGATTTCAGAAAATTCATTTAAGTTTGATGCCATATGCATAGATGATTCATGGTACCAGGCGGAGGCACATTCTCACGCATGGTGATAGTTTTCAGAAAGACTTGACATGCCCTTCCACATGTCACCATTTTATATACCATGTAGTCATTGAAATGATGATCAGAAAAATATAATGCATTCCCATATGACATCGGGGGTTTAGCAAACACATGAGCATTGAATGACAGTGTAAAATTCATCTAGAACCAACCATTCAATTTTTTGAATTCTGGTACGAGGCAGAGATTTTGGTCCTAAGGCCCAGCTCTCGCAAAGTGATGCCTTTTTGATAGGTCTAACCTACCATTCCGGTAACACATTTTGATATACCAGAAATTTCAGATGATTTCATAGATACACAAGCAATTCCACTTGAAAAAGGTATTCAATGGCTACATTCTCATATATAGTTCTCAGATTTTTCAATTCTTTTCAGCCAAGCATTCATTTTCCACATTGTCAAAAGCAACCAAAAGGTATTCAAAATTTCATAATCACTATCTGTCAAGAGATGGTACTGGCATCAAGATCAAAGAACTTTAACCAAACACTTTATTTTCTCACCTTTGTGTTGAGTTACCTTTATTGACATCCTCAAATTCTTCGCTTTATTCCCCTTGCTATCTTCTTCATCAAGAAGCTCCAAATTCCAATGGAAGTAGATCAAATCTGGTGTTGAAGTCCTCTTGAGCTCCTTTCTTTCTCTCCTGCAAAAAATAGAACGATATTAGCCAAAGGAGTTCCCTTGAAACCCCAAATTTGCATCTTATAAATAGCAGCATATAAGGATATGAAAAGACCAATAACCCCATGCCAAAACCCTTCCAAAACTTCTCAAGGATATGAAGAGAAACCCTAAGGGTAATGGGGTAAAAGCTGAACCCAATCGGACCTCAAGATGGGCATTACGAAACCCAAAGCACAGACCTGTTCCGGATCTTGCCTGGCCAGGTGTCGACACCTGGTGTCGACACCAACTTCAGCAAGTTCTGTCCCTTAACAAAAAAAAAAAACACACCCAATGTGTAGGTGTCGACACCTGGTGTTGACACCGACTGAGAAAGCATGCAAAACTGCCTAAGGCAGTTAATCTGAGCCCAGAAATGCTATACATGAATTAAACTCAATCTAGGCCCATGGAGATACATTCAAACATTGAATTCTTACCATGATTTCAAGGGTTGATTGTCATAATCAAACATGCACTTTAAAGAGCTCAATTCATGTCAATATTAAGTCAATGCATATGAAGAAACTAACTTCAAGGCTTTTCATCACATAAGACTCTCTCTCTCTCAACCTGCAATATCAGACACTCAATTTCATATCAATCTCAATTCAATACAAGTGAGAAAGTTAATTTCAGTGCTTTTCTTCCACAAGATAATCTCCTATGAGCTGTAAGTAAGTATGATGAGTTGTAACTATCAATACAAGTGATTCACTCAAGCTGACATGAGTTCAAAGTCCAGTTCAGAAATTTCAAGTTTAGTCGAACAATGTAAAAAGTCAAGTCTATGCATATAATGCACAAGACTAAGCACATGAAGAACCAAGGTTTGTCCATGTGTAGCACAGGTTGATACACATGAAACACACAAGACTGTCTCTTCAAAGAAATCAGTATCAACTCAAGGACAAGCCCATGTTTACCAAGGCATCACACCAGAGCTGGCCAAGTCGACATTAAGCCTTCCTCTTGGCCTCAAGGCAATCCTGCAACAAGAGTTCTCATTCAATAGTTTTAAGTACCCAAACTTTCTTGGGTCCCGGATGGTTAGTTGCACCTCTAATGGGTGCCTTCCACAGTCTTTGGTCATGCATATCATCAAAATACATTAAGGAGCAATCATGCATGGTATGCCCAAACTCACCACAATAATGACAACAACCAAAAACCTTCAGATTTTTCTTGTAAGAGTGAGCGTGGAATTTCTATGGGTTTGTAGTGATGTTATCATTTTCAAACTAAAGTAATTGTTCATCCTGTGACCAAACTTTCCACAATGAAAGCAGTTCAATGGAGTAAATCTTTCAAATGGTCTTCTTGCATGAACATAAGAGTTATCAAAAGTTCCTTTTGTGTTTAAAAACTTTCTTGGCTTTGTGAAGCCATTCATTTTCTTGCATGCTTCAAGATCTTCAGATTTCATCAAAAAACAATCATGTATCATATGACCAAGTTCATCACAATAAAAACAAGAGATTTTCTTTGTGGATGCATGTGTGTGTGTAACATGTTTTTCTTGGCATTCATCATGACACCAACAACATTTTTAGCCTTTTGATGTATGTTTTGTTTCTTTTTCAGATTTTCATTCGATCTCTTTGTTATTTGAGGAGCAGATTGATTTGGAGACTCATTTGATGTGCTGGCTATGTTTGAAATATGAACAAATGATGTATAGACTTTGTTTTCAAAAAAATTTTTGTTCACGGGATTATAGCCTAGCCCCTCTCTTTGAAAAATCACCTTAGTCCCCAATATCTTGTTCAAATTTTCTTTCCCATTCACAAACTTACACAAAAAAGTATTCAGATCAAGAATTTCTTTTTCAAGTGATGAAATATGTAATTCATAGGAAATGATCTCATTATCATAAGAAATGACTTTTTCATTCAATTGGGCATTGATGGTTTTGTAGCTTTCCATCATTTGTTCTAGCACATGCATCTTTTCATAATCATCAACAACCAAACTTTTTCCTTTTTTAAAAGTAAGTAATTTTTTTGACATTGTTGTATTTAGATGTTTCAGTTTTTCATTTTCAGATTTTAACAAAGCATTTTCTTTTTTAAGAAACTTCATGCTATCTTCAAGTAGAGATATCTGAATCAAAATAGCACTGTTTTCCTTTTTAACTTCATCATTTTTATTTGCAAGTTTATCATTCATAATCAATTCATTGAAAATATCCTAATCAATTGAGTTTGATTCCATTTTGTTTCTTTGATCTTTTTCAATTTTCTCCAATTGATCGATTTTATTCTTGAGGGCAACATTTTTATTTCTCAAACAAGCAATGGTTTCTTTGTGACATTCAACATCATGCTCTAAAAGTCCATTGAAGTTAACAAGCTCAGAACATTTATCACAAGATCTATTTTCATAGAGCATGTTCTCAGATTTCTTTTTCAATTTTCTATTTTCTGACTTGACTTTCTTATATTATTTTTCCAACTCATCATAAGCATCAACAAGATCATCAAGAGTATATTCTTTAGAATCAGAATTTACCTCTTCTGCATTTTCATCACTTTATTGATCAACATCATCGGCCATGAGACATTTTTGTCTTTCCTTCTCTTGATCTTTGATCAACCGGTCCATGAGCTCCTTTGCCGTCCTACAAGAAGATACAAATGGATACTTGTTAGTACTTCTAGAAGCTTTCAATAAACTAAAAGTAGTAACATTATCATGGTGCATCATTTTATCCTTATTGGACCACTTGGTCTCATCTACAGATAATATGTGTGGACCATGATAAATCAATTTTCAAAGACTAGGATTAATAGAATTGATCACCACACACATTTGCCTAGCCATGAATTAAAATCTGAACCAGTAAAGATAGGTAAACAATTCATTGAGATATGTTCAGCAGAAAAATTCATGATTGTAGAATGCACTATGATCACTCTGTAGATCGCCAGATCTAGGGACAACAGAGCCTCGCTCTGATACCAATTGTTGGTTCCCGTAGTGCAGGAACACGGATCTAGAGGGGGGGTGAATAGATCCTTCTACTGAAAACTATATCCAATTAAAAACACAAACTACCGCATAGCGGAATTAACAAGATTGATAAAATCGAGGAATTTAATCTAAACATATTTAATTTTAATTCACTCAATCTCACCGAGCTCACACGATTGCATAAACAGATAAGATAGTGAAGCACACAATCACAAAGATCAAACCAAAAGACACGGGGATTTTTAAGGTGGTTCGGGACCACGACGGGCTCCCTACGTCCACCCCTCACCAAACCGGTGAGGCTTCACTGCTATAAAAATAGCCCCGTGATAAATCCCCCCACACACACGGAGCCAAGCTCCAACACACACACGTAGGGCGATTCCTACACAACCACACGGGAGTAAACTCCCAACCACACACGAGGAACACACCCCAAAATATGTCCAAGCACACACGTGGATATACTCCGCACAAATCGACGCACACACGTCAACATAAATACTCGGAGAACCCTTTCTCCGAACACCCACACAAAGTATTTTTTCAGATGTATATGAAACGAAGACATATATATGCTATGACCCCCCAAACAAATTCTATAGATGGAAACTAGAAAGATGCATCAATAATAAAGCTCCCCCTTCTTCAACAAAATATGGTTCTCCTTGACTCGTTGATGGATGTTCACGATTTCAACATCATCTTCTTCCTCTCCTCGAGGCGCTCCTCTTTTCCTTCTTTCATTTTCTTCTTCACCAGGGAGTGGAAGTCGCTGTCGCTGCAGATTCTACCATCTTAACAGTAGTTGGTGGAGACTAGCCACAGCCGCCCTTCATTCCGCACTCAAGGTCGTAGAGATGATCTCTTGCAACCTTCTCTTCCTCCTCCAGCAAATGCACATGCCCCTGCTTTAGCTTTTACACCCAGATCATTTGGAGACTTGGAAGGAGCCTTCTTCCTTTCCCTTTCATGCCCAAAACGTTGTGGAAGAAGCCCTCTAGCTGCAGCAGCGTCCCTGCACTCATAAGGGTTAGAACAAGAGAAAATATTTCAGATCTCACTTCTTGATTGGGGTTTTTGACCCAAGGAGAAGTATATATGAGTTTGGGACAGTCAAGACATAGCTTAGAGACCATATCCACAAATTTAGGAGTGATTTGAGGCAGAAGGATCGGACTCTTTTGACTTCTTGGCTGTGGACGTGAAAGTCAAAAATCGCGGCTCCGCAGAGGTGTCGACACCAAGGCCAGGGCCATTGCAGGAAACTATCGGTCAGTTCAATCCACAGATGGTGTCGACACCAGGTGTCGACACCAAGACATGGCCTATAGCAGAAAAGCTACTAGCTAAAGCAGTTCACAGGTGGTGTCGACACCAGTTGAAGGCCCATAGCAGAAAGCTGCTGGCCAGTTCAAAGTCAAGGGGGTGTCGACGCTAGGTGTCGACACCAGCTACCTGACTGATGGAATTTCAGCCGTGCAGAACATTGAGAAAATGGTGTCGACACCAGGTGTCGACACCAAGCCTATTTGATTCCAAAAATGCCCAATGAACTTGAAACAAAACATACAACCTCACCGGGGTTTTGCCATTATAAATTGGGCAATAGAAATCCTTCTAACCTGCAAGAATACCACAAGAAAGTTAGATTTGTATTGGCATTCATAGTACAAATCCACTCATGCATTTCTCATTAAGTCATGAATCCATGAATGATAAAGGAATCTTACCCTTATGGCCTTTACCATGTTCTTACTTGCCGGATGGAAAGGCATATATTTATGAACTCCATTGACCATCCATGAGGAGTTTATGCACAAGTCATCAATTATAACTGAGTGCATATATTTATCAATCCGAACCACTTTGTAATGTGACCTTGTGAAGGATGTACACAAGTGGCAGTGTTTTCCTCAACCCACGGGTTTCCAAAAACCATTGACAAGTGTGTCGGAAGAGTATAGCATCACTCCAATAAGTTTGCCATGGATCGACAAGTCCAAATGCTGAGATTATACCAACTTCACATGACAATGATATCAACACTTCAACACAAAGTTATGTAGGAATTCTTATCTCAAACCAACAGTGAATCACGATCATTCCCATTACATAAACCATGAACTCATCGAAACAATCAAGTTAAATCATTAAGCCATTTAGTAACATTGCATTTGACATCATTAAAACTCTTTGAGCCATACATCATTACCTTGGGGGCAAACAATGGTATTTGCATCTCAATCATTCATTTAGCATTACCGAAGTGCACATGCATAACATGAGGCTCAATATGACATTTATCCAAGCATGTTTTCCACAAAAGCTTTTATATTGAGTACAAAGCAATCTCACCAAATGTATATATAATTTATATGCAATGTGCTAACATCAAAGCACATATGATCCTTTTAGAGTCACAAATGCATCCACATGATGATATCACAATAACACCATTTTGTAATCATCTCCATAACTATTTCAAACTTCATAGTAAGAGGATAAGGAGTTCACGCACATGAAGACATGAATAACCATTCAAGCACAAAGCCAAGCAACAAAGTCATTTTGTAAGCATCAAAATCACATACACAACATCATGTAATTCCTATCATGAATCAATAAATATACTCAAAGTCATGATATCAGGTCAAAACTTAGATAACTAGGCTTATTTATAAGTAGTCTTGACTAATTTCCATTCCATCTCGAGTTGACAGAAAATAGTGTTCTAACGGTCTAGCATAGGCGCGTTACAGTCCGTGTGACGGTTTGTCGAGGGGCCGTTATAGTATGGTAACGCTCCTGCTATGGTGCGTCAGGGACACAGATCAATTTAAATACAACAGAGAGTGTGACGGCTTATCGTAGGGCCGTTACAATCATGTGACTGTCCTACCCTCATCCGTTTGAGCTTCTGCTGACAGTAAAGATAAGGAACTATGTCCATGCAAGAAGAATCATAATAACTAGCTAGTCTATCCATGATAAACGAATTAAAGGCTAGGTATATGCATAGGTCGCAGTGAATAAACAAGATGATATCTTTTATCTTTGGTTAGGCTAAAGGTATGCATGTATGCATGAACTTACTAAAACATGAAATTCACAATCTATAATGCATGAAATCAAGTCAAATCAGAGGGCTTTTATCCCTAACAAGATCTTTTTGCTGTTCATGAGATGACCTACCTTTTCCCTGGGCTTTATCCTTCCAATTTGGGTCTTCAAGATACGCCCTAGTTCTTTTCTTCCTGTAGTTTTTCAGCAACTTCTTGTTGCCCTAACTCTCCAATCCCTTGACCTAAAGAGGTGAAATTTGGAGGGTAAGAAGATTAATCTAAGGGGAACAAAAAGTTCTAAAACACCAAACTCTAATTACCTCGTTTAGGCGTCCTAATTCCTTGATCTTCAGTGGTCCTTTGCTCTGAATCCTGGGTTGCTATGACAGAATCAGCGACTTTAGAAGCCCTTATCTCCTTGGTTACTTGATCTCCTAACATGAAATTTTGAGAGTTGTTAGACCTTAGTATTATAAACAAAAAGTTCCAAAGGACTTACCCGGAATTCTATCTCCTTACCTTGAATCTTCACGAACCAAAAGTAAGGGTCGCTTAGTTCAGAACCGAGTTCTATTTATAGGGATTTGGCTAGGGTTTGAGGATTAGATCGATTCTAGAGTCCTTAGTTGGCCAAAACCTGACCCCTAAGAGTCCTTAACAACCTTACACATCCTTCTAATTAGGTAGTAGATAGGTTCCCAAAGTTCCAATCTTTTGCAAGTTCTTCAACTTACGGAATCAGCAGGGTGCAACGGTCGTGTCTAGGTGCGTTACACCACTGCAGCGGTCGCCCGATAGACCGTTATATCAAACGTGTGCAGAGTTTCAATTTAATAAAACTCTTTTATTCGTTTTATCTATATAATTATCTATAAAAATAGTATTTATCCTTAAAATTCATGAATAGGCTAAATAACATTCTAGAATATGGGCCAAACTTAATGGGCTTGGTCCTTAAACCTTTTGAGTCTTAATTGAACAGGATAGGCTAATTATTTAACACCATTGGGCCTTATAACCCATTTATTAGTTTAATAATCTATTTATTAAGCTATTTAGCTTTTATAAATTTCTAATAAATTCTAGAAAATTCCATTTATAATTCAAAAATTATTTATATAAATTCTGGGGAACTACAGTGACCGACCCTTCGGGGTGTAGTGGTCACCATTATTGTGGAGTGATGTTGAGCTTGCCATCAGTGAGGTGTCGTGGTCGATAGCTTTCATCGACGAGGGGTAGAGAGGGAGAGGTTTTTTTTTCTCGCTTTACCAGCTCTACCGCCCTTGCGGGTTTTCACTAGAGCTTGCCCCCTCTTTCTTTTTTCGGTGCGCCCTTACGGGTTTTCACACCGATGGGTTAGCCGATTTTGCCTGAGGTGCCCTTTCGGGTTTTCACCTCAGCTGGGTTGGTGGCAATTTTTGCCCCCGGTCGCCTCTTTGTAATGAGGACGGCCAGGTCCGCCGGGGTATCTCTATTTTTGACCCCATTTTTGTTATTATATATATATATATATGTGTGTGTGTGTGTGTGTGTGTGTGTGTGTGTGTGTGTGTGTGTGTGTGTGTGTGTGTGTGTGTGTGTGTGTGTGTGTGTGTGTGTGTGTGTGTGTGTGTGTGTGTGTGTGTGTGTGTGTGTGTGTGTGTGTGTGTGTGTGTGTGTAATTACTGTCCATAGCATGTTGCTGTCAGAGGACGTAATCTGGAACTGGAGATTGTAGATGACCGGATTTTGTTCCTCCCTTGATAGGGGTTTTCACAAGTTGCCAAGTCATGGTGATCGGGGTCATTTTGTTATGGCCGGATGTGACCGGAGTTATGGCTGGGAAGAGTTCGGGATTACTGGGAGAATAGACTCGGGAACTCTGGATTTACAGAAGGTGCAGAATGCAGTGGTGTGGACTGGTAAGAATCTGGGGATAGGCTGGGACTGGGATTTGCTGGGATGGCAATTGGGATGTCATACCGCCATAGAGAGTTACTGGCCCGTCGCATAGAAGTGAGGGCCAAAGGTGGCATGAGCTGTGCAGGGTTGTGTAAGGTTAACTGGAGATCGTAGGATCAATGCTCTGGCAATGTGAGTTGATGGAAGGCTGGCATTCGGAGGGGCTGATGATTTGCCAAAGAATGAGTGGAACGCCACCCCGACTAGCAAGGATAAGAAGACTTTCTCATTATCGGCTCTACCGCCCTTTCGGGTTTTCGCTAGAGTCGACCCCCTATAGATTTTTTCGATGCGCCCTTGCGTGTTTTCACGCCGAGGGGTTTCCCCATTTTGCCTGAGGTGCCCTTTCGGGCTTTCACCTCAGCCGAGTTGCTAGCCTTTTTGCCCCCAGCCGCCTTCTTGCAAAAGAGGACAGCTGAGTCTGCCGGGGTATCTCTATTTTTAACCCTATTTTTTTTATTTTTTTGTTATTTTTTTTGTTTGACTTACCTGGGAGCCTGACGGCCGGACTGGTGCCAACGCAGAGGTGCCCTTGCTCTCGTGGTGACGAGAATGAGGATAGGGAATTAGTCCCCAGGAATGCCTGGCGGTGGTTCTAGGAGGGCTTGGCCGGCCCTGCTGCTTGACTGGGAATTGAAAACTGGGGAAACTGACTGGTTTGACCCTCCTCGGGGGAGGGGCGACCTCACTAGTAGTAGCTGGAACACGCACCTCAGTCTGGCTGGCGCACAAACTCGTGTTCAGGTGCATAGTACAGCTTCATATGGTTGCCATTGAGAGGCGGGAAGGGTCGGTGACCTTTATGGTCGACGATCGTGTAGGCCCTGCCCTCGTAGACATTACACACGATATATGTGCCTCGCCAATTTGACTGTAATTTTCCACTAGGGCGCCCCGCCATGACTCCCTTTTCCTTGATCATGACGAGGTCACCTTGCTTGAAGGCTCGCTGCTGGACGAGCTTATCATAGGCCCGGATCATACGGGCCTGGTATACTTGCAGGTGTTTGTAGGCTTCGAGCCATCTACCTTCTAGATCGGCCAGTTCCTCTAGCCTTCTCTGGTATTCATTTTCATCTGGGCCGGCGACGCCGGTGTGGACCGCCACGCGATAAGAGGCTAACTGGACTTCAATGGGGACAACGACTTCTGCTCCATAGGCGAGGGAGAACGGAAAACACCCCGTAGGAGTTTTGTAGACCGTCCGGTATGCCCGCAGTGCCTCGAGGACCTTCTCGCCCCAATCACGTTTCCGGTGGCTAACCATTTTAGCCAGGAGCTTCCAGAGGGTCTTGTTGAAGGCTTCCGCTAAGCCGTTGGCATGGGGGTTGTAGACCGAAGAGGTTCTCCAGTCGATGTGAAACTTGGCCGCTAACTGGTACACGACCCTATTCTTGAACGACATCCCATTGTCGCACACGATGCAACTAGGGGTACCGAACCGGTAAATAATGTTGTGCCGGACGAATCTGGCAACCACCTCGCCGGTGACCTCTCGCAAAGGAAGAGCCTCCGCCCAGCGAGAGAAATAGTCAGTGGCGGCCAAGATGTATTTATGGCCCTTGGAAGACGGCGGGAAAGGCCCCGCGATGTCCATGCCCCACTCAGCGAAAGGCTTGGTGGGGGCTATTGGACGTAGTGGGTTAGGGGTTCTTCTAGGCACTGGGCCGAAAGCTTGTCACTGATGACATGTACGGGCGTACTGGATGCAATCCACGTACATGGTTGGCCAGTAGAAGCCTTTTAGCTTGATGTTGTGCTTCATTCGATCTCCGGCCTGGTGCGTGCCGCATAATCCGGAGTGGACTTCCTGTATGATGGCTCGAGCCTCTACTGGAGAGACGCATCTCAGGAGAATTGACTTCTCCTTCTCGTGGATGAGTCGATACAGAGAGTCGCCAATTAACTCATAAGAGGTTGCTCGGCGGAGTAGCTGGACCCTTTGTGCTCGGTCAGGAGGGAGCCAACCTTTCTTGAGTTTTATGATCAGATTTCGCCAACTTCTCCTTCTGGAGGAGTATTCTGGTCGAGGTCGTGGAACTCATAAATGGTGAGACCGGTGTTGTCTTCGAGTGAACTCGGCATCAGTCGTCTATGTTTGATGACAATGTCGACCTCGCCCTCGGGCGGGAGTTTGATAGCCGTAGCCAGTTTTGCCAGGGAGTCTGCCTGAGCATTGTTGCTTCTGGGGACATGATCTATCTCAAAGAAATAGAATTTCTAGGTTAATCTCATGACAGCGGCGTGGTACGGGACCAACTCCGATTTCCGCACATCATAGACGTCGAGGACCTGCCGGACTATCAGCTGGGAGTCCCCGTAGGCTTTGAGGCATTTGATGCCCATGTGGAGAGCCATCTGGAGACCAATGAGCAGAGCTTCATATTCAGCTTCATTGTTGGTCAGGGATTTCATGAGGGCACAGGAATTGTATAGCACTCCGCCCTGAGGAGTCAGGAAAATAATGTCGGCGCCTGCCGTGGTGGCTGGATCCTAGTTGCTCTGGGTAATCCCACGTGAAGCGCCATCGAAGTAGAGCTCCTAACAAGGTACGTTGGTTGCGAGAGCGCTTTGCTGCCAATAATGCAAGACATCTCCACTCTATTCAACTGGTTGTTGTGATTGAACAATAGTGGTTGTGAGAGCGCTTTGCCACCAGTAATGCAAGACATCTCCGCTCTGTTCAACCGATTATTGTGATTGAACAGCAAGGGACTCCTCGTCCGGGAGCTCCGAGCTGAAAGGTGAGTCGTATGGCACTGATGGGCTGCCAAGAATTCGGCCATACCTTGTCCCTTAATTGCTTTTTAGGGGACAGTAGTAATGTCATACTCCATCAACAAGAGCACCCACCTTCCCAGTCTGCCTGAGAGGACGGGTTGTCGAAAGAGATATTTCAGAGGGTTGTGCTTAGATATGAGCTCGACTCGATGGGACAGGAGGTAATGCCGCAACTTCTTGACGGGGAACACCAATGCCAAGCAGACTTTCTCCATGGGGGAGTAACGGTACTCGGCACCGATTAGCTTCCGGCTGAGGTAATAGAGGGGCTGCTCTTTACCTTCCTCATTGACTCGCGCCAAGAGAGCTCCTAGGGAGGCATCTATGGCAGCAATATAGAGGATAAGGGGTTTACCCTTAACTAGTGCCCCCAGAACTGGAGGAGTAAGGAGGTATTCCTTGATTTGCTTGAAAGCCACCTGGCATTCTGATTCCCATACAAATGGGGCGTCTTTCTTCATCAGCTTGCTGAAAGGTGCACATCGACCGGAGAGGTTAGAGATAAACCTCCGAATGTAGGTCAGCCTCCCTTGAAAGGACTTGAGCTCGGTGATATTGCTGGGTGGTGGAAGCTCCCAGATTACTTTTATCTTGCCGGGTCCACCTCAATTCCCTGGTATCAGACGATGAAGCCGAGAAACTTGCCACTGGATATGCCAAAGGCGCACTTCATGGGGTTCATCTTGAGCCCGTATTGCCGGAAACGCTCGAAGACTTGGCGTAAATCGCACAAGTGGTGATGAGGGCATCTCCCGACACCCCTCTAGCTTTGATCGCCTGCACACTCTTGATATGGATTGATCATGGTCTACACTTGTTATCTTCATTTCCCAAGTTTCATTTTATGTATTATCTTTTTATTAAGTCCTATCTTATGTATTTTCCTTTATTGAGTCATATGGTTTTAGTCCATTTCCCTTGTTATGTTTAATTGGGCCTTATTACTTTAGTTATGGGCCCATAGGATTGAGTCTAGGATATGCTCGGTCTTTTATCTTATTGTCAAGGGTATTTTGGTCATGTAAAGAATGGTTGCCTATATATAGGCCCCATCTCTCCTCTTGTATTCAACTTTTGATGAATATTGAAGAAAACCCTTTCAAACTCTCTCAATATCTCTCTCTCTCTCATTATCTCTCCATTCTCTCTCCTCCTCTCTCTAAATTTTGAAATTCACTCTCTCTCCTCCCCCTCTCAACCACTTCCAACCCCCACCTACCTCCATTAACTCCCCACAACTTCCCACAACCCCTCTTTAATCCTCACCTAGTCCCAAGGAAGTTCCACCACTCAAAACCCCACCCTCCAACCACCACCTACCGCTTTCACTTCCCTAAGCATATCTCCATCTTCCCAAGGCTGAATTAACTCATTCCAAAGCCCAAATTTGAATCTCCCCTTCCCTCCTTGCTCCCTAGGTCGCACCCCTCCTCTTCCCTCAAGCCAAGTTCGCCCCCTCCTCTCTTCTCCACTCCAGCTTTGTGTGCAGGCCGACCTGCAGATTAGCACTCTGTTGCAGCGACATCCATGACTGCATCCTGGTTCTGCTGGTGGCGTGGCCTAACTTTATGGAAAGGCCTCCCTGTGCTCTTCGCAGGCGAGGTGGAATCACTCCATTCCGAGTTCGTGGCCGTCCGTGAAGGCTGTTCTTCCCCGACTGCGCAGAACCTCTCAGACCAGGAGCCAGAGCGGCAGAGAAGACTCTCCCACGACGAACCTTGAAGGAACCAGTCTTCGAGGTCTTCTACAAAGTTCTTCCTCCCCCTGTCAGCGTCCAGGAACAGAAGGCAGAACCCCGTTCGGCATCCAACAACCAGAGATACCAATTTTCTACCACACCCACGCCGGTCTGCCTCCTCACAGTCTGCACCGACCACCATCCACTTCTCTGGACACCCAGCTCATCTCCAACATCAGAAGACTTCCCCGTTTATTTTGCTGCAAAGTAGACTCGTCCACGATTCCAACGAGTTTAGCGGTGACAAATTTGGAGCTCAGGAGCGATCGTGGCAGCTTCTGCAACCTGCTGTTTCAGACTGAGCTCGGCCAGAGACCAGAGCTGCATCCATCTTCCAGTCACTGGAGCAGTCAGCCCCCAGATCATAACGTCGTCCAAAAATTCAAACCGCACCCCTCTCCGGTTAGCAAGCTTTTGGCGCAAGTTTCATCAGATTCCAAGCTCGGTGGAATTATTGGCAGCATCGACATCGGCCCTCTGTCCAGAATTACAGAAGCTAGGCAGAATCGGGAAAGCTCGGAAAGTCGACTCTATCTCGCTCGTTCGCCGCCCCGCTTGGCCGGCTGAAGGCCCCTCCCTGCGTGGAGGTAATTTTTTGGTTGTAATACATTAACCCCCAGCCCAAGATCCCCCCCTTGCAAGGGGCGTAGTGCTATACCTCTTCACATTTTCAGGTCAAGCTCCATCGCCGCGGCGATCGGGTGTATACCCTCGCCTCCCGGCGCGCCCTCGTCTCCGAACGGGATCGGTGTCTTCACACCGATCAGGTGAGCTTCTGATCACACCCTTGTAGCTTCATTTCTGCAAATGTAGTATTGCCTTGAATGCCCGTCGGACGGTAAGAGAGTGCTCGGAATTCATTTTAAGCAATATCGTGCCCACCGCGGCCCGTGAGTGGGTGCCACCCCACACCCCGCCTTGCGGGCCGGCCACCCACAAAGTAGGGACTCCCAGGCCCATTGGAGGTCAGCCTTAGCATTGTAAGTCCATTAGGACAATTGGGTCCCACCTCGGACCCTCACCATCATCTCCCGGACCCACCGGGTGAACGTGTGAACCGAGTGAGCAGAAATCGTCGTTGTGAGAATCATTGAGCGCTTGTATGCTTGCGGGTCTAAGTCCTAGGGTCACCTTATCATATTTAGGGGTATTTGGTCTGTGCCACATCAAGTGGTCTTCTCGCCTTTTAGTCTTGACGACGAGGTTATCGATATAGCATTCGATGGTATTGTGTAGCATCTTGTCGAATATTTTGGTCATGGCCCTTTGGTAAGTAGCGTCGGCGTTCTTCAAACCGAAGGGCATGCACTTGTAGTTGAAAATCCCTTTGGGGGATCTGAAGGCCGTATGGTTCTTGTCTTTGAGGGACATCTGTATTTGGTTATACCCGGATGACCTGTCCATGAAAGACAAGGCCTCATGTCCAGTGGTCATGTCGACCATCGTTTCTGTGATTAGGACTGGGAAGTCATCCTTCGGACAAGCGTTGTTGAGGTCCCGAAAGTCGACGCAGACACGGACTTGACCATTTTTCTTCTTAACGGGAGCTATGTTGGCGAGCCAGATCAGATAGATACACGGCTCGATGAAATCAACCTCTGCCATTTTATTGACTTCAGTGGCGACCTGGACCTCCAGCGCATGCACCGCTGCGGCTATTTGACTGGAGTGATCGAGGGAGAAATGGCTAGTTCGTGCTCCGCTACGGAGGGGTCTAGCCCCGGCACCTCCCAGTACATCCAGGTGAAGCAGTCTTTGTACTCAAGCAGGAGTTGCTTGTAATCCCGACTTTCTGCGTCTGTGAGGATAGCACTGACGAATGTGGGCCGGAGGGCTTCATCTTCGCCCTGGTTGATTTCAACGAGCTCATCCACCGACGCTTGGCTGCCATCCTCCAGTTCGGGAGGAGCGGGTTGGAAGTCGATGAAATCCTCATCGTCGGTGTCGGCTTCGTGGATTTCTTGGTTCCCGAAGCCACCGGTTGATGTCGATGGGGCTGGAGAGTGATTGTCGCTGGGATCCACCAGGGATGGATCTGGACCGCCGACTTTTGGCCGGTAGTTGTCAACCGGGGTTGCTGAGGTCTCCCTAGGGTTGCCTGGTGAAGCTGACAATCCTTTGCATTTAGTGTCCGTGATCTCCCCCTCCTTAGGATGGTTTGTTGAGCTGGGTCCTTCGACTGGCTGGATGGCCGGAGGAGCTTCTTTGGCCCTGATGTCTTTGCCGGGAGGCGAGGCAGGTTCCTCGATGGCTTGGGTTGGAGTGCCAGCTTTGACGGGGATCAGGATCAGGATCTCTTCTTCCTCATCCCCAGAGCTGTCGAATTTGGCTTCAACTCTAGCTCGATCGTTGGCTGGTTGTGCCAAGCCTATGACGTTGACTGCATAGTGGACGTGAAAGTCCGGGTGTTGGTCATAACCAAGTCCTCTAGTATCCTTATAGAAGGATGGGGGCTGCCCTCGGACCTGAGAAGGGGTCCATAGTCGGTGAAAATATTCATGTCGCGCAGAATCTTGCCATTGAGAGACGTGTTGCTTTAGACACATTTCCCGGATATGCGGCGGTAGGTCATCCAGTACTTGGACTGCTTTAGGGGTATCATCAGCTCGCCTGGACCAGCCGAAGTCATCCTCTGGTGGGGCTTGAGGGACCATGTCTCCCTTATAGAAAACAATGGGTTTGTCCCGATGGGCCTTCCTCTTATTTATGCGTTGTCGCTTGAAGGTGACAACAAATGTTGTCAATGGCTCAACGTTGTGTTCTTCGGAGGCACATGGGAACTGGATGGAGTCTGGTGGCAAGCATATACCCTTGCCAATAGCTCGACTAATGAGGTTGGCCTCAAAGTCGATTTGCACCTTTCGGGGCGGTCTAGAGTTAACCTAGAGCTGAGGCGTAGCCGATGAAGCTTAGCCTTCTCTTCGTCCACGGAGAAGAGATCATCATCATCTTCCTCTGAGAGCCAGCCGTTGCTCCTACTTTTGATCATAGGGTATGGACTAATCCCCTTGAAGTAGAGCGCAGTGTCAGCCAGATTGCATTCCGCTGGCGTGAATGATGACAAGTCTGCAAAGAACATGTGTTGCTCCCCGTCCTTGGCATACTTGATGCATTACTGGAGAGTTGATGGGACGACCCAATTTTCATGGAGCCAAGGTCTACCCAATATCATCTTATATGATGTGCTGGCATCGATGATGTAGAATGTCACCTTGGAGGTGAAATCATTGAGCACCAAGTCGATGTCCACCCGGCCAAGGACATCCTCGGTGTTTTGGTTGAAGTCGGATATCTTGACCGCTTGAATCTTCTGGAGGTATGGGGTCTGATATAAAGTCTTGAATGTTTTTAGCGGCATGATGTTGACAGCGGCGCCAGCGTCCACCAAAATCTGGTTCACGTCATGCCCATTGACCTTCCCTTTCATGTAAAGAGGACGATTGTGGCATGGAGGGGATAGCAACATGTCCTTCTCCGTAAAGGAGAGGGTGGCGGTGAAGGCTTCATATGCTGTTGTCTTCATTTTCGTGACATGCGCTTGGAGTATTTTGATGAGAGTTTCTCTCAGCTCTTTACTCTAAGCGATGGCTTCCCAGATTGTAATGCTGGCAGGGAAGCGCTTCATATGGTGGAGGACCTTCTGGTCGGCTCGAGCTCGAGCATCCTCTAAAGAGGGTAGTATATCGGGCTGGCCTTTCTGCGAGTTGCCGCGCTACTCCCCATTAGGAAGTTGCACTGCCTTGCCTTTATCATTGGGATCAGACTGACCCTTATCGCCGGTGGACTCCTAGAACAGGGGTGCCAAGGATGGCTCTTCTAGAGATAACTGGCAGGCTGGCCCGTCCTTACCGAATGGTTCTGCTTGTTCCACAGAAGAAGCTTGAGCTAGTGCAGAGACCGGGAGGCCAGTGGGAACTTCTTCGATACCGACAGGATCGAAGATGTCGGGTCCGTTCCGAATTACTACCTCCAGGATGGGGGTAGGTTCCTCTCCTCGAAAGAGGATGATTCGCTCCGGATCGAAGGTGGACGGGGAGAGGGGTAACTCAGGAGTTCTCCCACGGCTTCTACCACATCCCCGGCCATGACCTCGGCCATGGCCTATGTGTTCTGGAGCTGGCTGCAGCCCAAGCGAGGTAGTGGTTCTTTGTCTGGTTCGGGAGGCCACTGGCTCGCCTCGCCGAGAAGCGTTGATATCATCAAGAGGTGGGATGGTCACCATATTGCAGGTGCATCCTCGAAGCATTTCTTCTAGCTGATCTGTTGTGATCTCTTTGTCCTTATAGCACAAGGAGAGCTCATCCGGGATCAGGAGTCTTTCGCCATTCTTAAGCTTTTGGATCATCTTTTGGACCCAATTTCTGAGGTAGGCTTGTTTCTGCATTTGTTCCCACGAGATATAGCTGTCGAGTAGGAGAGGCCCGGTAGGATGAGGAGGGATGTATTCCTCCAAGTCATCAATGAGCCGCTAGAGTCTCTAGAGAGGCGTTCACTCAGCTGGTAATTGTAGGGCGGCTGCTTGTTCAGCTTGTTTCTTGAGCCGCCTTCTAAGGTTCTTCCTCCTATTTTTCTCCCATCTTTTGGCGATGGCCGCATCCAAAGGAGTAGGAGAGAGAGGTGCTGGGGCCGGAGTAGATAAATTCCCAAGAGGGTGTCCTCGGGCTAGTGCCTTGGTGGGGCGAGGTCGACGACTCTTTTTCACCTGGATTTCAATCCAGGCGCATTCTGCTTGTTGTATCTAGAAGGTGGCGTTGATCGCCTGCTCGATTACCTCGATCGGTAACTCTTGGTATACTGGGATATTGGGATTGGCCTCCGAAGACGTGTGCGTGGTTTGGTGCCTTACCTGCGGCGGCGATAAGAGTCTACCAGGAGTCGGCAGACTGATGCTGGCATCCTAAGACGTATGCGCGATTTGATGCCTTAGCCGCGGTGGCGATAGCTTTTGTTGAGAAGCGGACTGAGGGATGTGCTGGTTGTCCTGCTCCTTAGCCTTGCACTTGTGATCATGCTGAGGGCCTGGTCTAGCGACAACTAAAGGCGTCATAGGACATTGCTGCTCTTAGCAGTTACCCCGACTTCGTGGCCTGACTGGGCCTTGTAGCGATGGGCCCGTCGCTCGAGTCGAAGACCCTGAAGACTCCGAAGATGTCTTCTTTGTGACTCGGATTGTGTCAGAGGCTAAGCGGGGAGGACTCGACGGCCCATCAGTTGAGGGGGCATGACACGGCTGGGCCGGGACCTCACCCTACTTTTGCTTTCCCTTCCTATCCACGAACGTCGGAGGCGGAGATAGGACATGGGGAGGACAAGGGAGAGTTGAGGAGCCTATCGTCGTCTTGCTCACTAGAACATCCTCTCAGCCCAGTAGGACCCGGAGGAGCCTGGCAGTGTCTTCTTCGGAGAAAGGGAGAGATTTCAGCTCTCGCCATGGCCGCCACTGCACAGCCGAAGTGGCTGGGGTTGGTTGGTCGAATGTTGGTGTCTGGGAGACCGAAGGGGCCGGAGGAGCAGGGGAATGGATGACGTTGATCGAGAAGTTGCTCGGCACCATCTCTCGACTGGCATCCTACTCTCTACGCCTTCGCAATCGCTCAAGTGCTTCCCGGTTATCGGCCCGGAACTCGAGCCATTCTGGAGGATGTTGGTAAGGCAGTCCGTGCCCATTTTTTTAAGGGGAGTCTGGCCGCTCTGGCGTATCCCTAGGAATGCTTAGGGTTTCTTCAACAGCTTGCCGGAGCTTGACAAGTGACATGGAGTTCCCCTCTGCATCGATCTGCTCCCACTGGATCTGTTCCTAGATGAGGTATTGAACCTCCTCATAGGACTCGATCGGGTGGCAGACTCTGGCGTGGAAGGGGCAATATTGGGGGTGACTAAGGTCCCAATGGGTGTAGTCTGCAGGTGAGTCGCGGGGCATGATTTTCCCCCTCTCAACGAGGATATCGAAGAGTCTCTGGGTTCTCTCCCTTGGGAAGGAGAGGGGTCGTTGATCATGCCAGGGCCTTGTGGACGTCGAAAAATGTCGATGAGGATCATACGGCATGCATGTCTAGACACTCGAGAGCGAGCCGAAGATGAAAATGTAGAATAAACCTCATACCTCACCCGATCAAGACGAGGACTGCTTTGGTGGTCTGCTAGCCGATGAGAGAGCCCCTCGGGCGGAAGATACGGCCACAACTCTACAGTCGACCGTGCCGAGAGCTGAATCAAAGAAGAGCCGGGAACTCCGGCATAGTCTCAACATGCATCGAAGGTCACGCAAAGTCTGGGACCGAGTCCCGGAGGCTACGAACGAAAAATTACGGAAGCCATGCATCGCAATCGGAACATTTCGGGAATGACAACATTCATATAAACGGCCGTGACTTCGAAAAGAATCCATTCGATGCTTAAAACGGCGTGGAAGGGCCTTAAAGTGGCGCGCCTTAAAACGGCGCGCCCCCTTGCTTAAACGGTGCGCCCCAATTTATGCTCTAATACGAGCTCCCCTTGCTTATGTTAAAATGGCGCCACCCCGTTGTATGCTAAAACGGCGCACTCATTTTGAAGGCAACAAAAATGCTTTTCCGGCGTGGTCACTATTCCCCCGCGCCAAATTAGGTGCTTTAAACAAGTTATCCTCCTTCAAACGCCTATACGGCGCACAACCAACCCATCCCGTCATAACTCCGGTGCTCTGTTTCACATCAGAGGACATTCAATGCTCAAAGCCGTGTCTCCTCCTTCGTTCGACAGCGAAGCGACAGCGATGGCAGCAACATGCATCGACAGCAGTAGAAGATCTTCCGGCAAATCCACAATTGTCCTGTCCTCGAACAAACAACAGTTTACGGCACCAACCACTGGATGCCACCACAGACGAATGAAGTGGCAGGAGTTTTTCTTCCGTCCGAGGGAAGGAAAAGGCAACCATGTCATATATACTCTGCTTGCCTCCCCAGACGCTCCCCCGGTTGGCGATCAAGGAGAAGAGAGGGCTCTCGGCTGTGTGTAGTGAAGAGAAGAAGAAAAAGGGAGAAGAAGCTCGGTTCACCCACGCCGGCAAGGTGAAGAGAAAGAGAGTGTGTGTGAGTGTGAGAGGTGAGTCGAGGGGGGGGTCAGTGTTCCTTTTTTCTCCTCGTCAGTATCTTCTTCCGCCCCCTTTGCAATGTATTCCACTCCCATCCCAGGGTGAACTCTCCCTGTGTCAACTTATTCCCCGTTTGTCAGGATGAATAAAAGAAAAGGGCCCTTTTGCAAACTCAGTGTTTCTTCGTTCCGATCTACGCCTCCTTCTTCTCTCCTCCTTCTCCTCATCCAAGACTCTTAGAGGCTTGCTTCTCCATTGTACGGCCTTCGAAGGAGTTCGTCATCGGATGAACAATCATGGCCCTTCCGTGGTAAACATTTGCCCCGCCCTGAAGATCTTCGTCCGTGAGTCGTGGTCGCTCTCGTAGGCTAGCCCTCGAGCATTCCACACTCACACTTGGGCCAACGGACCGCCGTTAGGCCGTTCCGCATTTTGAGAGTTTACCCGGGAGTAATCTGTGTGGTGGCTTTCGCTTCTCTCTGGCAAGTCCCGGTCCGGGGGAGGTGCTGCCCAATTCTTGCCAGGGCCAAGAATGCTCAAGAACAAATGAAGAAAGCACCCTCCGGAGAACAAACAGAACACACAGTGAACCCTCTGTGAATCAACCACTTGAAGTCTTTGCACAATAAACTCCTCCGAACAAAACACATAAAGCATATGCTAACTCCTCTTCATTAACAACTAAAACGATTAAACCCCCTCTTCGCCAACTTAATCCACCAAGAACAATGAACAAACCAACCATCAAACCGGCTTGCAGGTGAAAGAAAAGAAAGACACAGTCAAAGTAATAAACCCTTGGGAGAGTTTAATACGGCGCGGTGACTATTCCACCGCGCCGGTTTAAAACGGCGCGCCCATTTTTCTTGTATTGCATTAAAACGGCGTGGCCCCTATAGTATTCTTAACACGGCGCGCCCCTTGCCCATTCTTAATATGGCGCCCTCCTTGAGGTTCCATACCCGAGTCTGCGCGCTCCCTCGCCATCCTAATCCGTCGTGCCTCCTATAAAAAAAACACAATTAACTAAATGGAAGAAAAGCTTAAAACTCATAAAGAAATTAAAAGAAAGGACCCAAACAAATGAGTGAAATAAAAGACTATGAACCACTCTCATGAGAACAAACAATGTAACCCTCTCTATAATCAAAATTTTGTTCCAGGGGCGCTGCCCTCGGAAACCCCAGCAAGGGGCGCTGCCCCCTTGACCCCTGCGACCTGACCGGGCAGGTCGAACCCCGCAACCAGATCGCACAGGTCGATCCGCGTGCGAGGCCGCACGTCGGTGAGTTTGGGCTTCACACTTAACAATTCACTCCCCCGGACTGGGTGCAAAGAAAAAAGCAATGATGCCCCATGGCATCGGACGTGGACCTCGGGAGCCCCGTTATGGCCATAGTCCGAAGCCATCTAGGGTCGATAGTTCATCAGCTTGACCCACCTCTATCGGGATCCAATCTTGCATCCACATTAAACTTGCCGTACTCGCGGTAGACATTCGTACGATTTTGTCGTCATCTTCGATGCTTCAAATGCGGGCTCTCGTCCGAACAATGAATGGTCTGTTAGTGACCGACATATATTCTGGGATCTAATCCCGCACTTACGTTAAACCTGCCGCACTCACGGCAGACATTTGCACGATTTGTCACCGTCTCTTACGCTATAAACACGGACCTTTATCCGAACATAAAGCGGTCCGTGTATGACCGACAAAATCCGAATGGAACGAGGCGGCTCTCGTCCTCCCCAAACCCTACGCATGGGAATATCGATAAGACCGTCGTGAGTCACGCTTGGACCTCGGGTTCGTTTCGACCATGGTCATTGCCTGACCCACATCCTAGGCCTATAGCCAGCTATCTCTGTACACGTCTTTATTTTAGAATCTAGTCCCGGGACACTTTCCCGCTGCCGCTCGGCACCGGGAACATTGACGATGCCCACGCGAGCCTGACTTCGACCGCGGGGGGGCCCACCGCAGTATGGTCGCAACTCGATCTTGCACCAGGCCGACAAACTTATCGATTTTCGACCGCTTTAACTGGGATTTAACTGAACGTTTCCCGTTCCTTCGAACAATAAATTTGTCTTATCCCGACGAACATATGCTCCGATTTTCCCAATGACGATCACGATTTTCTTAGGCCGGACGCTCGTCTGAATATCAAAATGGTCCCTTGAGTGACCGGCATATTTCGAATGCTCGCTTCCCTAGACATCGGCTTTTCCGACTGATTCGAGACCGCTATCGGCTTGTTTCTCTCGATATAGTTTCCTGGCTATGAGGCCCTGATTCCCGGCGATTAATCAAGGGTGTTCCCCTCTCTGAGGGGATGTAAATGACGCTGTGACCTTTATGGCGCGGCGGGTTTTGGTCCTGACACGAACTACACAATCGTCTGATTAGTCAGATCGAGCGCACAATAAATCGTCACTTTGTGATTGGCACGCCCACGCACTTAATAAACGAATAAACCCACCGAATAAACCGACTTAAAGAAACAAACTAACGAGCGTGTCGAAAAGTGTGTCCAAAAGTCTGGCACGCCTGGTGGGACTTAAACCACCCTTCATCTATTCACCGGGATTCGGGGCCTCATGGCCTCCTAATAAACAATGTTTGCCTGCTTTGATGAATTGCAGCTGTTATCTTCGCCAGCCCTATGGGGAGAAAGGCCGGACTAGGCGCAACTATCTTTGTGGTCTCGAGGACGCTACTCCGAGGCATATGCATCTTCCAGGAATCATGAAGGCCACTTAAAAAAAAGAAGAGGAAAAGAGGAGAGGGAGGGGAAATCAAATCCCCTTTCCGCAAAAAAAGAAAAGAAGAAAAGAAGAATAGAAGGAAAAAAAAAGAGAAGAAGAAAGAAGAAAGAAACAAAAAGGGAAGAGAAAGAATTGGCGAGAGAGGGTTGTACAACCATATCCGTCGAGACCCGTGCTGAACGAAGATTGCCACTGTCGGATTGATGCGGTGGAGCGAACCACTTATCCCCTCCCTGAGGGGGTGAGCGCTCTCCTGCACACCCACCTCGGTCTATTACAAAAAAGAAAAGAAAAGAGAAGAAAGGAAAGGACCAGAAGAAAAGTTGATAAGCGTTACCGACCAAGAGAATAAGAAGGCCGACATCCCGCCCAGCTCTAGGAGGGTTCAAGTCCATGGTGCAATGCCCTGGTCCGTTCCACCTTCCTGATGCCCCTATCTGGCATAAGACGGCCCCTCGAGTGACTGCTCGAAGATCCAACAAGCCGCAACTCTAGCTTGACGAACTCCTCCCCGCCGTAGGGAATTCTTTATAGCAATGAGGCCGAGCACGGCCATGAATCTAGAAGAGAGCATTCATCCACCCCACCATAGGAGTGTAAGAAACAAAAGAATACACCCTGACTCAGGGGCATTTGAAGAAGCAACATACCCCGCCACGGGGGCATAGAAGCCTTAAAGAACGCACCCCAGCTTACTGGGATCTGAAGAAGAATTACACTCCACCTTGGGGGCATCAGAAACAGCAATACACCCCACCTTGGGGGCATCAAAAGCAGCAATACACCCCACCTTGGGTGCACAAGAATCAAACATCCCCCAGTGTGTCGGGATAGAAAAAGAAGAATCCACCCTGCTCTGGGGCATGAGAAGAAAAAGATGCACCCCGCTTAGGGGGCACATGAATAGAATACACCATGACTCGGGGACATGTGAGAAGAATCTACCCCGACTTGGGGGCATAAGAAGAAATAGAGTTGCACCCCGGCCCGGGGGCACATGAAGAAAATCCACCCCGACTCTGGGGCACATAAAGCAATAGTTACACCCCGGCCTTGGGGCATTTGAAGAATAAACTACACCCGCTCCGGGGATATATGAAAAGACACACACCCCGCCTTGAGGGGTAGAAGAAGCAGAATACACTCCGCCCGGGGTACACAAGAAGCAAAGCACACCCCGACTCGGGGGACATATGAGACAAAGAATACACCCTGGTTTAGGGGTATTTGAGGGAGAAATATACCCCGATATGGGGGCATATGAAACAAAAATACACCCCGGCTTAGGGGAATACAAAGAGAAATATACCCCACCCTAGGGCAGAAGAAGCAGAAGAATCCACCCCGCATCAGGGGCATTCGAAGAAGAACTACACCCAGCCATAGGGGCATGAGAAGCAAGGAATGTACCCCGCCATGGGGAGCACAAGAAGCATAAGTTACACCCTATCTGGGGGCATAAAAGCCATAAATGATACACCCCGTCCAGGGTCACATGAAGAGAATCCACCCCGACTCGGGGGCATAAAAGAAAAAAGTTACATCCCGGCTTCGGGGGCACGTGAAAAGAATCTACCCCGGCTCAGGGGTATTCGAAAAAGAAATATACCCCGATATGGGGGCACATGAAGCATGCATCCACCCTGCCATGGGGGCATAAGAAGCAAAGACCATACCCCGCCATAGGGAATACGAAACAAGAGTTCACCCCGGCCCGGGGGCACACAAAGAAAGAATCACACCCGTACTTAGGGGCATTTGAAGAAGAAACATATCCCGTCATGGGGGCGTATGGAAAAAGGAATACACCCCGCCTTGGGGGCACAAGAAATAATGAATATACCCCCACTCCAGGGGCATTTGAAGAAGAAACATACGCCCCGCCTGGGAGCATAGAAGCCATAAAAGAATACACCCCGGCTTAGGGGTATTTGAGGAAGAAATATACCCCGATATGGGGGCATGGAAGCCATGAACAATTCACCCCGGCTTAGGAGGATTCAAAAAAAATCTACCTTGGTTTAGGGGCATTTGAGGCAAAAACTACACCCCGCCACTAGGGCATGAGAAGCAAAGACTATACCCTGCCTAGGGGCACAGAAAGAAAGAAGCACACCCCGACTTAGGGGCATCTAAAGAAGAATCGGACCCCGCCATGGGGGCATCAGAAGCAAAGACTCTACCCCGCCATGGGGGCATAAGAAGCACAAGAATTAACCCCCGCTTGGAGGCACCAGAAGTAAAGACGCTACCCCACTCCGGGGCACTAGAGGCAAGGACTACACCCTGTCGTGGGGGCATAAGAAGCAAAACACTCTACCCCGCCCGGGGGCATAAAAGCTATAAAGAATACACCCCAGCCTAGGGGCACCTGAAGAAGCAACACACCCCGCCTGGGGGCATAGAAGCCAAAAGAATACACCCCTGCCTGGGGGCACAAAAGCAAAGATGCCTACCTCCCCACCCTGGGGCAGATGAAGAAAAGCTACACTCCAACCTAGGGGCACGTTAAGAGAAATACACCCCAGTCCGGGGGAATCAATGGGAAGGAAGAGCAGAAATAAAAGAACAGTCGTGAGGCAGACGTGGTCTTTGAACCCGCATCTTCGCGATAAAAAGAAATGCTGAAAAGAAAAGAACAGTCATGAGGCAGACGTGGTCGTCGAACCCGCCTCTTCACACAAAAGGAGAAGAGAAGAAAAGAAAGAAAAGTCAGGTGGCAGATGTGGTCTTTGCACTCGCCTTTCCACATAAAATAAGAAGAGAAGAAAAGAAAGTGAGCCTTGAGGCAGACATGGTTTTTCACCCTCTACCTCCAGCCATCCAACAAATGGACTTCTCATGGGGTCGGTGCCATGACCTTTCGTCTAAATCAACAAAACCTTCCGTCGATGGGGCGTTAAACTGACTAAACCTTCCGCCGATGGGGCGTTAAACCGACTAAACCTTCCGCCGACGGGGCGTTAAATAGACTAAACCTTCCGCCGACAGGGCGTTAAACCGACTAAACCTTTCACCGACGGGGCGTTAAACCGACTAAACCTATTGTCAATGGGGCATTAAATCGACTAACCGACTAAACCCTCCGCCGATGGGGCGTTAAACCCACTAAACTTTCCGCCGATGGGGCGTTAAATTGACTAAACCTTTCACCGATGGGGCGTTAAATCGACTAAACCTTCTGTCAATGGGGCGTTAAACCGACTAAACCTTGCACCGATGGGGCGTTAAACCGACTAAACCTTCCGCCGACGGGGCGTTAAACCGACTAAACCCTCCGCCGACGGGGCGTTGAACCCACGAAACCTTCCATCGACGGGGCGTTAAACTGACTAAACCTTTCGCCGACGGGGTGTTAAACTGACTAAACCTTCCGCCGACGGGGCGTTAAGCCGACAAGATCTTCTGCCAATGGGGCGCTAAACCGACCAGATACTCAGCCACCAGGGCTTCAATTCGATAGATACTCAGCCATCGGGGATTCAAGCCGACAGAAATCCCACCATCGGCCTCTGAGCCGACAGCTACTTCACTTATCGGCCTCCGAGCCGACAGCTATCCAATCATCGGCCCCTAAGCTGACAGCTACTTCACTTATCGGCCTCCAAGCCGACAGCTATCCCCTTATCGGCCTCCGAGCCGACAGCTTTCTATTCATCGACCTCTGAGCCGACAGCTTCACTCATCGACTCCTGGCCGACCGCTTCTAATCATCGGCCCCTGAGCCGACAGCTACCCCACTATCAGCTCCCCGCCAACAACTTCCCCATCAAAGAATCAACCCTTTCACTTTGGTTCGGATCCTCCCCCGGCCAGAGAATCAAAAATAATCCTTTCACTTTGGTTCGAGTCTTTTCCTGGCCAGAGAATCAAGAATCAACCTTTCACTTTGGCTCGGATCCTTTCCCAGCTAGAGAACCAAAGAACAGACCTTTCACTTTGGTTCAGATCCTCCCCCGACTAGAGAGTCAAAGAATCAACCTCCCACTCTGGTTCGGATCCTCCTCTGGCCAGAGAATTAGAGAATCAACCTCCCATTTTGGTTCGGATCCTTCCTCGGCCAGAGAATTAAAGAATCAACCCATCCACTTTGGTTCGGGTCCTTCCTCGGCCAGAGAACAAAAAAAAGAGACCTTTATCTTTAGCTCTCGTGGCCCACTTCCCAATATCTTCGGCTCTTGTAGCTCGCTTCCCAATTCTGGCTCTCGTAGCCTGCTTCCCTTTGGCTCCCGTAGCCTGCTTGATGCGGGACGAACACGGGGACCGACTCTACGTGGTATGGACCTTGGACTCTAGATGCAGACACGACCAACAACACATGATGGGAGAGACACTAAGCCCGACACGGAGAGCTCCTATGGGTTACACGTCGCTAACAGAAGTGCAAACTCACTCGTCGTCCCATGCGAGAGAAAGCGCGGATCGTGCGCGGTTAAGGAACCGGCAGAGTTCAAGGTAGTCTGACTCAACTTCCGGACTCGGATCGAGTCGCAGGACGGGTCACTCTCACACTCACAGCGGCGACATGGACTCACGATCTAGTACCTATCGCTCTCGGCAGCGGCAAAAGACCATATACTAAACTAGCAAGCGAATGCTGAGAAGTTGAGACCTTTACCTCCACGCACTCGGCGTGGCGAAGACAACCCCGGCCAATTCACGGACTCCCGGTTAAACAATATTCCAGTAGTACAATAATTTGACCCACTCCACGCAGGGAGGTAAAAGGTCACATGTCGGGCCCGGGAATCACGCAAATCGGGTTGACGGGCAGCATCTTGATGTCGCCCGGCGGTGCCGAACTACGCGTTTTCGTGCTTTTCGAACGGCCGATTCTACGGGTCCGTGGGGCCCACGGACGGTGCTGTCCTCTGGATCTGCGGGGGTGGGACCCACTGTGATGGGGACCCCTGGTGGCGCGCCTCCACGGACGGTGGTCGGCCGAAAATGCCGATCGGGGGTCGATTGGCCCCGATTCCCAATTGTTGAACTAGCTGCCCACGGATTTTGATTTCTATTTTCCGGCGCGCGCTCCGGCAAAAACGGCCGCTGCGATCAATCCCGACGTCGGATCGGGACGCACAAACTATCGTTGGAAAGCTATCTCCAAATCCTTCAATTTAGGCTTAGACGGAACTGTTGGATCTGGTTGGATATGGATTTTACTGAATTTACAAGTTCCTGTTGTACAGTACCTGAAATCGTAGATCTGCAGGTGAGCTGTCTGAGAACGGCCGTTGACCGCGAGGTTGATGGCCGATTCAGCTCCTGAGCTATTCATGAAAGTTGTAGGATTTTGAACAAGGAAAACGGGGATATTTGTTTGGACTGATTGGAGGTGGCTGTGATTTTTTATGATTTGTTTACTGGAGGGTGGTCGGGTCTAGGAACAGGTAGACAGCACTGTAGCTAGCTCTGAGAACGAAATTTGAAAAATAGGTGGAGGGCTGATCAAAAATCAGGGAAATTCGTGGAAGGAGGGATTGATGGGTAGAACTCCTAGTAAAATTGGGAGCCATAGAAAAAATCAAAAGGTGGATCGAAGATGTGAAACTCAGGAAAAGTGAAAAATCAGATCTGAAACTGGCAGAACTGAACTTGGAACTTGAACGAAAATGGGAAATTATCAAATCGAAAATTCATGACCCACCAAATTGTTTAGAATGTGGGGAACACCTCTGGAACATCCCCTCAAAATCCCAAGTCGATCTGAGCTCGTGGATGATAGCAGAATTTCGTGGAAGTGGCAGTGGTAGGCTGAAAATAGAACTCCGACGAACTTGATGGCAGTGCGATGGCGGCTCGTGGCGGCGGCGATGATGACCGGAACCGATAGGGGAGGCGTCACACCTCAGAATGGCAACCGTCTCAGCTGCAAGGGGGAGAGGGAGGAGAGAGGAGGGGTGCGCCCAAGGGCTGCTCCAAGCAATTTCAGATTTCATAATGCATTAATTCCTCCAAAATGGGAAATTACAAGTATTTATGTGTTACATCTCAAATCCATTGTCCACCGTTGGATCTAGGGGATGGGAATGGGTGGCCTGGATTGAGTGTGACACACACACAAAAAATACAATAAAAATATTAAGGGGGGGGGGCGGCCTATTGACTAGAGAGGCAAGGGGGGGACATAGTAGTTAGCCACCTTGGACTTTGAAGTCCACTTGTCTCCCATGTGCCTTTTACCATTCAACCTTCTAGATGCCTCCATTTGACATGTTGATTGACCCCACATGGGGCCCTAGGGCTGAGGTGGTTCAATGGAAGGGGTCTGGGGGGCCCGTGGGCCCGGGGGTCCCACTTTGCAAATAAACCCCTCTTACAAGCAAAATTACAAACCGACTAAAATGAAATAAACACACATTACACACAAATAAAGTCTGAATAAATATGATAAATGCCGAGACTCAAAGGGGAGTCTCCATGCTATCTCCGAGCCAGATGGATGCTGAGGTGGCTCGAGTCGTGCTCCGCGTGCGGTACCGGTGGCTCGGCGTAACTGCTCGGGTGTCCGCACCAATTCTCCCCGGGTGGGAGAAACTCGACCCTGTCGAGTAAGGGTCTGCATCGCTCCGGTATTGCTCCAGAAGGTCCGGATCAATCTACTGCAACTCTCCAAGCGTAATCCACGTGTCCTCGGTAGCGGGCCGTCCTCTCCATCGCACTAGGTAGCGCGGGTAGGATCCACTCCTGGTAATTGTCACCTGTTCATCCAGTATATGATCTATATGCTCACGCTGCCGTGACAAAGGGGCTGGAGGTGGACACTCAGGTGTGGGATCACTCTCAATTGGAGGAGATGGCTCGAAAGGCTCACTAGAGATCACCGCTGGGTCCCTATATGCAACTAGATCCGAAATATTAAAATTAGAGCTTATATCGTATTCCTCGGGCAGATCTACAACATACGCATTGGATCCAACGCGTTTCAACACTCTTAATGGACCTGCTCCGTGAGCTTGCAACTTCTTAACGGTTCCCGAGGGAAACCGTTCAGGTCTTACCCTGATCATGACATATTCGCCCTCTTGGAACTCTCGGTGGTGTCTATGGGCACCGGCTAACTCCTTCTACCGTGCATTGCTAGCCTTACTGTGATGACGGACGTCGTCATGCAGACTCCTAACATGCCTAACAAAAAGAAAAACACACAGATGCACACATGACCCTACACAAACCTAATGCTAGTCCGACCCAATCATATGCAAGGTGGTCCAGGACATCCGAATGTGTGCCATGCATGCATTTGACATAACCGGAGGTTAATGTCATGATGGACTCCTAGACATCCTATGATGCACCAATCATGGACATTTAGTTTGGATGTTGGAAGTCCGGGAGGTTTGGGTGGTTTAGGTGGACCGGGGGAACCAAAGTCTTCATTACCCCCAAATGACGGTTTGGACCTATTGCCATGTGAAGGTTTCCAGGCCCGAGTACGAGGAGTGTGATAGTGGACTTCCTTAAAGAGGTGGAATGGAGGTTGTGGGCCAAGGGGCCCACGAAGAAAGGGATCGAAGGGATTCAAGAATGTGTGACCCCTCGATATGGATTCCCTCATCTCAAGATCCCATGTGTGGAAGTCTAGAAGGTGTTGTTGATCTCCTTCATTCATGAAGGGGGATGAGACGGTGGGGGTATGATGGTGGACCCTCTCAAAAAGGTGGAGTAAATATGGTGGGTGACGGGGTCCACAAGAGAATGGGTCGAAGGGATCAAAGAAGGTATGACCCCTCGGACTAGGCTTCCACAAATCACTGTCCCACATTTGGAAATCTTGGAGGTGTAAATGATCACCTTCATTCATTGTGAGAGGTGGGACGGCAGTCATAGGTAGAAAGTAAGATTCCTCCCTTGGAAAAATGGGAATGAAGTCGGGCTCGGCCGGCATATGGAGGAGTAGAAGAACCTCCGTGGTAACATGACCCACGGTGTACACGGAGGTGATGGACCCTAAAGCGGGATGAGTGAAACTATGACCTGTGGGTCAGTCGAAGGCTGGAGCCAACAAGTGCGTAAATGTCAATTGCCGGTCTAACCCTTTAAGAAGGTCATCTAATGTATCCACATAGTGACTAGACCGAAAAATGGTGTGAAATGAATTGATTGGCACCAGAGGTAGGATAGGGTCCATAGATGGGAGGGGAGATGGGGCCAAGCCATCCTTGAGCCAGCTAAGGAGTGGCTCGGCTATGAGTAGCTTTCCCGTTAGAAACACGGGTAGCTGTGGCTGAGATGGCTCCGAACAAAGATCGGAGAGTGAGACTTCTCCAACTCTTTTGTCCCCTAGGGCTAGAGATGTCCGAGTGGGACACTGTCCGGCAAAGTGGCCGAACTCCTAGCAGCGATAACACTGCTGCCGTGACCCACTACGCTCCTTGATAAGTCGATCTTGACCCCTATCCTCCTGATGGACAGGGGGTGCAGGCAATGGGGCTCTCGTGGGTGGGGGAAGAGGATCCACTATGATGAGGAGAGGACCTTGGGATTGCACCTTAGATGGCAACGGGTTGGGGCTACCGATTGCTACCTCCTTAGGCTCGTGTAAGAGTACATCACTAGGAGTACGTGTCCTATCCACCCCATCCAACCGGTCCAAAATCATTTGCATAAGTTCGGCAACGGAGTGGATTGGAATAGGGATATCATGGTGGACTCGCCTGTAGTCAACCGTCCTAGGATTGGGTCTTGCCTCATCTACGTGTGGGGCTCTTTGTCTCCGACTAGGACCCACTTGGTTGGAAGTGATTGGGTGGGGCCGGTTGGAGGTGACCGGTTGGGGAACATAGACCTTCCTAAGCTCTCTCTTCATGTCCCACCATGATTCGATGGCCCATTGCCTCCGAACCTCTCTCAAGCGCTCAATGTGGTCCCACTTTTTGGCGGCCTTGTGTAGAAGCCTCTCCTTGGCAAAATAGAATTGCCCGGCTTCGGACATGGTATAACAATCAAAGTATGTGTCTATGGCGGCCTCCCACTTGAGGTAGTCGCCCGGGCCATTGGAGCCATAAAAATCCGAGGCTTCGGGCCTACGGAAGTGGAGTGGGTGGTTGCCAAGCCCATGGGTGGACCAACGGCCATATTGCCCGGGTGATGGGGATTCCATGTGAATTTGGCGGAACTACATGCTAGACATGCCGACACGTGGAGACAGACACTAGACAATGCAAGGTTGGAATGCACTAACTAATGCAAACACCGACTAATGCACCTAGACCTAAACCAATATCCGGCACGTGGCGGAGATAAGCGATCCGAAGATCACTCGCGCAAGTACGCTACCTTCCCGATAGGCATAACCTAATGTTCGGGCAACGCCTTTTAATATACCGGGATATTAGGTGAAATGCAATTTGAAAACACTCTTTTTTTGTTTGTTTTGAAAATAAAGATGATCTTAGACTCGACTTAGACCATGCAAAGACTTATGCAAAGACTACCCTAGACTCGACTCGCTCTGATACCAAACTGATGCGGGACGGACACGGGGACCGACTCTACGTGGTATGGACCTCAGACTCTAGATGCGGACACGACCAGCAACACATGATGGGAGAGACACTAAGCCTGACACGGAGAGCTCCTATGGGTTACACGTCGCTAACAGAAGTGCAAACTCACTCGTCGTCCCATGCGAGAGAAAGCGTGGATCGTGCGCGGTTAAGGAACCGACAGAGTTCAAGGTAGTCTGACTCAACTTCCGGACTCGGATCGAGTCGCGAGACGGGTCACTCTCACACTCACAGCGGCGACATGGACTTACAGGCTAGTACCTATCGCTCTCGGCAGCGGCAAAAGACTATATACTAAACTAGCAAGCGAATGTCAAGAAGTTGAGACCTTTACCTCCACGCACCCGACGTGGCGAAGACAACCCCGACCAATTCACGGACTCCTGGTTAAACAATATTCCAGCAGTACAATAATTTGACCCACTCCACGCAGGGAGGTAAAAGGTCACATGTGCGGCCCGGGAATCACGCAAATCGGGTTGACGGGCAGCATCTTGATGTCGCCCGACGGTGTCGAACTCCGCATTTTCGTGCTTTCCGAACGGCGGATTCTACGGGTCTGTGGGGCCCACGGACGACGCTGTCCTCCGGATCTGCGGGGGTGGGACCCACTATGATGGGGACCCCTGGTGGCGCGCCTCCACGGACGGTGGTCGATCAGAAATGCCGATCGGGGGTCGATTGGCCCCGATTCCCAATTGTTGAACTAGCTACCCACGGATTTTGATTTCTGTGCTTCGACATTTAGCCAATTTTGATGACCAAACCAGCACTGACCCTTGTTATCATCGTCAAGATCGGTCAGTATCCTGTTAACCTGGACCTTTCATCCTCGTTAATAAATAAACCCATCTTTGCTTCGGCAATTAGCCAATGCTGATGAATAAACCAGCACTGACCCTTGTCATCATCGTCAAGATCGGTTAGTATCCCGTTAACCCAAACCTTTCATCCTCGTTAATGAATAAACCTATCTTTGCTTTGGCATTTAGCCTATGAACATGAACAAACCAACGCTGATTCTTATCATCATCGGCAAGGTTAGTCAATGAATCATTAACCCAGACCTTTCATCCTCGTTAATGATAAAACTTATCTTTGCTTCGACATTTAGCCAATGTCGATAAACGAACCAGAACATACCCTTGTCATCATCGGCAAGATAGGTCAGTATCCCGTTAACCTGGACCTTTCGTCCTCGCTAATAAATAAACATATCCTTGCTTTGATAGGTAGCCAATGCAAACGAACAAACCCCCGCTCGCCTTGGCGTAAGTTCTACAAATCAACTCATTGCCAAATGCCTCAGCAAAGATAGGCGATTATGTTTCAAAAGAAAAATGTAATGAGGCTTAAAATAGAGGTTCCTCACCATACTTATCCAGATATTCTGGATAAGGGCAAAAACGGCCATAACCCGGCTGTGGCGAAAACCCGAAAGGGCGCTGCAGGCAAAATTGGGCACCCCGTCACGTGAAAACCTGAAAGGGCGTGTGGGCAAAAGCACGAGGGGGCTGGCTCTAGTGAAAACCCGAAAAGGCACTTGAGTCGGTAATATGGTCCAAACAAAAAAATGATGTTGAAAATGATGTTGCTACCTTACTTTTCATTCATGTCCCATGGGAATCCATTTGTGGGACAGATGTATCATGTCCCACTGGCATAAGCCTTACGCCTATGCTGTAACAAACTCCTTTGCTTTGGCATTCCCCATGCCGATGAACAAACCTGACGTTGATTTTCATCATCATCGGTGAAATCGATGAACAAACCATCTACTCGGACCCTTCATCCCTGTCGAGAAATAATCTCACTCCTTGTCTTTTGTCTTTTAAACGCACTAACGAGTGTGTCATTTGCAAACCTCGTCACCATCGGCGAGGTCTATGAACAAACTATTGGCCTCACCCTCTGGCCCTGTCAGCCCATAAACCCCTTTTATCCTCTGGCATTCATCCTATACAAATCAAAAGTTTGGCCTCAGAAAAAGTTGCACCGCGGTGGAGCAAACCCCTCATACCTTCCCTAAAGGCGTGAGCGCTCTCCTGCCCTAGTAGCTAATATACCCCGGGCTAGATAAATTGGCAGCACACCTATGTCTAAATCGACCGAAGAAAGAGATAAGAAAGGAATGAAAGCTGTAACTCAGCAAAAAAAAGAGTACATAGTACTCGGGGCATCCCCTGGGATACATGAAAATTCACAAAAAGGGTTGGAAACAAAAGGACTAATGTAATGAACGACGGAAGATGTCCTCAAACTCCAAAATCCCCAGAGAGGGATGACGGATTAACTTTTATAAATGAGATTCTTCAGCTTGGAGCCGCATTAGTTTCTCCTCAAGAGACACAGCTTGTCCTTTCGCCAACTCTGCCTCCTCTATATTCTGGACTTGTAGATGCTCAGTCGACTCCATTTATGCTTCGGCCCAAGTGAGTTTGGCACGTAGTTCAGCTATCTGAGCCTTCAAAGAAGTGTGGCGTTGACTGGAATCATCGGTGGCATCTCGCATCTGTCGGGCAGTTCCCCTCAATGACTGAAGGGTAGTTAGGCACTCTGCTCACTTGAATTTTATGGCCGTCAGTTGGTCTGCTAGACCATGGCCAATGAACTTCCTTCTGTTCACATACTTCAGAAGTAGAACCACTCGCTACGTCCAGTCCTCCATGGGGCAGCCGAAAGCTAATAGTGTGCAGGAGATTTGCTCTACCAGACCCCTTAGTTGCACGTAAGACAAGTCCTGGCAGGTCATCACAGTCTACCTCAGCGTCTCCAAATATTGCCATACTAGGTCGCTTGATGACTGCAGACCGAGTGATGACGTATCAGGGAGGTGAAATTCTACACGACTATCGACTGTGGCCCAAATATCACCGTCCGGTTCTAAAGACGATGATGGCATGTCATGCATGACACCTGGACCGAGACCGGCCCCGGCTGTTAATGCAATAGAGGAAGTGTCAATAATGGCAATCTCTTTCCCAACCTCTGCCACAGGCACCGCAGCTTGAGCCTCAACAACAGGGAGTGGTTGGTCACCTTCTCCAGCTTGTCCAGTTTCCATCAATGTCGATTCAGTGCCGAGGGCTAGAGTCATGGAGACCCTGGTTGCTCCTTCCGTAATCTCTCCCGCTTCTATTGCAGGAATGTCCTCTTCACCTTGAAGTAATTCTTCACCGATGCTGAGTTGCTGCTGCTCCAGAGCCATGGTCAGCTGGTCAAACCCCGCAATCACTCCTGGCACTTCCAAGCCCACTGTCATCATATAATCCTTTGTGATGAGGACATCAAGGGTTTATGGGATGTGTATTAGTGTGTATTGGCTTGTATAGGTGTGTATTATGGGTTGTATTAGCTTGAAAGTGTGTATTTTTTTTATTTCTTTCATTTGGGCTCTCATTGTAAGGCTTTAAGTAAGCCATTGGGCCACATTTCTAGGAAGAGTCCATTACTAGGTTGCCTTAGTAGAGTCCATTAGGAGTTATTGTCATATTGGACCTTAATGCCACCCTTATGGACCTTAATAGCCATTTAAGGCCCAATTGGGCCACTTCCTCTCATGGGCTATCTAGGTGGGAGACTCCATGGACCAAGCATGGATTGTGGGTTGGATTGGCTGGCCTTGGACCAGCCTAGGCCCAAGAGAAGCCCATGAAGGGGGCGCCCCATTCTTCGGCCTTATTAGGCTTGGTTGGTGAAAATTAGGTAAGTTTGAATGGAAATGGTCCAAGTTTGATTAGATTAATGGTTAAAGTTTTGACCACATGGGAGAAATATTTAGGAACTCCCTAATATGCCCTTCCAAACCATAGATCTATGGGCATTTAGTGTGTTTTTACATTTATTATATATAGCTTGTATTTTCCAATTGATTGAATTAATGAAAGTGACAAAAGCATTGTGCAAGAGCCCCCCTTGTGAGAATTTCGACCTCCCCCCTCTCTCCCCCTGGTTTTCTTCATCCCCAACCCCCAATTCTAGAGTGGAACCCTTCTATCTCCTCCCCCTCAATCTCTGAGTTCATCTCCGGTGCCGCCGCCGCCGTTCGTGCCGCCTTCGAGCAGCCGCGAAGTCGACTTCGGTGTTCTATCCATCCTGGACAGAAGCTTCTTCTCGGAATTCCTTCTATCAACTCCAACATCCTCTTGATCTTAAATTTTCAGAGGGTGTTCCTATCTTCCACCCCATCATCCACAAATAAATTCAGGTCCAAAATCTCTTGTTTAGTATTTTTCCATTTTCGTGCATCTTTCACTCCCAGATCTGTTTTGTCTCTATCTACAGTGACAGCAGCCCTGTATTTCTCACCTCCGACCCTCTTTTTGATTTTTCCAAACCCTCACAATTTTACTGGGAGTTCTATCCATCATCCCCTACATCTACTATTTTTATTGATTTTTGATCCTCCCTCTATCCATTTTTCACAATTCGTGTTCTATCTCAGCTACAGCACTTTTAGCCCACTTCCAGATCTGACCCACTGCTAGTGAAAAACTCCTATCAATTCGTAGACACATCCAAACTTGTCCAAACCAGTTTTGCCGTTTTCATAGCTCAATTTCCCACAACGTTCATGAAGAGGTCGAAGTCTGAATCCAAGGGTTTCATAGCAGTCAAAGGCAGTTCCCAGAGAATAGCCCTGCAGATCTGAGTGTTCGGATACTGTACAATAGGAAGTTGTAAATTCATTAAAGCCTAGATCCGTGCAGATCCAGGCAAGATCTCTAGGCCTAAGTTGAAGGATTTGAAGTTAGCATTCCAATGGCGCCAGTCTCGTGTCGATCCGACATCGGGGCTGATCGTAGCTCCCGTTCTCGCCGGGACGCACGCTGAAAACCAGAAGCTGCAGATCTGTGGCCGGTTATCCCGACCGGTGCCGAACGGAGCCGCCTGGCCTCCGACCGGTGAACCAGCGTGCCGCCAGCCCAGGGAACACTTCCACAAGTGTCCCCACCACAGTGGTGACACCGGGTCCCACACGGCCCCTCCGGACGGCACGTAGGCCCCACTGTCACGTGTTCGGGTGTTGCCGAATCAACGCGAGAAGCCGCCCGTCAACCCGAATTCGGTCCTCCTGGGCCCAGTTGTGTAGTCCCTTACCTCCCTGCATGGAGTGGGCGATATTTCATTGCTGTCATCATTGTGTAATATTTATCCCGAGAGTACGAGTTCCGGCCGGGTCTGTCTTCCCCACGCCGAGCGCGTGGAGGTATCGCATTCGCTCCCTTACTTGGCATTTTGCTTAATTCATATATATTTGTTTATGCCGTTGCTAGAGAGCATGTGTACGGATATCCAACTCGCTTTATCTATTCATTACCGCTGCTGCGAGAGAGTGCGAGACCCTCCCGTGACCCGATCCGGGCACACGAGAGAGCCCACCACCCTAGCTCACTGTCGGTTTCTCAACCGTGCACGTCCGGCGCTTCCCTCGTTAAGGGACAACCGTGAGCTTGTCGTGTCCGTGTCTCATCCCGCATCAATTTGGTATCAGAGAATGGTTGAGTCTAGGGTGTCTAAAAAAAAAAAGAAAAGAGTGTCATTTACGTATAGTCATTAGTCATTGTCTAAGTCATGTTTAGGGTCATCATTGTTTTAAAACAAAAAAAAGTATCTTTTGGGTCGCATACATCCCTTTAATCGGTATATCAAAAGGTGTTGTCCGAACGTTAGGCTACGCCTATCGGGAAGGCCGCACACTTGTGCGAGTGATCTTCGGATCGGTTAGCTCCGCCACGTACCGAGTCTTAGTCGTCATGTCTAGGGTTGTAGTCCATTGTCTAGTTGGTTTATCTACTAGTGTCGACATGGCCATCCACTAGCTTCTCCGTGTCCCATGGATTACCGAACACCCGGATCTTATCCATGGTGGCGATACTATCTCAAATGGAAGGACCACCCGAATCACCCCACTAGGCCCGAGACCCGGGACTTCTACGGGTCTGATGACCTAGGTGACTACCTAGAGTGGGAAGCCATTATGGACGACTACTTCGAGGTGTACAATATGTACGGGCCCATGCAAGTCGATGTTGCCAAAAGGTGACTTTTTGGTGAAGCCGCCGAAACTTGGAGGGACATCAAATATTGGAGGGAGGATAGGAATCAGAGGCCCATCGAGTCATGGTGGGAAATGAAGAGAGCGCTTAGGAGGGTCTACTTTCCCCGCCCACCTACCTCCAACCACGGAGGTCATACCACTCACCAACCCCACCAACTCACCCACAATCAAGTGGGCCACACCTCTACCCAATCCCACCCCTTCACCGCCGTCCAAGCCCACCAAGGCGACCCCAATCTAATGGCCCGCCCAGCCACCTCCAACCAACCTCCCCTTGGCACCCCCAGCCCAACCCACTCAAGTACCTCCAACCGAGTGGAAGCCCCGCTTATAGCTAAGCCTAGGACCACACCTAGGCCGAGGGACGAGGAGAGAGTCCACCCCAAGGTCCCTACTCCAACCCGCTCCTTTGAGGAATTCGAGAAAATGATTTCGGATTTGTTGGAAAGGGTAAGAGCTTCTTCACCCTCGAGAGCTCCAATGCCACCACCCTCTACGTCCGAACGTGATTCGGAACCATCTCATTTGGAGCCACCAAGGCCCGAGCCACCCGTATTTCTAACGGGTACACTATACATCGCCGAGCCACTTTTTAGTTGGCTCAAGGATGGCTTGGTCCCACCTCCCTTTCCATCCATGGACCCCATCCTACCTATAGTGCCGGTCAACTCATTCCATACCACATTTCGATCTCGTCACCATGTTGATACGTTGGACGATCTTGTCATGGGATTAGATTCGCAATGGGAGTTGACGCATCTTTTGGCCCGAGGCTTTGACCAACCCGCTAGTCTTAGCTTCACCCATCCGGCCTTCGAGTCCATTACCTCCGAGTGCACCGTGGGTTGTGTCACCACGGAGGTTCTTCTACTTCTCCCGCTACCGGACGAGCCCGAATTCATACCCTTTTGTCCGAGGGAAGAATCATACTTCTTGCCTACGATCCCCGTCCCACTCGTCACAATTCAAGAAGGTGACTATCCACACCTTCAAAACTTCTACACGTGGGACCGTGACTTATGGGAACCCACCACAAGGGGTCATACCTTCTTTGATCCCTTTGACCCACTCCCTAGTGGATCCTTAGACCCTCCATATATACTTCACTTCTTAGAGGGAATCCACTATCACACTCCTACCCCACGGGCCGGGTCATCTACACCCACCAAGCCCGTACACCTACAAGATACACCATCATCTAGGGGAGATACTCTTGGCCCTCCCACATCCACATCCCATATGCATGCATGGCCCACCTTAGGAGGTCTAGGATTTCCGCATGATGTCGACCACCGATTACGTCAGATGCATGCATGGCACACATTCGGGTGTCCTGGTCCGCCGTCACCCATGTATGGGTCGGACTAACATTAGGTGTGTCTAGGGTCATAGATGAGTCGGTGTGCTTTTTCTTTGTGTGGTATGTCTGTCTGCATGTGTCTTGTGCAAGCTCGTTGTCATTCTCTTATGAGTAAGAGGCGATTGGACTCGCTCGAGGAGTATGGGATCGGTTCTATAGCTACACCCGGATCTAGTCACCTACAGGGACTCAGCGGTGATTCCAAGTGAGTCTTCGAGCCGCCTCCTTCCCTTTTGAGAGTGCCCCATTCGGAGTGTTCACCTTTAGCCCATAGCAGTTCGTGCATATCGAGTATATATGGAATGAGCAGGTTACGGTCACTTGGAGTGGAGCATACCCGCGTTACTTGGCACGGTGACGGATCCGCCGGAATACTCGAGCACCCATACCCCTACTCGACGGGGTCGAGTTCCTCCCACCCGGGGAGAATTGATGAGGACATCAAGGGTTTATGGGATGTGTATTAGTGTGTATTGACTTGTATAGGTGTGTATTATGGGTTGTATTAGCTTGAAAGTGTGTATTTTTTTTATTTCTTTCATTTGGGCTCTCTTTGTAAGGCTTTAAGTAAGCCATTGGGCCACATTTCTAGGAAGAGTCCATTACTAGGTTGCCTTAGTAGAGTCCATTAGGAGTTATTGTCATATTGGACCTTAATGCCACCCTTATGGACCTTAATAGCCATTTAAGGCCCAATTGAGCCACTTCCTCTCATGGGCTATCTAGGTGGGAGAATCCATGGACCAAGCATGGATTGTGGGTTGGATTGGCTGGCCTTGGACCAGCCTAGGCCCAAGAGAAGCCCATGAAGGGGGCGCCCCATTCTTTGGCCTTATTAGGCTTGGTTGGTGAAAATTAGGTAAGTTTGAATGGAAATGGTCCAAGTTTGATTAGATTAATGGTTAAAGTTTTGACCACATGGGAGAAATATTTAGGAACTCCCTAATATGCCCTTCCAAACCATAGATCTATGGGCATTTAGTGTCTTTTTACATTTATTATATATAACTTGTATTTTCCAATTGATTGAATTAATGAAAGTGAAAAAAGTATTGTGCAAGAGCCCCCCTTGTGGGAATTTCGACCTCCCCTCTCTCTCCCCCTAGTTTTCTTCATCCCCAACCCCCAATTCTAGAGTGGAACCCTTCTATCTCCTCCCCCTCAATCTCTGAGTTCATCCCCGGTGCCGCCTTAGAGCTGCCACGAAGTCGACTTCGGTGTTCTGTCCATCCTGGACAGAAGCTTCTTCTCGGAATTCCTTCTATCAACTCTGACATCCTCTTGATCTTAAATTTTCAGAGGGTGTTCCTATCTTCCACCCCATCATCCACAAAACAATTCAGGTCCAAAATCCCTCGTTTAGTATTTTTTCATTTTCGTGCATCTTTCACTCCCAGATCTGTTTTGTCTCTGTCTACAGTGACAGCAGCCCTATGTTTCTCACCTCCGACCCTCTTTTTGATTTTTTCAAACCCTCCCAATTTTACTGGGAGTTCTGTCCATCATCCTCTACATCTACCATTTTTATTGATTTTTGATCCGCCCTCTATCCATTTTTCACAATTCGTGTTCTATCTCAGCTACAGTGCTTTCAGCCCACTTCCAGATCCGACCCACTATTAGTGAAAAACTCCTATCAATTCGTAGCCACATCCAAACTTATCCAACATAATTTTGCCGTTTTCCTAGCTCACTTTCCCACAATGTTCATGAAGAGGTTGAAGTCTGAATCCAAGGGTTCATAGCGGTCAAAGGCAGTTCTCAGAGAATATCCCTGTAGATCTGAGTGTTCAGATACTGTACAACAGGAAGTTGTAAATTCATTAAAGCCCAGATCCGTGCAGATCAAAGCCAGATCTCTAAGCCTTGGTTGAAGGATTTAAAGTTAGCGTTCCAACGGCGCCAGTCTCGTGTCTATCCGACATTGGGGCTGATCGCAGCTCCCGTTCTCGCCGGGACGCACGCTGAAAACCAGAAGCTGTAGATCCGTGGCCGGATATCCCGACCGGTGCCGAACGGAGCCGCCTGGCCTCCGGCCGGCGAACCAGCATGCCGCCAGCCTAGGGAACACTTCCAAAAGTATCCCCACCACAGTGGTGACACCGGGTCCCACACGGCCCCTCCGGACGGCACGTGGGCCCCACCGTCACGTGTTCGGGTGTTGCTGAATCAACGCGAGAAGCCGCCCGTCAACCCGAATTCGGTCCTCCCGGGCCCAGTTGTGTAGCCCCTTACCTCCCTGCGTGGAGTGGGCGATATTTCATTGCTGTCATCATTGTGTAATATTTATCCCAGGAGTACGAGTTCCGACCGGGTCCGTCTTCCCCACGCCGAGCGCGTGGAGGTATCGTATTCGCTCCCTTACTTGGCATTTTGCTTACTTCATATATATTTGTTTATGCCGCTGCTAGAGAGCATGTGTAGGGATATCTAGCTCGCTTTATCTATTCATTACCGCTGCTGCGAGAGAGTGCGAGACCATCCCGTGACCCGATCTGGGCACACGAGAGAGCCGATCACCCTAGCTCATTGCCGGTTTCTCAACCGCGCACGTCTGACGCTTCCCTCGTTAAGCGACAGTCACGAGCTTGTCGTGTCCGTGGTCTCGTCCCGCATCACTTTGGATACCGCAGGGTTATGGGCCTCAGGACAGGGGTGGAAGAGGTATCATTACGGTGATGGCCAACAAGGTCACTTCGGTCGGAATAGCAGGAGCCTTCAAAAAAAATATGAGCATAAAATATGTCAAAGGGCCGATACAATGACCAATGAGGATAAGCACAAGACTAGAGGGGAGACTCTTACCTCAGCCAGCACCAAGCTCAAATCTCTAACAGCAAAGACCATCGTCTCCATCATCCCTGCCCCCTCTCCTACGGAGGGACCAGGTGGCCCAAAGCTACTCCATGACAGCCGTGGTGGACTGAAAATTGTGAAATCACATTCATAAGCAGAAGACACCTCGGCATCTTCGGTCTCCGTTTCCACCATTGGAAACTCCTCGTCACTAGAGCTGTCACCATAATCCACCTGCTCCATCGAAGAGGAGCTTTGTTCCTACACCAGACCCTTCCCTTTAGAAACAGACGGCTCCTGAGCAGAATGGCCCGCAGGAGGAGCATCTTGCTTAGTAGAAGCTTGCTCAGTCGGTTCCACAGCTAGAGCAATAAGCGAATGAGCTTCGGGAGTAGGCTGACTCCCCTAAACAATCTCTTGCTCAGCAAAAGTCCCCTCGATCGGCTCTGCAGCAGGGGGAGAAGGCAGCCGGACTTCGACTGGAACTGAAAAGGAAGTGATGTGACGCCACCTTGGGGGTGGCAGCCAATCGACCGATGCCCTTGGACCTACAACCCGCAAGCATGCAATTTTGACGGCGGACTCACTCGAGCGGACTCACCCGCTTGGCGCACACTAGGGCCCGTAGGCAACCCAGTGATGGTGGTGAGGGTCTGGGATGGGACCTCACTGCTGCGAGGGTTGGCTAGCCTATGATTGAACCCCTAAGGGCCCTGGGATGCCCACTCTCGGGGGTGGCTAGCACGCCAAGGACATGGGGTATAGTATCTCTCTCACAAATCACCCGCGGTAGCACTCAATTGATGTAAATTTGGGACTGGGCACTCTCTCACCGTCCGACAGAGCTAAGAGAAAATACTAATTAAGTAAGATAAATCAGCAAAGAGAGGGGGGCAGGAGCTCACCTGATCAGCATGAATACGCCGATCCCGGCCGGAGATGATGACGAGCGGGGAGGCGTGGGCATGCACCCGCACGCCGCGTCGGTGTAGCTTCGGATGGCAACCTGCTAATACATGCACTACGCCCCTTGCAAGGGGGTTGGACTAGGGGTGGGGGAGTAGAATTACAACCAAAATCTACCTCCACGCAGGGAGGGGTGCTCAACCGGCCAGGCGGGGAGGGAAAAGCCAAGCTAGGAACTAATTGGAAGGCGGTTGTCGGTTCTATCCGCTCTCTGGAATAGGGGACATGCAGTTGATGTCGGCGCTGCTGCGGTCACTCCTGGACTCTGTTTGCTACAAAACCAGGGGCAAAACCTCCTGGGTTGGCCCATGAGGATGTCATATTTTTGGGAGGACTTCTGGTTGCCGGCGTTGGTCGGGACAAGGCCGTGAGCAGGGTCTCTGTTCTCTAGTTCTGTCTGCCTCAGCACCACTGCCGCAGGAAGATGAGGTTGCCACAGGTGCTCCTGGGCTATGATTTGGGCGTGGCTGGAATCGTTGGATTTGTTGTTGAACCCTCTTCAAAATGAGATGCACGGGGACATGGGAGGAGGTCAGTGTAGACAGGGACAACCCGAAGAGTGATCGGGTGTCTGTTCAATCCCAGAGTGGACAGAACAGCGCACCCGAGGGAGAAAATTGAGAAATCGCTGCTCCGGATGCCAAACAGGGTGCCGGTTCTTGGTAATGGAAGAAGACTTGTCGTAGAAGCTCTCAGCCAAGTGGAGCCTCAAGAAGCATAGGAATGTGTCTGTGGGAGCTTCTAGAAGTTGCTTCAGGTTGCTGACCGGACCTATCCTGTGCAGTCGGAGAAGAACGGCTCTCCTTGACAGTCATGAACTCAGACGGGGACGAGATCTCCACCGTTGCAAGGCAGACAGGAAGACGAATCCAACGGTATAAGATATGCCTCAAGGAGCTTCACAGTGACATCGTGGGAGCCTCTGCAAGTCGATAGAACACTGCGGCCTGCGAGCTGGAACAGGTTGATTGAAGATGATAGGTGGGAAATGGGGTAGATGAGAGGGGAAATGGGGTGGATGGGTGTGGGGGTGACCGCAGGCTGTGAGGGGGGTCTGGGAGGGGGCAAACCAAGGTGAGGAAGGGGGAGAAGGGGGGCTAGAAGGGGGTCTAGCAGGTGGTGGAAGGGAGAGCTGTGAATTTGGTGTTGGGAGGGAAAGGGAGAGGGAGATCTCTCTCCCTTGGGGAGTCTAGGGCATGGGGGAGGAGAGAGTGGAGGGAAAATATTCAAATGTCCATTGGGAGTTGTAGGATTGTGTGGGGAATAGGGTGGATTGTGTTGGGGAGAGGGAGATTGTGTTGGGAGAGCCAAGATTCTCCTAGGGAGGGAGGAGATTTGGTGGTAGTTGGGAGAGGGGGTAATTAATGCTCCTAGAGAAGTGAAGGGTCTCTAGATGAGGTGGAGGGTGATGGATGAGGTGGAGGATGATGTGGAGGGGTGAGGAGAGAGAAAGGGGCGCATGTTTTAGAGAGAGAAAGTGGAGGAGAGAGAGAATGGCTTCCTAGAGAGAGAGAGGTAGAGAGAGAGGGGGGATAGGGGCTTCTCACCCACTCAATTGGCTTCTCACCAAAAGAAGAAGATTTAAGTTGGACACTAGAAAATTTAAATATTCATTCATTCATTAACTTCAAATGGGGAGATGGTGGTCCTATTTATAAGGATCCCATAATTTACAATAAGTCAATGACTTTAGTACTAATGACAAATAACCAAGGGGAAGGGGGCACCCTTGGGCCTAGCCCAATGAATTGGTCCCATTAACTAACTTTAATAAACCTAATCACACATAACTTAGGTAGATGACTCATTAACCAAGGTACATGACTCAAATAAAAAGGAAATTACAATGATATGACTCAAAAAAATATGAAAATTTCATGACTCGACTCAGAAAAATGTGACGGCCACAATGGAACTAAGCCGGTGAGCAATCAGAGCTGTGGAAAAATGTGAAGGGCGAGAGATGCCCCCATCATACCCCCGGGGTGCGAAGAACTCGACTCCGTCGAGTATGGGTCCACCGGGGAAGAGGTCCTTCAATGCAGCTCCGGGCGAGCCACAACCTCCAAACTCAACCTCGCGTCCTTAGCCGGGGGACGGCTCTTCATCCTCTCAAGGTGGCTCGGGCACACCCTCTTGCTAGTGATGGTACCCTGCTTGCCTAGTATTACCTTCGTGTGCACACGTCGGACTCTCAAGCTGATATGTGGAGGCTCTCCAAGGGTGTCACTCACAAAGGTAGGGGTAGGCTCAAGGTGCTCACTGGGATCCACCGCGGTGCCCTTAGAGGGTGCTAGATCTACCATGTGAAAAGTGGGATATATCCCAAAATCCCATCGGTAAATCCAACCCATAAGCCAGGTTGCCAAAGCCACTCGGAACATGGAAGGTCCAAGTCCTCGTGCCCTTGATTTGGAGGTGACCCTAAGGTTGAGCCATTCCAAAGCCACCATCGTAAGGTTACCTACTTGGAATCCAAAGTGGCACTTGCAAGTTTTTACCCGTTCATTATGAACCTCACCGCCCGTTGCTAGATGCTTGCTTGAATGAGTATGCCACGAGATACGGTGCGGTGTGGGTGGGAAGTGCGTGGTATGCAAAGGGGGACTGTGGCAACCATAAGTGGATCTATCATGCAATGCGGCTATGTAAACCTTGATGGACCTAGGAGGGCCGAGGCACCCGTAGGTGAATCTATCATGCAGGGGTGAAGCAAATGCCGGGGGACCAGGGCAGCCATGTATGAACCTATCATGCTCTAGACCCAACTTGTTGATGCCGATGGATGGGGGACGGCCGGCACACCCAAATACGGATCACTCATACTTTCGACTTGACATGTGGGTGTGATGAATGAAAGGACTTGACTTACTAATCATGCCAACTTGTGTGAGGTGCCAAGACACATGCATTCCTACTCCAAAGAAGATTTCTTTGTGAGGGGTTGTGGGATGACCTTTGAACTTCCATTGGAAAGGATCGAAGGGATCTATGAAGGTGGACATCATGGGGTGAGGCACAACCTTATTACCTAGGGATATGTGGCCCAATGTCATGGCTCCCAAGGTGTGACCCGAGTCAAGGACTTGGTGGATTGGACCAAACATGGTGGGTTGGGGAAGAAAAAGGTGGGTGGTGGGCAAGGCGGTTGGGTCCCATGGGTTCCCTGACCCCCATTGGAAGGGATCAAAGGGATCATAAAAAGGGTTATCAAGGGGGAGGGGCCCTATGTCCTCAAGATCCTCAAATGATGGTGGGTCATCCTCCTCTAATGAAACAATTGGGTCGAAGTTCTTGGTGGGTGGGTCGGTCATGAGGGGAGAGCTTGGCTTTCTACCCGATATAAGAAGCTCCAAATTGAGGAGAGGTTCGGGCTCATCGGGTGTGGGGAGGAATAGAAGGAGGTCTCTAGTGTAGCAACCAATGGTGCAAACCGAGGTGATAGACCCGATGCATAGGTGTAGGAGGCCAAGGCTCCTAGGTTGTTCGGACATAGGGGTCAACATGCTAGTGAACTCAATTTGCCATGCTAAGCCCTTAAGAAGATCCTCTAAGGTCTCCACTTGATAGGATGCTTGGATTGTGGTGTGATAGGAGAAGAAGGGCACTATAGGAAGGTTTTGTTCTATGGGAGGGAAAACATGGGCCGTGATCTCTCTAATTGGGCTCTCATTTAGCCAACTAACAAGGGGTTCTCCTAAGATGAGCTCGGCCCCAACTGGAGAGGGTGATGTAAGGTGAAGACCATCGTGTGAGGTTTCTTCTTCAACTTGGACATGGATTTCCTCTTAGGTGGGGAGTGGTTTTGGAGTGTTCACCACTATGGGGTCGGGTATGAGTTCCTCTACCAAGGACGTGAGAGGATCTTTTGGGGTGATGAGGGTTGGTGTGTGCTGCTCCCGGGGTGGAGGGTAAAGGGAAACTTGGATTGGGATTGGTAGGGGAAGTAGTGGAGGCCTAGGTTGGGGTAGGATTGGGGTTGGGAGTGGAAGGTGGGTTGAGTGAGGGGGTTTGGGTTGATTGGATTTGGTGGGGGTGTTCCTTTTACAGGATGATGGAGGGGTAGTGGTGGGAACCAAGGGGGCTTGTGGGGTATGGGTTTGGTGAGGGATCGTGGGATGGGAGGTGGTGGCCGTCATGGGCCTAGGTGGAGGGATGGACAAGGGGTCCACTTAGGTTTGAATGGTGAGGGTTGGGTGAGTGGTGGTCCTCATTGGGGAAATCAGGTCGGTTAGAGGTCTCTTCCCCTTGGGATCGGCTGATTCTGGAGGGGTGGGAGTGGGGGCCAATTTGGTTTGGATATTGTGGACTGTGGAAGGGGGTTTTGGTTGGGGTGTGGGGGCCCTCGTGGGGTTAGGTGGAGATGTGGATGCTTGGATCATTTGGGTTTTAAGGGAGAGGATTTGGTGGAGAAGTGTAGTGATGATGGTTGAGAGGGAATTTGTTGGGAGTGGTGGGGGTGGAGGCCTAAGGGTGATCTCAAGTTGGCCGAGTGGGGATGGAGGAGTGGTAGTGCTCCTCGGGCTACGGGTGTTTGAGTAGGAGGGGTGGGAATATTTAGGGATGTAGATCTTCTTAAGTTCTACCTTTATCTCTTCCCATGAGTGAATAGGTTCTTGTCTTTCAACCCTCCTTAAGCCCAATATGCTCCGCCACTTTTCCTTGGCTTGACCCTGAAGTCATCCCTTGGCCTTGAGGACTCTCGCGGGTCCATATACCCAAGTCTCTTCAAAGTACCTTTCTATGGTAGCCTCCCACCTAAGGTAATCACTAGAACATTATCCGTCAAAGATAATATCCCTATCTAGAATGAAGTCCATGGGTGGCGAGTAGGCTAAGTAGGAAATGGCCATGATGAACGGGGGCATAAATGCAATGGCCCTAGGACAAGACTTAGTAGAGACAAGTCTAGAACTTGCTCTGATACCAATTGATGTGACACCACCTTGGCGGTGGCAGCAACTCGACCGATGCCCTTGGACCTACAACCCACAAGCATGCAATTTTGATGGCGGACTCACTCGAGCGGACTCACCCGCTTGGCGCACACTAGGGCCCATAGGCAACCCGGTGATGGTGGTGAGGATCCGGGATGGGACCTCGCTGCTGCAAGGGTTGGCTAGCCTAAGATTGAACCCCTAAGGGCCCTGGGATGCCCACTCTCGAGGGCGGCTAGCACGCCAAGGGCGTGGGGTATAGTATCTCTCTCACAAATCACCCGTGGTAGCACTCAATTGATGTAAATTTGGGACCGGACACTCTCTCACCGTCCGACGGAGCTAAGAGGAAATACTAATTAAGCAAGATAAATCAGCAAAGAGAGGGGGGCAGGAGCTCACCTGATCAGCATGAATACGCCGATCCCGGTTGGAGACGATGACGAGCGGGGAGGCGTGGGCATGAACCCGCACGCCGCGTCAGTGTAGCTTCGGATGGTGAACTGCTAATACATGCACTACGCCCCTTGCAAGGGGGTTGGACTAGGGGTGGGGGAGTAGAATTACAACCAAAATCTACCTCCACGCAGGGAGCGGTGCTTAGCCGGCCAGGCGAGGAGGGGAAAAGCCAAGCTAGGAACTAATTGGAAGGCGGTTGCCGGTTCTGTCGCTATCTGGAACAGGGGACATGCAGTCGATGTCGGCGCCGCTGTGGCCACTCCCGGACTCCGTTTGCTACGAAATCAGCGGCAAAACCTCCTGGGTTGGCCCAAGAGGACGTCAAATTTTTGGAAGGACTTCTGGTTGCCGACGTTGGTCGGGACAGGGCCGTGAGCAGGGTCTCTATTCTCTGGTTCTGTCTACTTTAGCACCACTGCCACAGAAAGACGTGGTCGCCACAGGTGCTCCTGGGCCATGATTTGGGCGTGGCTGAAGTCGCTGGATTCGTTGTTGAACCCTCTTCGAAATGAGACCTACGGGGACACTGGAGGAGGTCAGTGTAGACAGGGACAGCCCGAAGAGTGATCGGGTGTCTGTTTAGTCCCAGAGTGGACAGAACAGCTCACCCGAGGGAGAAAATTGAGAAATCGCTGCTCCGAATGCTGAACAGGGTGACACTTCTTGGTAATGGAAGTAGACTTGTCGTAGAAGTTGTCAGCCAAGTGGCGCCACAAGAAGCATAGAAATGTGTCCGTGGGAGCTTCTGGAAGTTGCTTCAAGTTGCTGACCAGACCTATCATGTGCAGTCGGAGAAGAACGGCTATCCCTGGCAGTCTTGAACTTAGACAGGGATGAGACCACCACCGTTGCAAAGCTGACAAGAAGACGAATCCAACGGTATAATATACGCTTCGAGGAGATTCACGGTGACATCGTGGGAGCCTCTGCAAGTCGATAGAACACTGCGGCTCGCGAGCTGGAACAGGCTGGTTGGAGATGATAGGTGGGAAATGGGGTAGATGAGAGGGGAAATGGGGTGGATGGGTGTAGGGGTGACCCCAGGCTGTGAGGGGGTCTGGGAGGGGGCAAACCAAGGTGAGGAATGGGGAGAATGGGGGCTGGAAGGGGGTCTAGTAGGTGGTGGAAGCGAGAGCTGCGAATTTGGTGTTGGGAGGGAAAGGGAGAGGGAGATCTCTCTCCCTTGGGGAGTCTAGGGCATGGGGGAGGAGAGAGTGTAGGGAAAATATTCAAATGTCCCTTGGGAGCTGCAAAATTGTGTGGGGAATAGGGTGGATTGTGTTGGGGAGAGGGAGATTGTGTTGGGAGAGCCAAGATTCTCCTAGGGAGGGAGGAGATTTGGTGGTAGTTGGGAGAGGGGGTAATTAATGCTCCTAGGGAAGTGAAGGGTCTCTAGATGAGGTGGAGGGTGATGGATGAGGTGGAGGATGATGTGGAGGGGTGAGGATAGAGAAAGGGGCACATGTTTTAGAGAGATAAAGTGGAGGAGAGAGAGAATGGCTTCCTAGAGAGAGAGGTAGAGAGAGAGGGGGGATAGTGGCTTCTCACCCACTCAATTGGCTTCTCACCAAAAGAAGAAGATTTAAGTTGGACACTAGAAAATTCAAATATTCATTCATTCATTAACTTCAAATGGGGAGATGGGGGTCCTATTTATAGGGATCCCACAATTTACAATAAGTCCTTGACTTTAGTACTAATGACAAATAACTAAGGGGAAGGGGGCGCCCTTGGGCCTAGCCCAATGAATTGGACCCATTAACTAACTTTAATAAACCTAATGACACGTAACTTAGGCAGATGACTCATTAACCAAGGTACATGACTCAAATAAAAAGAAAATTACAATGATATGACTCAAAAAAATATGAAAATTACATGACTCGACTCAGAAAAATGTGACGGCCACAATGGAACCAAGCCGGTGAGCAATCGAATCTGTGGAAAAATGTGAAGGGCGAGAGATGCCCCCATCAGGAAGGCACTCAAGTAAGCGCAAGGCATGATGAATTGTGGAAACCCTAGAGGACAGACCACAAATTAGCTTCTATCTCATGGCTGGGCGTGGGAGAAGGCAAATTTTCCTCAAGGGGAACTATTGGCACTCTATCTCCCCTCGCTTCAGCTCCCGAAGGGGTGGTAGCCTCTTGCGCAACCGTTGCAGATGAAGTAGTAGCAGCTGCAAAATAAGAATTAGCTTATGCGACCAAAGTAGAGGCGGGGTGCAGAATGAAGGATATAACCTCGGTCGGGCACGCCTACGCATGAGAAGCCTCAAATTCTTCAAACGAGACCACAGCTAGGGGAGCAGCTATCGGTTCCAGGTCTACGGTCTTCTTTCGGCGGGCCCGCTTTGCTCGAGTGACCGCCTCCCTTACTTTGGACCTCATTTGCTTCTGCGAATCACCAGGAGGCAGAGGTGTCATGGTCGGAGCCGCCTCTGGGGCTTCAAAATATGACAGCTTTTGAGCCTTTATGATCAGCTCCCTAAAATGCTTTGTCTCCTCTGACGTGAGCCGAACTGCATATGCACAAGGACGGAAATGAGGCACACTACAACAAAGGGAGAAACGAACCAAACGCTGAAGATAATGAATGAAAAATACCTGCCGGCCCTGTATACAGGGGAGAGGGTGGCCAGTAAAATAGTGAAGGCTCTTTGTCCCTTGAAGTAGCCTCGCGAACCAGCCAGCATATGTCTCCTACCAATTCGCATTGTTCGGCTAGCGACGCCAGGTCCAAATGGCCGCGAGAGGACAAATAATAATATAAGCCGAGGTGGTCCAACCCCCATCCGTCGGCATATTTAAAGGAAATGAGAAGAGGTTGGCTCAATATGACTTTGCTACGGCCACCTACTGAAAGAACATGAGAGCGGAGCAGCGTAAACAGCCATGGGGTATTACTATAAAGTGTCGGCCATTGATCCTCCCTTCTGATGAAAGTTCTGTAAGGATAGAGCGGGTCGCTCTAAGGGCGGCAAGAGGCCTTAGGGGGTAGATGCTCCTCCACTATCAAGGGGATCTGCTGAAGAACTAATCGTTCACCACTCACACGGCATAAGCCCTGAAGCGTCTTCATGAAGCTATCTTTACTGATCTCCAACAGTTTTGGCTCGGTCTTGGATGAGTGCTACTTGACAGTCTTACGAGCCTCCAGATAAGCCGCCACTGCAGCATTCATTTGGAATTTCAATTTCTTCAGATAAGCTGGGTCAGCATCCAGAGTCGGCACTGGCTGAGAGTCCAAGAATCGACGTTCGGCAACGGCCCAACATTCTCTTCTCAGGTTCCTATAAAAGCTTGTGCTCATATTCCACCATTTGATGTATTCTGAACGTTTACAGGATCATGCCCCAACCGTTGCGCTAAAAGCTCGAGCTAGTAGCGAAGGCGGACCGTATTTTCTTAGGGCATTGCAGAACCCCACACTATCGTGCTGTGGGCAGACATGAGGGGCTTCGCACATGGACCCCATAATCCATGCGGCGGGATGGTCTGTCAACCCTCCGATGCCCCACGTGGACCCCATAATCCATGTGGAACAGCAAATCCCTAAGGGAGAAGTTGGAAAATCCAACAATCTCCCCCCCAGCGGCACCTGGGGGATTTGAACCAGCGACCTCGCACTGATACCAGTTTATAGGATCATATCCCAACCGTTGCGCTAAAAGCTCGAGCTGGTAGCGAAGGCGGACCGTATTTCCTTATGGCATTGTAGAACCCCACACTATCGTGCTGTGGCTGGAGATGAGGGGCTTCACAAATGGACCCAATAATCCATACGGCGGGATGGGCTGCCAACGCACCGATGCCCCACGTGGACCCCATAATCCACGTAGAACAGCAAATCCCTAAGGGAGACGCTGGAAAATCCAACACTGAAGTCACATGCGGAAAGCGTGCATGGATTGGAACTCTGAATGAAATCACCTCTCGGCGATGAAAATAGTCCCACCATACACGAGCCTCATCGTTCGCTACCTGGCCAGCCCGGGCCCTGTTCGACAATGCAAACTGTGTGGAGGAAGTAGAGATGTGTTGATCCCAACCAAAATTCTGACTGAATCGGAATGGATAGTAAGACTCCAGCCATAAAGTCCCACTCTTATGGAAAACCAAGACGCTCGGCCTCATCGACAGGGCCCAGTCGACTAGCTCTGACTCCAGAATTGGTTTTGTGCACTTGGCACTAGAAATGGGGTGAACATACTCTTCGGTTTCATGAAGGCAGCACTCCCGCATCTTGTTCACTAATGGACTTGAGTGGGCAGCCAAGCTCCAAAAATGCAAAACTCTGGACGTGTCCATCGGAACATTAGTTAATTTTCCCCGGATGGCAAAAAGATGGTATGTTGTCTGGGTTGGCTCGACGCTTGCAAACTCTATCATCCTTGGAACTAACTGTGCCAACTAGAGTGACCGTAGAGCTTCTTCTGGGAATAATGTGCAAACCCAGGCATTGAAAAAATGAAGTGGACCGACCGTCTACAGATTCCTAGGAAGACGAGATCGATGCAGGTCGCCCAGCATTTTATAAATCAAGCACAATGAAACCGTGAACAATGAAAGCTTCATGCCCCATGCCATCAGATAGGCAGGGTAAATTGCCTCTGCCCTGATCACGCTCTCGTCGCCCTATGAAAGAGCGAAGGAGCAAATCTAGTAAGTCAAATACGCAGCACAATGGGTGACTGCGTCAACACCAGCAGGATTAGGTCCTCCTCTTTATCTTTCCTTCAATGAGGGTGGGAAAGCATCTTGTCGCCGAACCCTCTTCTTTAGCTGAACAAGAGCTGGCACTACTGAGGGGAAGTCTTCATATTTCTACTCCCCTCTAAAAAAATATTGAAGCCAGGCGCACATCCTCACGCACCTTTTCTCTCCGGGATTGCGTGCTTCCCGGATATCGTACGAAGAGCGGCAAAGAGTACGATACAACTTCATCAGATATCGGTAGGCGAAGCCCGTCAGATATCACCCTTTACACTACAAAAAAATGGAGATATAGGGGCAGCTCATTTAGGGACATTTCTTAAAACTACCTCAAAAATATCATAAATTGAGGCACTTTATATTTAATATTGCCCTAAAAATACTAAAATTTTCATCTTTGTTTAAAATCATAAATGGAGGCATTTTGAAATTGCCTCAAAATAATCATACGAGAAAGGAAAATTTTATTAAAGATGCCTCCAAAAACATTACTCTTGGCGCCAAAAACTCCCGCGTTCGTCTCGAATTGAACTCAATAAGCACCCCTACTTACGCAGTTCCTATCCCGCCAGCACCGCCCTCCTCCCGGCCTCCTCCCCTCCATCATCACCCTCTTCTTCCTCGCCCACATCTTCTTCTTCTCCCCTGCGTCTTCTTCTTCCCACTTCTACTGTACATTCATCTTCCACTTCCGCTACGTCTTCTTCTTCTCCGTCCCTCTAACCCAATCGCTACATAGGAAGAAGAGTTTTGTTCCTTTTTTGTTGTCACGAATTGATGCTGTTCTTTGATCCCTTCTAGGGTTTTCGCATTTTGTTCCATGGCAGTGGTCTCACCATTCGTACACAGCGCAGTAGTGTCACCCGCGAGTGGGTGGAACGCGGACTCTTCGGCACGAAGTGTCGGAACCCGAGGCACAGTTTTGAAGCCGGTGGAAGGTGATAGTGGAGCAGGAGCATGCTGTTGCTGCTGCCGCCCAAGAGGGGAGATGATGTGAAATGAAAATTCGGATCGTGTGATTTTCTTTTCTCTTCATTTTCTCCCTTCTTTTTTTTTCTTTTCGAAAATAACTTCTCCCCACCCTTTTTTTTCAGATCTTCACTATGATACCCGACCGATAATCAGAAATAATGTGCAAGCTTCTATGACTGCATATAGGATGAGTGTCCTTTGACCGCTTCCTTCTGATGGAACCGAGAAGACCTCGTATGATTGGAAATCTATCACTGAGGTGCTTCGGCATGCCTTAAACATCTGCAAGCAAAGTATTCTGGGAACTCAAGATGGGCCTTTGAGTTTGACTTATGATCTCATCAATCGGAGTGATACTTCTGTGAATAGCAGCTCCTTCTCACAATAAATGCACCCTTGGAAACATGCTTCCAGTTGCCTTTGATTCACTAATACCATCTCTGACAGAACTAAAAAAAAACTCATAATGCACCCTCATAGAATTCAGGTTTCCCATGGTTCGTCTGAAATCATGTGTAATGTCATGAAGTATGTAGAGGGATGGGGGAGGGTGTGGGAGAGTGGGAGTGTGTTGTGATCGGTTGTGGGGTGTTATAGGCGTAGAACCTTGGAAATGGGAGGAGGGAGGATCTCCTGCAGATGGAGTTGGCCTATGACGATGGTGGGTCCCTGCAGGTTCAGAAGTAGATGGGCGTAGGGTGGGTTCCTGTGGGATCAGAAGAAGCGGGGGGCTGGGTGGGTCGACCCATCTGTCTTACCTGGCAGGACAGAACTCCAAAACGAGACTCTGTTTTTAGACCCGAACTCCGTGGACGTCTGAGGAAGCTTGTGTGCAGGGTTTTAATGGTTGTATGAGGGGGGGGAGAAGGTATGTGAGATGGGGATGGCGAGAGTGTTAGAGAGGGAGGGGAAGCCATGTGTGGTGGAGGCTAGTGAGAGAAAGAGGGTGAGAGACAAAGGAGGGGAGGTCGCTACCGTGAGGTGTGCATGGCCATATGGGGGGTGACACGGCGAGCTCCTCCTACTGCCAAGCTGGGTGAGGTGTGGAGGAGGTGGTGGCGAGAAGGGGGTGGTGAGGGATGGGCATGGGATGATAGGTGTGGGGTGACGGGCCCGCCCAAGGGAGTGGAGAGGATGGCAGACGTGGGCATGGTGGGAAGCTACTTTGTGGCCAACAGTGATGGGACAGATGGTGAAAACGGAGCTCTGTTTTTTTTTTCTTCTTCTTCCCGCCATGCATGTCTGAGGTGCGAATGGTTGGGAGGTGTTAACCATGGGAGCAGGTGGAGAAGATGGTGTGGGACGTGGGGGTTAACTGTGCTGGAGATTCGTGTGTACGTGGGCTGTGCCTTTTCTGGAGAAGATACTTGTAGGGGAAGTGGTGGTAGCAAGGGGTGGGAGGAGATGGTGAAGGCAGCGGGAGAGAGGGGCAAGGTGGTGATCGGCAGCAGCGGAGTAGCCAGAGATGAAGGAGGAAGTGCGGTTGGGGCTTCTCACCCGACCCCATCTCAGGGCTGATGCAGCCGACTCTTCCTTCGACTCGGTGCTATGGATGATGGTGGTGGAGGCTCGAGTGTGATGCATCAGTAGGTCTGCGCAGCTGCTTCTCAGAGGAGGACGACGGTGAGTAGGTGCATGTAGGCAATGTGGAGCAGGGCTGGGTGCGGTGATGGTGAGCAGGTGACCGGCAGCATGAGAGCCGCCTGCTCTCCTGAGTGTAGCCGGAGCTGGCAGCGGCGAGCTTGTTTGTAGGGGCACTCTTTGCCGTTAACAGGTGGGGGAAAAGGGACAGTGGTCGACGGGTAACTGGGTGTAGATGGTAAGGTAGGGCTGTGGCGACGGAGGCGAAGTGGTAGATGGGCTGCGGCCCGTGCAGGAAGGAAGAGGAAAGGATGGCGGCCGGTGATGGCGGAGATGGCAAGTGAGGTGAGATGGAGAGAGAGCCGGATGGAGGGAAGGAAGTGGATGGTGGATAGGAGGGGCATCTCACCCCGGGGCATCTCACCTCATCTCCTTCTCGGAGAAGAGAACACAGGAACAAGGCTTCACACCTCACAAAGATAGGTTTCCAAAAAATCTAATCACTTCATTGCCTTACACAAAGATTACATGACCTTTTATAGACTCCACAAAGAAGACCAAAAGATAACTCACCTAACACCTACTTCCTACCACTCATACCTTTCTTGGGAAGACACTCTCTTGGGAAGACTAAAAGACATAAAATAAAAAAAAGACTCTTACATAATTTTTTGTGGACATAATTACTACAAACATAAAACATGACCCATTAAGCCCATACATGTGGCCCAATTAAAAAAACATCTATTTGATCATTTTGTTGAAGCCGCTCGTCAATCCCTTCAAATTCAACCTCGAACTTTGAATCTTGAATCGACGATTCCATCAGGAGAGTGGTTGGTAGCGCGGGGAAACGACGGCTTCCTCCTGTGGGGGTTTTCACCATTCTCCGCCTTCATCTTTGTTGTTTCTCCTTGCCTTGGCTCGCCACACTCCTCTGGAGGGCTGGCTGGTCAGGCAGCGGTTGTTCCTGGGGTTGCTGTTGTGGGTGGCACCTTTGGTCGAATCCCAGCCAGCTACGGCGATCGCCTCAGGTCAGTGACTCCTCATCTCCCTTTTCTTGCTTCTGCTCTTGATGCATTTGCCAGGAAATTGAAGAGAATTATCTTTTAGAGCATTGGGACCCCTCTGTGGACGGCCCCTGTGTCCTGGGCTGGAACCTGGGTGTTGATGGTTTTTTCTTGTGTGATGTGATGTGATGATGCAGGTGTGGATATAGTGGTATGAGAGATATATGTAAGTGTGTGAACAGGTGATAACCTAACTCAAACAATCACCAAAATCAGAAGCATGGGCATGTCATCAATGTTCATGAGGAATCAAAATAAAAACACACGCCGGGGCGTGGAGCAAAGAAATAAAGCAAAAACACACACCGTAGGTGTGGAGCAAATAAGCAAAAAGAAGATCAAGCAAGATGACAATGATGAACAATACCCAACTAAGGAAGTGTGATCGCCACCAAGGTAATTAAAATAGCAAAGCTAAGCTAAATACCTTGGAAAGAGGAGGATGAAACACCCGCCCACGGGAGATGAACTCTGGAACTCTGCGAGGACAAATGGTCCAATAGCAGGCCGCAAACGAACAAGAGACGGCGTTACGATAAACCGCCACAGATCCACAAACGGTCCTAAATGCAACCGCCAGAGCGCACAGAACAGCAAGTTGGGACTTGGATCTCCACCTCTCCCAGTCGGCCAGAAGAGTTGGGCCTCGTGCTAGGAACCATGTAGACCTGCAAAAGAGTGTAAAAGCACTGAAAAATAACTCAAATTAGCCCTATGACAAATGTAGTATCTATAATGCAAATAAACTAAGGTGCATGCAAAAGGAAGGGTGGATACCTAGGGTGGTTTGGTTTTTTTACCCCCGTGGGGGCGTGGAAAAGATGGGGAGATGTTTAAAAATGATGCAAAGATGCTAAGAATGTGGAAGAAGAGGAGGGAAGATGCTTATGAATGCTATGAAGAGGGGAATGAAACTAGAGAAGAAAACAACACTATGAACCCTTGGAACTTAATACTCCCTGGACTTTGAAGGCTAATGGATGTAGACAACACTTCTCCTTGATGGATACTCGCTCCAGAACGCGGCAACACCTCGACGTAAACTCCAGAAATCTCCTCCTCAACCCTATGAACTTAAGGATCTTATTTATAGACCCTCAAACTCTAGGTTCGAGTTGGAGAGATTCCAGGAAAAAAGTAGTGTGAAACTTTGCAAACTCTTAAAGATAACACTCCCAAGAGTCCATAGAAACAAACGGGAGCTTCTAAGGATCACTATCGAGAGAGAAATCATCAAATCAAAACTCTACTTCGGCCACGGCGCAGTAGAGGAAGATCAGTAAATCTGGACTCTCTGTCACAAGAAACGGTCTTACGATAAACCACCACTTAGAATTAACGGCCCAAGTATAGACCACCACCCTCAGAAGATAAGACCAACGGGCAAAAACTTCATGAACAGGACTCTGGAACCAAGAAACGGTCCAAGGTAAAATCGCCACAATGCCTCTAACGGCCATACGATAAACCACCACAGCTCAACGGATAAGAACAGAAAAGGCTGAAAGAAAGACGTTGGCTCTGGACTCTGGCATCAGCAAACGGTCTTAAGATAAACCACTATACGTTATCAAACGCCCATATGATAGACCGCTAGAGACAATGACGTGGCAAAACAAATGAAAGGCCTACTAAGCTTCAACCCATGAAAAAAATGAATAAGGAGCAAGACCCAAATAAGGAGAATGACCCATGAAATAAGCATCAAAGCTGACCAAGATGGCTCAATAAACGGCGTATAACTCGGAGCATCATAAAGAAAAATAAGGAGATGACCCAACTCATTGGTCATAAAATGGGTGTCAACATATGCCCCTCCTTAACGTCCTCTTTGCAGGGGAACGAGCGGAGGTGAAGCGAAAGCGACATGGAACATGGATGTGAAGCGAAAATGAAGCGGAGTGGACTAAAAAGCGTGCGTTAAGGTAAACCGACACCCGTCCTCAACCAACGAGCGATAGGAATCTTCTGAAAAACTTCGAACCAATCATAAGGAGCGGTAAAATGAATGATGCATGCCTGGAAGAACTAACAACTAAAGAAAAATAAAAACATGACCAACCTTCTCACTGGAACACACAACTGACAGGCGGTCGGAGCAAGCGGAAAAGTAAAGAGACGAGTAACTAAACTCTAGATAGGAATCCTCAACTAACCAAACCAAGCAAAAAGACCGAAGGAAACCTTCCAACTCATAGTGGAATGACTCTCCTTACTCAAGACCATGGACACAATAGTTATCCACCATTACTGAGACACTTCAGACATATGAGGGCACATGAATGCTTAAATGATGTGCATGATGCATGCTGGGCTAAAATAAAGGAATCATCAAAACAAATGCCAAAAAAAGATAAAATAACAAGATACTCGAGAATAATATTGCTAGCCTGGATAAATCAGGGTCAAGACACTATCTGCAACCACGGCGTGCAAGATAGAACCATCGTCCCCTAACTCTTCCAACCTAACGGCCTATCCAATGATTAAACATGTGCACCTATATCAATGACTAGCCAGTTCTCGAGGTAATATATCATAGATACCATATAGTAATGCATTAAGGGGCTAGGGATCGAGATACTTACTTGACTTACCTGCCTGGCAAGATGACAACATGAGATGGCGTTCATGATTTTGCAAGTGAAAGAGTTAGCCATCAACAATTAGATCATAAATGAGCATGAAGCACAACAGATATATCCTTTGAAGTATGACACATAATGGATAAAGCTTTGCAATTCATCAAGTAATTCAGCCCAAAAACGGTCTAAGATAGAACCGCTACACTAGCCCTAACGGTCTAAGCATGAACCGCTAAAGTATGTCGGTTCACATCCTTCGAGCAAGGACACCCTGATGACTAACGGCCGAATGTAGGATCGCCATAATGACTATAACGGTCTCACGATAGACCCCCACCTTTCCTGAGCGTTCAAAAAACAAACCGATCGCTCTCCCCCCATTCAACGCTCAAACACTCAATCGAGCCAACCGAGCATCCAACCCATACCCCATTCCGGCGAGTCCGGCGATGAGTCCACCCGACGGCAACCGTACCCCACCGCGAGGATGGTGAAAAAATGGGCCGTGAAGCGCCTTCAAAAGTAGATAGCGGCAGAGAACTCCCCTCCGGCGGCAGCGGAGCCACCAGAGAGGGATGAGGAGCCGTCGGCCCAAATAGAGGGAGACGAAGTCCCCACGGCCGAGGAAGAACGTGATGGTGATGGAGATGAAAGGGAGGAGGTTGATGGGGACATCAGAGCAAGACCACTAACTTTTTATTTTACATTTGAGTCCGTTTATTTGCATTTATATCCTTGGGAAAATATGTATGCAATTGTAAGGCTTTATAAGCCAATTTGTCATTCCTTAAGGATCTTTAGGTTTTTGTGTAAAAGTCCAGTAGGACCAGCAAGGGGCCCCCATCTCCTTCTCTATTGGTCCACCTAAGCCTTAGGGCCCATGTGGGGCCAGTCAAAGGTCCAATGTGGGCTTCTAGAAGCTTGACCATTCAAAGGGGACAATGGGCATAAAATGTCCAAGATGCCATCACCATTTTTCAAAGGCCCCCCCTCTTAATATTTTTTTATTATGTTCCAAATCACATGGGGAATTAAATATGTTCTATCCCCTAAGTGCCCCTCCCCTAACCTAGATCTGAGGTTAGTTTAGGTCATTTTGTATTTCATACAAATACCATGTAATTCCCATTTTACTAGAATTAATGAGAAGAAAATCAAAATTTGCCTCCAAGAGCCCAAGGGCACCCCTCTCTCTCTCTCCCAACCCCTAGCTGCTGCGAAAGCTACGAATTTCGGAGGCGTGAAGCCTCCTCCTCCTCCCCCTTCCTGAGTGTGAAGCTCAGCGCCACCGCCACCGCCACTCGCCGCTCGCTCTGTCCAAATAAAGATAGAACCTTAATCCCATAATTTTATTTTTTTCTCTTGTTGTCTGATCGAGCCCAAACTTTGAGAGTTCGTTCTCCCTATCTCCCCTAATCTCCAGTTCAAATTTTGTGCCATTTAGCCTTCGTTTGATATTTTTCCCGTATTTTTTTCTTCCCTATAGTAATCTGCCATTTTGTAGATCTGAGGGACAGTGTCACCTATTCGTATTTTTCCCACAACCTTAAAAATTTTCCAAAACTCTACAAAAATTCCTCAGTGTTCCTCACGTTCCCCCTACCTCCCATAATTTTGTTAGCCCCTCGAAAAATCATTTACCCCTCGGTCAAAGATCAGTTTCAGGCAGATCCCTTCTGTCCTGAGTGTCTGTAATCAGACCCACAAAAAAAAACACAGTTTTGCAGAGCCTCCCATTTCTCATCACTTTGTTAGATCGACCTACAAAAAATATATGTTGTATATCTGGGAGTCCTCTTTCCAATGCCACTGGTCTTGCCTCGATCTGATTTCAAATATGAGAGAATTAATTCGAGCAGTCGAGGCGTGCAGACCTGTTCCTTGTGCATGTCAGAAAAATCAGTCTGTGGATAATTCGTGCAAAAATACCAAAAGTCAACTTCTGGAACCGCCACTTCAGTGAGTCTGATGGGGACATCACCTCCCATGCCCACGTTCACAGCTCCTCTCCTCGCCCCGGTTGCATCCGGCATGGTTTAGTCATTTAATTTTGAGTCCTATGTAATTTTATTTGAGTCATTTGATGTATTTTCCCTTTTATTTGAGTCATGTTCCTAGGTCTTACATTTATTTTCCTAAGTTTGAGTGTCATTAGATTGTGTAATGTGCTATTGGGCCCAATTCTTCGGGCTTGGCCCATGAGCCCCCCCTACCCCTTCGGCTATTTGTTATTGAGTCTTTTGTAAGGGACTTATTGTAAAATGTGGGTTTCCTATATATAGGGCCCCATTTCCTTCATTTGGAGGTAATGAATCAATCAATGAAAAAAATGCCATTTGAGAGTCCAAAGCTTAGTTTAGTGGAGTGATTCCAACATTCTTTGGGTGAGAAACCCTAGGGGAGAGATTCCCCACCCTTCCCTCTCTTAATCCCTCTTTTTTTACTCCACTTTCTCTCTCCTCAACACCCAATTTCGAATTTTCTTCTCTCTCCTCCTTTCCCAACCACCTCAACCCCCACCTACCATCATTAAAGCCCTCCACTTCCCCATGGCCTCCATTACTCCACCCCCCTAGTCCCAAGGAGATCCCTCACCATTCCAAGACCATCCTCCACATTCCAACACCACTTTCCCCATTCCAACACAATCAACCCCTTCCCCACACAACCCCACAACTTCCAAAGCATATTTGAATTTGAAATCCACCCTTTCCTCCACTCACTTGTGCCCCCCCTCACCCTCTCCTCTCACCCACCTTCCCAAATTCGTAGCTCCTCCTCCCACCACCTGTTAGACCCCCTTCCAGACCCCATTCTTCCCTTCCCCCACCTTAGAACACCCCCTCCTAGACCCCCTCACAGCCCGGGCTTTCCCACACTCATCCACCCCCATTTCCCCTCCCATATACCCCATTCCCCCCCATCATCATCAACCTACAGCTCTCAACTGAAGATCTACAGCAGAGCAGCAGCTTGTAGCGGCCACCACGATCACCTCCAGAAGAGTTTGAAGACCCAATAGCCATCGTCGGAAGCGTCTGCCAGTCTCCTTCGCAACCGAAGTGGTTTCGTCTTCTTCGATCTCCGAGCCATCCTGGAGGTCCATTCTTCCACAGCTGCGCGGTTCTGTCTCGGCTAAGGACCTGAACCAGTTTAGAAGCTCTGTCACGACGGACCCTGAAGGAATCAGTCTTCAAGTTCTTCTTCAAAGTTCCTCTTTGGCCTGTCTAGTTTCAGATTCAATAAGCGTAAGTTCATTCAGCATCCGGGAGCAGAAGTTACCAATTTTCTCTCCCGAACGCGCGGTTCTGCCTTCTACAGTCTACACCGACCCCTCCTCACTCTTCTGGTTCCACAGATTGTCTCTGACCTCTTCTGGTGTCCCCGTTTCTTTTTATACAAAGAGGACTCACCCACGGTTCTAACGGCGCTGACGGCATCAAATTTGGAGTTCGGGAGCTGCCAGGACAGCCTCTGCATCCTAATGTTGGTGACCTGCCCCTGCTAGTCCGAGAAACAGAGGCCCTGTTCAAGCTCCTGCCCCGACCAGCAGCGACTCCAGAAGAAATTAAGAAAATTCTGAGGCATTCCCCTTCCAGCTACGAAGGCTTTCCCTCTAGTTTCGTCGTCAACAAAATTCCTCATCAAGATCTACAGCAGCAACACCAACTCTCTATCCTGGCTCGCAGACAGTAAGCAGATTCGGCGTCCACCCTTATTCCTCGTTCTTTTCTTTAGTTTCCCCACCCCGCTTAACCGGCTGAAGGTCCCTCCCTGTGTGGAGGTAGTATTTATTGTAATTTCTATTAACCCCCACCCCAAGATCCCCCTCCTACGTGAGGTGTAGTGTTGTAACTTATTTTGGCAGGTCAAGCGACACCGCCGCGGCGTGTGGGGATCCACTCGCCGCCCCGCTCGCCCTCGTCTCCGACCGGGACCGGTTTCTTCAATCCAGTCGAGTAAGTGCTCAAACCTTCACTCCACTTAGTGCTTGTCTTTCAATATTAGTTCTAATTCCGCTGGTTATGCGAGTGAGAGCCCGATCCTCAAGCCCCATTGCCTTGAGTGATCACCGTGGGAAGAGTGCAACCGGTGCCTTCGGCACTTCGTCGGCCCCGTTGAATTGGGCTTCCAAATCCATTGGGAATCAAATCTTGGCCTTGCTGGCCCTCTACCAGCAAGGGCCCAACCCCTCAACCTCACCTTGGCATTGCCAAGTCACCCCGGGCTTGGGTGAGTGACGATAGAGCGGTGGCCCAATTTGGTCCGTTTTGAATGCGATTGTGCTTGCTTGCATTAGGTCCGAGGTCGTGTCACATCAAGTGATATCAGAGCAAGTTCACAACTTGTCTCTCCACAAGTTGGTCCTAGGGCATGTTTATGCATTTAGAGTGCTCGGTTGCATCTCCCATGTCCATTAGAATGGCCACTTCATACCCGTCATATCCATCCCCATCAACTTTCCCAAGAAGCCCAAATCCTCATGGAAGCTCCATTGCCAACAAAGTGGGTAGCAACACCTCTATCATAGAAGCCCTACCTAATGTCCTTAATCGGCTTGAAGATATCATGTCTCGACTCGACCGACTTGAAGGAAATAGCCGTACACTAAGAGTGAATGAGAGTGACCTTTGGGGAGATCTAGAAACCATATTTTTAGAACACTTGAAAATCAAAACCCCTGCCTTTGATGGATCCAACAGCCCAAGCCTTTACCTAGATTGGGAGATTTCCCTAGACCAATTGTTTAAAAGTTGCCCCTTGAACGAAGAAAGGAGAATGAGGCTAGCCAAGGCACACCTCCCCAAACAAGCTAAAACTCATTGGTTAGTTGTGGAAGGTTTAAGAAGGATCCGCAGGGAGGCCCCCATTAGCACTTGGGATGAGTCGAGCTTAGGAAAACCTACACTCTCCAACCCTCTCCCTCCTACTCAAATCACAAAAGCCCAAGGAGCACTTCAACTCCTTCATCCCCACCCGGTCAATCCAAGACCCCAATCACCCATTCCCTACCACTTCCCATCTCTCCCACCCCAACCACTACATTTACACCCCACCTCCAAGTCCACACCACAACGATAGGCCCCCATACCCAATTGGGCCCCATGGCCAACTCTCCACCTAGGCCCATGGTAACCCCCACCACTACCTCTCCATCACCCACAAAAAGAGACACTCCTCTCAAAACAAATCAATCCAAACCCCTTCAACCCACCCATCTTCCTCTCCCTACCCCAATCCAACTCCCACCAAAGCCTCCACTACTACCCTCACCTATCCTAACCGAAGTTTCCCACTACCTACCACCCCGGATACACCATGCCCCAATCATCACCACACCCTCAAAAGCCCCTCTCACCTCCTTGGAAGAAGAACCCATAACCCACCCCATAGTGGTGAACACTCCAAACCCACTCTCCACCTTGGAGGAAACCCAAGCCCAAATTGAAGAAGAAACAACACATGAGGGTCTTCACCTTACATCACCCTCTCTAGTTGGGACCAAGCTCATCTTAGGAGAACCCATTGTTAGTTGGCTAAAGGAGAGCCCAATTGGAGAGATCCGGGCCCATGTTTTCCCTCCCATAGAACAAGACCTTCCCTTAGTGCCCTTCTTCTCCTATCACACCACAATCCAAGCATCCTATCAAGTGGAGACCTTAGAGGACCTTCTCAAGGGCATAGCATGGCAATTAGAGAGGACTAGCATGTTGACCCCTATGGTAGAACAACCTAGGAGCCCTAGCCTCCTACACCTATGCATAGGGTCTATCACCTCGGTTTACACCATTGGTTGCTACACTAGCGACCTCCTTCTATTCCTCCCTACACCCGATGAGCCCAACCTTCTCCTTGATTTAGAGCTTCTTATCTCAGGTAGAAAGCCAAGCCCTCCACTCATGGCCGACCCACTTGTCAAGAACATTGGCCCAACTATCATGGAGAAGGATGACTTAGCACCTTTTAAGGATCTTGAGGACATGGAGTTCCTCCCCCTAGATGACCCATTTTATGATCCATATGATCCATTCCAATGGGAGTCAAGGGACTCATATGACCTAACCATCTTACCAACCACCCACCCTTTCCTACCCTCACCCACCATATTGGGCCAAACCCACCTCATCCATGACTCGGGTTACACCTTGGGAGCCATGACCTTGGGCCATATATCCCTAGGTAATCAGGTTGTACCCCACCCCATGATGACTACCTTCTTAGATCCATTCGATCCTTTCCAATGGGAGTTCAAAGGTTGTCCCACACCTATACACATGGAAGTCACCTTTGGGAAAAGCATGCATGTGTCTAGACTTACCATACCCCTTGGCATGAACACTATGTTGGGTCCATTCATTCATATCACCCACATGTCAAGTAGAAAGTATGAGTGGTCCACATTCGGATGTCATGGTCCTCCTTCATTCATCATGGATCTTAAGCATGTCAAAAGCATCTACGGATGTCAGGGTCCCTCCACATTCATCACCACTTTGCATGATAGGTTCACCTACGGGTGCCCCGGCCCACCTAGGCCCACCAAAGTCTACATGACAACATTGCATGATAAGTCCACATATGGTTGCCCCGGCCCTTCAAAATCCATCAAAGGCTTCTTGGCATCAAAGCATGATCGGTCTACTTTTGGTTGCCCAGGTCCACCCATCACCCCTAGAATGTCAACATTCACGAAATTGCATGAAAGCCTTTGCAAGCACATAAGCAAAAAGAATGAGGCTTATAAGAGGCGGGCCGACTCTCATCGGCGTCACCGAGACTTCCATGAGGGTGACTTTGTGATGGTAAGGACGGAGAGGCTCTCCCCGGGAGCCAACTCTAAACTGAGGCCACGTGGGGCTGGTCCCTTCCAGGTCTTGAGGCGCATCGGTGCAAATGCCTACGAGTTAGATCTCTCTGAGGAGTATGCAATAAGTCCCACATTCAATGTGGCCGACCTAGTGTCATATAAGGGACCCACAGTGGTACCTAGTGAGGAGATTAAGCCTACTTCTTCCCTTGAGAGAGCACCCACCCGTGAGGAGAGATCACCAGCCAAGAGAGCCCAGCGTGAACAAATTGAACAAATATTGGATGAACAAGTCACTACCACTTGGAGCAAGGTATACGAGCGCTATCTTGGCAGGTGGATGGATCGGTCTCGTTCGGAAGACTTGAGGGCAGTATCACTTCTACACCCTCCAAGGAGGGAAGGACACTTACTCGACGGAGTCGAGTTCTCTGCACCCCGGGAGTATGATGGGGACATCACCTCCCATGCCCACGTTCACAGCTCCTCTCCTCGCCCCGATTGCATCCGACATGGTTTAGTCATTTAATTTTGAGTCCTATGTAATTTTATTTGAGTCATTTGATGTATTTTAGCTTTTATTTGAGTCATGTTCCTAGGTCTTACATTTATTTTCCTAAGTTTGAGTGTCATTAGATTGTGTAATGTGCTATTGGACCCAATTCTTCAGGCTTGACCCATGAGCCCCCCCTACCCCTTCGGTTATTTGTTATTGAGTCTTTTGTAAAGGAACTTATAGTAAAATGTGGGTTTCCTATATATAGGGCCCCATTTCCTTCATTTGGAGGTAATGAATCAATCAATGAAAAAAATGCCATTTGAGAGTCCAAAGCTTAGTTTAGTGGAGTGATTCCAACATTCTTTGGGTGAGAAACCCTAGGGGAGAGATTCCCCACCCTTCCCTCTCTTAATCCCTCTTTTTTTACTCCACTTTCTCTCTCCTCAACACCCAATTTCAAATTTTCTTCTCTCTCCTCCTTTCCCAACCACCTCAACCCCCACCTACCATCATTAAAGCCCTCCACTTCCCCATGGCCTCCATTACTCCACCCCCCTAGTCCCAAGGAGATCCCTCACCATTCCAACACCACCCTCCACATTCCAACACCACTTCTCCATTCCAACACCATCAACCCCTTCCCCACACAACCCCACAACTTCCAAAGCATATTTGAATTTGAAATCACCCTTTCCTCCACTCACTTGTGCCCCCCCTCACCTTCTCCTCTCACCCACCTTCCCAAATTCGTAGCTCCTCCTCCCACCACCTGTTAGACCCCCTTCCAGACCCCATTCTTCTCTTCCCCCACCTTAGAACACCCCCTCCTAGACCCCCTCATAGCCCGGGCTTTCCCCACACTCATCCACCCCTATTTCCCCTCCCATATACCCCATTCCCCCCCATCATCATCAACCTACAGCTCTCAACTGAAGATCTACAGCAGAGCAGCAGCTTGCAGCGGCCACCACGATCACCTCCCGACGAGTTTGAAGACCCAATAGCCATCTTCGGAAGCGTCTGCCAGTCGCCTTCGCAACCGAAGTGGTTTCGTCTTCTTCCGATCTCCGAGCCATCCTAGAGGTCCATTCTTCCACAGCTGTGCGGTTCTGCCTCGGCTAAGGACCTGAACCAGTTTAGAAGCTCTGTCACGATGGACCCTGAAGGAATCAGTCTTCATGTTCTTCTTCAAAGTTCCTCTTTGGCCTGTCTAGTTTCAGATTCAAGAAGCGGAAGTTCATTCAGCATCCGGGAGCAGAAGTTACCAATTTTCTCCCCCGAACGCGCGGTTCTGCCTTCTACAGTCTGCACCGACCCCTCCTCACTCTTCTGGTTCCACAGATTGTCTTCGACCTTTTCTGGTGTCCCCATTTCTTTTTCTGCAAAGAGGACTCACCCACGGTTCTAACGGCGCTGACGGCATCAAATTTGGAGTTCGGGAGCGGCCAGGACAGCCTCTGCATCCTAATGTTGGTGACCTGCCCCTGCTAGTCCGAGAAACAGAGGCCCTGTTCAAGCTCCTGCCCCGACCAGCAGCGACTCCAGAAGAAATTAATAAAATTCTGAGGCATTGCCCTTCCAGCTACGAAGGCTTTCCCTCTAGTTTCGTCATCAACAAAATTCCTGATCAAGATCTACAGCAGCAACACCAACTCTCTATCCTGGCTCGCAGACAGCAAGCAGATTCGGCGTCCACCCTTATTCCTCGTTCTTTGCTTTAGTTTCCCCACCCCGCTTGACCGGCTGAAGGTCCCTCCCTGTGTGGAGGTAGTATTGATTGTAATTTCTATAACCCCCACTCCAAGATCCCCCTCCTACGTGAGGTGTAGTGTTGTAACTTGTTTTGGCAGGTCAAGCGACACCGCCGCGGCGTGTGGGGATCCACTCGCCTCCCCGCTCGCCCTCGTCTCCGACCAGGACCGGTTTCTTCAATCCGGTCGAGTAAGTGCTCAAACCTTCACTCCACTTAGTGCTTGTCTTTCAATATTAGTTCTAATTCCGCAGGTTATGCGAGTGAGATCCCGATCCTCAAGCCCCATTGCCTTGAGTGGTCACCGTGGGAAGAGTGCAACCGGTGCCTTCGGCACTTCGTCGGCCCCGTTGAATTGGGCTTCCAAATCCATTGGGAATCAAATCTTGGCCTTGCTGGCCCTCTACCAGCAAGGGCCCAACCCCTCAACCTCACCTTGGCATTGCCAAGTCACCCCGGGCTTGGGTGAGTGACGATAGAGCGGTGGCCCAATTTGGCCCGTTTTGAATGCGATTGTGCTTGCTTGCATTAGGTCCGAGGTCGTGTCACATCAGAGTCGACCAGGGATGTCCTGCCCACGTTCTAGCCAAGCGGCGCCTCCAGAAGATCTCAGGAAGGTGACGTTCCTTTGAAGGCCAAGGCTTACTATCCAGCGAGTAAGAATAGAGTCGGCGTAGTACCGAGTCGGACCACCAAGCCGAGTTCGCTCCGAACGCACCTCTAGATTGCAGCCCATCAACATAGGAACGGTCCTCCTGGGCCCACTTGTATCCCTTTACGTCCCTGCGTGGAGTGGGCAATAAAATTCACTGTTGTAACCAAGTTTTTACCATTGTACCGAGAGTTACCGTAACTGGCCGGGGTCATCTTCCCCACGTCCGGAGCGTGGAGGTAAACTCGCCCCCACTCTTTATCGCATTTTGCTTAGTTCATATTCATTCGTATATGCCGCTGTGAGTGTAGGTTCCTAGCTTGATATCTATTTTTTATCACCACTGTGAGAGAGTGAGTGTGATCCGTCCCGTGACTCAATCCGAGTTAACGCGGAAAATTAAGCGATACCCAAGACTCACTGTCAGTTTCTCAACCGCGCACGGTCCCACATCTTCCCTCGCTTAGGGATGATCGTGAGCTAGAGTCCCAGGTCGCGTGTCCGTCCTGCATCAATTTGGTATCAAAGCGCCAGTTAAGTCTAGGGTAGTCTTTGTGTCTAAGTCTGAAACAAAAAAAAGTGTCTAAGTCTAGGTGTCACATTTGCATACCATTAATCGGTATATCAAAAGGTGTTATCTGCACATTAGGATACTCCTATCGGGAAGGCCGCACACTTGCGCGAGTGATCTTCGGATCGATTAACTCTGCCACGTACCGAGTCTTGGTTTAAGTCTAGGGTCCTTAGTGTGCATTAGTTAGTGCATTCCAACTTTGCATTAGTTAGGGTCGTGTCTAGTGTCTTGTCCCCATGTGTCGACATGCCCGCCTTGTAGTTCCCCATTCCCTATGGAATCTCGGTTGCCCAGGCGATATTACCGTTGGCACCCTCATGGGCTTGGGCCCGAAGCCCCGGACTTTTATGGCTCCAAAGTCCTGAGCGACTACCTAAGTTGGGAAGCCGCCATGGACAAATACTTCGCTTATTACATGATGTCCGAGGCCCATGAATTCTCTTTTGCCAAGGATAGGCTGCTTCACGAGGCTGCCGAGAAGTGGGGATACATTGAATGCTTGAGGCACATTAGGAGACAAGGGCCCGTCGAATCATGTTGGGACATGAAAAGGGAGCTTAGGAAGGTTTACCTATGCCACCCGGTCCCCTCAAAACCATCCCACTCAATATCCTCTAGCTGGCTCCACCCACGTACCTCTACCCACGGGGGTTATACCACTAGTCGGCCCCACCAACTCACCTGCAATCAAGTGGGCCACACCTCCAACCAACCCTGCCCCTTCCAAGCCCACCAAAGCACTCCTAATCAAGTGGTCTGCCCAGTCGCCTCAACCCAAGTGGAAGCCCCACTTATAGTCGAGTCTAGGTTCGCATCCGGGCCTAGAGATGAGGAGCGAGTCTACCCCGAGGTCCCTACTCCAACCCGCACCTTTGATGAAATCGAGAAAATGTTTTCGGATTGGTTGGAAAGGACACGTGCTTCTTCACCACTCGTGAGTGCTCCATTGCTACCCTCTACTTTCGAACTTTATTCGGAACCATCTTATTTGGAGCCACCAAAGCCTGAGCCACCCGTGTTTCTAATGGGTATGCTTTTCATCACCGAGCCACTACTTAGTTGGCTAAAAGATAACTTGGTCCCACCTCCTTACCCATCCATGGACCCTACCCTACCATTGGTGCCTGTCAACTCCTTCCACACTACATTCCGGTCTAGTCACCATGTTGATACCTTGGATGACCTTCTTATGGGATTAGACTCGCAATGGCAGTTGACGCACTCCTTGGCCCAAAGCTTCGACCAACCCACTAGTCTTAGTTTCACCCATCCAGCCTTAGGGTCCATTACCTCCGTGTGCACCGTGGGTTGTGTCACCACAGAGATTCTTCTATTCCTCCCCATGTCGGTCGAGCCCGACTTTATACCCTTTTGTCCGAGGGAGGAATCATACTTCCTACCTACGATCACCATCCCACCTGCCACAATGCATGAAGGTGACCATCCACACCTTCAAGACTTCTACACATGGGACCGTGACTTGTGGGAACCCACCACAAGGGGTCATACCTTCTTTGATCCTTTTGACCCATTCCCTAGTGGGCCCCTTGACCCACCATATATACTTCAATTCTTCGAGGGAGTCCACTACCACACCCCTTCCCTACGGGCCGGGTCGTCTACACCCACCAAGCCCGTTCACTTGCGCGATACACCATCATCTAGGGGAAATAAAGTGAAGCGGAACGGGACTAAAAAGGGACTGGACCTACTATGAAGACCAAGTGCGGCCAGCACTCACACGTGACAAGGCAAGCCGAGTGAACGACTTCCGTACTATTCCTCCGGGGAGAGGCGTCTCTCAACAAGAAACCCAAGTCCACGGCCGTCCCTATGAGGGAAGCGAGTGGATCAAAGCGGCAAAGGAGCCGACGCGCAACTATAGGAGTCCAGTCCGAGCTCGGTGCTCGACTGGGGCCACGGAATGGGAATACTCTCGCTCACGATCTCGCGGTGTTTAATGCTAGCTAGGATCCCTACTCTCTCACGCGGCATGCAATAATCACATACTAGTAAAGCAGAATGCCGAAGGGGGAGCGTCGCACGTACCTCCACGCCTAGGCGTGGGGAAGGAACCCCGGCCGAGACCGACAACCCCGATACACACAATGAAAGAAAAGTACAAGCCAGCAATGGTGCCCACTCCTCGCAGGGAGATAACAGGCTACAACAACTCCATTCGGGGTGGCCGATACACGGGCTGACGGGCGGCACTCGGTGGAGGGGTTGATCGCGAGGAAGGCCCGGACGCCGACCGGCAGAATCGCAGCAACGCGCGACTCGGCGAAAAGGGCTCTCACGGTCCGCTCCGGGGTCCGATTGGGGTGCCGTCAGCGACGACGCGCAGTTAGGTCGCAGGAGGAAGCCTCGGCCAAAGGGCGCCCTCAGAATCCGATCGTGGAAGCCGTGGCCGCACCTGCAAGTGGGGACAAGAAAGCTGCCTCCAGAACCGCGCTGTCGAGCGGGGAAAATGGTAACTCGCTGTTCTGGAAGGCGAACGAGGCTCCGCTTGAGGGAGGACGCTGGGACGCAGAGCAGCAGGTCCGGACGAAAGGGCTCGACCAGATCTGGTCGAGGTTGGACGCCGTGAACTCGGGAAGTCGCCGGGTCTTCTGGCGCCGGGTGGACTGGACAGATCCGCGCGACCTCACGGGAACGGACGCCACGAGCAGCTCGGGCGTCGGAAGGAGACGAGGTTGGCGGCGTTGGAAAGAGGACGACGAGAGGTACCAACCCTGAAAAAATCAGCTCCAAACTCGGCGTCGTGCGTCCTGTGGGATTTTCTCAAGGAGGAGGTAGGATCTGGGCGCGCAGAGATGGAGGCTCCTGCGCTAGCTCACGAGGAAATCCGCCACGGGTGGTGCCGACCTCGGATCGAGGCGAAACCAAGGCCCACGCGTCGCTGACTTGTAGATGTATCCACAGAAAAAGGAGGGGGCCCAGATTCGATCAGCACCAGACGGGGTCGCCGCTGCAACTCGGGGCTGAATCTGGAACTCACGAATTGAACCGGAGACGACGTAGAAGAGGGAGGGAACCTCGGCGTCGCACCGAGGGGATGGGGCGTCGCACCCCGGGGTTGCTCCCGTCGCAGGAGCTGTGGAGGAGGAGAGGGTCGCCCTCTCCAAGAGGTGGATGCGCAAAAGGCTCCTCAAGAAATTGTTTGATTGTTCATTAATTTGAAAAAGAGGAAAATACAAGGGTTATATACCCGGGGGGGGAAACTAGGGTTTCAACCTAGCCACATGGGGGGTGGGGGCGCAAATGGGAGGAGGGGTGGGCCCCAACTCCCTCCATTCAAGGGGGGTTGCGACCAGCCCTCCCTCCAATCAAGGAGGGTGCGCTCAAGTGAGGCAAGGGGGGGAGAGTGGAAAGGGGAAAGGGGGGGGCGCCCAAAAAGGAAGGCGGCTGCTACCTCCTCCACTTGGAGGAGGTGGGATGCGCCCAAAACCCTAACCCTAGGGGTGGGTGCGCAAATCCCCACATGGGCCAAGGAGGAGTGGAGCACAAGATGGCCCACTAACCCTTTGCCCTCTAAATAAGCCTACAAAGCATAAAAAATGTCCAATTGGCCTACAAGGGCCCACAACTAGAAAGCAGTGTCCACGCAGGGACTAATCCAAGGCCCAACATGGCCTAAAGCATGAAAAAATAAATAGGGATAACTCTGCTAATCTGCTAGATGATCGCCGAGCCAAAGGGATGCCGGCATGCTCCGTGTGCTCCGTCGAGTGATGCGGCGTGTGTCCTCACCAATTCTCCCCGGGTGGGAAGAGCTCGACCCTGTCGAGTAAGGGTCACGGTCGCTCAAGTAACGCTCCAGCAGGTCCGGGTCGATCCGCTCCAGCTCTCCACGTGTGATCCAGGTGTCGTCTGTCGCAGGGCGCCCTCTCCAACGCACTAGAAAGCGTTGGTAGGCTCCGCTCCTGGTCGTGGTCACCTGCTCATCCAGTATGTAATCTACATGCTCGCGTGTCTGTAATGGGGCTGGAGGAGGTGGACGCTCAGATGGTGTAATGCTCTCAACAAGAGGGGTAGGCCCAAAAAGCTCACTGGGAATCACCGCGGGATCCCGATATGCCACCAGATCAGAGACATTGAACGTCGAACTGATCCCATAGTCGTCTGGTAGCTCAATCTCATACGCATTCGACCCTATTCGCTTCAGAACTCGGAAGGGTCCTGCACCGCGGTCCTGGTGTTTCTTCACGGCCCCCGAAGGGAACCGTTCAGGTCTAACCCTGATCATGACGTACTCTCCCACTTGGAACTCACGGGTGCGTCGATGCGCGTCAGCTAATTCCTTATAACGTGCGTTGCTGGCCTCTATATGACGACGTATATGCTCATGCAACTGCCTAATATGCTCTGCAAAGGACTCAGCTGACTCAGAGACACGGGCCTGGATGGGTAAGGGGACCAAATCTATCGGTTTCCTAGGTCTACGACCAGTAACAATCTCAAAAGGGCTCAGACCTGTAGACCTATTGACCGAGTCATTATAAGCAAACTCTGCTAAAGGCAGAACCAAGTCCCAGTCCCCGACACGATCACGCACTAGGCACCTAAGAAGATCCCCCAAACTCCTATTGACTACCTCTGTTTGACCATTGGTCTGGGGGTGGTAGGCGGTGGAGAATTTCAGCTGGGTGCCCATCATATGCCAAAGGGTTTTCCAAAAGTAGCTCGTGAAACGCACATCCCTATCGGACACTATGGTACGTGGAAGCCCAAACCGGGAGACACAATGAGTGAAGAACAGACGGGCAACTCTAGAGGCGTCAGATGTCTTGGAACAGGGAATAAACAAAGCCATCTTAGAGAACCTGTCTACCACCACGAAAATGGAATCATGACGACGCGAGGTACGGGGCAGACCTAACACAAAGTCCATGCTGATGTCCTGCCATGGACTGTCCGGCACGGGGAGGGGAGTATACAGGCCAGTATTCTGCTTCCTCTGCTTGGCCAAAGCACAAATGCGGCACTGGGCCACGATCCGGGCAACATCACGCTTCAGGCTAGGCCAATAGAAGCGATGCTCAACTGCCTCAACGGTCTTATTCCGGCCGAAGTGGCCAGCTAGACCGCCCGCATGCATCTCCCAAGTAAGAAAATCGCGAACCGAGGTCCGCGGAACGCATAAGCGACTCCCATCGAAAAGATAACCGTCATGCAGCATGTAATCTGAATACTCTCGAGACGGGCCTGCCTGGAGGGTGGTGTAGATCGGACCGAAGTCCGGACAATCAGCGTACAACTCCCTCATCCTATCCATCCCCACCACCTCTACACTCATGGTGGTCAAAAGGTGAGCACGGCGGCTCAAAGCATCAGCTACCCGGTTCTCCATACCGGGCTTGTGCCTCAGCACAAAAGTATACTCCTGGAGGAACTCTACCCAACGACTATGACGAGGGTTGAGTTTCTTCTGGGCATGGAGATATCGGAGTGCCTCATGATCAGAAAATAGGACGAACTCCTGGTGTAGAAGATAGTGTCTCCAATGCCGCAGAGCCTGCACAACTGCGTAGAACTCCTTGTCGTATGTAGAATAACGCAGTCGGGCATCCCCCAACTTCTCGCTAAAAAAGGCAACGGGGTGAGCCTCCTGACTCAGAACTCCTCCAATACCAACCCCAGAGGCATCGCAAGAGACCTCAAACACCTTCGTGAAATCTGGTAGACGAAGGATAGGTGCCTGGGTCATGCGCTCCTTGAGGAGCGCAAATGCAGCCGAAGCGGCCCTGGTCCACTCAAACGCCCCTTTTCGAATGCAATCAGTGATGGGGGCAGTGATGGAACTGAAACCTCGAATGAATCGGCGATAGAAGGTCGCCAGCCCGTGAAAACTACGGACATCGTGCAGGGTGCGAGGTTCGGGCCACTCCACTATAGCCCTGACCTTCTCCGGGTCGGCGGAGACTCCATCACTAGAGACAATGAACCCCAAGAAAGTGACCTGTGTAGTCATGAAAGCGCACTTCTTCGGGTTAGCATAAAGGCTCTCTCTCCTCAGGATGAGACAGACCTGCCTAAGGTGGTCTAGGTGGTCCTCCCGGGTGCGGCTATAAATGAGTATATCATCAAAATAGACAACCACGAAGACCCCCATCAAAGGTCGCAAGACCTGGGTCATCAGCCGCATAAAGGTGCTGGGAGCATTGGTCAGCCCAAAGGGCATGACCAGCCACTCATAAAGGCCATCCTTGGTCTTAAAGGCCGTCTTCCATTCATCACCAGGCCTGACTCTCACCTGGTGATAGCCACTCTTTAAATCTATCTTGGAAAACACAGTGGCTCCCGCCATCATATCCAACATATCATCCAAGCGGGGAATGGGAAATCTGTACTTCACCGTGATCTTATTGATTGCACGGCTGTCTACACACATCCTCCAAGTACTGTCTTTCTTTGGGGCAAGTAATGCAGGGACGGCACAAGGGCTCATGCTCTCACGAATGTATCCCCTAGCCAGTAACTCCTCAATCTGACGCAGGAGCTCAGCATGATCAGCGGGGCTCATCCTAAAATGGGGTAAGTTGGGTAGAGATGACCCCGGGATCAAATCAATAGCGTGCTGTATATCCCGCATGGGGGGAAGACCCTCAGGCAACTCAGCAGGGAAAACATCAGAAAACTCCTGAAGGATAACAGCAACATCAGAAGGGAGCTCACCCTCCGCCTCACTAACCCTCTCCCGAACAACGACAGCGTAGATGGGGTCCCCTCTAATGAATTCGCGCTCCATCTCCCGGGGACTAATAAGCATCAGCCTCCTAGTCGGAGGATCAATCGGGGTGGGAGCAACAGGAGGGGGGGTCGTGGTCGGAGCCAAAGATGGGGTAATGGGCCCAGAAGTATCAGTGCTGGGGGTACTAGGCCCAGTGGGACCCCGAACGGGAGGGCGTGTCGGCTGGGATGGATGAAGGGTGATCCTCTGGCCTTTGTGATCGAAGGTGCACGTGTTCGACCGGCCATGGAGGGTAGCATCTCTATCGAAAAGCCAGGGTCTCCCTAAGATAATGCTGCCTACCTCCATAGGCAACACGTCACACCAAATCTCCTCCTGGTAGGCGTGGAACTGCAAAGGCACCAGACATCGCTGCCTGACTGGAATAGAGGTGGTGTCTACCCATGACACACGATAAGGGAAGGGATGGTCCACGGGGGTTAACCCCAAGCGTTTCACTGTACCCGTGGAAATGGCATTAATGCAACTCCCACTATCAATAATCACCTTACAGGCCTTCCCACCCAGCCTGCAAAAGGTGTGAAAAATGGTGGTGCGACGCCAGTCATCACTCACCAAAGGCTGGGTCAAGACGCACCTGACAACACCTAGCTGAACACCATCCTGGCACTGCGTGCCCTGGACACCTGACGACTCTCCCTCTAACAACTCATCAAAGAACTCCTCGGCGAGCTCTGGGTCTGCCTCATAACTGACAGGCTCGACCTCGGGTGCGGCCTCACCTGCTGAGGTATCTCCAAAGGCCACGGTCTGCTGCCGAGAAGGGCACAGAGCAGCATAATGACCGACCCCCCCGCATCGATAACAATCTCCACGAGGCCTAGAGCCCTGCGGTGCTCCACCAATCATCGGCCCCTTTCCCTTGTCATCACGACGGGCCGGGGGTGGTGGAAGCTGAGGTCGGGTAGGAATAGTGGGCTGCTGGGGCCGAGGGGGTGCGGGAGCTGGGGCCTGGGGGCGAGGTGGATAGTCCCTCTGGGGAGGTGGAGGCCGGGGCCTAGGAGCAAAATCCGGACGAGTGGGGTCCTGTGGTCGGGCCACGGGTCCCCTCGCATACTGTCCTGTGCTAGTGCGAGAGTCCGTCCCACGAGGGTATGTGGGAGCGGGGCGCTGATCGGGCACAAACTCAAACTCAAACAGCTCCATATCACGAGCGACCTGGTACGCCTCATCTAAGGTAGCCACGTGGCGGCGGAGTAACTCAATCTGGAGGTTCCGTCATAGACCTCGACGGAAGCGGGCTATAGTCATGATGGCTTCCTCCGAGACTCCACATCGCAGGAGACAATCATCAAATTCGGCGATGTATTCTGCCACAGGCCGGTTTCCCTGACTAAGGGTCTGCCACCGATCAACTAACTGGTGGCGGTAGGAACGAGGGACGTACTTCTGCCGGAGCTTCTCCTTCATATCTACCCACGTCTCAATCGGGGGTGTGCCCTGACGTCTCACTAGGCTCTCCACATTGGCCCAGTAGGTTTGGGCCCTTCCAATCAACTTCATCTTGGCATATCGGACTTTTCGATGTTCTGCCATGTCGACCCACTCAAAATAACGATCCATACTAGCAGCCCAATCACTAAAAACATCGGGGTCCAATGACCCATCAAAGGTAGGAGGGTCCACCCGCACGGATCTAAGGAGACGCTCATCTTCCTCATCCCTATAATACCGATGGCCTTGGCGATCACGGCCATAGCCCTCACTCTCATTATCGGACCCAAAATCATCTACCTCATGCACGTGGGGTCTCCTATTGCCTCCCCTAGGCTGGTCGGGTCGAGGAGCAGGGTCACGTTGGCCATGGGCCTGCTCGGGAACATCTACCGGTGGGGCTCTACCCTGGGGGCGATCAACCAGACCTTGGATGGTCCGGTTAGAGGCCTCAACCCGACCCTCCACATCTCCCAGCCGATCCTCCATGGCCTTCATCCGGCCCTCCATCCGATCGGCGTGGTTCCTAAAGTTGAGACTCAGGGTCTCGATCATCTCCCGCAGGGATAGGTCATCTGGGACGGGATTCCTAGGGTCAGCCATCTGGATAGGGCGATGGTAGGATGTACCACGCCGGGTGGGCATGCAAGACTCTAAGGGACAAGGATGAAATGGTACTAGACACAAACCTAGACAGAAAACTCCTAACTCAACAATGGACTCCAATGCAAGTAGTAGACCTATGGACTCAAATGAACTCTAGCAAATCTAATGACTCGACATGGCCTAGGACCTCAGTCTGTAGGGACAAACTGGACGACCATGCTCTGATACCAAATTTGAAGCGGAACGGGACTAAAAAGGGACTGGACCTACTATGAAGACCAAGTGCGGCCAGCACTCACACGTGACAAGGCAAGCCGAGTGAACGACTTCCGTACTATTCCTCCGGGGAGAGGCGTCTCTCAACAAGAAACCCAAGTCCACGGCCGTCCCTATGAGGGAAGCGAGTGGATCAAAGCGGCAAAGGAGCCGACGCGCAACTATAGGAGTCCAGTCCGAGCTCGGTGCTCGACTGGGGCCACGGAATGGGAATACTCTCGCTCATGATCTCGCGGTGTTTAATGCTAGATAGGATCCCTACTCTCTCACGCGGCATGCAATAATCACATACTAGTAAAGCAGAATGCCGAAGGGGGAGCGTCGCACGTACCTCCACGCCTAGGCGTGGGGAAGGAACCCCGGCCGAGACCGACAACCCCGATACACACAATGAAAGAAAAGTACAAGCCAGCAATGGTGCCCACTCCTCGCAGGGAGATAACAGGCTACAACAACTCCATTCGGGGTGGCCGATACACGGGCTGACGGGCGGCACTCGGTGGAGGGGTTGATCGCGAGGAAGGCCCGGACGCCGACCGGCAGAATCGCAGCAACGCGCGACTCGGCGAAAAGGGCTCTCACGGTCCGCTCCGGGGTCCGATTGGGGTGCCGTCAGCGACGACGCGCAGTTAGGTCACAGGAGGAAGCCTCGGCCAAAGGGCGCCCTCAGAATCCGATCGTTGAAGCCGTGGCCGCACCTGCAAGTGGGGACAAGAAAGCTGCCTCCAGAACCGCGCTGTCGAGCGGGGAAAATGGTAACTCGCTGTTCTGGAAGGTGAACGAGGCTCCGCTTGAGGGAGGACACTGGGGACGCAGAGCAGCAGGTCCGGACCAAAGGGCTCGACCAGATCAGGTCGAGGCTGGACGCCGTGAACTCGGGAAGTCGCCGGGTCTTCTGGCGCCTGGTGGACTGGACAGATCCGCGCGACCTCACGGGAACGGACGCCACGAACAGCTCGGGCGTCGGAAGGAGACGAGGTTGGCGGCGTTGGAAAGAGGACGACGAGAGGTACCAACCCTGAAAAAATCAGATCCAAACTCGGCGTCGTGCGTCCTGTGGGATTTTCGCAAGGAGGAGGTAGGATCTGGGCGCGCAGAGATGGAGGCTCCTGCGCTAGCTCACGAGGAAATCCGCCACGGGTGGTGCCGACCTCGGATCGAGGCGAAACCAAGGCCCACGCGTCGCTGACTTGTAGATGTATCCACAGAAAAAGGAGGGGGCCCAGATTCGATCAGCACCAGACGGGGTCGCCGCTGCAACTCGGGGCTGAATCTGGAACTCACGAATTGAACCGGAGACGACGTAGAAGAGGGAGGGAACCTCGGCGTCGCACCGAGGGGATGGGGCGTCGCACCCCGGGGTTGCTCCCATCGCAGGAGCTGTGGAGGAGGAGAGGGTCGCCCTCTCCAAGAGGTGGATGCGCAAAAGGCTCCTCAAGAAATTGTTTGATTGTTCATTAATTTGAAAAAGAGGAAAATACAAGGGTTATATACCCGGGGGGGGAAACTAGGGTTTCAACCTAGCCACATGGGGGGTGGGGGCGCAAATGGGAGGAGGGGTGGGCCCCAACTCACTCCATTCAAGGGGGGTTGCGACCAGCCCTCCCTCCAATCAAGGAGGGTGCGCTCAAGTGAGGCAAGGGGGGGAGAGTGGAAAGGGGAAAGGGGGGGGCGCCCAAAAAGGAAGGCGGCTGCTACCTCCTCCACTTGGAGGAGGTGGGATGCGCCCAAAACCCTAACCCTAGGGGTGGGTGCGCAAATCCCCACATGGGCCAAGGAGGAGTGGAGCACAAGATGGCCCACTAACCCTTTGCCCTCTAAATAAGCCTACAAAGCATAAAAAATGTCCAATTGGCCTACAAGGGCCCACAACTAGAAAGCAGTGTCCACGCAGGGACTAATCCAAGGCCCAACATGGCCTAAAGCATGAAAAAATAAATAGGGATAACTCTGCTAATCTGCTAGATGATCGCCGAGCCAAAGGGATGCCGGCATGCTCCGTGTGCTCCGTCGAGTGATGCGGCGTGTGTCCTCACCATAAAGGAGATGCATTTGGTACCCCTGGCCCTCCCACATCTAAGTCCAATATGCATGCATGGTCCATTTTAGGAGGTCTTGGAATTCCCCATCACGTCAACCTCCGGTTACGTCAGATGCATGCATGGCACACATTCGGGTGTCCTGGTCCGCCGTCACACACGTACGGGTCGGACTAACATTAGGTTTGTTTAGGGTCTTTTTGAGTCATTATTTCGTTTGTCTGTCGTATGTTTGTGCATACATCAAGTCAAGTCAGTTTGTACGCTCGCGTTGTTAGTCCCTTTCGAGTATGAGACTTGTCAGACTTTGGGATCGATTCTCGTCACATATCGAATCTAGTCACATAAGGGACAAGCGGTGATTCCTAGTGAGCCTTTGAGCCGCCTCCCTTCATTTGAGAGTGACCCCACCCCAGAGTGACCACCACTAGCCTCAATCCCCAGTAGCGTGTGCATATCGAATCTACACGGGATGAGCAGATGTCGAAGACTTGGAGCGGACCGTACTCCGCGCTTCCAGGTTCGGTGACGGATCTGCTGGAACTACTCGAGTAGCCGCACCCCTTACTCGACGGGGTCGAGTTCTTCTCACCCGGGGAGAATTGATGGGGACATCAGAGCAAGACCACTAACTTTTTATTTTACATTTTAGTCCTTTTATTTACATTTATATCATTGGGAAAATATGTATGCAATTGTAAGGCTTTATATGTCATTCCTTAAGAATCCTTGGATTTCTGTGTAAAAGTCCAGTAGGACCAGCAAGGGACCCCCATCTCCTTCTCTATTGGTCCACCTAAGCCTTAGGGCCCATGTGGGGCCAGTCAAAGGTCCAAGGTGGGCTTCTAGAAGCTTGACCACTTAAAGGGGACAATGGGCTTAAAATGTCCAAGATTACATCCCCATTTTTCAAAGGGCCCCCCCTCTTAATATTTTTTTATTTTGTTCCAAATCACATGGGGAATTAAATATGTTCTATCTCCTAAGTGCCCCTCCCCAAACCTAGATCTGAGGTTAGTTTAGGTCATTTTGTATTTCATACAAATACCATGTAATTCCCATTTTACTAGAATTAAAGAGAAGAAAAGCAGAATTTGCCTCCAAGAGCCCAAGGGCACCCCTCTCTCTCTGCCAACCCCTAGCTGCTGTGAAAGCTGTGAATTTCTGATGTATGAAGCCTCCTCCCCCTCCCCCTTCCTGAGTGTGAAGCTCAGCGCCGCCGCCGCCGCCACCATCGAGCCGCCGTCGCGCCGCCACCGCCACTCGCCGGAGTTCTTTCCAAATCAGGACAGAACCTAAATCCCGTAATTTTAGTTTTTTCTCTTGTTGTCTGATTGAGCCCAAACTTTGAGAGTTCGTTCTCCCTATCTCCCCTAATCTCCAGTTCAAATTTTGTGCTATTTACCCTTCGTTTGATATTTTTCCCGTATTTTTGTTCTTCCCTTTAGTAATCTTCCATTTTGTAGATCTGAGGGACAGTGTCACCTATTCATATTTTTCCCACCCCCTTAAAAATTTTTCAAAACTCTACAAAAATTCCGTAGTGTTTCTCACGTTCCCCCCTACCTCCCATAATTTTTTTAGCCCTTGGAAAAATCATTTACCCCTCGGTCAAAGATCAGTTTCAGGCAGATCCCTTCTGTCCTGAGTGTCTGTAATCAGACCCATAGAAAAAAACACAGTCTAGAAGAGCCTACCATTTCTCATCCCTTTGTTGGATCGACCTAGGAGTAGATCTAGGAGTCCTCTTTCCAACGCCATCGGTCTTGCCTCGATCTGATTTCAGATCTGAGAGAATTAATTCGAGCAGCCAAGGTGTGCAGACATGTTCCCTGTGCAGGTCTAAAATTATAGTCCGGGAAAAATTCACAAACAAATATCAAAAATCAACTTCAGGAGCCACCACTCCTAGGAGTCAACCAGGGACGTGCTGCCAACGTTCCAGCCAAGCGGTGCCTCCAGAAGATCTCAGGAAGGGGACGTTCCTTTGGAGGCCAAGGCTTGTTGTCCAGCGAGTCAGAACCGAGTCAGACTAGCAGGCCGAGTTCGCCCCAAAAGCCCGTCCAACTTGCTGCCAGTCAACCCAGGGTCGGTCCTCCCGGGTCCACTTGTAGCCCTTTACCTCCCTGCATGGAGTGGGCAATAAAAGTCATTGTTGTAATTAAGTTTTAACCGTTGTTATCGGGAGTTACCGTAACTTGCCGGGATGGTCTTCCCCACGCCCGGAGGGTGGAGGTATCGTGTTCGCTCTCTTACTCGGCGTTTTCTTTACTCGTATTTATTCGTATATGCCACTGCATGTGATAGGTCATTAGCTCGTTATATCATTTGTATCACCGCTGCGAGAGTGAGTGAGTGACCGTCCCGTGACTCAATCCGAGTTAACGCGGAAAAGTCGATACCTGAGACTCACTACCGGTTCCTCAACCGCGCACGCTCCAACATTTCCCTCGCATAGGGACGATCGCGAGCTAGAGTCCCAGGTCGCATGTCCGTCCCACATCAGAGGTTCCCACGGCGGAGGAGGCACCCATGGTGGTGGCAACTGGCCGGTCATCGGAGGTAGGCCAACGACCCTAAAAACCTAATTTTTAAATTTTCAATTTTGAATGTGTATGCATGGGTATGGAATGGCAAGGGAATGGGTCTGGGGACCCATTAGAACAAATTGTAGGCCATTTTGCCCATTTCCACAGCATGGGGAAACGGAGAAGATGACGCCCGTTCGGGGGTCTGGTAGCGGTCGTTCCAGTGATCGCCACGCCCTCCGACGGCCCATACTATGGCCACTAGAGGACTCAGACGGCCCAAGATATGGCCGCCAGAGTATCAGAGACAAGACTTTATTTTTTTATGTTTTTTGTCTTATTTGATTTTTTTTGTTTTTTTGGTTTATATAAAATGCAACGAAAATGCAATGCAATGACTGACTTATGTTCTAAATGTGCGCAGGGGAAGAGACGAACTTGGATTTCCTGGCTGCAAGTCCGAGGCGTATACCAGGCTCTACCAGACTACCAGAGAGAGAGACTAGCAGCCATGGGTTTTGGGGAGCTGCTGAGCATAGAGGTTACCAGGATAGATACACCTCTGATCTACGCCCTTCACGAGAGATGGGATCCAGTCAGCAGGGCATTCATCTTCCCATGGGGCCATATGATCCCCACGTTGGAGGACATCGTGAGGATCACCGGACAGCTGGTCCATGGAGCGCCGGTGACAGGATGGACTTATGGAGATTACCGAGAGATGGCGCAGGAGCTGTTGGGATTGGATTTGCTAAGGCCAGGGCATCAGTCGTCCATGCTAGGACGAGCGACACTCCAGGAGAGCCTGGGGCTGAGGGGAGCTGCTATCTCACTAGGGGAGCTGCCAGAGGAGCACATATGGAGAGTGATAGACCAGGTCTGGGGCAGAGTGGCAGCAGAGCCGGACCTGAGGGAGACATCACATTGCGGCGCTTCCTGATTTTGCTGTTCGGGAAGCTTCTTTTTGCGACCAGGGCTGACGGAGTGAGCGTCAGGCTCCTCCCTTTGCTGAGAGACTTAGACGGAGTAGGAGGGTACGCCTGGGGAGCAGCAGTCCTGGCGTTTCTCTTCAACTCTTTGAGCACGACCGACCGGCAGACCATGCTGGGCGGCTTCTCGCCATTGCTACAGGTAAAATGCCCTAAACTCTAAACTTTAAATGCTTTTCTATATACTTGCTATTATTATATGCTGACACTTTGACTTATGCAGGTCTGGAGCTACATATACCTCCCTGGCTTAGGGCGAGGGAAGGAGCTACACCCCGAGCGGATCCCCATTGCTAGACGGTGGGTGGTAGCATGGGACATGGGATCGATCCTGCGCATAGCTCGGGTAATCCAGGACGACATCGACACATTCCCATATGCATCGGTAAAACTCTAAACTCAAACTCTTCTATATTCTTTAAATGCTTCTGAATGCTTACAAATGCTTATCTAAATGTTGACACTGACTCAATTGCCTTTTCAGGTGCGTTGGACACCTTACCGTGATGAGGGTCACAAGGGGCAGGCTTGGGTGGAAGCAGCCTAGGCGTATGCCCGGCGAGAGATCTGGCTACACTGCCTGAACATCATCGAGCCTCTTCATCATCGACTGATTATGAGGATGAGGGGAGTACACCAGCCAGAGGTGGAGTTCCCTGAGCGAGACGACGAGCGCTTTGGGAGATCGGCGAAGGGACTCAGTGGCGACATCGACTGGGTCACTCGAGTGATTGACCATGTGCGGGATTGGACACGGAGAGGTCGGAAGGTAAAGACCCGAGTTGACAGCGACGAGGCCTACCTGAAGGCCTACGCTTGGAGGTATGGCGACCGGGTATTCTGCGGCGTCCGACGACCGGTATGACTTCTAAACTCATGCTCTTCAATTAAATTATCTTATTCCTATATGCACTGACACCTTGGTTGTGCTATATGCAGCTAGACCCGTAAGGCAGGATAGCAGAGTTGCAGGGCCTCCTCCACGCCACTATACAGTAGAGGGACGAGCTCCAGCGTGCGTTGGACCTTCTAGTAAACTTCCTAAACCTTGGACTTAATTATGCTCATGCTTATGATAAATGTGATTGACCTTTGACTTTTAAAATGCAGTGAGTTGAGGGGGCGTAGCGGCAGGGACTGGATGCACCGTCCTTTTCGTCACAGCTTGCGGGAGGCAGGGCTGAGCGAGATGCAGACTTCGCTCGGGCAGTGACTCAGGCTGAGGAAGCCGATGCCATACTTGCGGAGGGGGTAAGCAAAACCAAACCGAGACCCTTAGACTTTAAATGCTTATGATATGCAAATGCCTTGACTGACTATGATGAATGCTAATGCAGGCGAGAGAGCTGAGCACGACACTGACCAAGGCGGAGCGCGCCCGAGTAGAGGCGGAGCAGTTGAGCGCGGGGTTAGCAGTTTAGAGCGCTACCGGACTGAGGCACGAGAGCTTCGACGCCAGGCCTATGACATGAAGATTGAGCTGCGGATGATGGAGAGGACCGTGTGGATGATAGGCCGCGGACCAGAGCGAAGCGTGTCCCAGAGCGGTGCTTGGAGCGGCATGTTCCCTGACTTCTTGACCGGCTCCTCCGGCCATCAGAGGAATGAGGAGGGAGATAGGAGGCGACGACGGGAGGAGGGCAGCACAACCATGGGCCCATCGGAGAAGAGACACGAGGGTACTGGTGACAGCGGCAGCCCGGGAGATAGACCGGCCAAGTGACTTGTACTCTTCCTTTTCTTTTTGATGCACTCTTGTTCATGACTTTGATAGTGAAATGAATATTTTTGTTGTTTTTATTTAAGATGCAAATGTGGATGGATGTGAATGGTGACCCACTGACCCACAACCTTAGTACTGATAGAGAGTACAGGTGGGAGAGACACACAGAGAGAGAATGGTAGGATTAGCGATTGAGAGGGGAAAGGATTTAACCAAAATCTGACAAAACCTAACAAACGGTCTAATTTAAGACCGCCATAAGGAGAAAATTGGTCAAATCAATGACCGTTAGAGAGACGGAGACAGGAGGTGGATGAAGGGATAAAATGGTCCAATTGTAGACTGCGTGAAGACTCTTAGCGGTCGTACGATAGACCGCTAGTGTAGAAACCCTGTTCAGTCCGAGCGGGACTCATCCGTGAGAGTCCGAACCCGAGGATAAAGGCCTCTAATCTGCACTAGAAGACATCCTAACTTAAGCTAAGGCTACCCAGCCCTCATCCTAATGTACCAACACTAAAATTAGAGCTCTATAAGTAGGAACAAGCCCAGAAATCGCAGCTCATCATAATTCTTTGCTACAAGTCTTGAAATTTTAGAAAAAACACCCAAGAACACCATGAAGAGGAGCTTTGAAGCTAGTGCCATGGGGGAGATGGTCTATACCGGGCCAAAGGCTGCCAAGAAAGAGCATGGGGAGCTACAGCGACTGACCTCAATCCCCAAGCACTTGAGCTCAAGTTCCTCAAGAGTGGTAGGTTGCAATTTGATCAAAAAGTTCATGAATTCCTTAATTTTCTTCTTCTCATGATCTTCCTCTCTTCTTCCTCTTCTTCCTTTTCTTTTCTTAGCTTCTTCATGGCCCAAGATGCTGCTCCAACCTAAAGTGTGTGGCTCCCATGATCAAGGAACTCCGTTTAGAGGTCCTCTCAATCTTAAGGGTATGGCACCATCACCCGTTAGTGGTTCTAGCTAAGAATTTTAAGAAAATCTTCTTGGATTGGTCAAGCATTTCAGCCCTTGTAGAACTATGGCACCAACAAACACACACCTTCCTTTTCCCAAGCTTTGAAGCCACTGTCCTATTAGAGGAGGTAGAGACCTACCTAGCCCTCCCTAAGACTAAGGTTGGGGATGAAGACCTAGTGTGTCATACGGTTGAGCCTATAAACCCATCACTCATACTAGGGGACTTCATACACAATTCAAAAGATGTTAGGACCATGATCAGCCCATGCCATATCCATTTGATACCCATGGCTTAATGGATAACCGCTTATTGTCAGAACAAGAGCAGAAGATTTGAAGCCATTGCCAAAGCTACCTTGATTTGCTTGTGCGGGTTCTTCCTTTTCACCACCACCGACCACCTCTTGGACATCCAAAACCTTAGCATTATTAGTGGGTTGTGACGGGGTTCATCTATCTCCCAAACGGTCCTTTCATACCTTTACAAAGGCCTTAGTTTCTGATGTGGGATGAGACACGGACACGACAAGCTCGTGACTGCCCCTTAACGAGGGAAGCGTCGGACGTGCGCGGTTGAGAAACCGACAGTGAGCTAGGGTGATCGGCTCTCTCGTGTGCCCGGATCGGGTCACGGGACGGTCTCGCACTCTCTCGCAGCAGTGGTGAATGATAATATAGCGAGATAACGGACCTAAAGCATGCTCTCTAGCAGCGGCATAAACAAGTATATATGAAAATAAGCAAATGCCGAGTGTAGGGAGCGAGAACGATACCTCCACGCGCTCGGCGTGGGGAAGACGGACCCGGCCGAAAACTCGTACTCCCGGAGAACTTAACACAGAATAATTACAGCAATGGGAACATGCCCACTCCACGCAGGGAGGTAAAGGGCTATACAAATGGGCCCGGGAGGACCGAATTCGGGTTGACGGGCAGCTTCGTGTGTTGATTCGGCTACACGCGTGTTCACGACCGTGGGGCCCACGTGCTGTCCGGAGGGGCCGTGTGGGACCCGGAGGTACCGCTGTAGTGGAGACACTTGGAGAAGCGCTCCCCGGGCTGGCGGCACGCTGGTTCGCCGGCCGGAGGCCTGGCGGCTCCGTTCGGCACCGGTCGGAAAAACCGATCGCAAATCTGCCGGTTCTGTATTTCAGCGCGCGCTCCGACGGGAATAGACGCTACGATCAGCACCGGTGTCGGAATGTGACGAGATAAGAGCCGTTGGAAAGCTGCTTCGAAGTACTACAATCTAGTGGCCTTCAGAAAAATTCACCAGATTTGTACTTTGTGTTGGCGAATTTTATATGCTGCTGTTGTACAGTAACCGAAGAGTCAGATCTGTAGAGAACTTTCCTGTTGATTGCCTTTGACCGTGAAGTAGATGTCCGAATTTGAAGATGTGTTCTTCAGCAAGGTTGTAGGAAATTGAACAAGGAAACTAGGACTAGTTTTGGATCTAGATTTGGAGGTGGTGGTGATTTTTTCTGATTTTGGAAGTGGAGGATGGTCGGATCTGGGATCTGACTAAAAACACTGTATCAGAGGAACAACACGAATTTCTAAAAATAGATAGAAAACTGATAAAAAATTAAGAAAATTTGTGGAGGTAGGGGGTGATGGACAGAACTCCCAATAAAATTGGGAGGGTTTGGAAAAATCAAAAAGATGGTCTGAGGGGGAGAACTCAGAGGTTCTATCACTGTAGATAGAAACCTGGCAGATCTGGGATGACAGGTTGGACGAAAATGTAAAAATACTAAACGATGGAATTTTGGTGTGAAACGTTAGGTGGATTTTGGGATGCAAGGGTAGAACACACCATAAAAATTTTAGCTTGAGATCTTTAGGTGGAGGAGAGAAGATATTCGGACAAGAAGCCTCTGTCCAGGATGGACAGAACACCGAAGGCGGCTCCGCGGCGGCGTGATGGCGGCACGGACGGCGGCGGCGGCGGCACAGATGATCACCGGAGATAGAGGGGATGGGATAGAAGATAGAAATCACTCTAGAACTGGAGGTTTGAGGAGAGAAACCAGAGGGAGAGAGGAGGGGCTCAAGAACACTCTTGATTTTCCAACAATTTTCTCTTCATTTCTTCATTAATCTCTAATGACACTATACATAGGCTTATATAGAAAATGGCAAGGGGTGGGGGGCTGGGAATTTCGTGGGAAATAAGTCATTTTCTTCCCCCATGTGGTCAAAACTCAAAAAAAATAAATTACATATGAATGGAGCACTCCTTTGACTAGGTAGGTAAGGTAGGTGGCCAACCCTTGAAATTTTAACCCCTTTGTCTCCCATGTGGTCAATTAGCATTCAAACCTTCTAGATGGCCACCTAGGATGGTTGACCAGCCCCACATGGATGAGGTGGACCAATAGGGAAGGGGAGGGGGCCCCCTAACTGGACCTACTACACATTTGCACAAAAACCCATACAATCCTAGGGAATGACACATTGGCTTACAAAGCCTTACAATTGTACATATACTTTCCCAAGGATATAAAAGTAAATAAAAGGACTCAAATGTAAAAACAAAAGTTAATGCTCGGCGTCGATTCCCATCAACTCTCCCCGGGTGGGAGGAACTCGACCCCGTCGAGTAGGGGTATGGATGCTCGAGTACTCCGGCGGATCCGTCACCGTGCCGAGTAGCGCGGGTATGCTCCACTCCAAGTGACCGTCACCTGCTCAATCCATATATACTCGATATGCACAAGCTGCTACGGGCTAGAGGTGGACACTCCGGGTGGGGCACTCTCAAAAGGGAAGGAAGCAGCTCGAAGACTCACTAGGAATCGCCGCTGAGTCCCTGCAGGTGACTGATCCGGGTATAGATGTAGAACCGATCCCATACTCATCGAGTGAGTCTACTCGCTTTCACACTCATAAGGGACTGACATCGACGAGCTTGCACATGACATATGCAGACTCACCATGCACTAACACACATATGCAAACCACACAAATAAGAAACCGACTCATACATGACTCTAGACACACCTATTGTTAGTCCGACCCGTACATAGGTGACGGCAGACCAGGACACCCGAATGTGTGCCATGCATGCATGTTATATAACCGGAGATGGGTGGTATGGGGAACACCTAAACATCCAAGTATGACCCAGTCATGCATGGACGGCCCTTTGGATTTGGGGGACTTGAGAGGGCTAGGAGGGCCGAATGTTGTTTTATCGTGGACGGGCTTGGTGGGTGTAAATGACCCGGCCCGTGGGGTAGGAGTGTGATAGTGGACTCCCTTGAAGAAATGAACTATATAAGGTGGGTCATGGGGTCCACTAAGGAATGGGTCAAAGGGATCGAAGAAGGTATGACCCCTTGTGGTGGGCTCCCCCAAGTCACGGTCCCACGTGTAGATGTTTTGAAGGTGTGGATAGTCACCTTCTTGCATTGTGATGGGTGGGACGGGGACCGTAAGCAAGAAGTATGATTCCTCCCTCGGACAAAAGGGTATGGATTCGGGCTCGGCCGGTAAGGGAAGGAGTAAGAGGATCTCCATGGTGACACAACCCACGGTGCACTCGGAGGTAATGGACCCATTAGCCGGATGGGTGAAGCTAAGACTAGCGGGTTGGTTGAAGCCTCGGGCCAATAAATGTGTTAAGGTCAACTGCCGGTCTAACCCTTTAAGAAGGTCGTCCAATGTGTCCACATAGTGACGAGACCGGAAGGTGGTATGAAATGAGTTGCTTGACACTAGTGGTAGTGTGGGGTCCATTGATGGGAAGGGAGGTGGGACCAAGCCATCCTTGAGCCAACTAAGAAGCGGCTCGGCTATGAAAAGCGTACCCGTTATGAAAAGCGTACCCGTTAGAAATACGGGTGGCTCGGGCCTTGGTGGTTCCAAATGAGAGGATTCCGAATCAAATTCAAAAATAGAGATGGATGACATTGGAACTCTCTCGAGTGGTGAAGGCCATGGTGTAGGCAGCTGGGAGGTGGATGCTTTTCGAAAGCCACCATACAGAGAAAAGTGTGACTCAAATGGTTCGACCACTAGAGCGACCGAATAGGATTCCGCTAGAGATAATGCAATGCGGATAAGACATTCCAATTGGAAGTGAAGGCGCAAACCTCTCCGGAACTGAAATGCGGCCGTGTTGCTCTCCTCTCCCAAGCCATGTTCCAACCAATACTTATGATATGCCCGAATGTACTAGGACACGGACCTATCACCTTGGACGGGTCGACATGGGTTGGCCATAGTTGCCAAAATACGGGAATGGATCTCTAGGAATGGATATGCAAGGTCATTTGGGCAAGACACTAGACACGACCCTAAGTAATGCAAAGTTAGAATGCATGCACACTAAGGACCCTAAACATAAACCAAGACTTGGTACGTGGCGGAGATAATTGACCTGAAGGTCACTCGCGCAAGTGTGCGGCCTTCCCGATAGGTGTAGCCTAACGTTCGGACAACACCTTTTGATATACCGAGTAAAGGGATGTAAATGCAAAAAGACACTTTTTTTTGTGTTTTAGAAATATGATGATCCTAGACTCGACTTAAACCGACTAATGACTAGATGTAAATGACACTCTTTTTTTTTCTTTTGGACACCCTAGACTCAACTCGCTCTGATACCAAATTGATGCGGGACGAGACACGGACACGACAAGCTCGTGACTGCCCCTTAACGAGGGAAGCGTCGGACGTGCGTGGTTGAGAAACCGGCAGTGAGCTAGGGTGATCGGCTCTCTCGTGTGCCCGGATCGGGTCACGGGACGGTCTCGCACTCTCTCGCAGCAGCGGTGAATGATAATATAGCGAGATAACGGACCTAAAGCATGCTCTCTAGCAGCGGCATAAATAAGTATATATGAAAATAAGCAAATGCCGAGTGTAGGGAGCGAGAACGATACCTCCACGCGCTCGGCGTGGGGAAGACGGACCCGGCCGAAAACTCGTACTCCCGGAGAACTTAACACAGAATAATTACAGCAATGGGAACATGCCCACTCCACGCAGGGAGGTAAAGGGCTATACAAATGGGCCCGGGAGGACCGAATTCGGGTTGACGGGCAGCTTCGTGTGTTGATTCGGCTACACGCGTGTTCACGACCGTGGGGCCCACGTGCTGTCCGGAGGGGCCGTGTGGGACCCGGTGGTACCGCTGTAGTGGAGACACTTGGAGAAGCGCTCCCAGGCTGGCAGCATGCTGGTTCGCCGGCCGGAGGCCGGGTGGCTCCGTTCGGCACCGGTCGGAAAAACCGATCAGAAATCTGTCGGTTCTGTATTTCAGCGCGCGCTCCGGCGGGAATAGATGCTGCGATCAGCACCGGTGTCGGAATGCGACGAGATCAGAGCCGTTGGAAAGCTGCTTCGAAGTAATACAATCTAGTGGCCTTCAGAAAAATTCACCAGATTTGTACTTTGTGTTGGCGAATTTTATATACTGTTGTACAGTAACCGAAGACTCAGATCTGCAGAGAACTTTCCTATTGATTGCCTTTGACCATGAAGTAGATGTCCGAATTTGAAGATGTGTTCTTCAGTAAGGTTGTAGGAAATTGAACAAGGAAACCATGACTATTTTTCGATCTGGATTTGGAGGTGGTGGTGATGTTTTCTGATTTTGGAAGTGGAGGGTGGTCGGATCTGGGATCTGACTAAAAATACTGTATCAGAGGAAGAACACGAATTTCTAAAAATAGATAGAAGGCTGATAAAAAATTAAGAAAATTTGTGGAGGTAGGGGGTGATGGACAGAACTCCCAGTAAAATTGGGAGGGTTTGGAAAAATTAAAAAGATGGTTGTAGGGGGAGAACTTAGAGGTTCTGTCACTGTAGATAAAAACCTGGCAGATCTGGGATGACAGGTTGGACGAAAATGTAAAAATACTAAACAATGGAATTTTAGTGTGAAACTTTAGGTGGATCTTGGGATGCAAGGGTAGAACACACCATAAAAATTTCAGCTTGAGATCTTTAGGTGGAGGAGAGAAGATATTCGGACAAGAAGCCTCTATCCAGGATGGACAGAACACTGAAGGCGACTCCGCGGCGGCGTGATGGCGGCACGGACGGCGGCGGCGGCGGCACAGATGATCACCGGAGATAGAGGGGATGGGATAGAAGATAGAAATCACTCTAGAACTGGAGGTTTGAGGAGAGAAACCAGAGGGAGAGAGGAGGGGCTCAAGAACACTCTTGATTTTCCAACAATTTTCTCTTCATTTCTTCATTAATCTCTAATGACACTATACATAGGCTTATATAGAAAATGGCAAGGGGTGGGGGGCTGGGAATTTCGTGGGAAATAAGTCATTTTCTTCCCCCATGTGGTCAAAACTCAAAAAAAATAAATTACATATGAATGGAGCACTCCTTTGACTAGGTAGGTAAGGTAGGTGGCCAACCCTTGAAATTTTAACCCCTTTGTCTCCCATGTGGTCAATTAGCATTCAAACCTTCTAGATGGCCACCTAGGATGGTTGACCAGCCCCACATGGATGAGGTGGACCAATAGGGAAGGGGAGGGGGCCCCCTAACTGGACCTACTACACATTTGCACAAAAACCCATACAATCCTAGGGAATGACACATTAGCTTACAAAGCCTTACAATTGTACATATACTTTCCCAAGGATATAAAAGTAAATAAAAGGACTCAAATGTAAAAACAAAAGTTAATGCTCGGCGTCGATTCCCATCAACTCTCCCCGGGTGGGAGGAACTCGACCCCGTCGAGTAGGGGTATGGATGCTCGAGTACTCCGGCGGATCCGTCACCGTGCCGAGTAGCGCGGGTATGCTCCACTCCAAGTGACCGTCACCTGCTCAATCCATATATACTCGATATGCACAAGCTGCTACGGGCTAGAGGTGGACACTCCGGGTGGGGCACTCTCAAAAGGGAAGGAAGCAGCTCGAAGACTCACTAGGAATCGCCGCTGAGTCCCTGCAGGTGACTGATCCGGGTATAGATGTAGAACCGATCCCATACTCATCGAGTGAGTCTACTCGCTTTCACACTCATAAGGGACTGACATCGACGAGCTTGCACATGACATATGCAGACTCACCATGCACTAACACACATATGCAAACCACACAAATAAGAAACCGACTCATACATGACTCTAGACACACCTATTGTTAGTCCGACCCGTACATAGGTGACGGCAGACCAGGACACCCGAATGTGTGCCATGCATGCATGTTATATAACCGGAGATGGGTGGTATGGGGAACACCTAAACATCCAAGTATGACCCAGTCATGCATGGACGGCCCTTTGGATTTGGGGGACTTGAGAGGGCTAGGAGGGCCGAATGTTGTTTTATCGTGGACGGGCTTGGTGGGTGTAAATGACCCGGCCCGTGGGGTAGGAGTGTGATAGTGGACTCCCTTGAAGAAATGAACTATATAAGGTGGGTCATGGGGTCCACTAAGGAATGGGTCAAAGGGATCGAAGAAGGTATGACCCCTTGTGGTGGGCTCCCCCAAGTCACGGTCCCACGTGTAGATGTTTTGAAGGTGTGGATAGTCACCTTCTTGCATTGTGATGGGTGGGACGGGGACCGTAAGCAAGAAGTATGATTCCTCCCTCGGACAAAAGGGTATGGATTCGGGCTCGGCCGGTAAGGGAAGGAGTAAGAGGATCTCCGTGGTGACACAACCCACGGTGCACTCGGAGGTAATGGACCCATTGGCCGGATGGGTGAAGCTAAGACTAGCGGGTTGGTTGAAGCCTCGGGCCAATAAATGTGTTAAGGTCAACTGCCGGTCTAACCCTTTAAGAAGGTCGTCCAATGTGTCCACATAGTGACGAGACCGGAAGGTGGTATGAAATGAGTTGCTTGACACTAGTGGTAGTGTGGGGTCCATTGATGGGAAGGGAGGTGGGACCAAGCCATCCTTGAGCCAACTAAGAAGCGGCTCGGCTATGAAAAGCGTACCCGTTATGAAAAGCGTACCCGTTAGAAATACGGGTGGCTCGGGCCTTGGTGGTTCCAAATGAGAGGATTCCGAATCAAATTCAAAAATAGAGATGGATGACATTGGAACTCTCTCGAGTGGTGAAGGCCATGGTGTAGGCAGCTGGGAGGTGGATGCTTTTCGAAAGCCACCATACAGAGAAAAGTGTGACTCAAATGGTTCGACCACTAGAGCGACCGAATAGGATTCCGCTAGAGATAATGCAATGCGGATAAGACATTCCAATTGGAAGTGAAGGCACAAACCTCTCCGGAACTGAAATGCGGCCGTGTTGCTCTCCTCTCCCAAGCCATGTTCCAACCAATACTTATGATATGCCCGAATGTACTCGGGCACGGACCTATCACCTTGGACGGGTCGACATGGGTTGGCCATAGTTGCCAAAATACGGGAATGGATCTCTAGGAATTGATATGCAAGGTCATTTGGGCAAGACACCAGACACGACCCTAAGTAATGCAAAGTTAGAATGCATGCACACTAAGGACCCTAAACATAAACCAAGACTTGGTACGTGGCGGAGATAATTGACCTGAAGGTCACTCGCGCAAGTGTGTGGCCTTTCCGATAGGTGTAGCCTAACGTTCGGACAACACCTTTTGATATACCGAGTAAAGGGATGTAAATGCAAAAAGACACTTTTTTTTGTGTTTTAGAAATATGATGATCCTAGACTCGACTTAAACCGACTAATGACTTGATGTAAATGACACTCTTTTTTTTTCTTTTGGACACCCTAGACTCAACTCGCTCTGATACCAAATTGATGCGGGACGAGACACGGACACGACAAGCTCGTGACTGCCCCTTAACGAGGGAAGTGTCGGACGTGCGTGGTTGAGAAACCGGCAGTGAGCTAGGGTGATCGGCTCTCTCGTGTGCCCGGATCGGGTCACGGGACGGTCTCGCACTCTCTCGCAGCAGCGGTGAATGATAATATAGCGAGATAACGGACCTAAAGCATGCTCTCTAGCAGCGGCATAAATAAGTATATATGAAAATAAGCAAATGCCGAGTGTAGGGAGCGAGAACGATACCTCCACGCGCTCGGCGTGGGGAAGACGGACCCGGCCGAAAACTCGTACTCCTGGGGAACTTAACACAGAATAATTACAGCAATGGGAACATGCCCACTCCACGCAGGGAGGTAAAGGGCTATACAAATGGGCCCGGGAGGACCGAATTCGGGTTGACGGGCAGCTTCGTGTGTTGATTCGGCTACACGCGTGTTCACGACCGTGGGGCCCACGTGCTGTCCGGAGGGGCCGTGTGGGACCCGGTGGTACCGCTGTAGTGGAGACACTTGGAGAAGCGCTCCCAGGCTGGCAGCATGCTGGTTCGCCGGCCGGAGGCCGGGTGGCTCCGTTCGGCACCGGTCGGAAAAACCGATCAGAAATCTGTCGGTTCTGTATTTCAGCGCGCGCTCCGGCGGGAATAGATGCTGCGATCAGCACCGGTGTCGGAATGCGACGAGATCAGAGCCGTTGGAAAGCTGCTTCGAAGTAATACAATCTAGTGGCCTTCAGAAAAATTCACCAGATTTGTACTTTGTGTTGGCGAATTTTATATACTACTGTTGTACAGTAACCGAAGACTCAGATCTGCAGAGAACTTTCCTATTGATTGCCTTTGACCATGAAGTAGATGTCCGAATTTGAAGATGTGTTCTTCAGTAAGGTTGTAGGAAATTGAACAAGGAAACCATGACTATTTTTCGATCTGGATTTGGAGGTGGTGGTGATGTTTTCTGATTTTGGAAGTGGAGGGTGGTCGGATCTGGGATCTGACTAAAAATACTGTATCAGAGGAAGAACACGAATTTCTAAAAATAGATAGAAGGCTGATAAAAAATTAAGAAAATTTGTGGAGGTAGGGGGTGATGGACAGAACTCCCAGTAAAATTGGGAGGGTTTGGAAAAATTAAAAAGATGGTTGTAGGGGGAGAACTTAGAGGTTCTGTCACTGTAGATAAAAACCTGGCAGATCTGGGATGACAGGTTGGACGAAAATGTAAAAATACTAAACAATGGAATTTTAGTGTGAAACTTTAGGTGGATCTTGGGATGCAAGGGTAGAACACACCATAAAAATTTCAGCTTGAGATCTTTAGGTGGAGGAGAGAAGATATTCGGACAAGAAGCCTCTATCCAGGATGGACAGAACACTGAAGGCGACTCCGCGGCGGCGTGATGGCGGCACAGACGGCGACGGCGGCGGCACGGATGATCACCGGAGATAGAGGGGATAGGATAGAAGATAGAAATCACTCTAGAACTGGAGGTTGGAGGAGAGAAACCAGAGGGAGAGAGGAGGGGCTCAAGAACACTCTTGATTTTCTAATAATTTTCTCTTCATTTCTTCATTAATGTCTAATGACACTATACATAGGCTTATATAGAAAATGGCAAGGGGTGGGGGGGCTGGGAATTTCGTGGGAAATAAGTCATTTTCTTCCCCCATGTGGTCAAAACTCAAAAAAAATAAATTACATATCAATGGAGCACTCCTTTGACTAGGTAGGTAAGGTAGGTGGCCAACCTTTGAAATTTTAACCCCTTTGTCTCCCATGTGGTCAATTAGCATTCAAACCTTCTAGATGGCCACCTAGGATGGTTGACCAGCCCCACATGGATGAGGTGGACCAATGGGGAAGGGGAGGGGCCCCCCTAACTGGACCTACTACACATTTGCATAAAAATCCACACAATCCTAGGGAATGACACATTGGCTTACAAAGCCTTACAATTGTACATATACTTTCCCAAGGATATAAAAGTAAATAAAAGGACTCAAATGTAAAAATAAAAGTTAATGCTCGGCGTCGATTCCCATCAGTTTAGCTTGCCTAGGAGGGCCACTCTTCGGGTCAATGATCATCCTTGAGTGTTGGATGGGAGCGAGACTTAAGTTCATACCCAAGAAGGATTTGCCTTCAACTAGTCGCATATTCGGGAGCCACCCTCTAATCTTCATAGGAGGCGCATTTGGGTTTTCTTCACAGGTTGAGTGCCGGGTGGCGGATAAGAAGACACGAGATGAATGGCGCCTTTACCTCAACACCTTACCTATTGATAAGTTCGTGATGCGACCAATAGTTATTCGAAGCACTACCCGTAGAGTACCTCAGCGATCGGGCCTAGACCTATAGCTAGTGGGGGACACTACCTTAGCGATCTACAACCCTCACAGGTGCTATCTTTAAGTTGGGCTACCCCGTACTATGGTTCTTATTCTATCACACTTCCCCCCTTCTAGCTAGGAAGACGGGGACCGAGGAGAACGAGCGAGCCGTCCGGAATGCACTAATCATGTGGGAAATAAGTAGAAGTGGCAAAGAATGAAGAGGGATATCGTGCTTATGTAAAGGAATTGCGCAAGATCCGGCCTAGCGCGGTTGAAAGAATGAATGTAATTTGAGTTTTTCTTCTTGATGTACTTGAAATGGTTAATGAAATAATGCACTTGATTGAATGAATAAGAGATTTATGTTGAGAAGTGTGCAATGGATTGATTGATTGATTTTGAATGGATGGACAAATCAGCTTAAAACAAGATTCTCTGTCTGAAAAATGGTCCATTATAGGGCTGCAAACCACACATAACGGTCTAACAAGAGATCGCCAGAGACAGCGCTCAGGAAAAATTGAGTGTTTTCAACCCTCGGGAGAGGAAAGCGGTTCAATCATGGGCCACTAGAAGACTCTGAAGGTCTATCGTAAGACCGCTAGAGATAGTTTTACTGAGTTTTAATTTTTCTATCCTTGGGGGAAAGAAAAGCGGTCTAATCATGAACCGCTAGAGATGGTTAGCGGTCTAATTATAGACCGTGAGAGAATCAGAGACAGAAGAGTTGCGAGCTTTGAATCTTGGGCACTTGAACCTGCGTCTGCACACACTTAGATAAGAAAATAAGTTAGCTCTATTCTTAGACTCAACCCCTTGCCTGAAGCAAGTTAGAAAATGACCAGTTCTTGATGTTTGGTCAAGGGGTGGAGCCTTATTAAATAGGTGAAAATATAATGAGAAAATGTAATGGATGCAATGCGAGATGATGGTATTTTTGGAGTTTTGAAAGTATTTGATTTTTTTGTGAAATTTTTAAATATCTGATTTTTGTGGGTTTTGAAATATATGATTTTTTGGATATTGAAATATATGATTTTTTTAGATTTTGAAATATATGATTTTTTTAGATTTTGAAATATATCATTTTTTTGGATTTTGAAATATATCATTTTTTTTATTTTGAAATATATCAATTTTTTAGATTTTGAAAGCCAATTTTGTCCCGACAACAAGGGCCCTACATGTCCTACTCAGAATCTCCTGAGATCGGCATGCTTTTCGAAGTGACAACCCCTGGCCAGGGCCAATCTGTATGACAGTGCTACTACTGAGGCCATACCCAGGGTACTATCTAGTCTTCAAATAGAAAATAGGATTCAAGGGGGTAAGCTTAGGCTAGGTATAGAGGTTTTTTCAGAGTTTGAGTTCTTCTCTCAACGACCCTTTTAGAGATTCGGACTGTTGAGTCGGGGCTTTTTGTCCGTCATCGAACCTTCATCCACCGTGCGACCGGGCTCATAATGTCCCACGGGAAAATTATACTGCCACTCTTGCCATGCCTAGTCTTATTTTCTCGGAGCTATACACTTTGAGATACGGGCCTTTGAAATAGATTTTTGTTCTTCGTTGTAATTGTCGCTCCTTCTTTTTATTTCCTTTGATGAATTACTTTTTCTTGTAGAATCAGGTCATAACAGACTGCCGCTATTTGAGACCTCCTCTCATCAGGGTGTCTAGATTAGTCATCGCCCCCTTATTTTACCTCTTGCCCCTAGATTTAGTTGAGGAGAGAAACGGACAGGGACCTTGACTTCCCCCGGGCATGGCCAAGGAGAAACGGTACTTACATAATTAGGGAACCCGACCAGGGACGCCGTGAGGTGTGTGATTTGCCAAACTCGGGATCGTCTTTTGTGTTCGTGGAAGGGACACCTCGCTACCTGGCGTTCATTAGCCTGACTCTAAGGGTAAAAGCGCTTAAGATACAACCCATTCCAGGTATGAGACAGCTCCTCACCTTCTACGTTGACTAAACGATACGCGTTCCCTGGATAAGCCTCTCTAACGACAAACAGACCTTCCCAGTTAGGTTGCAATTTGGACCTAGGACCTCCAGACCTGATGAATTTGCGTTTCAAAACCATATCTCCTATTTGAAATTTGCGTTCGATTACCTTCTTTTGAAAATAACGCGAAACTCTCTTTTGATAAATGGACACGTGATCGGCCACATTCATCCTCTTCTCTTCCAAGAGTTCCAACTGTACGAGCAACGCCTCTTGACGTTCATCGTGATTAAGTTCCTTATCGAGCTGCACCCTTAGGGAAGGGACCAAGATCTCATATGGGAGCACCACCTCCATCCCGTAGGTAAGAGCATAAGGGGTTTGCCCCATAGGAGAACGGACGGGGGTGCGGTAAGCCCATAGAGCTTCCACCAATCGTTCAAGCCAATTCAAAAATTTATGAGATTCGCACGTTTTCCTTATGATTTTAAGAAGGGTTTTATTAGTGGCCTCGGCTTGACCGTTGCCTTGAGGGTAATATGGAGATGAATGATGCAATGCAATATTGAACTTCTTACAAAGGTCCTTGAGCTCTTGAGAGATGAACTCTGGTCCGTTGTTGGTGACGATGCTGCTTGACACTCCGAACCGTGAGATGATATTCTTCATGATGAAGCGACACACCGTCGTTACTTTGATCTCCGCGTACGCCTCTGCTTCGGCCCACGTGGTGAAGTACTCAGTGGCGGTAAGGATGAAGGATTTTTGCTTGGTTTCAGAGTTGATCATCGAGCTGGCCAACAATGTCAAAAGCCTACATGGAGAATGGCCAAGGAGTAGAGAGAGGATGTAGAGATGAAGGCGGAGCATGGATTTTATCAGCGTGAAGTTGGCATTGAAGACACCTCCGGACATAGAGGGAGCAATCTTCCTCTAGAGTGGGCCAATAATAACCCTGCATAAGGATCTTCTTTGCTAGAGCCTGGCCATTGACATGACCTCCACACTTGCTAGAATGGGCTGCTTCGGCCACCTTCTAAGCCTCATCATCATCTAAGCATCTCATGAGCATTCCGTTGAGGGCGCGCCTATACAATTCTCCAGCAATGATAGTGTACTTCAAGGTGGCTCTTCTAATAGCCTTGCGCTGCTCGGCGTTTGCCCCTTCAGGGAACGATCCATCTTTACAATACAGCTCTATTTCATGATACCATGGCAATTCTTCTTCTTCCAGAATCTCTTCTAATTCTGTGAAAGATACTTCCTTCAAATCTTCCTTCTCAGCCCTAGCTTCTATAGTCTTCCTAAGGTTGTGATACCAATGATCTTGAAGAGAGGGTACGTCCAATCTCTGAATGATGATGGTCTCAGTACTCCGATTGAGAGGGAAAGATAAAGAGGAAGAAAGTGATGCCAGTGCATCAACAAGAATATTTTAAGATCGAGGAGTATAGATGTAGATCAACTTGCGAAGTTGCCTAGCCAAGAGAGTGACCAAATCTTGATATAGCTTGAGCTTCGGGTCATGAGTGCGGTAAGTGCACAGAACTTGCCGCAGAATGAGCTGAGAGTCTCCTATGATATTTAAATAGCACGCGCCTAAGAGGTGGGTGTGCTTCAATCCGGCCAGGAGAGCCTCATACTCGATGATGTTGTTGGTAGCAGGAAATCAGAGTTGATAAGCAAAGGGAATTGTCACCCCTTCTAGAGTGAGGAGAACGGCACCTATCCCTCGGCTTTGGGAATTGAGCGCATCATCGAAGTGCAGAGACCAAAAGGAATGATGGGTAAGAACAGAAAGATACTCATCAGGGAAATCATCCTGAATAGAGTCTGTGCAGGGGATAGGAAGATGGGCAAGATGCTCAACGATGCATATCCTTTCACTGCCTTTTGAACAACGAATGTGATATCAAACTGAGATAGGAAGCTCTGCCAACGAGCTAACCTACTAGAAAGGGTGGGCTTTTCTAAAAGATAACGGATCGGGTCCATTCTAGAGATCTGCTTAACCGAGTGGGCTAGAAAGTAGTGTTTCAATTTTTGAGCTACCCACACTAAGGCGGCACAAGTATTTTCCATAGCAGTGTATTTGGCCTCCGCCAGGTTAAATAACATGGAGAGGTAATAAGCTGCCCGCTCCTTGCCTTCGTCATCTACTTGTACTAAGACCGCCCCTAGGGAGTCCTCGATAATAGAAATGTATAGGATTAGGGGTTTCCCAGGGACAGGAGGTTGCAGAACCAGGGGATTGGTCAAATATTCCTTTAAGTCCTCATAGGCCTTTTGACAACCTTGATTCCATTCAAACTTGACCCCCGCTTTTAGCAATTCATAAAACGGGCGGCACCTCTGAGAATGTTTGGTTATAAATCTTCTAATGAATTGTAATCGACCAATCAGTCCTCGGAGTTCCGTGATATTCTTTGGCGGAGGCATCTCCATGACGGCATTTGCTTTATTAGGATCAATCTGAATCCCCTGTTTGCTGACTATGAAGCCTAGCAACTTCACTGAAGAGACTCCAAAAATACACTTCTTTGGATTCATCTTTAACTGGTACTCCCTGGCTCTCTGGAGCACCTTAGCTAGAATGGCGGGGTGTTCTTCTTTGGTCCTCGACTTCACCAAGATGTCATCCACATAGACTTCCATATAGACATGCATCATGTTGTGGAATATAGCCATTATTGCCCTTTGATAGGTGGCACCTGCGTTCTTCAATCCAAACGGCATAACCACATAGCAATACGTGCCCCAGGGCATGGTGAAGGAGGTTTTCTCTTGATCTTTGGGAGCGAGATGGATTTGGTTATATCCTGAATAACCATCCATGAATGACAATGCTTCGTACCCAACGGTATTGTCTACCAAGACATCTATGTGAGGTAGCGAAAAATCATCTTTGGGACATGCTTTGTTAAGATCCCTGAAATCACTACAAATACACACATTTCCATCTTTCTTGATGATAGGGACTATGTTCGCCACCCACCGGGGATATAAGACAACTCTAATAAACTTGGCCTTGTACAATTTATCGACCTCTTCCTTAATCCTTAAGGCCATGTGGGGGTGAAATCTTCTCGATCTTTATTTTACAGGTGTTGCCCCTGGTTTAAGTACAAATCGATGTTCCACTAAAGAGGGGTCAAGACCCAGCATGTCCTCATAAGACTAGGCAAAAGAATCGTTGTACTCCCTTAGAAACTTGATTAGATCTTCTTCAACTGCTGAAGGGATATTAGTGGCAATGATAATGGGCCTGGGGTCTTCTTCAGTTCCCAGATTTATTTCCTTCATAGGTTCATCCACCGCCGACGATGGCTCGTCGAATCTCTTTAATCCTTGCGCATACAGATCGGCGATGTCATCTACGTTGCTGTCCTCATCGTCAACCGGGTCTTTTTTATCCATGATTTTATAAACACCTAGTCCGTCATCGCTCCACACCCCTTCTTGCTCCTCATCGTCTTCTATCACAGTCGCCGTAGCGATGAACTCCGGACACTTTAGAAGAGCATGACATCGCTGAGCTAGATCCTGCAAGAACCTATCAGGAACGGACTTGGAATGACGCGCAAGCGGGCGCAGCTCAAGTGAGGAAGGGTTGGGTGACCTAGGACATGACTCTACTTCTCTAGACCTAATAGAATTTACTTCCTTACACTCGACGGACCCTACGTCCAACCTAGGAGAAAGGAAATCTAATGGGAAGGAGGCAGTAGGGGCCTCATGCCCCTGGGAGGAGGATGGAGACAAGATAGCGTAATCTTCCACCGAAATCTTCGTTTCAAATTTGAGGTTTTTTTTGGAGATCAATGGAGATCATGTAGCAGGAGGGAGAGGATGGTGGAGGAGGAGGAAGTTGGAGAGGGAAGAGAGATAGGAACAAGACATCGAAGAAAGGATCAAAAGAAGAAAACCACATATTGGAGAGATCGGATGAGGGGGTCCACATTGTGAAGATATCAATGGGTGGGCATTGCCCGCATGCACACGGTATAATCAACACCTCAGTCCGTAGTTCCGTCAAGAATGGATCAATCATGATTGGAGGTGAACGGGGTATAGATTCCAGCTGTTGGAAGAGAGACATAAGACGAGAGGGAGGCCAAGTAAAGAAATGGGTGAGCTCCCCTTTTCCTGCAGACAGTAAGCTGGTTTCTTCTGCTCAAACTGCACAAGTCATACCTCTTGACTATCTTCTTCATAAAATAGCCTTTCAAAAGCCAGGCTATAATCGATCATGTCATCAACTGGCCCCTTGGGAAGCAATGGTGGGCTGGCAAATACCTGAGTTGTATCTTCTTCTTTCTTGGGCTGACTCGACTGTGCTTTCAAGGTGCCAGGCTGGAGAGGGCCTTTAATAAAATGTTGGCGGTAGTCCCAGGTCAAGGGCCCAAGATCGCCCAGAATTGACAATGCAGACTCTCAGTTGCCGAGACCTCTCCTATTCATCTTTCTTCGTTTGGGAACCGACTTGGTCTGCCCTTGCAGTTGTGCGCCAAGGCCTCTCCCCGGTTGATAGCCCAATTTCAATATTATGTCCCAACCTTTTGAATCTCGAATCTGGGGCTTCACTTTGATATTCATTGCTGTAGAGACGGTCTTACGTGATGCATAAGCCCATGCGAAATCCAGATCTAGCACTGAAATAACCGGCCGCGTGCTGGGCCATAACGTGGGCAGAATCTTCTCTGTCACATGCTTTTCACCTTAACCACCGTCCCTTGAAAAGGGAATTTGAGACATGGTGGGCAGTGGATGGCACGGCGTTGAGGTTATTGATCCACGGACGACCCAAGATAGCCTTGAACATAAGGTCGATATCCAAAACATAGAATTCAACCGGCATAGTGATAGGCCCAAGCTCGGCCTAAATAGTGACCACCCCATGACATGCCCTTCGAGAATTGCCATATGTTGCTATGGTTGTCGGGGTCGGCCTTAACAGATCTTCTGATAAGTTGCAGGCCCTCAAGGTGCTGAGAGGGCAAACATTGATGGATGCCCCTATATCTACAAGCGCCGCATCTATGCTGACTTTTTTTAGAGTTATGGAGATGCATAGTGGCATTTATCGCTCTTCTGGGGGCGCCAGTTCTGTTTCAGAAAATGTGATTGCCGGCCCCTTTGAGATTGTAGCTAGAGCTGTCGACAAGCTATCTCCTGCCATGTCTTCTTTAACGATCACCTTCTGTAGAAAGTTTCTGAGTGCATCTTGATGAAGGGTAGATCTCTTTATCAACTCCAGCACAGAGATCTTGGAGGGTACTCTGTCCAGATGGTGCAATAAATCATATTGTGTCCCCGGTAGCGGATCTGCCTCCTCCTGATCAACAGTCAGCTAAGAAGACTGGGAATTAGGTGCAGGTGCACCAGTGGGCGGATAATTCCTATGAAACAAACGCCCGCTCCGCAGGGTAAGGTTGTGGGCCGGCACGGCCTGGGATGGACTAAAAATAACAGGCTTAACTGGCCCAGTGGGGTGAATGAGTGGCGCGGGGGAAGGCATAGTGGAGATTATGGTCGGGGGGTTTGATGAAGGCAGAGTAATGATTGGTGCGGGCATTGGTAACGGGGTAGAGGTAGTTGGGAGGAGGATGATGGGTGAATGGTTGGCTAGTATTGCGGTGGTAGCGAGAGTAGACGATGGTGGAGTGGGGGTAGACGGGTTTATGGTAAATGCGGATGGTAGGATGAGAGGTTTGGTGGATGCGGAGGATAGTGGGGTAGGTTGGTTAAGCGGGAGGATGACGCAGGGAGCAGGCCTACGGTGGTTGTGGTGAAGGGCCATGAGCCGTTGTACTGATGCATCATCATCATAAGACCATCCGGCATCGGGAGCCGGGGGTTGGACGAGATTAACATGGGCCGGTGCCGGTGGTTGTGGCTGCGGAGCGGGAGGATGGTTCAGCATGGGGTTCTGATGGATCCCCAAGTCTTGAGCGGACTGTTGTTGTTGCTATGGCGGCTGCTGCTGTGGCGGTGGTGCTTGTTGCTGCTACACTTGCTGCCTCTGCGGCTGCCTTCTCTTCTCTTTAATTTCAACGATGGCCTTGTGCATCTCGGCCCAATCTATACGCTACCCTTCATGCAAGTTGTACACCAAATCCCTAAACTGAAAACATCCTTCAATTGTATGGCCAGGTTGCCTGTGAAACATACAATATTTCATCTGATCAACAGCCGGGTTCCAATTAGGCCATTCCGGAGGAAGTTGAATGGCGTTGATGGACATGAGGGCCGAGAAGATGTCCGTGACAAACTCGGGCAAAGGAGGATATTGGGCTTTCTTTGGACCCGGGCGCTTATTGTTGTTGGTGTAGCCGTTGGGTAGAGGGACATTATGGTATTGAGGAGGTTGTTGTGGAGCGGGGAAAGTATTTTGTGGGGCGGCGAAGGTAGGGTGAGGATTTTGTGGAGCGGAGAAAGCGGGTTGGGCATTTTGTGGCGTGGAGAACTGGGGATTGCGGGGGTTTTGTGTAAAGCGGAATGGCACGGATTGGAAGGGGAATGCAACGGCTTGCACCTGCTCATTGGTTTGGACTCCCTCGGTGACAGGCCCTTGAGTTTTTTATGATATTTGGGCTTCAAAAAGTGAGTGGATTGGGGAGTCTTTGAATTGAGTTTGAATAAAGCGCGCCCAGCTATATAGTTGATGCATGTTTGATATGTCATTCATAGCAAGAATGTTGCGGAAAGTTGGGGTAGCATTTGAAATGAGTAACTTAACTTTCTCTTCGTCCAGAAGGTGACCCGGCACTCGGGCGGCCATCTGTCTCCACCTGTCAGCATAGGTGGCAAATTCTTCATCCGACTTCATTTTCTCGGCAATTAAATCTGTAAAAGAATATTCCGGGCCAACCCAATCTTGAAACCTTTGAATAAATTTTTCTTTTACCACTTTGAAACTTTCGGCATCCTCAAGTGGTAAGGCATAGAACCACTCCAAAGCAACTCCATTTAGTGATCGGTGGAATAAATACGCCAGAAGGTGATCATCATATTGGAACTGCGTCGATTCATACATAAAGTCCCTTACATGAATGAAGGGATTGCTATTCCCGTCATATTTGCAGTATGTAGGGAGCTCGGACTGGGGAGGGAACCGGATGTTATGAAAGCTAGGAACTAGAACATCCGCTAAAGATTGTGGGAAAACCCACTTTTGGAGAACGTCAAGTTGTTATTGCATGGTGGCCCATTTACCAAGAAGCTCTTGTTCCCTAGACGGAGCAGAGGTAGTGAAAGGAGTAGCCTCAAGACGGGGAGCTGAAGGGTAGACAGATGAAAGAGGAAGCCCATAAGAGAGATATTGGGCTGAAGAATGACCCATATTGGCATGGACTTGGGCCACCCCTTGCTGAGGGCGCAGAAAATCAGATGGGCCAACAAGAACTTGCGGTACTGATGGAATAGCCCGATAAGAATCCACCTGGATAGAAGGAGGAAGGATGGTCTTCCCTTTATCAAGAGCTTGTTGGGCCGAACTAGAAGACTGGCCCATTTCTAGACTAGAGACTTGAATGGTCCTAGGCCGAACAGGAGTGAGGTCAACCGGAATGGGCTGAATAGCGGGCCCATCAAGTCTTGGTTGAGCAATTGAGGCATTGGACAGACCTTGTAGAATCGTAGGAGATGGGGCATTGGACCCCTGCAAGGCCTGATAGACAGTCTGAAGTTGGGCCGGATCCAACTGGGCCATCATTTGAAGGACATGATTGGTGGAATTGATGGAAGAGAAGGGGTTGGTGGGCTGCGCGCCCTCCATAGCGAGGGAATATGGAGGAGGGGCGGACCCTTCTCTGGATTGGAAAGAGATTACACGAGAGGGGTCTTCTAGAAGCCCCAGAGAAAGAGACTCCTCCTGGGAATGGGGAGGATCAAAAGAGGACATGGCAGATTCAAAGAGAGGATTAGAATAGAAAGTAGAAAAGGAATTGCCCCTAGGTAATGATTCTAGAGATCGAAAGCAACTCCACTTGCAACGGAAGACCTTAACAAAATGCAAACAACACAAACAACACACAATAAGGGACTAAAATAAAGACTCCAAACTTTATACAAAAAAATGAAGAAAGGGATGAGAGATACTCAAAATCAACCAAGTTGTGATGATGCACCAATTTTATTGTTTCCTCCTTTAGAACCTTAATGATTTGATTAAAATGTGCTCTCCAACACTAGATTCTTAATAGGAAGGGTATTTGGGACTTAGCTAACTCTAGGTGTAAACTCTCCCTCACTTATGCAACCTAGACACGGTGTGGTAAAGGCACAACCGGCCCGGCGTCCGTGTGGGAATCCATGGCTCGTGGGGACTTATGGAGGCCCTTGATGTGATCTCCTAGTCGGCCCCAAGGAATATGGAGACGAGAGGTTCACACACCAAGGTAGGAAAATACAACTAAAGTATGAATGTGAATGATCCTATGTGCACCGGAGTGCATGCAAATTCTAGCCTAAAAACTAACAACCAAATATGCAAACAATGATGCAAATATGTATAACAACCAAGGAGGAGAACAGATAGCACCCAAGCATGAAAATCATAGCAAAAATTGTAAAAATAAACTCAACCTTAGGATGCGTACCTGTGACTGGAGAAATGGTCTAATCTGAGACCGCCAGAAAGATAAGATGGCATATTTCTGGGCCGCTTTTAAGCCGAAAACGGCCAAACAATAGACCGCCAAGGTGACTAGAGAGCAGAAAACAACAGGAAATTAAACGAAAAATCCTAGGAAAACAAAAGGGCAACTGGGTCAAATCAACAGCAGGAGGTCAAACAGAGGCTCAACACAATTGGCACTAGATGTCTCACCGTGATCGCCAAAAAAATTGGTTGTTGATGGTTTTTTCTTGTGTGATGTGATGTGATGATGTAGGTGTGGATATAGTGGTATGAGAGATATATGTAAGTGTGTGAACAGGTGATAACCTAACTCAAACAATCACCAAAATCAGAAGCATGGGCATTTCATCAATGTTCATGAGGAATCAAAATAAAAACACACGCCGGGGCGTGGAGCAAAGGAATAAAGCAAAAACACACGCCGTAGGTGTGGAGCAAATAAGCAAAATGAAGAGCAAGCATGATGATAATGATGAACAATACCCAACTAAGGAAGTGTGATCGCCACCAAGGTAATTAAAATAGCAAAGCTAAGCTAAATACCTTGGAAAGAGGAGGATGAAACACCCGCCCACGGGAGATGAACTCTGGAACTCTGCGAGCACAAATGGTCCAATAGCAGGCCGCTAACGAACAAGAGATGGCCTTACAGTAAACCGCCACAGATCTGCAAACGGTCCTAAATGCAATCGCCAGAGCGCACGGAACAACAAGTTGGGACTTGGATCTCCACCTCTCCCGGTCAGCTAGAAGAGTTGGGCCTCATGCTAGGAACCCTGTAGACCCGCAAAAGAGTGTAAAAGCACATAAAAACAACCCAAATTAGCCCTATGACATGTGTACTATCTATAATGCAAATAAACTAAGGTGCATCCAAAAGGAAGGGTGGATACCTGGGGTGGTTTGGTTTTTTAACCCCTATGGGGGCGTGAAAAAGATGGGGAGATGTTTAAAAATGATGCAAAGATGCTAAGAACGTGGAAGAAGAGGAGGGACGATGCTTATGAATGCTATGAAGAGGGGAATGAAACTAGAGAAGAAAACAACACTATGAACCCTTGGAACTTAATACTCCCTGGACTTTGAAGGCTAATGGACGTAGACATCACTTCTCCTTGATGGATACTCGCTCCAGAACGTGGCATCACCTCGACGTAAACTCCAGAAATCTCCTCTTCGACCCATGAACTTAAGGATCCAATTTATAGACCCTCAAACTCTAGGTTCGAGTTGGAGAGATTCCAGCAAAAAAGTAGGGTGAAACTTAGCAAACTCTTAAAGATAACACTCCCAAGAGTCCATAGAAACAAACGGGAGCTTCTAAGGATCACTATCGATAGAGAAATCATCAAATCAAAACTCTACTTCGGCCACGACGTAGCAGAGAAAGACCAGTAAATCAGGACTCTCTTTCACCAGAAACGGTCTTACGATAAACCGCCACTTGGAATTAACGGTCCAAGTATAGACCGCCACCATCAGAAGATAAGACCAACGGGTGAAAACTTCATGAATAGGACTCTAGAACCAAGAAACGGTCCAAGGTAAAACCGCCACAATGCCTCTAACGGCCATACAATAAATCGCCAGAGCTCAATGGATAAGAAAAGAAAAGACTAAAAGAAAGACGTTGGCTCTGGACTCTGGCGTCAGCAAACGGTCTTAAAATAAATCGCTATACGTCATCAAATGCCCATATGATAGACCACCAGAGACAGTGGCGTGGCAAAACAAATGAAAGGCCTACTAAGCTTCAACCCACGGAAAAAATGAATAAGGAGCGAGACCCAATCAAGGAGAATGACCCATGAAATAAGCTCAAAGCTAACCAAGATGGCTCAATAAATGGCGTATAACTCGGAGCATCATAAAGATAAATAAGGAGATGACCCAACTCATTGGTCATAAAACAGGTGTCAACACCGGGTTCGTCTTTTGTTTCTCAATTTATGGGTCGTTTCTACCTCGATTTCTGCTGGAATGTGGTGCGTCCGGCAATCTGTGGCATCAAGTTCGTTTGTTGGTGTTGTTTGATCTCTCCATTTTTCTTTCCTTGGCCTTCCTTGAAATTACATTATTTGTGTGGAATTGTTTTCTTGATGTTTTCTCTAAGTTTGTTCTGTTGATTCGTCTCTGTTTTCCTGTGGTGTCGTGGTTTGGAGTTGGGGCTTGTCCGTTAGTTCCCGTTCTGGAATTTCCCTCTTCTTTTGTTTCTATCGCATTTTTTGCTATTTGCCAACTGATATATGACTTCGAGACTGTTATAACGAGGGCCCTTTGGCTTTTCTTATATAAACGTTTCGAGCCAGGAGAGTGCGTTGTAAAGGAATTTTTTCATGCTTTATAATATGAAGTGCGTACATGAACGTTTGTACCTTATGTATAAAAGCAAAGGTGCTCAATTATAAATGACAGAATTTGCCGAGTACTATATTGGTACTCGAGAATAATGCCCGGAAGATTACAACTATTATGATGGTCTACAATGCTCATACACTTGACTGAAGCATTGAGAATGCAGATGAAAATGAAGCAAAAAGGGAGGTAGAATGAGTTGATTGTTTTTTTATGGCCTTGGAATGAGAAGTAAAGTCAATTTTTGTAGGGAAATACATTACACTTTGAACATAAATCAATAAATGAATTTTCATGGACCACCTTTTTGGATAAGATGAAATTTTAAGTTTTTGAAGGTTACACAACAATTTCAAACTAGTAAATAACTTTATTAATAACACATAAAGAGTGAGGCGATTACCTTCCTGACCCCTTGGCGCTGTCTCTGCATGTGGACTGCACAGTTGTCCCCTCCATACTGACAAACTTAGATCAGGTTTTTTGTACAGTTGGGGCAGGCACTGGCATCAGGTTGACAGCCAGCTAGGAAAACAACTCAATTCTCATGGATTCAGTCCTCCAAGTCCTAAGACCCTAGATTGGTGGCGCAAAGTCATCCATGATGAAGAGGGTTACTCCAGTGTATGTATAGTGTCTGCTTTCTAGAGATACACCCAACTATTCTGATCATCAACTATCCACATATCCTCAACTGCATGGGCTTCAAAGTGATGATTCTATTACAGCATTGACAGTCGAGCAATTGCATGTATATAGAAAATATAGGTGGAATGCATTGATCACCTCTTACGTTTTCTTAGATAAATTTACTGTTAGATACAAAGTTTGCCCTAATTTACATGTCCCATAGGCAATATAGAGAATGTACTGATGATGCGAGCTATTTTGTTTTTTGAAAGTGGCTAGTACCACTAAATGTATCTGATGGTGCGACCTATACCAGTAAGTTATTGGATGACCCACAAACCATAAATATAGTAAAGATTCAGCTGCATGGAGGACGTAACTTGGACAATTGAAACTCTTCCATGGCAACTATATACCTTTTGCATATGTTCACATCTCAACTTGCCCATTGCCTGAATGCGGCCTGAAGCATTAGTTCCAGTTCTAAGCCATTCTGTTTAGCCTTTTCTGGCTGACTCTGCAAGAAGTCCATTCCTCTTCGCTACTTTGAAACCACAGGTCTCTACTTTCAACTAATTCAATCTATACAAATATGTTTTGGATAAAAAAAAAGAAAAGGAAATGTACCCTTGTCTTTGTTTTTTAGGAAAATGTACATCATGGGGGAAAATCGACCTTCATTTTTGAACAGTTCTAAAAAAATGGTGGATAGGATAAAATATTGGTAACTATGGATCTAAGGGAGATAATTGTTAATATTTCATCATATCTGTGAGCAACAAGATGCACTAAATTAATTGTGAAATGACACCTTATTGATCAAATGCTTGTTTCCATTATGTAGCTAACCTCATAATGAATGACATCCACAAAGAAAACTCCATCAGTTGATATATAGGAAACTGAGATATATGATAAACCAACTAGTTTACAAAATTTAGTAGAGAAAATAGTAGTAGAAGGTGCTGAGCAGGGGACATACGTATGAGAAGGATCTTGTGAATATAATTGCATTCCACCCAATGTACTCTTTCTGTCAAGTTCTATATTTTTACCTTCATAAAAGCCCATAATTTTTTTCCACTTATGTATTCCCTTAAAAAGTCAAAGGAAAATGATCTTCACTGGCTCTTCAATTTTGATCTCTGCAGCTATGGAACTTTTGCCACTGGGGGTTGTGATGGATTTGTGAACATGTGGGATGGCAACAACAAGAAGAGATTTGGGTAATAGAAATGTGTCTTTTTTTAACCTACTTTGGAGCATGTCTCGAAGACTAATTGAAGAGTTTATTATCCACACAACCATCCACCAAACTGTTGTCTTTTTTCTTCATTTCATGTTTTCATTCAGAAGATATTTAGCATTTTCTGTTGACTTATTTTTTTCAGAATCTTTTAGATGTATAACTTAATATGATCACTCTTGTTTTTTGCTTTCTAGTATCCAAAATACCCAACCAGCATTGCAACACTATCATTCATCAGAGATGGTGGTCTATTGGCCATCGCATCTAGCTACACATATGAAGAGGGAGATATTACTGTAAGCACAATGCTGATTCATCTGTTGTTTATATATGTTGTTCTTTGCTCCATGTTGATATCTGCTATTCTGAAATCAAGTATGTAGGATTAAAACATTTTGCAAGTGAAAGCTAACTGAAATAAATGTGTAGCTCTTTGAAAACTTTTTGGTTTCTGCTTGTATTTTGGACATATGGCTTATGGGATTTTGTTTGAGTGCTCACTTGGCTAAGGATGATTATAGATATGGATTTTTCTAGATGATGAGATCCCATTCTCTGGTTGACACCTTGAAATTCTTTAGCGAATGCTACGTGGTCTTTTTGTCATTCTCATAGTTAGATAGTCTCTAGATTTCATTTCAAACTAAACCTTGCTCATTTCATCTACTCGCTTGGATAACTTTGCATTTAATGTGAAGGGATCTAAAGGTACCATGGGGACCTATAGGTAAAAGGAATGGCTAGGAACAAGGGTCTCAAACTTAGCCCACAGCAGGAGAAGGACGATGCAGGTATCTCAGATGTGCTGTGCCAATTCAATTCTCATTATAATCATATACTTTTTAAATTTTTGAAAGAGGCATATTACTCTTGGCATCATCTCATCTGAGTGCATAGCGAACTGTTATGATCTTTGCCAAGTGGTGTTGTTCGTCTATGCATGCAAGAAAAAATTGTTGGAAACTCTTTGATGTAAGAGATGATATTCTTGTTGGGATGTATAGTAGTTTGGATCTTGGAGAATCATGAACCAAAAAGCTCCACAATGGCTATTTGGTTATTTATTATGAAAGTTCATTTTACTATTTTAGATGAACCATATGATTGGCATTGCTTCATGCAAATATCTCATCTTAATTGAATCATGATTTTCAGTATCACTATAAAAAATGATTCAGATACTGTGACTAAGTATTGCGAGCAGGATGAATGCACTTCTGCATTACAGTTTCCAACTAATTTGTAATACATCTGTGCTTTGGATCTCTCACAGAGAGGTAACTTGATCTTGTAGAAATCAAAACTTGACACAGCCTTAGCCTGCATTCCACAGCTTGTGTGGTGAAGGTTCTTGCCTCATGAAATAGAGATCATGTTAAAACTAGTGCAGTTGAAAAAGTGAGGGTTGAATCATGAGTTCTCGCCAACCCAAGTCTCCTTGGCAGCAGTTGTGTGTACTATTGTTTGTATTATCCTCATATTAAAATGTTTTCATCTTTTGCAGTCATCGGATGAATTTATTCCACTTGCATAAATTTATTATTGATAGAAAACCTGAGTTCTAGGGAATTTGCATTCATAGAAAAGGACAAAACTATCAGCACATTGAAATGTGTAATTCACATTTGGGCCATTTTTATTTGAAGAAATAAGGTAAAAATTCGAGTACTCTTTTTACTTCAACAGTAACATATTTTCTTGATGCAGTTTATCAGAGTAGAAAATATAAATTTTGGGTATTCTTTTGACTTTTGTGACAACCTACATTCTTGGACTGCAGGGAAGCATGAGTAGCTAGATCATCCATGTAGAACCCTAGCCTGTTCTGTATCCACTGATTCTTGAATTTATTTTCCTTCTAGTTTCTTCTATCCATCCTTTATGTTGTCTATGCATAGCCAATAAGTCATCAAGGTCTAAAAACTAATGAAAATGAAGCCCAAAGGTTTTCATTTACAATTTTTGAGAATGTCTATAGAAACACTATACTGTTGTATTGATGAAATTGCAGCAGCAACAGCACAGATTGCTGACTGCTTTTTTCATATGTATATATTTTACGTTCAGCCTTTCTGGGGTGCATACCTCCTCTACTTCATGTTAGTCTGTATTTATTATTCTGGACTTTTCATGATGGTACAACAAAGGTTTTATTTTAATGCTGGTGAGCTTGCTGATAATTTTTTTTCCCTATAAATCTTCTTATATGCATAGATTGTGGAAATTGTGGATCACTATGACAAGGATTGTGTACCTGAGGAATTCAGAAGCAATAAGGTAGCCTACATCAAGGACAACTCAATTTCAAAGAACTGTACCAGAAAGATAAAGGTGATTCAATTCTTCCTCGGTAAATAACATAAGCATATTTCAACTTCCATGAATGATCATCAAGGATAGGTAATACCTTTTTGAGAGAAGGATCTATTGTCCTATATTGATGCCTTAAATGTCAGAAGGGGAAAGGAACAGGGAAATGCCACTTCTGCTGACCAGGCATAAAAGTAGACTGCTTCTCCTGAATGAGTCTAGGTAGAAGAATAACATTCTATCTGGTCACCAAAACCCTAGCATTAATTTGTAAATTTTATTTAGCAAACTGATGGGGAAAAATCATTTAACTCAACATGTGGGCCATTCAAATATCATGTGCATCTTTCTATTTGTTTTTGCTAATACTCATTACCACCTCCTTTATATTTCAACAAAAGTTATAGGCAGTCATGTTCTGGTTCTGTGATTAAAGCAATAAAATTTTCTTGATTTAAGTCAATTGTATGCAAGGATAATAGTTTTCATCTAGATGTTAATATATAGTTTTACAAGCATTGTATTCTATGATTTTCCCTATTTCTGATTTATTTGAGTGGCTATAGATTATGGAGAATGGCTGTAATTTTTTTTGGGTGCATGGCAGTCATTAGGGATTTTGCCATATACATGTTTACCTAGACTTGGGGATCCCTGGATTTTTTTTGGGTGCCTAGCTATCTAATTATATAATTTACTTTCTTGGGGATCCCAATATTTTTTCTTAATGAACTGGCTTGTAGAACTACTTGTTTTTGATGGTCACAGAAAAGTTCAAAAGCTTTTGCCAAGAGTCCACTCCCATGTTTGTGTCATTGCCTTAGCATGTTCATAAATCTGATGTGTGAGATCTCCATGTTTTCTTTACCTTATTGTGCAGGGAGATGGCAAGGACTTCTTTAAATTTAAGGTTGGGTGACAACAAGTGAGTCACCAATTGCACTAAATACTCTACTTTAACGTCCAAAGTCCCTCCCCCCACCCCAAAATATGTACTCAAAGTTAAGACCTCACTCTCTGGATAAATATGTTCCACCTGCTTGGAGGATCCATCTTCATTTGCTCAACTTGTCTTGGATTTGTCTACATGTGCGTATAGACTCAACTAGGTTCACCATGAATTATTTCATGCTTTAACTTTTTTAAAAATGTATTTTTGTGAATATATAGATTTTTCCTATCTCTACAATTGCCAAAATATTCTTTCATTCATTTTACATAACTATTTTATATAGATTAGGCTTCTTTTCCTCTAGCATATGAACTGCTCAGGCTTTGCCACAGGCCAGATGCCTCCTTATTTATGTTAATGGAACTGTGGTTAATCTATTAAAGTCTTGCAACCAAATTTGAATGTTCAGGTTATACCTGCTTTCGAAGAAGCTATTGTGGATATGGCTCCAGGTGGTATCAGGAGGTGCTGCATCTACCCTTCTAGTTTTCTCCTTTCACATTGCATATTAGAGATAATATTTTACTGCGTCAAAGCTATGGTGCAATCAGAAAAGAATTGTTGTTTACCTTGACAAATGACAATTTCATTCTATTTAAATTTACCCTGTGGAATCGGGAAAGAAAACTCCTCCACTGGAAATTCCTTTTCTATGGCTGATTGAAGCTATCACATGGATGTTCTTTCTTGTTGCCAACCAAACAAATGGCATCTGGATGCAATACCTAGGATGGAAGTGTACTATTGCTCTTGCCCTGTGTTTATTGGTTCTTTTGGATTCTAGAAAGTAGGAGGGGCTGGTTACAATTTTAGCTCATGCCAGTGACTCATTACTTGGGTGTTTGCAACATACATGATAGTCTTGTTAAGTGATCATCCTTTTATGAAGCCAAGGTTAAGAACATACATGGCATATTTCATTTCAGAGTGGCAATGCATGCAAGATGTTTTTGATAGGAAACATTATTTTTGGTTGTAAAAAGTAAAACACGATATTCTCTTTTATTCTTTTGACTTTCAGATTAGCAACCGTTGTGGACAACCTCATAAATTCTTGATATATTTAAATTTGTAGGACATGAGTGCTTAAGAAACATTGATGAGGGTTGAAAAAAGCATTGAAATTAAGTAAGTGTAAGGATTTGTACAAGATATTGGGCATCTCAAGTATTGTCTCCATCGCCGAAATTAAACGTGCTTAGAAGAAGCTTGCTCTATAGTGGCATCCAAACAACAATGTAGATTGCAATGCGTTGGTAGAGAAGAATGCAAGTGCCATGGTCGCATGTCAAACTGTCCAGCCAATTGAATTCCCTTATTATTTGTCCACTAGCAAGAAAATATTTGTACCTAAAGATCACCAAGGGAAAATTATTTTCTATATTTTAGTCATAGAGGAAAAAATTGAGCCCCCATGGTCCGAGTTGTATTTCAAAGTCATGGATGTTATGTCTTTTGTAATTGGGATATTTTCATGATTTTATTTTACAATATAGCTTTGTTAAGATATTGCTTTTATCTATGAGTATCATGTCCTATTTATGTTTCTGTTAGAAGGCAAACAATTGATATATACGTGGGTTGCATAATAGTGGGTGTTTGTGTATGCCAATGAATTAAAAAGAATAGGATCTATGTATTTATTACATGTTAGAAATGTCGACTTTAATTTTTACATTTTGGATGGTTATATTGGTGAAATATTTAGAAACTGGAGCTCCTACTCATTAGTCGTTTGGGGCACTTTGGGGAATAAAATGCCCCAAAATCACATTATTACAAGTCATTATTTTACGGTGGTTTTAAGAAGACAATCCTTAAAATATGTTATTTGGGGTAGTTTGAATAAGAAATTACCCTTAAAACATGCTCGTTAGAGACATTTGGTCATCAAAATTGCCCTTATTAGAATATCTAAGGGTGGTTTTTTAGTGCCTATAATGACAACATTAGGGGCATTTTTCAAAAAGTGCCCCAAAAACTTTTAGGGACCGAGGCAATAGGGGCACATTTTAATTTGTCACTAAAACTAATCAAATCACCCCTGAAGGTTTTTAGGGCATTTATCTCCATTTTTGGGGGCACTTTTGAAATGCCCCTTGAAGAGGGGTGATCTCGCGCTACTCCTGAGCGGGGAAGAGGATGACCTCGTACACTTGAAATGTGAACTGCAAGATGGGAAACCAGTCAGAGGTGCCCAGGGATAGATCCCCGGGGAAGACCCTCTGATGCTTATGTCAGCAAAGTAGTAGAGCTCGGATGCGAAGGGAAGAGCTAGGAGGAAGATGGGAGCGCGAGATCCCTCCCAACCAAAAAGGTGAAGTGGTTCCTGCTCAGAGTTTTTGCCTCTTGCCTTGCATACCTCTTGTAGTAGGGCTTTCCAGTTTAAATAGTGGCCCATTGTGTGACTGATCCCTGTAAGCGGAGGGGTCTTAGGGGGGGTTACGTCTTTCATGCGGACTCCTTATAGCACGGGGACTCTTGATCTCCCTTATCCCCTTGAGCTTCCTGCCATTAAGGGACTCACAACGGCTATACTAATAAGCTTCCATCAGTGAGCCCGAGCGATAGGCACTCACTCAAGAGAGGTCTTCCGAGCGATGAGTGCAGGGTCGGGATAGGGAATAGGGGGCTCCGAGGGAGCTTTCCCGATCGTACTGATGCTCGGACTTCCCAACCCGGAGGTCGCCTAGGAAGCGCTTGTTGCGAGTGTGTTTTTGGGCTTATGCTAAGTGGGCCCGGGGGCTACCACTTCGAGGAGTTGGGCCTCTTCGATCTGGTGGGACCTCTTTTGGCCTCTCCGTACGGGCAACGAGATTTCCCCTCTCCACTTGTCCCTCTCCTACTCCTGAGCCAAAATTTAGGCTCGGACGAGTAGCAATTGGGCTGGACTTTTTGTGGCTCTAGTTGGGTAGAGATTTCTCTCTGGTAGGGGCCACATGATGCGGCTTGCCTTGAAAATACGCCCGTCATGATGAATAAGAGTAGGCCCCTCCTCACGAGATCGGATCGCTGCGCCACCTCCGGTTTAAGCATTGTACGTTTTTGCGTCCCTTTATCTCCGGGGTTTAGGGTTTTGCCTCTCTTTGAATTTATTCTTGAGGGGGGCTCTTACGCCGTGAGAGTAACTTGGAGGAATAGAGAATCGCCATGGCCATTGCGGAGCCGCGGCGGCGATCCGTCAATTTCCTTCTCTTCCGGAGTCTTCTTGATTTAGAGCTTTCCCCTTCGTTCTTCTAGTTCTTCTCTCTGCTTTATGGTGGACAGTCATCAAGAGGCTGAGGGGCGGCAGAGAGATCAGGCCCGAAGGGATTTCATGGTACCGTCGGAGCCTCTCCGCAGTGAGCTGGGGGAGGATGACGTGAGGCGGCTGGAGAACCGATATGGGCTGCCATGGCGATTCAAGTTCCTCGTGCCTAAGCCTCATGAATCCAGTCTGGTCGCTCGTTCTGGCCTCTTTTGTTCTTTCCTCCTGGCTTGGAAGTGCGGCTTTCAGCTGCCCCTCCATCCTTTTGTCGTCGAGTTGCTTTGGTTCTACCGGCTGGCTCCTGTCCAGCTGGTCTCCAACTCTTACACCCTCATCTTCTCCTTCATCTTCCTCTGTGGCAAGAGAGGGGTGTGCACCTCGCTGGACCTCTTCCACTATTTTTTTGAGTTGAAGGATAATCCTTTTGCCGGTAAGGGCTTCTTATTCATTCAGGCGAGGCAGGGAAGGAGTTGTATGTCCCTTTCTGTGAAGGATTCTTCTCATAAGGGGTGGAAGACCCAATATTTCTGGGTGGGCCCGTCGGCGGTCGGCGTGGTCTAGGATTTCCCAACGGCGCCCAACTTTCACCCAAACATCCCTCCGAAGCAAACAGAGGTCTCCCCGGAGGTGGAGAGGGATGCAGCAATCCTTCAGCGGGACTGCCTGGAGACTACTGAGTTGGTGACTCCTCCTAACATCGAGGAGTATCTATCTCGACTGCTGTTGCCGACGGGTAAGGTTCTTAGGGACTTGTCCTCTTTCAAGTGATTGTTTTCCTCTTCTCAATTTGCTCTTCTTTACGTAGATCTGCGGCGAGCGATCGAGGAGGAGGACCGTTAGTCAGGCTGGAGGTCATCAATGTGGATGATACGCCGGTTCCGAGCGATCTCCCAGCTTCGGAGGGCTCATCCCGCGCCTGGGAAAAGGGCAAGGGGGTCGCCCGGGACGATGCTTCTGAACGTCGGGGGGTCAAGCGGAAGGATCCCGTGGTGAAGTTGCTGCGATCTTTGATGCAGGCTCAGTCTGCTGAGAAGAAGCGAGTGAGGAAGGCGGAGACCGCCCGCCCGGTTGATGTGGTTCTCCTATTGCCTCCTCCTTCTGCGGTGCAAGAGGGGGCAAATGACGAAGGGATCGTGGCCGATGCTGGGGTGTCGAGCAAAGCAAAGGGGGTGCCAGATGGAGGAGCCCGTTCCGAGCCGGTCGAGGCTGGAGGGTCGCAGGATATAGCGACTCAATCGCAGCAGATCGAGGCTGGAGAGGTACACGGCAGGGCTGCTCATCCCGAGTCAATCGGTGGGGCCCCCGAGGCAGGGTTGCTCGGGGAAAGTGCCCCAATCCTGATTGCTCCGGAGAGAGTTTCCCTTCCCTCAACCAGTTCCTTCAACATCTCGGCCTCCCTGTACCGGAGGTGCTATTCTATTGCTTCAGGGGTTGTGCGGGAGAAGCTCCAGAGGGGTCCCCCCTCCACACTTTTCGATCAACTTATGGAAGGCAGCTTGATCTTGGCCCAGCTCGGGGCTGAGGCAGTAGGTGTGTATGCTCAGGTGGAGTCAGAGTGGGAGGCTTTCTCGTGGGCCCGTGGCGCGCTTGATCAGAAAGTTAAGCGTTTGACCCTTGATCTTGGTGACCTTCATCGGGAGGTGGCCGCGCTTCGGGCTCAGGTGCAGTCGAGCCAAGCGGAGGCTCGGTCGTTGGCGGAGCAGCTAGCTCAGGCCTGTCATATGGTCGACCGGAAGAATGAGCTCCTGGAGGCGGAGCATATGATTCAGGTCGAGCGCGGCGAGCAGTGGAAGGCCGAGCAGGAGGGGCTCGAGGGCCGAGTTCGGGGGGCCAAGGATGCACTGTCCGAGGCCGAGAGAAGGATGTCTGAGTCAGAGCAGAGGATAGCTGAGCTCGAGAGGCAGGCGGAGTTGGCCGGGGTTGAGGCACATGAGCGACATAAGTGCTTAGAGGCCTATCACGCGGCTCTTCTCTAGGCTGCCTTCCCTTATTATGAGTCGGGCTACTGTCGGGGGCTTTGAAAGGGCTTCTCCCAGGGGTACGATCAGGCTGTCATAGAAGCAAAGGCCCAAGCGTCTAGGCTCGTGCTTCCTTCCGGGCAACGCTTGACTCAGACTAGGGTTCGACCGACTCTTCTCATTATACATCGAGCGAAGAGGAGGGTCGGGAGTCCTCATCCTCGTCTGAGCGATCGTCAACTCCAGCAGCCTCGGGAGGGCGCACGACCGAGACAGTTCCCACACAAGTAGGGTCAGTGCCTGGGTCAGGCGTCGCTGAGAATACCGGGGGCAGATCGTGTGGTGCTGAAGAAGCCTTGCCTGTCAAGCCTGAAGATGGGCCTGAGGCCTGATGTAATAGCTCTATCTTTCTTTTTCTTTTCGTTACGTAGCCGGGTAAGGCTTTTTTGGAAAATGTAATAGCGATAGTATTAAATGCTAAATTGACTGTTTCTTATCACTTTTGGTGTGATTTGACTATCAGATTCGTAGTTGTTTGGAGAAGGCACCGATTTTCTTTGCAGATATCGCGCGTGTCGATCTGTCAAATAACTGACATGTTGCTGGCACCTTTCCATTTTTCCATATCGCCCTTAATGACTTGCCGCTTCGCGCATCCCGCTGGCCGGATGTTTGGGAAATGAGGTAACCATCTCAGAGAAAGCCCTTTACCGTGTTTTGTAAGGGGAGAGTCATTTAAGGCGAGTAGCTCCCCCTTCGGCCTATAAAAGGTCCGAGGGACGTCTCCTTTTCCTTTCATCCCATAAGGCCGTCCCTGGTGGTTTCTCCTTCTTTCCCTTCCGTGAGGAGATGTGCTGTCGATCTTGGCGGGTCATGGAAAACGCTTCAATAGATGATGATGCAGATGGCGGTAGGAGGGAAGCTCCTGCTGTTTCAGTCTGGAAGAGGGTTCGTCAGCCAGAGGTCACTCTGGGAGAGGGTTCGTCATGTCGGGGATTGTCGCCTTCCTGTCCCTCACCCGCCGACGCCATCCTGAGGGGAGGGGGGAGCTCTTTAAGCTCCCTCCTTTCTGGGCCTCCCCCTCCCTCCTCGTCCATCTCTGCTGTTTTCTTTTTCCCTCTCCTTTTTCACTCTTCAGGGGATGCCTGCTCTCTTTGCCTTCCAAAGAGTTGGCAGAGAGGAGGCCTTCACTTGTATTCCTTCCTCTTCTCTATTGTTTCCCCTCTTTTCCATTTTTTTCCGAGCTTTTCTCAAACCAACGAGGCCGTCAATCCTTTGCCCGAGCCAGTTTCCACGCGAGGCAGAGTCCGTGGCTAGACGTAGGAGCGCTTACCCGGCTGGCCGAGCGTTTTGCTCGCGTAATAATGCCAAAGAGTGTAATTTTTGTACATGTATTTTGTATTGGCTACGGCCTACTTGATGTACATCAAAGTTTAATAAGAAGAGAAGAATGTCGTTTATTCTATTTTGCTTACATGTGCATGCTTGCAAATGATCAAAAGTAGAACTTGAGAAGATTTGTCGCATTCCATGTCCGAGGGACGGGTGTTCCTTCCATGGTGGACAACCGGTATGCCCCTTTCCCGAGCGTCTCAACCACTCGGTAGGGGCCTTCCCAGGTAGGGGCCAGCTTCCCCGCCGCCTCTAGTGGTCGAGATGCTTCGGCCATTCATAGGACGAAGTCTCCCGGCTGGAAGTGTTTGTCTCGGACTTTGAAGTTGTAGTATCGAGTGATGTGTCATTGGTATTCCGTTGCTCGAATCTTTGCAATCTCTCAGATTTCATCCGCTAGGTCGAGGTTCTCTCACAGTTTCTGCTCGTTTACCTCGGGTTTGAAGTGGACGACTCAGAGAGAGGGATTGCCGACCTCCAACAGAACCACGGCTTCCGTGCCATACACCAGCTGAAAAGGCGTTTCACCGGTGGCCGTCCTCGGAGTAGTTCGGTGCAACCATAGTACGCTTGGTAATTCCTCGAGCCAACTTCCCTTGTCCTTGCCAAGCCTGGTTTTGATGCCTTTTAAGATAGTCTTATTGGCATTCTCGACCAGTCCGTTAGCCTGAGGATGGGCTACCGAAGTGAAGTGATTGCGAATGTTAAGGTTGGTACATCTGTCTCTGAAGTAGTGAGAATCAAATTGTCGACCATTATCGCTCACGATCACTCGGGGGACGCCATACCGACAGATGATCGATTTCCAAACAAAACTCCATACGACTGATTCGGTGATCCTAGCGGTGGCCTCGGCCTCGATCCACTTGGTGAAATAGTCGATGGCCATGATGACAAACTTCTTCTGAGCTTGAGCCGTGGGGAATGGACCCAAGATGTCGATCCCCCACTGAGCGAAAGGGCCAGGGTGATGAGCTCCGCAGTAGGCTGATGGATCAGATGGTCGAAGCGCTGACTTCGGTTGCACTTCTGTACGTAGGTCGTGCAGTCACGCTGGAGAGTGGGCCACCAGTAACCTTGCCGAAGTAAGATCTTGGTGAGCGATCTTCCTCCTTGATTCGCTCCGTAGATACCTTCGTGTACTTCTTGAATAGCTCGGCTAGCTTCATCGGCGCTGATGCACTTGAGGAGGGGACCGGAGAAAGATCTACGGTACAAGGCCTCATCTAGCATGATGAAATGCCGAGCTTGGTATTTCAGCTTTCGAGCCTCTCGAGGGTCGGTGGGCTCTTGAGAATCCCGGAGCCCGGATATGTAGGGGGTTTGACAGTCGCTCGGGGATGTTGAGTAAATGGTCATAAGCTTGGACTCGATGCTCGGTCACCCGAGCTCTTCGAGGAAGACCGATCATGTACCTGCGGGGTCAAGCGAGGAGGCCAGTCGAGAGAGGGCATCCGCTCGGGAGTTTTCCTCCCGAGCTATCCGGACTACCTCAAAGCTCTCGAAGAGTTGGGCCATCCTCTTGACCGCTTGGAGGTACTTGACCATTTGTCCTTCCCGAGCTTCGTAATCACCATTGACCTGGCTAGCGACCAATTGGGAGTTAGTGTGGATTCTGACCCGCTCGGCTCCCAATCGTCGAGCCATCCTGGCCCCTAAGATAAGGGCTTAGTACTTCGAGGCGTTGTTGGATGCTTGGAAATTGAACTTCAGGGCGTACCGCAGCTCCGCTCCTTTGGGGGATTTGATAAGGACACCGACGCCGCATCCGACCGAGTAGGAGGACCCATTGAAGAACAGGTCCCAGGTGGGCCCGGGTGCTGGTGGAGGTACTTCTTTAATCGGGACCGTGCTTTCGGCGATGAAGTCTATGAGAGCCTGTCCTTTGATGGCCGAGCGGGGGTGATAAGAGACGTCGTAGGCTCTGAGCATGATGGTCCATCTGACGAGGCATCCCGAGGCTTCAGGGTGAAAGAGAATCTTCTTCAGGGGTTCGCTGGTCAATACAACGATGGAGTGCCCTTGAAAGTAGGGTCGGAGGCGCTTGGCTGAGGTGACCAACGCTAGCAAGAGTTTCTCAGTTGCGGGGTACTTTCTTTCAGCCTCATTAAGCACCTTGCTGGTATGTTAAACTGGTCTTTCGATCCCTGCGTCATTCCTGACCAGGATCGAGCTCACTATAGAAGGGGTCGCCGAGAGATAGAGGTATAGAGTTTTATCCTGGACGGGTTTGGACAGCATCGGGGGCGAGGCTAAGAATTCCTTGAGCTCAGCAACGCCTTCTGACATTCCTCGTCCCAGGCGAACATAGCGGATGCCACTTTAGGTCCCCTCAACAACTTGAAGAAGGGTAAGCATCGTTCAGCCGCCTGGGATAGAAAATGGTTGAGCACATCAATGCGCCCCGTAAGGCGTTGCACGTCAGTGATGCAGGTGGGCGGCCGCATGTTCAGGATCGCCTGAACCTTGGCGGGGTTTGCCTTAATCCCACGCTGAGTTACCAGGAAGCCTAGGAACTTCCCAGACCTGACTCCGAAGGCACATTTGGCAGCGTTGAGCTTCATGTTGCACTTCAAGAGGGTGTCGAAGGTCTCGGCTAAGTTGGCGAGGTGGTATTCGGCCTTCGGTGTTTTGACGAGCATGTCATCAATGTAGGCCTCGATGTTTCGACCAAGCTATTCTTCGAAAATGTGGTTGATCAGCCTCTGATATGTTGCTCCGGCGTTCTTTAACCCGAACGACATCCGGGTGTAGTAGTGTACGCCGAAGTCGGTGATGAAGGCGGTCTTCTCGATGTCCTCCGGGTCCATCCTGATCTGATGGTAGCTGAGCAGCTCGTTGCCAGAGGTTGAGTCGACCAGTTCATCGATGCTCGGCAGCGGGTAGTAATCCTTCGGGGTAGCTTGGTTGAGGTCGGTGAAGTCTACGCACATTCGCCATTTCCCAGAAGCCTTTGGTACAAGGATGCCGTTGGCGAGCCACGTAGGGTACAGGATGTTGAGTAGTGGACATCGGATCTAGAGGGGAGGGGTGAATAGATCTGCCCCTCTTTTCGCAATGCAACCCTCTATATAGCTAGATAAAATAAATTGCAGCGGAATTTAACTAGCTTATCGAAGAACACTATGATTCGCTTGGCAAGATGAGCAACTAATATATCGATTTGAACCTAAGCATGCATCTAGAACAAAGTAATCACATAAACAAACCACAACACAAAGGATTTTAAGGTGGTTCAGACTGAATCCCCAGTCCTACATCCACCCCTCATAAAATCCGGTGAGGCTCCACTAGTGCCACGCACTAAACCGTAAATCGGAAAGACCTCCGATTGCCTTCCTACTAACCACATGTAGGGACGTTAACACCGCAGATCGGACAACTTCCGATTGCCTTCCTACTAACCACCAGTAGGGACGATTCTCAGTTCCAAATGTTTGTATGAAATGAAAAAGATAACAAATATGAAATCACTCAAACAAGATATAGAGTATGCTCAAAGAAAGAAGATCTTGTCTGAGTTGCAGAAGCTTGAATCGGATGCTTTGAAGGTGTCTTCTTCCTTGCAAGATGATCTTCCTTGAATCTCTTCTAGTTGATGAAGAAGATGATGGATGTAGCTTCGATCTTCCTTTTGATCTTCTTGAGTTGATGAAGAAAATGAAGAATGCAGTTTAGATCACCTTTGAAAGTCTTGATTGCTTCTTGCTTCCTTGGAGGTTGAGATGGCTTCAGATCTGGACTTGAATCCCTTGGAATGGATGAAGCTTCTTCTCGTACTACTGTTCACGGCTACAGTACTTCGAGCTACTCTCCCTTGAACACACCCTTGCAGCCTCCCTTGATTTCTCAAATGATCAACTAGGGTTTCTCACCCTCTTTCATGTGTTTTATAACCTTTGAATGGTCCTTATACATCCCCCAGACCAGATCCACAAATCATGGTAGATTAGGTGAGTTTTGATTAAATAAATCCATGGAAAGGGGCTGGCCTCGAGGTGGAAATTGAAGTCAAACATGGCTGCATCGGGGCTGGCGGTCGACCAGAATTCATGGGTCAGTCGACCGGAACCTGCTGGACTTAGAACATTTTGATCCTGGCAAAAACCAGTCGACCGGCCCTATAGTGGCGGTCGACCGAAACCTGTAAAATCTGGAGTTTTTCATCTCGTGGAGAACCAGTCGACCGGAAAGGTAGGGGCGGTCGACCGACACCTGTAAAACGTGGAATTCTTAGGCTCTAGCAAATCTAGTCGACCGGCCAAGGTGTGTTGGTCGACCGGAAAGTCCTATACCTGCAAAAATAAAGTGTTAGCCCAAGGAACATGTCCATAAGTCATGATACTCATGTCCTTATCAATTCCATGTATTTTTAGGTTTGGTTTATGCATTAGATCATTTGAGCATTTCTAACTTTTGTTCCGGGGGCTCCGCCCCCGGAAACCCTGGCAAGGGGCGTTGCCCCATTGACCCCCGCGACCTGATCGGGCAGGTCGATCCCCGCAACCTGACCGCGTAGGTCGATCCGCGTGCGAGGGTGCAATCATTGAGCTTTCACTTTTGCCATCTCCACTCCATTCCTTGGCATATCTGTCATGAAAGAACATCAAGGTGTTTAGTCATATAAGAGTGGTAAAACATCAATGACTTATAGTGTTTAGCCATTATAAAAACCAAGAATATCAAATAACTCAATTGACCATAGGATGATGTCGAATGACCGAAGTGACCATAAGATGACTCAATTGACCACAGGGGCACAACACAGGACCAGATGAAAAAGGCCAGTCTTCTGCCCCTTGATGACTTGCTCTTTTATGACCGCTTGCTTCTCGGGGGCATGCTTTCACCTGTGCTGCTGGACTGGCTTCACCGTTGGGTCGAGGTTGAGCTTGTGCATTACCACGTCTCTCGGGATCCCGGGAAGGTGCTCATTAGACCATGCAAAGACTCGGATATACCGGGCAAGGAAATCTTTATTTTTTTCTTATTCCTCAAGTGGTAGATCGGCTCCGATCTTTACTCCTAGAGTCGGGTGACCGTTAGCAACTCACCACCAGGCTCAGATGTTGCAGGTCCTTCTTCGACTCCCTCTACTCCTTTATTTTTGCCTTCCAGCCTAGTGGCTTCGTGATGGGGGCATCTCTCGCCCCATATATTTTCAAATCCCCGGTTGCCCGCCAGCATGGTTCCATTACATCCGTCACATTTTTCTATGTCAATTCATGTAACTTTCATATTTTCTTTGAGTCATAATTATGTAATTTTCCTTTTATTTGAGTCTTGTACCTAGGTTAATGAGTCATTTACCTAGGTTAAGTGTCATTATGTTGATAGATTAGTTTATGGGCCCAATTCATTGGGCTTGGCCCAAGGGCACCCCCCCTTCCCTTGGTTATTTGTCATTGTGTTAAGAGTCAAGGTCTTTTGTAGAAATGTGGGTTGCCTATATATAGGACCCCATTTCCTCCATTTGAACTAATGAATCAATGAATGAAAAAACTTACCATTTTGAGAGTTTACACTTCTTATCTAGTGGAGAGATTCCATTTTTTGGGTGAGAAACCCTAGGGGAGAGATTCCCCACCCTTCCCTCTCTTAATCTCTCTTTTTCACTCCACTTTCTCTCTCCTCAACACCCAAATTCGAATTTTCTTCTCTCTCCTCCCTTTCCAACCACCTCCACTCCCCACCTACCCCATTTAAGCCTCTTCTGTTGGGTTCGGTGCAGTATTCAGAGGGGGGGTGAATGAATATAACCCGTTTAAAAAACCTTTCGCCCTGTTAAAATATGATGCTCACTAGAATTACTAGTTCGCAAACTAGACAAGCTTAAAAGCTAATAATCAGTTGCAGAACAAAAATAAGCATATAGTGAGATCACTAGGATGCTAACTAGGCTGAATTAGACAAGGAGTCGCTCAACTAGAATTTCGCTCTCTTGACAGATTAAACTATTCTAAGAAAACTAATCCACTCTTCTGCTCAACCAGAAGTCAAACGCTGAGAGCGCCCCTATGCAATCATCTAGCGGAAGCAAAAGCAGATAAACCAAACCACAATGCACAAGGGTTTTTAGGTGGTTCGGTCCTCCAGACCTACATCCACCCCACACTCAACCCGAGTGTGGCTTCACTAACCGCTGGGCAACACAGCTTGCCAACAATCAGTTGGGCCTCACAGCTTGCCAACCGCTGAGCATCACAGCTTGCTTCCGCTGGGCAATACAGCTTAGCCATCGCTGACTCACAGCTTGAACCCGCTGGGGAATACAGCTTAACCCATCCGAGACCAAGTCTCGCCAGCTGAGGATTACAGCTTTACCTGTCTAGTGGAAACCTCCACTGCCCGCTGAGCTACACAGCTTGCTGTCCAGAGGCAGCACCTCTGCAAATCGCTGACAAACAGCTTGAAGAAATGTATAAAGGAAAATGAAAATAGAACAAGACAGCAACGGAAAGCTGAAGCAATAAAGCATAAAATATAGCTCAACAATGAGCAACTTCAGATCTGGTTTTGAACCAAAGATCTGAGGAACGAACTCCTTCTCTCTCTCTCTTCTTCTTCTTCTCTTCACACTCTTCTCGAACTCTCTGCCTCTCTTCTTCTCCTTCTGCTCTTCTTCTTTCTCTTTTCTCTTTCTATCTGGATCGTGGCTCTCTGTATGGACTTTTCTTCTCGCCAACTCGATCACCTTCTTCTGTGGAAGAAGACTCATATATATAGCAGCAGCAGCAGCTAGGGCAGCACTGGGCGTGTGTGTCCTCCGCATTTCCCGCCCAGATATTTGGCCACGTGTCAGCATTCTGTCAGTCCTTCAGCCTCGGATCACGTGCTGCCCAGTCACGTGGAAATGTTCTTCCTCGGACCTGCAAGGAGATACAACCCATTCAAACTGAGGGCCACAGGAACTAAAGCTGCATGAGGTATGTAATAGTAATACTAGATGCACTGAGAACGACACGAGATACACAGGGTGACTATAGCACGAAGTAAGGAAAGAATGACACGAGATACACTGTGACAGAACAGACACAACGAAGAGAACGACACGAAGTGAGGTTATAAAACAACACGAGGTAAAAAGAAGAACGACACGAGATACACACGATAACTATAGCACGAAGTAAAAACAACATGATATAATAACCAGTAATGAGAACGGCACGAGAACAACATGGAGACAAAACAGAAACCAACACGAAGTGTGGTTTCAACATACGAACGACACGAGGTCTAGGAAGAACAACACGAAGACATAATACGGAAACGACACGAAGTGAAACAAGAACGACACGAAGTGCAGTAGTGACAGAAACACACACTACATAGAGAACGACACAAAGTGGCACAGAAAGCAACACGAGGTGCTGCGATGTCCTGCACGCAATAGAACAAAAACGACACGGGCTGACCACGACACGAAGTGTAGGAAACATGCCACGAAGACATGAAACAACACGGAGACGAAACAGTAACCGACACGAGTTGAAAACAACACGAAGATGAAAACTGAAATCAACACGGAGTGTGGTCAAAGTGAGAAAGACACGAAGTGTAAAGCGAAAAACCAACACGAAGACAGAATACAAAGAAACGACTCGAAGTTAGGACAACACTAGGAGAAGACTGCACGAAGTGAAAACAACACGAAGACAGAAGATGCCACAGCTATCACGACACGTGATGTAGCAGTGGGACCAGAAAGAAACGACACGAGGAACAATAGTAAGTGACACGAAGTTAAAGAGAAAAACAGCACGAAGATGATGTATGCAACAGTGCAATGTCTAGACTTGAAATCCAATGCAAAAGGCTGTACAAACTTCATGAACAGTGCATGATTGTACTGGATGATGTATACACTTAGCCTATGTAGACCAATGTACAGACTTTGGCGAAGACTAGTGTGCAGACTTCAAGTTTAACTGTGGATGTACAGACTTCATGAAGCGAAGCGATGTGTAGACTTGGAGCTCCTGAAGCAATGTACAGACTTCACGCGTTGACGATGTACACACTTCCAATGAAGTGCGTTGACGCTGTACAGACTTTGCCTAAGACAATGCATGAACTTGAACGAGAGTCCAATGTATAGACTTGCATGATGCACAATTACACAGTCCAGTGTATAGACTTTGCTACCCAGACATGATATATGCAGAGACATGATATCTGACAGATGCAATGCACATATATAAAGAGGAAATGCCATCAATGCTAAACATCATCATTCATGTTGCTATCAATATGCAGAATGCATAGAAATCAAAATACAATATCAAATGCATCAAATGCACTCACTGTCTTGCTATCATCAAAACCAAATAGCATTGCTATCATCATTGCAACATAGCACATGCTTGTGCCTAAGGGGCACAACATTCTCCCCCTTTTTGATGATGGCAATAAACAGTGACAGTGAGTCACACACAAAATTTTCTCCCCCTTTGACATAATCGAAAAGGGAAAAACAGAAAAAAATATGAGTGCAAAGTGCAATATGCAAGCAAATTCCTCTAGAACATTCTCCCCCTGAGTGTAAGACTCCCCTGAATTATTTCTCCCCCTAAATAAATGCTCCCCCTTTGAGAAGGGATATGAACAGATAAACAAGGTAGAGAGGGTAGGAGGGTCACTTGACAACAGCTGAATCATAGGTTCACAGAATAAGCCTGATTATAAACAATAGTTAAAGTATAAGAATCAGCAGCATACAATTTTGACAAAAATTCAGGTTTAACAGTGATAAATCTAGAGTAAAGAACCTGACCTCTGAAAAAGAGTTTATTGATTCCATTTATAGCAATGAATCTAGGGCACATGGTATTAATAGATAAGTCTGAAATAATACCCTTTTGTGTCTAAACATGGAAGTTCAAGAAAGGCAACTTGAATATGTATTGAGAAAAATAATTTTCACTCAATGACTTTTGATTTCAAGGGGTTACAGCAGTTTCATTTTCATTTTTCAATTTCTGAACCTGAACTAAGTGAATAGACATGTGGCATTTATGCTGTTGAAATTAGGTGTACACCTTGATCAGAGGCAGGTACCCCCAGTTACTAGGCATAAACTACTAGATCTATTTCAGATCAAGACCTACAAGGAATAGTCTTCACTTTTGACATTAAGGGTATACCTTGATCAGAGGCCAGTACCCTCAGTTACTTGGTGAGGACTCCCCCTATAGATTTGGCCCTATGAACAGAGTTAGCTTGAGGCACTTCATAACATGTGAATTTTCCTGCTTCATTGGAGGAGTTCACAGTTTCTCAGTGCAATTAACCATTGCTCTGTCACAATGTTCAGTTCTTTACATTTATGATCTTATTTACTGCTGCCCTTAATTCTTTTAGAGTGATTATTTGAAAAACATTACACGCTCTTGTTCACCTGTTCTAGACATTTCCAGATTAACACATTTAGGCATTACAAAAAACTTTTTCTATCTTAGCTATGAGACAAAGATTAAGAGCTATAAAAGTTTTCCTTTTATCTCAGATTCTGAAGGCAGACATTTGACTCTTCAATTTATAAAGGTTAAACCATTAGTTCTTTTCAATTTGTGAGAGAGATTCTTATAAAATAACAATTGAAATAATCACAACTCAACGTACATAAACCAGATACAGAACTGTTGTTCAGTGAAAATGATAGGGAAAAGATAGCAATTGGCAATATGGTCCAATGGCATCTGATGTCAAAAGATATGAATCAATTGAATGAGGACAATGAGGAGTAAATAGGATTCAATAATTGAACTAAACTCACAGCTCCCCCTGACACCATGATGCAAGGATTATGCTATGCAACACACTGTTCTACATGCAGACTATGCACCAAGGATACATGAGGCAAGTATGCAATCAATTTAGGTTTATGCATCTAAGTCATGAACATTTTTATCCTTTTTCAGATTTTTCAAAATATGATGCAATGCACTGTTCTACATGAAGACTGGACCCATGGTACTAGGCGGAGAACCTGGTCTCAAAGACCATCTCACGCATGGTAGGAACCTCCGGACAGATTTCCCTACCTTTTAGTAACATACCATATGATATACCAGGGTTAACAAGGACAATGCAACCTAAAGCAGTCCTACATGCATTGAACAGCATCAATGACAGTCATGCAAATGATATATGCAGACATAAGACACATGCATTGACTGTGTACACTAAATGAACCATTCACACTCAGTCCAAGTATGCATTCAACAACAAGCATGCATTGCACTGACACAAAACACATGCATTTACACAAAGTCTATATAGTGCATCAACTGAATACACTAAAGAAGCATTCAAATTCAGTACAAGGTATGCATCGACTCAAACATGATTGTGCAGAACATCAAACATCCTATGTTCATAGTGCAAAAACTAGCAAGAGAGAAGAGCATCAGATATGTGCAAAGTAAAACTCAGTACATGAAGAGATCATCAACGATCAATCACGCAAATCAACATGAAACTCACAATTTTCATGCTCACAATTTCAGATAATGGAATTTAAAACATATTTCAGAACTGACCTGAATTGAATCATGGGGTTTTCTTTTTGAGTGCCTTGATTGACCCCTTTTATTTCTCCTTCCAAGGCACACCTGCAGCAAGTCAATCAAGTTGATCCTGCAGAGACCCAAGCAGTCTTGGGTCCTGCACTACCCCTATCAGGTGTTCTAAACAGTTTCTTAGCAACATGATCATCAAATTTCATCAGAAAACAATTGTCCATAGAGTGACCAAGTTTACCACAATATCTATATGAAACAGCAGATTTTCTGGTCCTATGATGCATATCAACAGCAGCATGAGACCTATGATAATGAGCATGAATTGTTCTGTTGTAAGCATGAATTTTTGATTTACCATTACCTGCCCACCAGCATTCAGAAGCTCGGTGGCCAGGTTTTCCACATTCATAACAAACAAGAGTCTTTTCTTTAAGACCAGCTTTATTTCTGCCCAAGAAATTTTTGTTTGGAGCGAATCTTACAAATTTGGAATTAAAATGATTTCCCTGAATAAACCAGCAGTCCTTGACTGCATGCCCATACTTACCACATTCAATGCACCTAGGGTGCTTACCTCTTGAGCCAGTAAATCCCCATGAAGGCCTAAACCAACACTCAACAGCTTTATGACCACGTCTGTTACAATTGTAACAAATGATATGTTGGTTTGAGGAAGACATGTTTCTTTTGGGGTGGTGATGATTATTTGGAAATGTTTTATCATGCATCATATCATCACTTATCATCACTCTGCAGTCATCCATATAATGACCATGCCTACCACAGTAGTAACAAGAGGCATCAGATTTCCTAGGAACATGGTTTCTATCATATGAGTTCCTAGATGTATGTGAATGAGTATAGGAAGCATGAACAGTGTGTACACCATCAGGCTCAACCGAGCTAGCAGCTTTCTGTTCATGAGTAGGAATAGTCTTTACCTTCTTTATTTGACTCTTTCTTTTCAATTTCTGATTATCCTTAACAGGTTCTGTTTGTTTTTCTATTTTCTGGGCTCTGAACTGGAAAACGGGTTTTGAAGGTGATATCTGATTTTCATTTTATTTTGGGGATTGCCTTGAAGTACTAGCTACATCTGAACCTTGCACAAAGGTGTTGTATAGCTGGCTTTTAGTGATGTTCTTGACATCGGAATTACAGCTTATCCTCCTTTTAGAGTTCTTATTCTCACTTTTCATAACATCTTTCATTTTTCCTTCACTCTTAGCAGACTCAATTGCTAAAGTTTCCAGATTATGAATTTTATCTTCCAAGCTAGCAATGTGAAGTTCATAACTGGCTATTTCCTGTTCACTGTAATTAACACATTCGCTTAGAACTTGGTTTGCAGTTTTATACTTCTCAATTTCTTGTTTTAGGCTGTTCAAAATTTCTGAATTTTCATCATAGACAACCTTTCCTTTTTCTGTAGTGAGAAGTCTTTCAGACAAGCCAGTATTCAACAACTTCAGTTTTTCAACTTCAGCTTTTAATTCAGTGTTTTCTTCCTCAAGATTTTTATCCTGAATTTCATTGTTAGCACATCTCTCTCTTCTAGACATGTGCTTCAATTTTTTAATCAGTTCATCTTCTCTTTCTTCTGCTTTAATTTTCTCAGCGAGCAGATTTTTGTGATCATCTTTAAGTGAGGCAATTTATTTATTTAGCCGTTCATTCTCACTAAAGAGATCTTCATTTCGTTCTCTTAAAGCAGAGCATATTTTACAATCTGATTTAGCAGAAGAGGACTGTGAAACCTCATTGATTTCATTCATTCTGATAATAAGAGTTTTATTCTTCTTTTGAAGATCCTCATTCTCCAATTTCATTTTGTCCAATTCAGAATTAACTTCAGTTAGTTCTTGCATACCTTTTAGATGCTCATTTTTCTTATCATTCAGTTGATTCTCAAGTTCAGACATTTTATCTAAGCATGTTTGTTTTTCAATTTTTAGAGAATCATTTTGTTTCTTAAGATTCTGAACATCTAGCATGCATGCATCATAAGACTTTTTCATATTTGGACAGTTTTCACAGGAATCTTTCAGATTCATTCTATCACATTTCTTTTTCAACTTTTTGTTCTCAGATTTCAATTTCTTGGATACTTCTAACAAATTTTCATACATCTCTATTATTTCATCGAAAGAGTATCCTTCTGATTCAGAACTTACCTGAGATGAGATTTCATCTTCATCATCCCGGTTGGCCATCAAGCAGCTATCACCTTGCTGATTATGCGCAGAGACGACTCTGTCATATATCTCCTTTCCAGATGTGCACCTGAGAGCAAAAGAATATACATCAGTATTAACAGCAGCTCTCAAGATATTAAGAATTATGACATTATCACGGTTCTTAAAGGTGTCCTCACTAGAACACTTGGTCTGGTCTTTGGGTAGTCGATGTGGGCCTTTGGATAGTAAACTCCATAGTTTGGGATCAATGGAATCTACATACACAACTAGGCCTCCTACCCAATTTTCAAAGTTAGAACCATCATAAATTGGAGGACGATCCATTTGGACAGATGGCAAACAAAATCAACTTACTAAAACAACCGACAGGAGATGCAGCAAAACCAAATGGGCAAGGTAAAGCACTAAACCGGTGAAACAAGACAACGAGCACAATGCATCCACTCTGAAAACGCACTAAACAGTTAGCAGGATCCTCTGCAGATTGTTAGATCTGATAGATCAGAGACCCGCTCTGATACCAATTGTTGGGTTCGGTGCAGTATTCAGAGGGGGGGGTGAATGAATATAACCCGTTTAAAAAACCTTTCGCCCAGTTAAAATATGATGCTCACTAGAATTACTAGTTCGTAAACTAGACAAGCTTAAAAGCTAATAATCAGTTGCAGAACAAAAATAAGCATACAGTGAGATCACTAGGATGCTAACTAGGCTGAATTAGACAAGGAGTCGCTCAACTAGAATTTCGCTCTCTTGACAGATTAAACTATTCTAAGAAAACTAATCCACTCTTCTGCTCAACCAGAAGTCAAACGCTTAGAGCGCCCCTATGCAATCATCTAGCGGAAGCAAAAGCAGATAAACCAAACCACAATGCACAAGGGTTTTTAGGTGGTTCGGTCCTCCAGACCTACATCCACCCCACACTCAACCCGAGTGTGGCTTCACTAACCGCTGGGCAACACAGCTTGCCAACAATCAGTTGGGCCTCACAGCTTGCCAACCGCTGAGCATCACAGCTTGCTTCCGCTGGGCAATACAGCTTAGCCATCGCTGACTCACAGCTTGAACCCGCTGGGGAATACAGCTTAACCCGTCCGAGACCAAGTCTCGCCAGCTGAGGATTACAGCTTTACCTGTCCAGTGGAAACCTCCACTGCCCGCTGAGCTACACAGCTTGCTGTCCAGAGGCAGCACCTCTGCAAATCGCTGACAAACAGCTTGAAGAAATGTATAAAGGAAAATGAAAATAGAACAAGACAGCAACGGAAAGCTGAAGCAATAAAGCACAAAATATAGCTCAACAATGAGCAACTTCAGATCTGGTTTTGAACCAAAGATCTGAGGAACGAACTCCTTCTCTCTCTCTCTCTTCTTCTTCTTCTCTTCACACTCTTCTCGAACTCTCTGCCTCTCTTCTTCTCCTTCTGCTCTTCTTCTTTCTCTTTTCTCTTTCTATCTGGATCGTGGCTCTCTGTATGGACTTTTCTTCTCGCCAACTCGATCACCCTTCTTCTGTGGAAGAAGGCTCATATATATAGCAGCAGCAGCAGCTAGGGCAGCACTGGGCGTGTGTGTCCTCCGCATTTCCCGCCCAGATATTTGGCCACGTGTCAGCATTCTGTCAGTCCTTCAGCCTCGGATCACATGCTGCCCAGTCACGTGGAAATGTTCTTCCTCGGACCTGCAAGCAGATACAACCCATTCAAACTGAGGGCCACAGGAACTAAAGCTACATGAGGTATGTAATAGTAATACTAGATGCACTGAGAATGACACGAGATACACAGGGTGACTACAGCACGAAGTAAGGAAAGAATGACACGAGATACACTGTGACAGAACAGACACAATGAAGAGAACGACACGAAGTGAGGTTATAAAACAACACGAGGTAAAAAGAAGAACGACACGAGATACATACGATGACTACAGCACGAAGTAAAAACAACATGATATAATAACCAGTAATGAGAACGGCACGAGAACAACATGGAGACAAAATAGAAACCAACACGAAGTGTGGTTTCAACATACGAACGACACGAGGTCTAGGAAGAACAACACGAAGACATAATACGGAAACGACACGAAGTGAAACAAGAACGACACGAAGTGCAGTAGTGACAGAAACACACACTACACAGAGAACGACACGAAGTGGCACAGAAAGTAACACGGGGTGCTGCGATGTCCTGCACGCAATAGAACAAAAACGACACGGGCTGACCACGACACGAAGTGTAGGAAACACGCCACGAAGACATGAAACAACATGGAGATGAAACAGTAACCGACACGAGTTGAAAACAACACGAAGATGAAAATTGAAATCGACACGGAGTGTGGTCAAAGTGAGAAAGACACGAAGTCTAAAGCGAAAAACCAACACGAAGATAGAATACAAAGAAACGACTCGAAGTTAGGACAACACTAGGAGAAGACTGCACGAAGTGAAAACAACACGAAGACAGAAGATGCCACGGCTATCACGACACGTGATGTAGCAGTGGGACCAGAAAGAAACGACACAAGGAACAACAGTAAGTGACACGAAGTTAAAGAGAAAAATAGCACGAAGACGATGTATGCAACAGTGCAATGTCTAGACTTGAAATCCAATGCAAAAGGCTGTACAAACTTCATGAACAGTGCATGATTGTACTGGATGATGTATACACTTAGCCTATGCAGACCAATGTACAGACTTTGGCGAAGACTAGTGTGCAGACTTCAAGTTTAACTGTGGATGTACAGACTTCATGAAGCGAAGCGATGTGTAGACTTGAAGCTCCTGAAGCAATGTACAGACTTCACGCGTTGACGCTGTACACACTTCCAATGAAGTGCGTTGACGCTGTACAGACTTTGCCTAAGACAATGCATGAACTTGAACGAGAGTCCAATGTATAAACTTGTATGATGCACAATTACACAGTCCAGTGTATAGACTTTGCTACCCAGACATGATATATGCAGAGACATGATATCTGACAGATGCAATGCACATATATAAAGAGCAAATGCCATCAATGCTAAACATCATCATTCATGTTGCTATCAATATGCAGAATGCATAGAAATCAAAATACAATATCAAATGCATCAAATGCACTCATTGTCTTGCTATCATCAAAACCAAATAGCATTGCTATCATCATTGCAACATAGCACATGCTTGTGCCTAAGGGGCACAACATCTTCCCATTCCCCACAACCCTCACCAATACTCCACCCCTTCCCAAGACCCCCTCCACCAATCCTCTCCTCACCATCCAACCCCCAACTACCCCTCCCACTTTCCCAAGCACCCTTCCCACTACCCCAAGCACCCCTTCCCTTCCCCAACACAACCCCCCCATTCCCAAGACAAAAAAAAATTAACCCCACCCTTAAACCTATTTTCGAATATCCTTTCCCTCTCTCCATTCCAACCAAATTCGCAGCCCCCACTACCACCATCTATTGGACCCTCTTCCAGACCTTATTCTCCATCTCCCACACCTTAGAACACCCCCTCCAAGACCCCCTTACAACCAGGGGTCACTCCCACACTCATCTACCCCCTTCCCCTTCTTCTTTCTTGGTCATTGGAAGCTACTTCAAAGTTGCAGTTTACTGTCCAGAGGTTACAGATGAACCAGCAACTTGCAGTGGCCACCATGACTTCCTCCGGACGAGTTTGAAGGCACAAGAGTCATCCACAGAAGCGTCTCCCTATCTTCTTCGCAACCGAAGTAGTTTTGTCTTAATCCGAGTTGTGTGCTGCCCAGGAGCTTTGTTCTTCCACAATAGCGCAGAGCTGTCCCTGCTGAATACCAGAATCGGATTAGAAGCACTACCACGACGAACCTCAGAGAAATCAGCCCCCAAGCTCTTCTACAAAGTTCTTCATCGCTCTATCTACTTTCAGAATCAAGAAGCGGAACTCTGTTCGGCATCGATTAGCAGAAGTTATCAATTTTCTCCCTCTGCTGCACGGATCTGCTTCCCCACAGTCTACCCCGACCAGTCATCCTTGTTCATAGTCTCCAGGTCTTCTCCGGCATCTTTTAGCATCCCCATCAGTTTTTCTGTGAATAAGACTCGTCCATGATTCCAAAAACTATGGCGGCTCTCAATTCGGTGTCCGGGAGCCACTAGAGCATTCTCTGCAACCTGCGGTTGGAAATCTGAAGCTGCCAGTCCCAGAACTTGCCACTCTGTTCGAAGCTCCACCCCGGTCAGCAGTGGTACCAGAAGAAATTTAAAAAATTCTGAGGTGTTCAAGTACCAATCACGAAGAGTTCCCCCCTGCTCTCACCATCAGCAAAATTCTGTATCAACTTCTGCAGCTCCAACTTCGACTATCAGTCCTCCCTCCCAGACAGCAGGCAGATTCGGCTTCCCAACTTCTTATCACTTTTAGTCCTAGTTTCCCCCTCCCCGCTTGGCCGGCTGAAGGCCCCTCCCTGTGTGGAGGTAGCATTGATTGTGATATCATTAACCCCCACCCCAAGGTCCCTGTCCTGCGAGAGGTGTAGTGTTGTAACTTCTTTGCGCAGGTCAAGCGACACCGCCGCGGCGTGTGGGGATCCACTCGCCTCCCCGCTCGCCCTCGTCTCCGAGCGGGATCGGTTTCTTCAAACCGGTCGAGTAAGTGCTCACACCTCACTCCATTAGTGCTTGTCTTTCAATATAAGTTCTAGTTCCACTGGTTATGTGAGTGAGAGCTCGATCCTCAAGCCCCATTACCTTAAGTGATCACCATGGGAAAAGTGCAACCGGTGCCTTCGGCACTTCGTCGGCCCCATTGAATTGGGCTTCCACACCCATTGGGAATCACATATTGGCCTTGCTGGCCCTCTACCAGCAAGGGCCTAACCCCTCAACCTCACCTTGGCATTGCCAAGTTACCCCGGGCTTGGGTGAGCGACGAGAGAGCGGCGGCCCAATTCGGCCCATTTGAATGCGATTGTGCTTGCTTGCATTAGGTCTGAGGTTGTGTCACATCAATTGGTATCAGAGCAAGTTCACAACTTGTCTCTCCACAAGTTGGTCCTAGGGCATGTTTATGCATTTAGAGTCCTCGGTTGCATCTCCCATGTCCATTAGAATGGCCACTTCATACCCGTCATATCCATCCCCATCAACTTTCTCGAGAAGCCCAAATCCTCATGGAAGTTCCATTGCCAACAAAGTGGGTAGCAACACCTCTATCATAGAAGCCCTACCTAATGTCCTTAATCGGCTTGAAGATATCATGTCTCGACTCGACCGACTTGAAGGAAATAGCCGTGCACCAAGAGTGAAAGAGAGTGACCTTTGGGGAAATCTAGAAACCATATTTTTAGAACACTTGAAAATCAAAACCCCCACCTTTGATGGATCCAACAACCCAAGCCTTTACCTAGATTGGGAGATTTCCATGGACAAATTCTTTAAAAGTTGCCCCTTGAACGAAGGAAGAAGAATGAGACTAGCCAAGGCACACCTCTCCAAACAAGCTAAAACTAATTGGTTAGTTGTGGAAGGTTTGAGAAAGATCCGTAGGGAGGCCCCAATTAGCACTTGGGATGAGATGAAGATCGAGCTTAGAAAAATCTACACCCTCCAACCCTCTCCCTCCTACTCAAATCACCAAAGTCCAAGGAGCACTTCAACTCCATCATCCCCACCCGGTCAATCCAAGACCCCAATCACACACTCCCCACCACTTCCCATCTCTCCTACCCCAACCACTACATTTACACCCCACCTCCAAGTCTACTCCACAACCATAGGTCCCCATACCCAATTGGGCCCCATGGCCAACTCTCCACCTAGGCCCGTGGTAACCCCCACCACTACCTCTCCATCACCCCCAAAAGGGGACACTCCTCCCAAAACCAATCAACCCAAACCCCTTCAACCCACCCATCTTCCTCTCCCTACCCCAATCCAACTCCCACCAAAGCCTCCACTACTACCCTTGCCTATCCTAACCCAAGTTTCCCACTACCTACCACCCCGGATACACTATGCCCCAATCATCACCACACCCTCAAAAGTCCCTCTCACCTCCTTGGAAGAAGAACCCATACCCCACCCCATAGTGGTGAACACTCCAAACCCACTCCCCACCTTGGAGGAAACCCAAGTCCAAGTTGAAAAAGAAACATCACACGATGGTCTTCCCCTTACATCACCCTCTCTAGTTGGGACCAAGCTCATCTTAGGAGAACCCCTTGTTAGTTGGCTAAAGGAAAGCCCAATAAGAGAGATCATGGACCACAATTTCCCACCCATGAAGGAAAATCATCCCATAGTGCCCATCTCCTCTTATCACACCATAATCCAAAACTCCTACCAAGTGGAAACCTTAGAGGACCTTCTCAAGGGCATAGCATGGCAATTAGAGATGACTAGCATGTTGACCCCTATGGTCGAACAACCTAGGAGCCTTAGCCTCCTACACCTATGCATAGGGTCTATCACCTCCGTTTGCACCATTGGTTGCTATATTAGCGACCTCCTTCTATTTCTCCCTACACCCGATGAGCCCAACCTTCTCCTTGATTTAGAGCTTCTTATCTCAGGTAGAAAGCCAATCCCTTCACTCATGGCCGACCCACTTGCCAAGAACATTGGCCCAACTATCATGGAGAAGGATGACTTAACACCTTTTGAGGATCTTGAGGACATGGAGTTCCTCCCCCTAGGTGACCCATTCTATGATCCATATGATCCATTCCAATGGGAGTCAAGAGACTCGTGTGACCCAAACACTTTATCCACCACCCACATTTCCCTACACCAACTCACCATGTTTGACCCAATCCACTCCATCTTAGACCCGGGTTACACCTTGGGAGCCATGACCTTGGGCCACATATCCCTAAGTAATAAGGTTGTGCTCCACCCCATGATGACCACCTTCTTAGATCCATTCGACCCTTTCCAATGGGAGTTCAAAGGTTGTCCCACACCTATACACATGGAAGTCACCCATAGGAAAAACATGCATGTGTCTAGGCTGTTGTGCCCATGCATGTGGTTTTGGTTTTGATGATGGTTTTAATGATGGCTTTGATGATTGGTTGTTGATGTGAGTTAATCAAATGTTCAGTCATCTTGCTGCTCAGTTTAGATTAACATATTTGATGTTCAGTCTTGTTACATGTTAAACTGATGCATAAAGCATTCATTGCTGTGGTTTTGATGATTGATATTGTATTTTGATGATAGCAATGATATAGTGTTTTCATGACATTGTGCCTTGATGATTGCATCATGACTGTGACTGGTACAACTGATATATTGTTTATGTTAGACTTATGTTATGTGCATAGTCTATACAGTGCATCGTGGGGTTTATGCCCTAAGTCTATTCACTGCACATGCATCATTCGTCCAAGTCCATACATTGGACTGTAGTGTGCATTTGGCGAACACATCGCAAGTCTAGACATTGCACTGTAGCATGCATTTCCTTAAAGTCTATACATCGGACTGGTGTACATTGGGCTAAGTATATACAACGTCAGCTCATGCCTTGTCTTAGACAAAGTCTATACAATGGCTTTGGGTCTCCAAGTCTATACAGCCTTTTGCTTCGCCAAAGTCTGTACATTGGTCTGCATAGGCTAAGTGTTTACATCGTCAAGTACAATCATGCACTGGTCATGAAGTCTGTACAGCGTGAAGTCTATACTTTGGCACTGTAGCTTGCTCGTGCAAGTCTATACCTTGGACTGTTCTTCATGTCTGTACATCAGATTGTACATCATCTTCGTGCTGTTTCTGTACTTTAGTTTTCGTGTTGTTTCCCCTCACTAACACGAAAAGATCTCGTGTTGTATGAGCATACAACACTTCGTGTTGATTTCCATGCGTGACAGGAAAGCTTGTATGAGGTTAGACTTCGTGTCGTTTCCCTTGTCTTCATCCTCGTGTTGTTTTAGTGTCTACGTCTCCGTGTTATTTTTATGTTTCTGTCTGAAGTGTTGGTCTTTCATTTTTGACTTAGTGTCTTTCTCGCCTTGACCACACTTCGTGTCGATTCTTGGTTTTCTACACCCCGTGTCATTTCACCTCGTGCTGTTCTCACTGTCGTCGTGTTGTTTTCACCGCGTGTCGATTATTGTTTTTCACTTAGTGTTGTTTTCACTTCGTGTCAACTTCACTTCGTGTCGTCTCTTTGTACTTCGTCTTCATGTTGTTTTCACTCCGTGTCGATTTCAGTTTTGACTTCGTGTTGATTTCAACCCATGTCAATTCTGTTTTGTCTTTGTGTCGTTTTCACTCCGTGTCGAAACCTGTGTTTCGTCTTCGTGTTGTCTTCACCCCGTGTCATTTTTTCAGACTTCGTCTCCGTGTTGTTTTCATAACTTCGTGTCGTGTTTGTTACACCTCGTGTCGTTTTCCGTTTTGTGTCTTCGTGTCGTTTTTGTTCTTCCTAGACCTTGTGTCTTTCTTGTGTTGAAACCACACTTCGTGTTGGTTTCTGTTTTGTCTCCATGTATCTCGTGTCGTTCTTCTTTTTACCTCGTGTTGTTTTATAACTTCACTTCGTGTCGTTCTCGCTTTAACCACACTTCGTGTTGCTTTACGTAGACCTTGTGTCTTACTTTGTTTGCAAACACTTCGTGTCGGTTTCTGCTGTCACCCCGTGTTGTTCTCGTGTTATCGTTTATGTCTGTGTGGTCTTACTTCGTGTTACTTACTGTTGTACATCGAGTCCTTACTGACTTCGTGTCGTTTTCCCTATTGTGTCCTCGCGTTGTCTCCGTGTCGTTGCTATTTGTCACTTCGTGTTGTTTCGTTTTAACCTCGTTCAAGTTTCTTCTAAAGTACTGTTCTTCTGATAATCTATACAGAGGTGTTCCTTAAATTGATTACTTATCCGATACTCTGTTTTACAGGTGCTCTAATCGTGAAGCAGTACGTGATACAAGGCTGCATCTGGCACGTGATCCAAGATGCAGAGGAGCCTCCACGTGGTCCGAAATATTAGGGCAGGAAACGTGGGAGGCACACGCGTTTTGTGCCCTATCCACCTACTGCTGCTGCTATATATAGGAGCCTTCGTTCACAGATGGAGGTGATCGAGTTGGCGAGAAGAAAACTCAATACAGAGAGCCACGATCCAGACAGAAAAGAAGAAAAAGAAAAGAAGAAGGGAAAGAGAGTGAGAAAGAGAAAGAAAGAGAGATTGAGTAAGAGATCGAGATAGCAGAGTGTGAAGAAAGGAAGAGGAAGAAGAATAGAGAAGAAGAGAGAGCTAGAGTGATAGAAGCTTCAACAGAAGATCTGTTCCTGCTGTACCGTGGATCAAATCCAGGCCAGCCAGCTCCTGCGAGAGCCACATTTGTTTTTATCTTTTCAGCCTTCTGTTGCTGGTTTCGTTTTTGTTTTTATCCATTTACTGTATTTCCGATCCTCTGTAGAGAGGTCGGGGTTCCTCCTGTGGGTTCAGGAGAAGGGAGACTTTGTGTCTTCGGTTTGCAAGTAGCTGGGTGCTACTTGTGGTTGGTACCCTCCCGTGTGGAGGAAGAGAGACTTGCGTCTCTGGTTGCCTTTGACAGGGTGTCATCGGTTGTTTCCCTCCGGGTTGGAGGAAGGGAGATTTATCTCCGATTGTGCTTCCCTCTGGGGTTCAGAGGAAGAGAGACTTGGGTCTCTAGGTTCCCCTCCGGGTTGGAGGAAGGGAGGCTTGTTCCTCGGCTCTGGGCTTGTGAGTAGCAAGTCCGGTGGTTCCCTCCGTGTGTGGAGGAAGAGAGACCGTGTGTCTCTGGTTTCCAAGTGGCTGGAGTCACTTGTGGGTTCCTCCTGTTTGTTCAGGAGAAGGGAGATTGCTATCTCCGGTTGCAAGTAGCTGGGTGCTACTTGTGGTTCCCTCCGGTTTGGAGGAAGGGAGACTTGTCTCCGGTTCTGGGCTTGTGGATTCAAGTCCAGGGGTTCCCTCCAGGTCTGGAGGAAGAGAGACCTTGTGTCTCTGGTTTGCTAGTGACTGGTGTCACTAGTGGTTCCCTCCGGTTGGGAGGAAGAGGGGAGGTTGTTCCCCTGGTCAAGCTGTTTGGCAGCGTTTGTTGCAGACTGAGTCTGCTGTTTCTAGCGTGAGCTAGTGAAAGCCACACTCGGTTTGAGTGTGGGGTGGATGTAGGTCTGAAGGACCGAACCACCTAAAAACCCCTTGTGCATTGTGGTTTGATTTGTTCATTTGTGCTTCCGCTAGATGAATGCATAGGGGCACTCCATGTGTTTGCTAACTGGTAGAACTGAATAGTTGATTAGCTTTCAGATTTGGTAAATCTGTCTAGTTAGCATCATAGTTCTAGTTTGGGCGAAATTTTATATTGAGTGAAAGTCTTATTAGTATTCTAGTTTTAAATTGGGTGAAAGTTTTTAAAGGGTTATATTCATTCACCCCCCCTCTGAATACTGCATCGAACCCAACAATTGGTATCAGAGCGGTTCTCTGGTTGATCAGATCCAACGATCTGTAGAGGATCCTGTTGTCCCTTCGTGCATTTCTGTTTCTACCCTTTGCTGCATTAATCTAGTTGCCGATTCATTCAATGGGTTCTCCACCGATTTTCAATGGCTCTAACTTTAACTCATGGATTAGCAGTCTTCACAATTATGTGAAAATGATTAATCCGGATCTGTGGAAGTTAATTTCACAAGGTCCCCACAGATTGCCAAAGGAAAAGTCCAAATGGACTAAAAGTCACAAGTCAAAATATGAAGAAAATCAGAAGGCCTTTAACCTGATGAGAGCTGCTATTGACAGAGCCTTATGGTCTTGTATTCATGATTGCAGGTCCGCCAAGGACATTATGGATGAGCTGAAGCTTGCTCAGAAGGGAAATGTCGACAACGGTCTGATGGCTGACGAGAGCAACCATGGTAGTGATCAAGATGAATCCGAAGAACGTGATGATGAGGAGGTAAACCCTTTCGAGAATTTTTCATTAGACGATTGGGAAGATGCCTATGCAAATCTGTTAAGATCCCGTAAGAAACTAGGGAAGAAATATAAAAGTCTGAAAAAGAAGCTGGAAAATCTAGGAGGTGAAAAACTTGAAACTCTGAAAACTGAAAATGAAATTTTAAGAAGACAACTACAAGACTTTGACTCTATTACTACAGATCTAGATCATTTGAAATCTGAAAAACAAACTCTTATGAAACAAATTGGTCTACACAAAAAGGAGAGTCAAAAGCTTGTTTGTGAAATTGCTGAATTAAAGGAAAGGCTTAGCTTCGTTGATCAGACTCATAACAATGACGTTGTTCAAAATGGAAGGTTGGTGAGAGATTTAGAGTGTATCAATTCTGAATTGAAAGAATTGAAATCTGAAAATGAAAAGCTCAAAAACCAATCCAAAGAATTTGAACATAAATCAATAAACCTTGAAAAAGAAAATGGTTTAATCTCTGAGAAATTGGAGGCTGAAAGAACAATGAATTCAGAGATTCAGAAAAATCTTGACAAATTTCAATCTGAAGAACTAAGAGAAATGTTTTATGAATGTCAGTCTTCAACAGATAAATGGGTGTTTGATGATGAAATCCTAGAGCAGAACAGTAAACTGAAAGAGGAAATCAATGAGTTGAAACACCTAAACATACAGTTGACAGATAGGCTAATGACAATTGAAAAAGGCAAGTGTGTTAGTGTGGATAGTTCTGATAGGTTGATAAATGCTGAACAAGAAATTGAGAGTCTAAAAACCATCAACTTAATGTTAAATGGAAATGTCAGTTGCAGTGAACAGAAAATAGCTGGATATGAGCTTACTATCACATCCCTTCAACAAGAAATTGATGATCTTTACAAGTCCTTATCTAAAACTGACAAGGAAATAGAATTAAAACAGGAAGTTGAAAAACTCAAGTGTCTGAATGATGCCTTGCATCAACAAGTCATTTCCTGTGAAACAGATCTGTCCAAATATGAAGTTAAAATTGCTGATTTGAATTTTGAAATTAAAGACGTGAAAAATTCTCTATCAAAATTTGTCAAAGGTAAGGACAATCTGAATAAGCTTCTTGGAAAGAGTGATAACTTTGAGAGAAAGGGACTGGGCTATAGTCCGACAAATAAAAGGAGTAATGGGAATGAAACATCTACGGTTTTTGTCAAAGCCACCAATCAGAACATAACCTCTGCTCCTTCTGTCTTCAAATTCACTGCACAAAAATCAACTGTGAAACCCAAAACTGTGGAACAAACTCCAAAACAGAAAAAGGGTGAAAATTCACAGAAAAAGGAAAAAGGGGCTCCTGTTGCTGTAAAGAAAACTGCACACAATTCACATGATTTCTCACACACTCACATTAAAAAGGATTCATGTTATTATTGTGGGAAAGGAGGTCACATAATGGAGGATTGTGAATTGATGTTAAAGGATGAGCATGCTAGTGGAACTTTACATTCTAGAAATTCTTTTGATAGAAACCATGCTGCTAGGAAGCCCGATGCCTCATGTTATTATTGTGGGAAATATGGTCATCTCATGAATGAATGTTTTATCATGAAAGAAGATAATAAACTACATGCCAGGTCTTCCATGCACTTTTATGATCCATATGGATCTAAACACAATTCTAGTCAGCACATTGTGTGCTTCAACTGTAATAAGCCTGGGCACAAGGCTGCTGAGTGCTGGTTTAGATCTACTTGGGGTAAAAATGCTTTTCATAGAAGAAATTCTTTTGCATGCTCCCACTGTGGGAAAAATGGGCATACAGTCAAGGACTGTTGGTATGTTCAAAAGAACTATGCTAAACCCCATTTTGTCAAAATCCCTGCAAAACCTTTTGTGAAAATTTCATGCTATAACTGTGGGAAGCCAGGCCATAAATCTGCTGAATGTTGGATGGTTAAGAACAAGCATCAAACTGCTCATGCATATAACAGAAAATCTTATGAACATGTTTATAAACATCACCCTGCTGCTAATGTGCATCATAAGAATCAAACACCAGCCAGTTCATGTAGATACTGTGGAAAATTTGGACATTCTATGGATGACTGTTCACTGATGAAATTTGATGATAATGTTGCTATGAAAATGTTTAGAAAACCTGTTAGGGCTAACGCAGGACCCAAAGCTACTTGGGTCCCTGCAGGATCAAGATGATCAAATATCTTGCAGGTGTGCCTTGGAGGGAGAAATAAAAGGGGGTTAACCAAGGCGCTCAAGAATGAAAACCCCATGATTGAACTTTTCAGGTCAGTTCTGAAATGTGTTTTAAATTCCATTATCTGAAACTGTGAGCATGAAAAATGTGTGCTTCATGTTGATTTGCTTGATTGATTGTTGATGATCTCTCCATGTCTAGCTGATCAGTCTGTATTCCAGACTCAGCTATTGAATTCATTTTTGCATATATCTGATGCTCTTCTCTTGCTATATGATTGAACTGAAATTGAATGCTTCGTTAAGCATATTCAGTTGATGCACTATATATGCTTTGTGTCAATGCATTGCATGCTTGTATTTAAATGCATACCTGGACTATGTGTGAATGGTTCATTTAGTGTACACAGTCTATGCATGTGTCTTATGTCTGCATACATCATTAGCATGACTGTCATTGAAGTTGTTCAATGCATGAAGGACTGCTTTATGTTGCATCGTCCTTGTTAACCCTGGTATATCAAATGGTATGTTACTAAAAGGCAGGGAAATCTGCCCGGAGGTTCCTACTATGTGTGAGATGGTCTTTGAGACCAGGTCCTCCGCCTAGTACCATGGGTCTTGTCTGCATGTAGGACAGTATGTTGCATAGCATATCTCTTGCTTCATGATGTCAGGGGGAGCTGAGAGTTCTATTCAATTCATTGAATCCTTTTCACTTCCCAGTGTTCTCATTCAAATGATTCATATTCTTTGACATCGGTTGCTCATTGAACCATATTGCCACTTGCTATCTTTTCCTCATCAGTTTCACTAAACAACAGCTTTGCATCTGGTTCAGTACATTGAATGGTGATTATTGCAATTGTTCACCTATAAGAATCACTCTTACAAATTGAAAAGAACTAAAGGTTTAACCTTTATAAATTGGAGAGTTAAGTGTCTGCACTTCAGAAATTGAGATAAAAGAAAACTTTTATAGCTCTTAATCTTTGTCTCATGGCTAAAATAGAAAAAGTTTTTTTTTAATGCCTAAATGTGTTAATCTGGAAATGTTTAGAACAGGTGAACAAGAGTGTGTAATGTTTTTTAATCAATCACTCTAAAAGAATTAAGGGCAGCAGTAAACAAGATCATTAATGTTAAGAACTGAACATAGTGACAGAAGCAATGGCTGATTGCACTGAGAAACTGTGAACTCCTCTAAAAAGACAGGAGATCTCACATGTCATGAAGTGCCTTAGACTATCTCTGTTCATAGGGTCAAATCTATAAGGGGAGTCCTCACCAAGTAACTGAGGGTACTGGCCTCTAATCAAGGTGTACCCTTAATGTCAAAAGTGAAGACTATTCCTCGTGGGTCTTGATCTGAAGTAGATCATATAGTTTATGCCTAGTAACTGGGGGTACCTGCCTCTTATCAAGGTGTACACCTAATGTCAACAGCATAAATGCCATAGATCTATTCACTTAGTTCAGTTTCAGAAATTGAAAAAAAAAATGAAAATCAAACTGCTGTAACCCTTCGAAAAATCAAAAGTCAATGAGTGAAAATTATTTTTATCAATACATATTCAAGTTGCCTCTCTCGAATTTCCTTGTTTAAACACAAAAGGGTATTATTTCAGACTTATCTATTAATACCATGTGCTCTAGATTCATTGCTATAAATGGAATCTAAAACTCTTTTTCAGGGGTCAGGTGTTTTACTCTAGATTTATCACTGTTAAACCTGAATTTTTTGAAAAAATTGTATGTTGATGATTCTTATACTTTAACAGTTGTTTATAATCATGCTTCCTTTCTGAGCCTATGATTCAGCTGTTATCAAGTGATCCTCCTACCTTTTCTACCTTTGTTATCTGTTCATTCTCCTTCTCAAAGGGGGAGCTTTTATTTAGGGGGAGAAATTGACTGAACTTTTATACATGCTATAATTTCTCAAATTATTTTTCTTTTTGATGAAGTCAAAGGGGGAGAATAATTTGAGTCTTCAGATTACCTCAGAATGCCTCACATCATCAGAATGACTCAATGTATTGAAAGTGTTGCCATCATCAAAAAGGGGGAGATTGTTGTGCCCATGCATGTGGTTTTGGTTTTGATGATGGTTTTAATGATGGCTTTGATGATTGGTTGTTGATGTGAGTTAATCAAATGTTCAGTCATCTTGCTGCTCAGTTTAGATTAACATATTTGATGTTCAGTCTTGTTACATGTTAAACTGGTGCATAAAGCATTCATTGCTGTGGTTTTGATGATTGATATTGTATTTTGATGATAGCAATGATATAGTGTTTTCATGACATTGTGCCTTGATGATTGCATCATGACTGTGACTGGTACAACTGATATATTGTTTATGTTAGACTTATGTTATGTGCATAGTCTATACAGTGCATCGTGGGGTTTATGCCCTAAGTCTATTCACTGCACATGCATCATTCGTCCAAGTCCATACATTGGACTGTAGTGTGCATTTGGCGAACACATCGCAAGTCTAGACATTGCACTGTAGCATGCATTTCCTTAAAGTCTATACATCGGACTGGTGTACATTGGGCTAAGTATATACAACGTCAGCTCATGCCTTGTCTTAGACAAAGTCTATACAATGGCTTTGGGTCTCCAAGTCTATACAGCCTTTTGCTTCGCCAAAGTCTGTACATTGGTCTGCATAGGCTAAGTGTTTACATCGTCAAGTACAATCATGCACTGGTCATGAAGTCTGTACAGCGTGAAGTCTATACTTTGGCACTGTAGCTTGCTCGTGCAAGTCTATACCTTGGACCGTTCTTCATGTCTGTACATCAGATTGTACATCATCTTCGTGCTGTTTCTGTACTTGAGTTTTCGTGTTGTTTCCCCTCACTAACACGAAAAGATCTCATGTTGTATGAGCATACAACACTTCGTGTTGATTTCCATGCGTGACAGGAAAGCTTGTATGAGGTTAGACTTCGTGTCGTTTCCCTTGTCTTCATCCTCGTGTTGTTTTAGTGTCTATGTCTCCGTGTTGTTTTTATGTTTCTGTCTGAAGTGTTGGTCTTTCGTTTTTGACTTAGTGTCTTTCTCGCCTTGACCACACTTCGTGTCGATTCTTGGTTTTCTACACCCCGTGTCATTTCACCTCGTGCTGTTCTCACTGTCGTCGTGTTGTTTTCACCGCGTGTCGATTATTGTTTTTCACTTAGTGTTGTTTTCACTTCGTGTCAACTTCACTTCGTGTCGTCTCTTTGTACTTCGTCTTCATGTTGTTTTCACTCCGTGTCGATTTCAGTTTTGACTTCGTGTTGATTTCAACCCATGTCAATTCTGTTTTGTCTTTGTGTCGTTTTCACTCCGTGTCGAAACCTGTGTTTCGTCTTCGTGTTGTCTTCACCCCGTGTCATTTTTTCAGACTTCGTCTCTGTGTTGTTTTCATAACTTCGTGTCGTGTTTGTTACACCTCGTGTCGTTTTCCGTTTTGTGTCTTCGTGTCGTTTTTGTTCTTCCTAGACCTTGTGTCTTTCTTGTGTTGAAACCACACTTCGTGTTGGTTTCTGTTTTGTCTCCATGTATCTCGTGTCGTTCTTCTTTTTACCTCGTGTTGTTTTATAACTTCACTTCGTGTCGTTCTCGCTTTAACCACACTTCGTGTTGCTTTACGTAGACCTTGTGTCTTACTTTGTTTGCAAACACTTCGTGTCGGTTTCTGCTGTCACCCCGTGTTGTTATCGTGTTATCGTTTATGTCTGTGTGGTCTTACTTCGTGTTACTTACTGTTGTACATCGAGTCCTTACTGACTTCGTGTCGTTTTCCCTATTGTGTCCTCGCGTTGTCTCCGTGTCGTTGCTATTTGTCACTTCGTGTTGTTTCGTTTTAACCTCGTTCAAGTTTCTTCTAAAGTACTGTTCTTCTGATAATCTATACATAGGTGTTCCTTAAATTGATTACTTATCCGATACTCTGTTTTACAGGTGCTCTAATCGTGAAGCAGTACGTGATACAAGGCTGCATCTGGCACGTGATCCAAGATGCAGAGGAGCCTCCACGTGGTCCGAAATATTAGGGCAGGAAACGTGGGAGGCACACGCGTTTTGTGCCCTATCCACCTACTACTGCTGCTATATATAGGAGCCTTCGTTCACAGATGGAGGGTGATCGAGTTGGCGAGAAGAAAACTCAATACAGAGAGCCACGATCCAGACAGAAAAGAAGAAAAAGAAAAGAAGAAGGGAAAGAGAGTGAGAAAGAGAAAGAAAGAGAGATTGAGTAAGAGATCGAGATAGCAGAGTGTGAAGAAAGGAAGAGGAAGAAGAATAGAGAAGAAGAGATAGCTAGAGTGATAGAAGCTTCAACAGAAGATCTGTTCCTGCTGTACCGTGGATCAAATCCAGGCCAGCCAGCTCCTGCGAGAGCCACATTTGTTTTTATCTTTTCAGCCTTCTGTTGCTGGTTTCATTTTTGTTTTTATCCATTTACTGTATTTCCGATCCTCTGTAGAGAGGTCGGGGTTCCTCCTGTGGGTTCAGGAGAAGGGAGACTTTGTGTCTTCGGTTTGCAAGTAGCTGGGTGCTACTTGTGGTTGGTACCCTCCCGTGTGGAGGAAGAGAGACTTGCGTCTCTGGTTGCCTTTGACAGGGTGTCATCGGTTGTTTCCCTCCGGGTTGGAGGAAGGGAGATTTATCTCCGATTGTGCTTCCCTCTGGGGTTCAGAGGAAGAGAGACTTGGGTCTCTAGGTTCCCCTCCGGGTTGGAGGAAGGGAGGCTTGTTCCTCTGGCTCTGGGCTTGTGAGTAGCAAGTCCGGTGGTTCCCTCCGTGTGTGGAGGAAGAGAGACCGTGTGTCTCTGGTTTCCAAGTGGCTGGAGTCACTTGTGGGTTCCTCCTGTTTGTTCAGGAGAAGGGAGATTGCTATCTCCGGTTGCAAGTAGCTGGGTGCTACTTGTGGGTTCCCTCCGGTTTGGAGGAAGGGAGACTTGTCTCCAGTTCTGGGCTTGTGGATTCAAGTCCAGGGGTTTCCCTCCGGGTCTGGAGGAAGAGAGACCGTGTGTCTCTGGTTTGCTAGTGACTAGTGTCACTAGTGGTTCCCTCCGGTTGGGAGGAAGAGGGGAGGTTGTTCCTCTGGTCAAGCTGTTTGGCAGCGTTTGTTACAGACTGAGTCTGCTGTTTCTAGCGTGAGCTAGTGGAAGCCACACTCGGTTTGAGTGTGGGGTGGATGTAGGTCTGAAGGACCGAACCACCTAAAAACCCCTTGTGCATTGTGGTTTGATTTGTTCATTTGTGCTTCCGCTAGATGAATGCATAGGGGCACTCCATGTGTTTGCTAACTGGTAGAACTGAATAGTTGATTAGCTTTCAGATTTGGTAAATCTGTCTAGTTAGCATCATAGTTCTAGTTTGGGCGAAATTTTATATTGAGTGAAAGTCTTATTAGTATTCTAGTTTTAAATTGGGTGAAAGTTTTTAAAGGGTTATATTCATTCACCCCCCCTCTGAATACTGCATCGAACCCAACATAGGCTTACCACACCACTTGGCATGAACACTATGTTGGGTCCATTCATTCATATCACCCACATGTCAAGTAGAAAGCATGAGTGGTCCAAATTCGGATGTAATGGTCCACCTTCACTCATCATGAGTCTTAAGCATGATAGGAGCATTCTTGGATGTCCGGGTCCCCCGGCATTTGTCACCCCCATAGATGACCGGATCACCTACGGATGCCCCGGCCCTCCAACCTTTGTTAGAAAGTCCATACTTGATAGGGCCACTTTTGGTTGCCCCGGCCCACCAAGGTTCATCAAGGTCCATATGGCATCATGGCATGATAGGTCCATCTATGGATGTCCAGGTCCACCCATCACCCCTAGAATGTCAACATTCACAAAATTGCATGAAAACCTTCGCAAGCACATTAGCAAGGAAAATGAGATCTATAAAAGGCGGGCTGACTCCCTTCGGCGTCACCAAGAATCCCATGTGGGTGACTTTGTGATGGTGAGGAAGGAGAGGCTCTCCTCGGGAGTCATCTCCAACTTGAGGCCACGTGGGGCTGGTCCCTTCCAGGTCCTGAGGCGCATTGGTGCTAATGCCGATGAGTTAGATCTCCCCAAGGAGTATGGAGTGAGTCCCACATTCAATGCAGCCGACCTAGTGCCATATAAGGGACCCACGGTGGGACCTAGTGAGGATATTGAGCCTATTCCCTCCATTGAGAGAGCACCCACCTGTGAGGAGAGACCACCAGCCAAGAGAGCCCAGCGTGAGTGCATTGAACGAATATTGGATGAACAGGTCACTATCACCAGGAGCAAGGTATACGAGCGCTATCTCGGCAGGTGGATAGATCGGTCTCGTTCAGAAGACTTGTGGGCGATATCACTTCTACACCCTCCGAGGAGGGAAGGACTCTTACTCGACGGAGTCGAGTTCTCCACACCCCGGGAGTATGATGGGGGCATCTCTCACCCCATATATTTTCAAAGTCCCGGTTGCCCGCCAGCATGGTTCCATTACATCCGTCACATTTTTCTAAGTCAATTCATGTAACTTTCATATTTTCTTTGAGTCATAATTATGTAATTTTCCTTTTATTTGAGTCTTGTACCTAGGTTAATGAGTCATTTACCTAGGTTAAGTGTCATTATGTTGATAGATTAGTTTATGGGCCCAATTCATTGGGCTTGGCCCAAGGGCACCCCCCCTTCCCTTGGTTATTTGTCATTGTGTTAAGAGTCAAGGTCTTTTGTAGAAATGTGGGTTGCCTATATATAGGACCCCATTTCCTCCATTTGAACTAATGAATCAATGAATGAAAAAACTTGCCATTTTGAGAGTTTACACTTCTTATCTAGTGGAGAGATTCCATTTTTTGGGTGAGAAACCATAGGGGAGAGATTCCCCACCCTTCCCTCTCTTAATCTCTCTTTTTCACTCCACTTTCTCTCTCCTCAACACCCAAATTCAAATTTTCTTCTCTCTCCTCCCTTTCCAACCACCTCCACTCCCCACCTACCCCATTTAAGCCACTTCCCATTCTCCACAACCCTCATCAATACTCCACCCCTTCCCAAGACCCCCTCCACCAATCCTCTCCTCACCATCCAACCCCCAACTACCCCTCCCACTTTCCCAAGCACCCTTCCCACTACCCCAAGCACCCCTTCCCTTCCCCAGCACAACCCCCCCATTCCCAAGACAAAAAAAATTAACCCCACCCTTAAACCTATTTTCGAATATCCTTTCCCTCTCTCCATTCCAACCAAATTCGCAGCCCCCACTACCACCATCTATTGGACCCTCTAACAGACCTTATTCTCCACCTCCCACACCTTAGAACACCCCCTCCAAGACCCCCTTACAACCAGGGGTCACTCCCACACTCATCTACCCCCTTCCCCTTCTTCTTTCTTGGTCATTGGAAGCTACTTCGAAGTTACAGTTTGCTGTCCAGAGGTTGTAGATGAACCAGCAACTTGCAGTGGCCACCACGACTTCCTTTGGACGCGTTTGAAGGCACAAGAGGCATCCACAGAAGCGTCTCCCTGTCTTCTTCGCAACCGAAGTGGTTTTGTCATCATCCGAGTTGTGTGCTGCCCAGGAGCTTCGTTCTTCCACAACGGCGCAGAGCTGTCCCTGATGAGTACCAGAACCGGATTAGAAGTACTTCCACGACGAACCTCGGAGGAATCAGCCTCCAAGCTCTTCTACAAAGTTCTTCATCGCTCTGTCTACTTTCGGAATCAAGAAGCGGAACTCCGTTCGGCATCAAGTAGCAGAAGTTATCAATTTTCTCTCTCTGCTGCATGGATCTGCTTCCCCATAGTCTACCACGACCAGTCATCCTTGTTCATAGTCTCCAGGTCTTCTCCGGCATCTTTTAGCATCCTCGTCAGTTTTCTTGTGAATAAGACTCGTCCACGATTCCAAAAACTCTGGCGGTTCTAGATTCGGAGTCCGGGAGCCATCGGAGCATTCTCTGCAACCTACGGTTGGAAATCTGAAGCTGTCAGTCCCAGAACTTGCCACTCTGTTCGAAGCTCCACCCCGGTCAGCAGTGGTACCAGAAGAAATTTAAAAAACTCTGAGGTGTTCCAGTACCAGTGACGAAGAGTTCCCCCCTACTCTCGCCATCAGAAAAATTCTGTATCAACTTCTGCAGCTCCAACTTCGACTGTCAGTCCTCCCTCCCAGACAGCAGGCAGATTCGGCTTCCCAACTTCTTATCGCTTTTGGTCCTAGTTTCCCCCTCCCCGCTTGGCCGGCTGAAGGCCCCTCCCTGTGTGGAGGTAGTATTGATTGTAATATCATTAACCCCCACCCCAAGGTCCCCCTCCTGCGAGAGGTGTAGTGTTGTAACTTCTTTGGGCAGGTCAAGCGACACCGCCGCGGCGTGTGGGGATCCACTCGCCTCCCCGCTCGCCCTCGTCTCCGAGCGGGATCAGTTTCTTCAAACCGGTCGAGTAAGTGCTCACACCTCACTCCATTAGTGCTTGTCTTTCAATATAAGTTCTAGTTCCGCTGGTTATGCGAGTGAGAGCTCGATCCTCAAGCCCCATTGCCTTGAGTGATCACCGTGGGAAAAGTGCAACCGGTGCCTTCGGCACTTCGTCGGCCCCATTGAATTGGGCTTCCACACCCATTGGGAATCACATATTGGCCTTGCTGGCCCTCTACCAGCAAGGGCCCAACCCCTCAACCTCACCTTGGCATTGCCAAGTTACCCCGGGCTTGGGTGAGCGACGAGAGAGCGGTGGCCCAATTCGGCCCATTTGAATGCGATTGTGCTTGCTTGCATTAGGTCCGAGGTTGTGTCACATCACTTCGACCAAGATTATATAGCACCATCTAGCCAATGCCTGGTTACCTCAGACTTCCCCCACGCCATACTTGGTCTGGAACTTCATTTTTTATTGAAAGGTAGAGGGTACCGCTTTCATTCGGCTGAGGATACCTCGTCCGAAGATGGCGTTGTATGCCATCATCCCTTTAATCACGATGAAGTCTACCATAACCGTAATGGTTTTGGGTGGGGTGCCTATAGTAACTGGCAAGCTCAGGGCTCCCTTAGGATACGTTGCCTGGCCGTTGAACCCGCAGAGAGAGGTTCGGATCGGGTGGAGTTTAGATGGATTCCATCCCATCTTGAGGAAACATATGTAGGATAATACATCAGGGTCACTACCATTGTCAACTAAGATACTATCTACGTTACAATAGTTTATTATAGCCGATACAACAAGAGCGTCGTCATGCGGGGTAGTTAACCCTTCCAGGTCCTGGTCGGATAATACCAGGGCTTGCGATTCGTTCGCATGTGAGGCTGTAGAGTGCTCAATGGAGGCTCGGCTCGCCCGCTCGGCGTGACGCTTTCTTCCTCGGCTGCTATCTCTGCCTGATGCCGCACCATCCATGATGACATTGATGTGGACTCCGCGGGGGGCATTGTCGATCTCCTCTGGGGCGCCTCGGTCTTCCTTTTTCCTGGACACGTATTGGGATAGGTGTCCCTGGCGGATGAGGCGCTAGATCTCATCTTGAAGTTGATGGCAATCGCTGGTGTGATGCCCATGATCGCTGTGGAACAGGCAATGCTTGGGGCGATTGCGATGCATGGCTTTCATAGGCTCGGGTTGGTTGAGGAGACCTGAGCTTTTGATGTGTTCATAGATTTCGTAGACGGGAGCGGTAAAAGGGGTGTACCGCTCGTACTTCCAGGATGGCTCTTTTCGGTCTCCGTCCTAGTTCCATCTTTTTCCTTGGCCCGTCCCTTGCTCGGACGGTCGCTTCTTGTCCCCCTCCCGACCCGAGCCTGTCGTGCCTCGGCAGGCATGGAGGACTTCCTCGCACTCTGCGTGGCGCAGGGCCAGGGTCACTAGCTCGGCAAGGGAGGTGGGAGAATGCAGCACTAGCTCGCGTCACAGGTTTTCATCACGGGTACCCCCGGTCAGTGCGGTGATGGTAGAGGCCACGTCCAGGCGGGGGATGTGCAGGGCTTCCGATTTAAATCAATTGATATAAGCCCTCAACTTCTCCCCATGTTCTGCTTGAGGGCCAGTAATCCCGCCACTGATCGGGGTGGACCGCTGCCGGCAAAGCTTTCCTTGAACACTCGCCCAAATTGCTTGAAGTTGTGGATGCTGCCAGGGGCGAGGGCCCTGAACCAAGCCTGAGCACCCTGGACCAGAGTGGTCACGAACGCTCGGCACTTGATTACGTCTGACGCCCCATGCAAGGTCATTAGGGCGTTGAAGATGTCGTAGTGGTCGGTCGGGTCTCCCTGGCCGTCGTACGACTTGAAGGTTGGGAGTGAGATCCTTGGGGATATCTCTGCCTTCAAAATATAGTCAGAGAATGGGGATCACTCCTCGTCCTCCACAGGATAGGTCTTCTGTAAGCCGCGGAGGGCACGCTCTTGCTCTACGAAACGCCTTTCAAAGTCTCGTAGCCGGAGAGACAGCTCCGGTTGTTGTTGGCCTGAGGTGCTGGGGAGGCACACTTGCATGTTGTCCCGACGCTCCTCAGGGGCCTCGGCGTCTAAAAACGGTCAGCGTGCTCCGATCTTCTCCCTCCTCGGGGTTGAGGAGGCTTCCTGCTCCGGGGGAGGGGCGTGCGATGGTCCTCCTGATAGGTTGCGAATGAGCCACTGCCCCCAGAGGGTGAAACGGCCTCTAGCAGTTTGCTGGGAGGCATCTCCACATACGGGGCTCTTTCGGGGGAGCTATGACTTCTCCTCCCTAGCCGCCGGGGCCCTCATGAGTCCACGATGACATCCAATTTTACGTTGAGGGTTTGGAGGCCATCGACACTCCCGTTGGGAAGCTGTTCCCCCGCCACTGATGGAGGTATCTCGTTGGCATGGTTTTCCAACGGGGAATGCTCTGTGGGGAGGGAAGGTGCACCTTCTTCCGTCACCAGGGCCTTTCCCAAATCGTCGGTAGTCTTGCTGCCAGAAATTCTTCGCACCATGATGGCTCTTTGTTCGTTTCCCACAGACGGCGCCAGATGAAGAGGGGTGATCTCGCGCTGCTCCTGAGCGGGGAAGAGGATGACCTTGTACACTTGAAATGTGAACTGCAAGATGCGAAACCAGTCAGAGGTGGCCGAGGGATAGATCCCCGGGGAAGACCCTCTGATCCTTAAGTCAGCAAAGTAGTAGAGCTCGGATGCGAAGAGAAGAGCTAGGAAGAAGATGGGAGCGCGAGATCCCTCCCCACCAAAAAGGTGAAGTGGTTCCTACTCGGGGTTTTTGGCTCTTGCCTTGCTTACCTCTTGTAGTAGGGCTTTCCAGTTTAAATAGTGGCCCGTTGTGCGACTAATCCCTCTAAGCGGAGGAGTCTTAGGGGGAGTTATGTCTTTCATGCGGACTTCTTATAGCACACGGACTCTTGATCTTCCTTATCCCCTTGAGCTTCTGCCATTAAGGGACTCGCAACGGCCGTACTAATAAGCTTCCATCAGTGAGCCTGAGCGATAAGCACTCGCTCAGGAGAGGTCTCCCGAGCGATGAGTGCAGGGTCGGGACAGGCAATAGGGGGCTCCGGGGGAGCTTTCCCGATCATACTGATGCTCGGACTTCCCAACCCAGAGGTCGCCTAGGAAGCGCTTGTTCCGAGTGAGTTTTTGGGATTATGATAAGTGGGCCCGAGGGCTACCACTTCAAGGAGTTGGGCCTTATTCGGTCTGGTTGCACCTCTTTTGGCGTCTCCGTACGGGCAATGAGATTTCCCCTCTCCACCCCTGAAGGTCTATTTTCTTGTAGTGTCACCGTCAGTCTAATCTTTCAGCCAATCCGGCCAACAAACTTCCTCATATGGCTCACCATCAATTGGGAGGCCGCTTAGCCGGGAGAGACTCTGAAGGTCTAATGATGTCTCTCCTTCTGAAGTATAAAAGGTGTTGTACTCTGGGCAGAACACCTTAATGATACCGCATCATAGACCTTTGGAAATGGGGTAACGATACTTCGATGCATACACACTGTGGTACACGCCGACCTTAATCAGGAGTGGAGCATAATGTTGCAAGACGTAGTCAGTGAATTCCACTGCTCCTGTCTGGAAGGCATGGGCGTCAGTAGCCTTCATGTCGGCAAAGCAACCCACCGAAATATAGTGCTTGAAGCGCACTGCTAAGCAGTCCAACAAGAAAGGCTCCTCTCTATATCCCCATTTCAGCGGAGCTAAGAATAAACCAAAAGATTGCTTCTCCCTGTCAACATGGCCTGCCGCTTCATTCCATCTGGATGGGATGAATTCAGGGGCTCTTGTCAGTAGCCCGTCTTGTAGAGTCAACTATTGGAGTCCAAGCACGGCACTCCACTTCCTGGGTTCACCCGGCAAATATATGGGTCTTCCCCATACAATGAAGTTTGTTAAACTATCTCGCTCAGCAAGTAGCGCCTGCTTAGCCTTCTGAATGAGGAACAAGTCCCACTTCCACTGATGATGGAATCATTTCAGAAAGGACATCAGATGCTTATCTTTAGGATGGTCCATTCTGTAGCTGCCATGGCGATCATATTGGAAGGAGTCACTCCCGATGATTAACAGGCGGCCAGTATCTACTATGTCGGTGTCTGAATCAGAGGACTCCGCAACCATGGCCAGCTTATCATGGCCTCTGTCCAAGGAGTCAATATCCCTCCAAGTCACCACAGCATGGGAATAGGAGGGAGAACTAGATGCCATGGTATCTGCATCGAAGGAAACACAAAAGAAAATGAACAAGGTCAGAGTGGAGTTGTTGGAAACAAAATTCTGACAAAATTTCAGTAGAATCTCCCCTACCCGGGGAGCGTGCCAGAATAAAGTGGGAACATGTCCATTAAGAGATGATCCCTAAAACAGGCCGTGCATATCACACGAAGGCGAAACAGGACACCCGGGGGTGTAGCTCCGAGGACCAGGCTACTAGGAGCCTCTCGGGGCTTGAAAAGAAGGGGTCTGGACCCCCTGAATTATGTTGAACGGAACTCACCCTCACTGGTTCCCACCGCCGCTACCATCGTCACGAAGCATAGGGGAGAGGAGGATGCCGCCGTGAGTAGAAGGGAGAAGAAGAGGAGAAGCTAGGGTTGGAAAATACTTTGAAATGAGGAAGAGAAAGAAGAACGGAGGTTCTTATAAGGGTTTTTGAACCCGCTAGTCTGGCGCGGGGGTAGGGCGCACCGTTTTAGCACCCTCCCACGTCGGTCGGTCCGATTTACGTGCCATTTTAAGGCCATGCCAGATTAACAAATAGAGGGTCCGCCGGATTAACCAGACATGCCACGCTGTTTTAAAGGCATAAGCCAGGCCGTGCCGTTTTAACGGCATAAGCTAGGCCGCGCCGTTTAAGCATTTGCCACGGCCACACCGTTTTAAGGCAAAAATGCAATCTTCGCGCCGTTTTAAGGTCGTTATGAAACCATGATGTTTTAGAGGCACCTCGACTATGCCAAATCAATGGTCTATGCTGAGTTGACGTACATTCGCCGATCCCACATCGCTCATTCCTCACTTACGACACCCGCGGCTGGGGGGCATTTGTTGGCACCCGAAATATGATCAAAGGGCAATCACGCCTGAACGACGAAAGGTTAAGGCTCGCCAAAGTGCAAAAGCTGAAGAAAATCAACACACAAGGGTCCTCACGAACTACTGAAGCCTTGGGTCACCTGACAAAAGCATCAGGGACTCCACCTCAGGGTGGTCGGAAGAAATCTATAACAAACCGGCCATGTTGTACGGCCTGCCTAACAAACCGATATCAACTCGGTCGTGTCGAACAAGCCCCCATCCTTCATCTGATCAGGACGAGAATATACCTGCTGGTCTGCCACCTGATAAGGAATCCTCCTGAGGTAAAGGAACATCTTTGGCTCCTTGGAATAATGTACCGAAGGCCGTATCAATAGAAGACCAGAGTGACCCGGCACAGGTACGTCTTCTTACCGGATGGGCCCATTAGTGACCGAATAGCTACCTAGCCAGGGCAAAAGTACCTCGAGCAGTGACCCACTCCCTAGAAATGTTGCAAATAGAAATGAAGCCGGCCCGGTAGCACAGATCACAGTGCCGAAGGCCACGTCAGTGGGAAACCCGAGTGACCGAGCTAAGGGCGCAGACGGCGCCAGAATTGGCTGGTCAGTGTCCTGAAGGCTTACCCCGATACTTCTCATGATGGCTCCACAGGGCCACGATGAGATGAAGATTCAAGTTGACTCCCAGAGCCAGTCCGAGTTTCGCAGGCCGACTCTGGCCCTAACAAATGTAAGAAGGGGCTAATCTGGCGTGCCTTGACCCGGCGCCATCCAAACTCAGTGCACAAAGAACATGCCACGGCCCTTAACCGGCGCGCTAACCCCTCGCGCCTAGTTAAGTCACGCCGTTTAAGCCTATAAAGAGGTTCAGTTTTGCTGAAGAGAAAAAGGGGGATTTTCGCGGAGAAGGGATTTGAAGAGGAGGATTGGGGAAGAAGAAACCTTACCTGGAGAGAGATACTAGAGAGAGAGGCCATCGTCCCATTCTCTAAAAAGCCACTCACACAGTGAAGAGAAAAACCTCATTTTCTGGTGCTCTGTTTTTCATTTGAGGAAGCGTAGGTAGGTTCCGTGAAGAGACTGCCTCTCCTGCTCCCCTCTCTTAAAATCACCTGTGATTTGCTATGTAGAGGGCAATGATATGAGCCCGCCGCTGTTTCGTTCCTTTTTTGATTTTCTTTTCTTATTCGTATGCATCTGCCTCCTCTGTATCTATTCGGAATAGGGATGGGTAAATGGTGGCCGGCTCTTGAGCAACGTCGGGCCGTGCCGATGTGAATATTGTTTTGGCATCTCTTCTGTAATATAATCACTTTTTTTACCTTGAATGAGAGTGTGTGTCTGCGTATTTGATCTTTCCCTCTCTCCTACTATCTCTTACTTTGTCTATTCAGAACATCACTGTCTGAGTTCATGCATTAGCATAGAGCATGCCCTGGGTTGCCCCAAAGGGCTACATTAAAACCACCCCCTCCCCGGGGTACCTTCGATCGACCATGTTGCATTCTCTGCTCAGGAATAGATTTAACCCCTTTATCACCTCCCCTTCTTAATACCATGGGATGGGTGGAATGTGATCGTCCCTGCACTTCAAGCACCATGTGTCTAAGCATCCGGACCCCTCTCATACATGCATGCTTGTCAGCTGCTCGGGTATATGAATGATACAGTAGTTCTAAAATTGATACCCTCTCCTCCCGTGGACTTCGTAATCTATGTGTTTCTGCTAATGAACCCCTAGTGATGATCAATTAAATCCCGTGTGCTTTCCCCCCACTTTGGCTTACTAGTGATCGAGCAAGTTATTATGTTCTTCTTTACCCTGAGAATGGAGCAGGAGACGGTCCGTCAGAATGACCTACCTCCCTCTTTCTTGTTATACGGGTGACATTTCGGCGCTTTTGAATGCTATCTATATATAATGTTGTCAATTTGCTAACCGGGGAGGGGGGCATTCCCCACCAATGCTCCTACTGTTAATTTCCTCTGAACCTCCATAAGGCCATAAGGTTCCCTCCTCCCCCATGCCGTGGAGCCTTATGAGCCATTAAAGGTGAACAGAAACGGATCCCTTGATCCAACACGATCTGGGGAATCGTGGCGGCCATGGGTCACGGAGCCCCTTGTAGGCTAGCCCTCGGGGTCTCCCCCCATTCAGGACCGTCCCATTCAACAAGTACAGGCCCACGAGTCTTGGTGTCCCTCGTAGGCTAGCCCTCGGGATTTCCATATGTTTGGGTTCGCTAGTCGCCGTCTTGGCCTCCCGGCATTCAGGAGCTTACCCCAGTTTCTGTGGGAATGTTTCCACTTCTCCCCTTTGACCCTCTGGGTATGGGGAGATGCTGCCCAAATTTTGTTTGATCAATTAAATTAAGGTCTGCTAAACTCAAATTGTGATGATTGTGAACCTACTTTGAATTGAGAACAGACTGTGCTTGAGTATTGACCTCACACAAGTCTTGACCTATCATGTTTGCAGGGCAATCAGGACCTAAAATCACTCAATAATCATCACTAATGATCAACAAAAATAGTTGTTAAATGAGTTAAGATGCAACCTAGCTTAAATGAGCCTAAAATTCAGAAAATCCTTAAAAATTGGCAAAGCCTCTAAACTGGCGCGCCCTATTCCGACGTCCACCCCCACCGCGCCGAATTATCTCCACACTCAAAACCACCAAATTCTCAAGCCCATCCACCCGATGTGGCCTGATTCGGCGCGCCCCTCACACCCCACGCCGTTTGAACCCCTTGAACGTACCACACTAGATTAGCCTATTCTTATGCTTCCCCCGCGCCAGATTAGAGTATAGCAACCCCCTCCGCACGATTTAACTCCACACTCACACTTCCACCAATCCACTTGCTCCCCCATTTCCCCGCTATACTTAACTCGTGGATGCTCCACAATTAATCAATAAAGCATTGCTGGCTCCCATTCGTTAGCTGCTTTGGATCTGCTTTTATCATGCATCTATACATACATGAATGCATGCTTGCTATTGTTGCATATCCTTCATTAGTCCAAGCCTCGGTATATCAATTGGTGATTCGCTGAAGGCCAGATTAGGTCTGACTAGAAGCTTTCACTAAGCATGCTGGTGGTCTTCATACCTACGTTCTCTGCCATGTACTGAGGTCTCAGGTTAACGAATGTGATCGAACTACATGTGTGAACTTATATTCAGTTCCTTGCATTGCACAATATCATTTTGTTACACTTACATACTTACATAGCTCCGGTGGTTCATTATCTTGGCAATTAATCAAGGGTTTTCCTCCTTTTCGGAGGATGTAATTAACGTCATAGCCTTTTTGGTATGACATACTACCGGTCCCGACACGGACTTCACTTTCGTATGACCAAGTCAGATCGAGCACACGATAAATCTATCACTTAGTGACTGGCATGCCCTGTGCTAAAATAAAGCCCCTAATAAATAAACCAAATAAATAAATATAAAGAATTTAATAAGAATCCAGTCCCCACAATCCCGTGGTAAGAAATGTAGAAGCGAGCCCGCATCAGAAGTTGGGTCCAAGAGATGATCCAGAAGATCAAGAATGACAAAATGCTCCTTGTCCCAGAAGAACTCTCCTTATTATATAAAGACAAGGAGATCACAACAGAGCAGCTGGAAGAAATGCTTCGAGGCTACACCTACAACATGGTGGCCATTCCACCCCCTGATAACATTAATGCCTACCGGTGAGGTGAGCAAGTGGCCTCTCGAACTAGACAAAGATCTACTGCCCCGCTCGGGCTACAGCTAGCTCCGGAACACATAGGCCGTGGCCGAGGTCATGGTCGAGGACGCGATATAGGTAGCGGGAGGATTCCCGAGCTACCTCTCCACCGGTTTACCTTCGACCCAGAGCGAATTATCCTCTTTCGAGGGTAGGAACCCGCCCCCCATTCTAGAGGTAGAAATTCGGAAAGGCCCAGCATCTTTGATCCTTCCGGCACGAACGAGACCGTTGCCAGCATCCCAATCCCTGCACTAGCTCTGTCCTCTTCCGAAGATCGAGCTAGTCCGTCCGGAAAGGACGATCCAGCTCGCCAGTCACCCCCAGAAGAGCCATCATTGGCACCCTTGTTCCAAGAGCCCACAGGCGATCAGAATCAACCTGATCCCAGTGGCAAAGGCAAGGCAGTGCACCTCTCCAATAGGGAGCAGCGCAGCAACCCACTGAAGACCCAGCCTGACATACTACCCTCATTGGATGATGCTCGAGCCCGAGTTGACTAGAAGGTCCTCCACCTTATGAAGCGATTTCTCGCTAGCATTACAATCTGGGAAGCCATTGCTTGGAGTAAGGAGCTAAGAGAAACTCTCATCAAAATACTCCAAGAACCCGAAGTCTATGAAGCACATGCCGCAGAGATGAAGGTGGCGGCATATGAAGCCTTCACAACCACCGTCTCTTTCACGGAGAAAGACATGTTGCTCTCTTCTCCGTGTCACAACCGCCCTCTCTACATGATGAGGAAAATCAATGGGCATGAGGTAAACCGGATCCTGGTAGATGCCGGTGCCGCTGTCAACATCATGCTTCTGTCACATTCAAGACTCTATATCTGACCCCATACCTCCAGAAGGTTCAAGCGGTCAAGATATCCGGCTTCAACTAAGACACCGAGGATGTCCTCGACCGGGTGGATGTCGACCTGATGCTCGATGATTTTGCCTCCAAGGTGACATTCTACATCATCGATGCCAACACATCCTATAAAGTGCTACTGGGCAGACCCTGGCTGCATGAAAATTGGGTCATCCCGTCAACTCTCCATCAATGCATCAAGTATGCCAAGGATGGGGAACATCATGCGATCTTTGTAGACCTGTCACCATTTACTCCAGTGGAATGTAATCTTGTCGATGCTACATTCTACTTCGGGGGAATCAGTCCATACCCTGTGGTCAAAATCAAAAGTAATGGCTGGCTGTCCGAGGAAGATAAGGATGACCACTTCTCCGTCAACGAGGAGAAGGCCAAGCTTCATCGGCTACGCATCACCAAGTCAACTCCAGACCGCCCTGAGAGGCGTAAAATTGACTTCGAGGCTAATCTTATTAGCCGACTATCGACCAAAACATATGTCTGCCACCAGATTGCATCCAGCTCGTGTGTGCGTCAGAAGAGCACAGGGTTAAGTCGCTCACAACATTTGTCGTTACCTTCAAGCGACAACGTAGAAACAGGAAGAAGGCTAACAGGGATAAGCCCATTATCTTCTACAAAGGAGACGCAACCCCTCAAGCCCCAACAGACGATGACTTCGGCTGGTCCAAATGACCTGATGATATCCCTTAAGCAATATAAGTACTGGACGACCTGCCGCCACACATTCGGGAGATGTGCCTGAAGCAACACATTCCCCAATGGCAAGGTTTCGCACGGCGTGAATACTTTCACCAGTTGTGGACCCCTCCCCAGGTCCGGGGGCCACCCCCATCCTTTCATAAGGACACTAGGGGACTCATCTATGACCAAGACCCGAACTTTCGCATCTACTTCACGGTTAATGTTGTGGGCCTGACGTAGCCATTCGACAACCAAGCTAACGTCGACACCAAATTCGACAGCTCCGGGGATGAGGAGGAGCAAATTCTCATAGCACACCCCGCCAAGACCAGTACCCCAACTCGATCAATCAACGAGTCTTTGCCGCTCTGCTCCGAGGACATCGGGACTGAAGAAGCTCCCAGTGTTTCTGATGTGACACAATGCTGCAGCAAGTGGCTATGGTTCCTTGGACTTAATTCGCAAACACAATCACAAGATTCGAGCAAACTTTGAAGACACCGTCTCACCGTGCGCACCCGTACCCCGTGGTGACTCGATGATGCCGAGTCGAGGTGGTGGAGAAAGACCCTTGCTGGTAGAGGGCCAGCACAACTAAGGTTCACCCTCCCGAAGGTATGATGCCCACAATCAAGGGCGGCCGGGTGCCTTGGGGGCACTAGGTCACTCACTCACTATTGTCCACGATGACCACTCAAGATGGTGGATCCGGGAACGGGCACTCTCTTACTAGCCAGCGGACTAGCTTGATGGATATTAAACAAACAGAAGTAAATGGAGCAAGGGCAGAAGCTCACCTGGTTGGTTTGAAGAAACCAACCCCGGTCGAAGACGATGGGCGAGCGGGGAAGTGTGGGTTCCCCGCACACTGCGTCGGTGAAGCTTGAACCCTGTTTAGATAATTACACTCACTACACCTCTCGCAGGAGGGCGGACTTGGGGTGGGGAACTTAGAGTTACAATTCAAACACTACCTCCGCGCAGGGAGGGGCGATAAGCCGGCCAGGCGGGAAGGGGAGAGTCGCCGAAAACTCGAGCGGAGAAGCCGATGTCGAATCTGCCTGCACTCTGCGATGAATGACTGACAGTCACTATTGAGGTCGTAACTTCTAGTCCGGAATTCTGCTGATGATGAGACAAGAAGGGAAATCTTCGTATCTGGGACTAAGATGCCTCTGAATTTTGCGGAATTCTTCTGTTGTAGTTGCGGGCCCGGGACGAGGTTCGATCAGGGAGACAGAATCTGGGCGCGGCAGCTTCCTGTTTCTGACAGCCGTTTGCAGAGAGTGCCCCGACTACTCCTGGACTCCGATTCATGAACCGCCAGAGTTTCTGGAACCGTGGACAAGCCCTCTTCGCAGCAAAACTGACGGGGAAGCAGTCTGATGTCAGAGAGGACTGCGGGACTTAGAATAGTGGAGGCAGGTCGATGCAGACTGTGGGAGGCAGAACCGCGCAGCCGAGGAAGAAAAATGGTAACTTCGGCCCACGGACGTGGAAAGAAGCTCTGCTTCTTGATTCTGAATGTCGACTAGACGAGGGAGAACTTTTTAGAAGAGCTCGAGGCCGAATTCTTCCGTGGTCTATCGTGGTACAGGCTCTAACCTGGTTCAGGTACTCTGCAGGGGTGACTCTGCGCCGTCGGGGGAGATCGGTCCTCCCGGACAACCCCGGACTCAGAATGGGGCGGGGTCACCTGGCCTGCGAAGCTGATTGGAAGACCTTTCCAGAAATGTATAATACGACTTCAGATGTTGCCGTATAACTCTGTGGTTGCTTCTGTAAGTCGACCCTTTCTGCTACACTCGAACTGAGAGCTGTAATTTGAAGAAGATGGGGGGGAAAAGGGGGTTTATGGGAGGGGAAGTGAGGTGGATGGGTATGGGGATGACCCTTGGCTGTGATGGGGCCTGAGAGGGGGTGTTCCAAGAAGTGGGAGGGGGAGAATGAGGCCTGGAAGGAGGTGTTTGCAGTGGCTGAGAGGGGAGTTGCGAAATTGGGCTTGGAGGGAAAGGGGGAAGGTGAGGGGGCACAAGTGGGGGGGGGGGGAATAGTTTCCCTCCTTTGGATTTGGAATGGGTTTAATGGAAAGGGATTAATGGTAGCCTAGAGAATGGGAAGGGTTGCCTTGGGGAGGGGAAGATGTGTTTGGGAGAATGGATTCCCCCTTGGGAAGGTGAAAGGGTGAATGGGGAAGGGGAAAGGTGTCTAGGAGAATGGTATTCCACCTAGGAGGTTAGGGGGGAGTAAATGTGAGGTATAGGGAAGGGAGAGGGGTTTAATGAGGAGTGAATGAGGAGGAGAGAGAGAGAATTTTGAAATTTTGGGGGGAAGAGAGAGAAAGTGGCACCCTAGAGAGAGAGAGAGTAAGAGAGAGAGAGAGAGCTAGAGAGAAAGAGAGAGGTGCACTAATGCTTGGCAAATTCTATCAATACTTCATTACCTTACAAATGAGGGATTGGGGTCCTATTTATAGGAATCCCACAATTTAACTTAGGTCCCTAACTTTTGGACTTCTAACTCTAAACCAAGGGGAAGGGGGCGCCCCTGGGCCTAGCCCATATAATTGGGCCCAATAACACACATAATGACTTAAGACTTAGGTAAATAGCTACCTAACCTAGGTATTGGACTCAAATAAAAGGAAAAGTACATGATAATAAAATAAAAATTACATCATATGACTCGAAATAAAGTGGTGAACAAGATGTAGCATAGGTGGCGAGCATCGGGATCCTCGATCATATGAAAGTGTTGGTGATGTCCTCATCAGTTTCCCAGTCGATTGGAGAAACCAATCCGGCAAACTCTCCCGATGAGGAAGGTTCTCTGGGTAATGGCCATGATGCATTGTCAGCTTTAGTAGGCAACCCCAACCAAGCTTCGATGGCACCGGTTGGCAACCGTTAGCCAGGCGCTGGCAGTCCAGATCAATCCCAGCCATAACCCATCAACAACAATCCTGTCGCTCCATCAGCGTCGACCGATAGCTTTGAAGACCAAGAAGTACACGAAGCTAGTACTGATGATGAAGACTTCATCAACTTCCAACCCGCTCCTCCCGAGTTGGAGGATGGCACCCAGGCAACCGTTGATGAACTCGTTCAAATCAACTTGGGCGAAGACGAAGTCCACCAACCAACATTCATCAGCACTCTCCATACCGAAGTAGAAAGGTAGGATTACAAGCAACTCCTGTTCGAATACAAAGACTACTTCGCCTGGACATACAAGGAGATGCCAGCGCTAGACCCCGCCGTAGTGGAGCACGAGCTAGCTATTTCTCTAATGAGGACATCCCGTGCCTCTCCATATTTTTTTTGAGTCCTAGCATGTAATTTTTATTTTATTTTTAGTCTTATCTATGTAAGTTTCCTTTTAATTGAGTCAATTAGCTAGGTTAATGGGTCATTAGGCTAGTTTGATTAGCTATTGGGCCCAATTAGATGGGCTAGCCCATGGGCACCCCCCCATGGACCTAGTGGTCATTTAGTTAATTGCTAAGGGTATTTTGGTCATGGGAAAAGTGAGGAGCCTATAAATAGGACCCCTCCCATCTCATTTGGGACACACTTGGATGAAATTAGAATAGAAGGAATTCCCTTGGCTATTTTCTTCTCCCCTCTTGCCTCCCCCCCCCTCTCTCTCTCTCTCTCTCTCTCTCTCTCTCTCTCTCTCTCTCTCTCTCTCTCTCTCTCTCTCTCTCCTCAAGAAGGGGTGCCCCCCTCTCTCTCCTCCTCCCTCCACAGCAAGGGCCCCACCCACCCCCCATTTTCAACCCTCCATAATTCCCACCCCCATTTTCAACCATCAATAACTTCAATCCTCCCCCATTTTTTTCAACACTCCCACCACCCCCATAGAAATTCCCCCTCTCCCCAAGTCAATATTTGACTTCCCCGTACAACCCCAACCACCCTCATCACTCTCCCAACCTCCATAGAAGACTTTCCCACCCTCTCCCATCACATCCTTCCTCAACCCATAAAGTCTCCAATGTTGGCCAACCACTAGGTCCCTAAAATTCAAACAAAGCCTTCCCCCCCATCCCCCCCTCAACCCAAACACCAAATTCGGAGCTCCCCTCCCACCCATTGCTAAAACTACCTACAACACCCCATTTTCCCCTCCCACATGCCTGGCTCACCCCCCCCTTGACCCCCTATCAGCCAGGGCTCTTCCCAGCGCCTTTCCACCCCATTTCCCCCTCTCACTTATCCCATTAGCACCTCCCATCCCCACCCACCACCATGTCTACCACTACAGTAGAATAAGATGCAACTTGCAGCGTTGATCCTGCCTCGTCTGAGCATATCCAGGCGAACATTCCAACAGCAACACGATTCATATCCGAGCTGGCTTTCCAACAAGTGCTTTTCCACCTTCATCCGACGTCCGTGCTGACCAGGAGGCCGATTCTCGTCGACCTGCGCAACCGAGCTCTGGCAGAACACCTTAAGCCAGTTGCAGATGCCACCAGGGTCAAACCTGTGAAGATATTGGCATGCTTTTTGTTTGAGGCAAGCATCTACAAGTCCTCTAAACACCTCAGAAAGAAGGGAACTGTTTGGGCTCTGGAGCATCACATTCCAGCAGTTTTCCCCGGCATGCGTAGGTTAGTTCGGCCAGAATCAGGTCGGACCACTACCTACTTTTCTATTCACCTCATCCACCTCCGGCCTTTTCTGGTGTTCCCGTTAGTTCCAATGTGAAGCCAACTAGCCCAAGGTCACGTCAACACTGACCCCGTTCCCATCGGAGTTCGAGACAGGCCGTGGCACCTTCTGCATCAGGCCAGTACCTCTTTGGACCAGACATGGACACCCAGGAGCAGCACCGATCTCCGAGTGGCCATAGCCCAAGTTGGGCACCGATCGCCCCCAAACGTCTCCGGCGTGTTCCTTGGCCACCCAAGGACGTTTCTGCACCAGTCCCATCTCCGATGGAGTTCGGAGGAGTCCGTGATAGCCCCAACTTTAGCACCCAGTCCGCCAAACCCAGTCTGGATAGTCCGGACCGGCCCAGGGTTTTCGGCCCGCCATGACCCCCATCAGACTTCGGACGACCAGCAGCACTTACTGGAGTGTCCAGACCCATCCCTGGATCGTTGGAACTCGGTTGCCGCATTTTCCCCGCCCCCGCTTGGTCGGCTGAAGGCCCCTCCTTGCGTGGAGATAGTGTTTGAGAGTACCATTAATACCCCCACCCCACGACCCCCCTCTTGCGAGAGGCGTAGTGGTGTAAGCTTTAATTAGCAGGTCAAGCCATAGCGACGCATGTGCGGGCATCGCACGTTCCCCACTCACCTTCGTCTCTGGTCGGAGTCGGCTTCTTCAAGCCGGCTAGGCGAGCCCCTATCCCTCCTGGTTATTTTTGTCATCCCTTATCATTTCTTAGCTCCGTCGGTGAGGAAGAGAGCCCCTGGCCCCGACCGACCAGCCACCTCGAGTGGCCATCGCGGGAGTGAGAGCGAGTGATACCCGCGCCCGCCAAGGCACGTGGTTTGCCCGTTGTCGTCGGAGCCTCCATATCTCGGGGTGAGATCCCCTCTCAGCCTTGTACTTACTTCCAACCAGCAAGGGTCTGGTCCCCGGACTCGACCTACCCTCCCCGAGTCACCCCAGGAAAGGAACGTGCGTCGGGTGAGCTTGTCCGCCGAAATCGGGTACGGACCTTGGCTAGTGTGCTTGCGCGTCTAGGTTCGAGGTTCTTCATGGCATCTCCGCTGACCCCTTGGACGTGTCACATCAAGTGGTATCAGATCAAGTCATTGACTTGTTCTCACAAGTCAAGTCCTAGGGAACGCTTGCATTAGAGTCATCATCGGGTCTCCCTGTGCATCCTCACCTCCTCTTTTGCATGGCTACTGCATACCGACCATGTCACCCATCCTCGGCCGTCTCCGGGGATCCCAAACCCCATGGAATTCCCATTGCCAACAAGGTTGACCACATCAACTCCCTCATGGAGGCCATGCCCAATGTTTTCAGACGGCTTGATGATATCACTGCCTGACTCGATCAACTTAGGGGAAATGTACCCGTACCAATGGTCATTGAGGTTTACCCTCGGGAAAATCTAGATGACCACCTCTTCGAGCTCTTGGAAATCAAAACCCCCGCCTTTGATGGATCCTACAACCCAAGCCTTTATCTTGATTTGGAGGTTTCTATGGACCAATACTTTAGTTGGTACCCCTTGACCGAAGAGAGGAAAGTGAGGCTAGCCAAAATGCACCTCTCCAAGCAAGCCAAGAGTCGCTGGCTAATTGTTGAGGATTTAAGGAGGATCCGCAGGCAAGCCCCAATTGACACTTGGGAGGGAATGAAGGCCGAGCTTAGGAAGGCATACGCTCCCCGACACTCCACTTCCTACTCGACTAGCCATAACCAAAGGAGCATGACAACCCCTCCATCCCCACCTGGACCACCTAAGGTCACCCCAATGGCCCAAACCCCACCACTCCCTACCTACCCTACCCTGGCCACCCCCCTACACTCCACCACCTAACCCTCTCAACTCAACCCGCTTGGTCCCCAACTCTGCCCCTCCATCTACCCCCATGAAGGACACATCCCTCCAATCCAAACTCCCTCACCCAACTCAGCTCCCACTACCGACCCCAATCCGACCCCAACCTAGGCCTCCGCTACTCCCACTCCCTACCCCAACCCGATCCCACCTCAACCCACCACTCCAGATGCAACATGCCTCGGTTATCACCACCACACCACCAAAAGACCTTCCCATCCCTTTTGTAGAGGAAACCATGAACCATACATCCGACCACATAGGGATGAACACCCTGGACCCCATCCCCACCTTGGAGGAAAACCATGCCCAAGTCGAGGAAGAAACCTCGCATTCCGATCTTCATTCTACACTATCCCCTCTAGTTGGGACTGAGCTCATCTTAAGTGGACCCCTGGTTACATGGTTAAGAGAGAGTTCGATTCATGCTATCACGGCCCATGAAGCAACACCTCCCTATAGTGCCCCTCATCTCCTATCACACATGTTGATGTTTCTTTCTTCTTTGATGATGATGATGATGTGAATATAGGGGTGAATGTGGTGGTATGAAAGAGATATGTGAGATATGTGAGTGTGTGAGCAAGTGAGTAACAATCAAACAATCATCAAACCAGAAGCATGGGCATCCCATCAATTGTTCATAAAGGAAAAAAAGAAAAACACACGCCGGGGCGTGGAGCAAAGGAGATAAAATAAAAACACACACTGTAGGTGTGGAGCAAATGAAGTGAAGTGAAGAGCAATCAAGAGAACAATGATGAGCAAAACCCAACCAAAGAAGTGTGATTGCCACCAAGGTAAATAAAATAGCAATGCTAAGCTAAATACCTTCGAAAGAAAAGGATGCAACACCCACCCACGGGAGATGAAAACCAAAACTCTGTAACTTCAGACGGTCTAATATGAGGCCGCTAGAGAGAATGAAACATCCTTACGATAATCTGCCACGGATCCTCAAACGATCCAATGTAGAGCCGCCAGAGCGCACGGAACAGCAGATTGGGACTTGGATCTCCACCTCTCCCTTTTGGCCAGAAGAGTTGGGCCTCGTGTTAGGAACCCTGTAGACCTACAAAAGAACATAGAAGCATAGAAAAATAACCCAAATGAGCCCTTAGACACGTGTAGTAACTATAATGCAATTAAACTAAGTTGCATGCAAAAGGAAGGGTGAATACCTGGGAGGTTGGTTTTTTAACCCCTTTGGGGCGTGAAAAAGATGGAGAGATGTTTAAAAACTTGATTGAGATGCTAAGAACGTGGAAGAAGAAGAGGGGAATATGCTATGAATGCTATGAAGAAGGGAGAAACTAGAGAGATGCAAAAAACACAATGAAACACTTGGAACTCAATACTCCCTGGATCGGAAGGCTTATGGACGTAGAAAGCACTTCTCCTTGATGGGTACTCACTCCAGAATGCAGCAGCACCTCGACGTAGACTCCAAAAATAGGCCCTCAAACTCTAGGTTCAAATTGGAGAGATTCCAGTGAAAAAGTATGATGAAAATTAGCAAACTCTTGAAGATAATACTGCCAAGAGTCCATAGAAACAAACGGAAGCTTCTAAGGATCACTATCGAGAGAGAAATCACCAAATCAAAACTCTACTTCGACCACGGCGTAGCAGAGAAAAGATAGTTAATAAGGACTCTCTGTCTCTTGAAACGGTCCTACGATAAACCGCCATAATTAATTAACGGCCCAAGAATAGACCGCCACCCTTAGAAGATAAGGCCAACGGGCGAGATTTTCGTAATCAGGACTCTGAAGCCAATAAACGGTCTAAAGTAGAACCGCCATAATGCCTCTAACAGCCATACGATAAACTGCTAGAGCTCAACGGATAACAAATGGATAAGACCAAGAAGAAAGACGTTGGCTCTGGACTCTGGCGTCAGTTAACGGTCTTAGTATAGGCCGCAAAACGTCATCAAACACCCTTATGATAGTCCGCCAGAGATAATGGAGTGGCAAAATGAATGAAAGGCCCACTAAGCTTCGACCCATGAAAAACAAATAAGGAGCGAGACCCATCAAGGAGCATGACCCATGAAACAAGCCTCAAAATTGACCAAGATGGCTCAGTAAACGGTGTGTAACTCGGAGCATCATAAAGATAAATTAGGAGATGACCCAACTTATTGGTCATAAAATGGGTGTCAACAGATGCCCCTCCTTAACGTCATCTTTGCAGGGGAACGAGCGGAGGTGAAGCGAAAGCAACGTGGAACATGGAGGTGAAGCGGAAATGGAGCGTAGTGGACTGAAAAGTGGGCGTTAAGGTAAACCGACACCTGTCCTCAACCAACAAGCGATAGGAATCTTCTGGAAAACTTCAGATCAATCACAAGGAACGGTAAACCAAATGACGCGTGCCTGGAGGAACTAATCAACTAAAGGAAAGGAAAACACGACCAACCTCCCCACTGGAACACACATCTGATAGGCAGTCGGAGCAAGCGGAAAATTAAAGAGACGAGTAACTAAACTCCAGATAGGAATCCTCAGCTAACAAAACCGAGCAAATAGATCGAAGGAAACCTTCTATCTCAGAGTGGAATGACTCTCCTTACTCAAGACCATGGTCACAATAGTTATCCACCATTACTGAGACACTCAGACAGATGAGGGCACATGAATGCTCAAATATGCACATGATGCATGCTGGGCTAAAATAAATAAACCATCAAATCGAATGCAAAGAAATGATAAAATAGCAAGATACTCGAGAATAGTATTGCTAGATCGGACAAATCAGGGTCAAGACACTATCTGCAACCACGGCGTGCAAGATAGAATCATCGTCCCCCAACTTTTCCAACCTAACGACCTATCCAACGATTAAACATGTGCACCTAGATCATCATCATTTTTGTTAAAGGGGAACATCAGATCTCAGAACACATGGATGACCAGCCGGTTCTCGAGGTAATATATCATAAATACCATATAGTAATGCAATAAGGGATTAGGGTTCGAGATACTTACCTAACTTACCTGCCCGGTGAGCGTTGAAAGCGTGATGGCGTTCATGATTTTGCTATAAGAGGGTTAGCCATCAACAAATAAATCCATAGATAGGCATGATGCATGACAGATATAACTTTGAAGCATGAAACATAATAGACATAGCTTTTGTAATTCATCGAGCAATTCAGCACACAAACGGTCTAAGGTAGAACCGTTAAAAGAGCCTTAACTGTCTCAACTTGGACAGCCAAGGTACGTCGATTCACATCCTTCGAGGAAGGAGCTCTGATGACAAACAGTCAAAGTTAGGACCGCCAAAGGGAGTGTAACGGTCTAACGATAGACCGCTAATTTTCCTGAGCGTTCAAAAAAATAAACCGATCATCGTTCCCCCCCATTCAACACTCAACCATTCAAACACCCAAACAACCCAAACCCAAACCCCCATCCGGCAACTCTGGCCACCTACATCACCGGCGGCCACCGCGATGATGCACAAGAAGAAGAAGGCAATAAAATGCCTTCAATGGCGGTTAGAGTGAGAGAGAACGTCGGCGGCAGCGGCGGCGGAGGTACCGGCGAGAGATGAAGGGCCGCCGGCCCAAACGGAGGGAGACGTCATCCCCACGACCGAGGAGGATCCCAAGGAAGTTTTGGAAGAGGAGGAAGAGGCACAGACAGTTGGAGAAGCGCTAACGGCGGCCACCGGACGGCGGTCGGCAGAGGTAGGCCAACGGCCCCCAAAACCCATTTTTTTTCATTTTTCAATTTTTATTATGCATGCATGCGTGTGAATGAATAAGGGAATGGGTCTGGGGACCCATTGGAACAGATTGTAGGCCATTCTGGCCATTTCCAAAGACTGGGGAAATGGGGAAAATGATGCCCATTCACGGGTATCGTAGCGGTCGTTCCAGTGACCACTACAGACTCAGACGGCCCACCCTATGGCCGCAAGATGTCTCAGACGGCCCAAGCTATGGCCGCCAGAGAACCAGAGACAGAATGTTGATTTTTTTTTGTGTTTTGTCTTATTTAAATTTTTTGTTGTTTTCATTTATTTGAAATGTAATGACAAATGCAATGTAATGACTGACCTATGTTCTAAATGTGTGTAGGGGAAAAGATGAACCAGGATTTCATGGCTACAAGTCCGAGCCGTATACCAAGCTTTGCCAGATTTTCAGAGGCAGAGACTAGCCGCCATGGGCTTTGGGGAGCTTCTGAGTATAGAGGTGACCCGAATTGACACAGCACTGATCTACGCTCTGCACGAGAGATGGGATTCAGTTAGTCGAGCCTTCATCTTCCCCTGGGGCCATATGATCCCCACATTGGAAGATATAGCGAGGATCACCGGACTGCGGGTCCATGGAGTACCGGTGACTGGATGGACATACGGGGATTATAGAGAGATGGCTTAGGAGCTGCTGGGATTGGATTTGATGAGGCCTGGTCATCAGTCATCCACGCTAGGACGATCGAGACTCCAGGAGAGCCTGGGGCTCAGAGGTGCTGCTATCTCAGTAGGGTAGCTACTAGAGGAGCATATAGGTAGAGTGATAGACCATGTCCGAGACAGAGTGGCAGCAGAGCCGGGACCTGAGGGGGACATCATCTTGCGGCGCTTCCTGATCTTACTGTTCGGGAAGCTCCATTTCGCGACTAGAGCCAACGGAGTGAGCGTCAGGTTCCTCCCTTTGCTAAGGGATTTAGATGGAGCAGGAAGATACGCCTAGGGAGTAGCAGTCCTGGCATTCCTGTTCAACTCGTTGAGCACTACCGACCGGCAGACCATGCTGGGTAGTTTCTCGCCATTCTTACAGGTAAATGCCTTAAACATAAAACTTCAATGCTTTTCTACATGCTTGCTATTGTTATATGCTGTCATTGACTTATGCAGGTTTGGAGCTACCTATACCTCCCTGGCATTGGGCGAGGGAAGGAGCTACATCCCGAGCGGATCCCCATCACGAGACGGTGGGTGGTAGCGCGGGACATGGGATCGAACCTATGCCTAGCTCGGGCGATCCAGGATGACATCGACACATTTCCTTATGCATCGGTAAATTCTAGACTCAAACTCTTCTATATGCTTTAAATGCTTCTAAATGCTGACAAATGCCTATCTAAATGCTTATCTAAATGCTGACATTGACTCGATTGCCTTTTGAGGTGCATTGGACACCTTACCATGACGAGGGTCACGAGGGGCAGCCTTGGGTGGAGGCAGCCCAGGCGTACGCCTGACGAGAGATCTGGCTTCATTGCATCAACATCATCGAGCCTCTCCATCACCGACTGATTATGAGGATGAGGGGAGTACACCAGCCAAAGGTGGAGTTCCCCGAGCGAGACGATGAGCGCGTTGGGAGATCGGCGAAGGGACTCAGCGGCGACATCGACTGGGTCACTCGGGTGATCGACCAGGTGCGGGACTGGATGCGGAGAGGTCGGAAGGTGAGGGCTCGGGCTGATAGCGACGAGGCCTACCTGAAGGCCTACGCTCAAAGGTACGGCGACCGTGTGTTCCGCGGCGTCCGACGATCGGTATGACTCCTAAACTTATGCTCTTTAATTTAAATTGCGTTATGCCTATATACATTGACACTGTGATTTGCTATATATGCAGCTAGACCCGCAGGGCAAGATAGCAGAGCTCTAGGGCCTCTTCCACTCCACTGTGCAACAGAGGGACGTGCTCCAGCATGCGCTGGACCATCTGGTAAATTTCCTAAACCTTGGACTTAATTATGCTTATGATTAATGATGAAATGTGACTGACCTTGACTTCTAAAATGCAGCGAGCCAAGGGAGCATAGAGGCGTGGACCAGATGCACCGTCCTCATCGTTACAGCCTGCGGGAGGCAGGGCTGAGCAAGATGTAGACTTTGCTCGGGCAGTTGCTCGGGCCGACGAGGCCGAGGCTTCACTCGCGGAGAGGGTAAGCAAAACCAACATGAGTTACTTAGACTTTAAGTGCTTATGATGCTTATGCCTTGACTGACGATGATGAATGCTAATGTAGGCGAGAGAGCTGAGCACAGCGTTGGCTGAGGCGGAGCGAGCCCAAGCGGAGACCGAGAGTTTGAGAGCAGAGGCAGCGGAGGCGACCTATCTCCGTAAGGAGGTGGCGCGATTGAGCGCGGGGCTAGTAGACTTAGAGCGCTACAGGACTGAGGGGCGAGAGGCTCGGCGTCAGGCCTACGACATGAATATTGAGCTGCGGATGATGGAGAGGACCGTGCGGATGATAGGCCGTAGACCAGAGTGGAGTGTGTCCCAGAGCGGTGCTCGGAGCGCCTCTTTCCCCGTCTTCTTGACTGGCTTCTTCGGCCATCAGAGGAATGAGGAGGGGGATAGGAGACGACGACAGCGAGAGGAGGGGAGTATCTCCATGGCCCCACCGGTGAAGAAACACGAGGGTACCGGCGAAAGTGGGGGTCGAGGAGAGGGACCCGCCGGAGCGTGACTTGTACTTTTCTTTTGATGCACACATGTACATGACTTTTGATTAGTGGAATGAAAATCCTTTTGGTGTTTTTATTTATTTTTTAAGATGTGAATGTGGATGGATGTGAATGCTTGAAATGACAGACAGAGGGTACGAGTGAGAGGGACGGAGAGAGAACATGACTGACAACTAAGGGGGAACGAATTTAACCAAAATCTGGAAAAACATGACAAACAGTCTAATTTAAGACCACCACAGTCAGGAAAATGGTCAAACCAATGACCGTCAGAGGACCAGAGGTAGGCGGTGGATGAAGGGCACAAAACGGTCCAATGATGAACTACATGAGGACTATAGCGGTCTTACGATAGACCGCTAGTGCAGAAAATTATGTACTCCGAGTGGGACTCTCTATCAGAGTCCGAACTCGGGGGAAAGATGCCTTAATTTGCACTAGAACCTAATCTAACATAGGATAAGGCTACCAAACCTCTATCCTAATGCACCAACATCAAAAATAAACCTCTATAAGTAGGAACAAGGCCTAAAATCGTAGCTCTCACCAATTCCCTGCTATAAGTCCCAAAATTCCATCAAAAACTCCCAAAAACACCATGAAGAGGACCTTTGAAGCTAGTGCCATGGGGGAGATGGTCTACACTGGGCCTAAGGCAGCTAAGAAGGAGTATGGGGAGCTACAGCGGCTGACTTCAATCCCCAAGCACTTGAGCTCAAGTTCTTCAAGAGAGGTAAGCTGCAATTGGATTCAAAAGTTCATAAATTTCTGAATTTTCACTCTTCTCATGATCTTCCTCTCTTCTTCCTCTTCTATTTCCTTTTCTCCCAGCTTCTTCTTGGCCCACGATGCTACTCCAACCTAAAGTGGGTGACTCCCATGATCAAAGAGCTCCCTTTAGAAGTCCTCTCAATCCTAAGGGCATGGCACCTTCAACCCTTGTTAGTTTTGGCCAAGAATTTTAAGAAAATATCATTGGATTGGTCAAGCATTTCGACCCTTATAGAGCTATGGCATCCACAAGCACACACTTTCCTTTTCCCAAGCTTTGAAGCCATTGTCCTATTAGAGGAGGTAGAGACCTACCTAGCCCTCCCTAAGACCAAGGTTGGGCATGAAGACCTAGTGTGTCACACAGTTGAGCCTATAGACCCTTCACTCATTCTAGGGATTTCATACATAATCCGAAGGATGTTAGGACCATGATCAGCCCACGCCATATCCATTTGATACCCATGGCTCAATGGATAACCGCTTATTGTAAGAACAAGAGCGGAAGATTTGAAGCCATAGCCAAAGCTACCACAGTTTGCTTGTGCCGGGTCCTCCATTTCACCACCACCGACCACCTCTTGGACATCCAAAATCGTAGCATTATTAGTGGGTTGTGGCGGGGTTTATGTATCGCTCAAGTGGTCCTTTCATACCTTTACGAAGGCCTTAACTCATCTTGCCTAGGAGGGCCACTCTTCGGATCAATGATCATCCTTGAATGTTGGATGGGAGTGAGACTTAAATTCCTACCCAAGGAGGACGTGCCTTCAGCTAGCCTGATATTCGGGAGCCACCCTCTATTCTCATAGGAGGCGCATTTGGGTTTCCTTCACTGGTTGAGTGTCGAGTGGTGGACAAGAAGACACAAGATGAATGGCGCCTTTACCTCAACACTTTGCCTATATAAAAGTTCATGATGCGGCCAAGAATTCTTTGAAGCACTACCCTTAGAGTACCTCGACGATCGGGCCTGGACCTGCAGCTAGTGGGGGACACTACTTTGGCAATCTACAACCCGCACCGGTGCTATCTTCAAGTTGGGCTACCCCGTACTACGGTTCCTGCACTATCACACTTCCCTCCCCTTCTATCTAGGAAGATGGGGACCGAGGAGGATGAGCGAGTAGTCCGGAACACACTAATCATGTGTGAAATCAGCCGGGTGGGTGCTTGGCAAGCAGAAGTGGCAGAAGACGAAGAGGGATACCGCACTTATGTGAAAGAATTACGTAAGATCCGGCCTTACGCGAACAAGAGAATGAATGTAATTTGAGCTTTTCTTTCTTTTTCTTCTTGATGTACTTGAGATTATCAATAATGTTTCAATGAGCTTGATTGAAAAGAATAAATGATTTGTTTTAAAAAGATGCAGAATTGATTGCGTGATTGAGCCCAAATTAGCTAAAAAGTAGAGTTTTTGTTTAACATAGCGGTCTAATCTAGTGCCGCCAACATGCTCTAGCGGTCTCACGATAAACCGCCAGATGAAGGACTCAGAAAAAAACTTGAGAGTTCACTGTTCATGGGAGAGATTAGCGGCCGAACCATGGGTCGCCAGAGCCGTTTAGCGGTCTATAATAAGAGCGCTAGAGAAAGTTTACAGAGAGTTGAGATTTTCGGCCTTCGAAAGAGATTAGCGGCCGAACCATGGGCCGCCATAGGGAATTGGTGGTCTAATATTAGACCGCTAGAGAACCAGAAACTGCAAATTTGTGAGATTTGAATCTTGAGCGTTGAACCTGCGTTATGCACACACTTAGATGAAAACAAGTTAGATATGTTCCTAGGCTCAACCCCTTACCTACAGCAAGTTAGAGAATGACCATTCTTGATATTTGGTCAAGGGGTGGAGCCTTATTAAATATGCGAAAATATAATAAGAAAAATGCAATGCATGCAATGATGGTATTTTTGGATTTTAAAAAGCATATTTGATTGGATTTTTGGTGGGTTTTGAAATATATGGTTTTTTGGCTTTTGAAATATATCATTTTTTTGGATTTTGAAATATCTGATTTTTTTGAATTTTGAAGTATATCATTTTTTTTGGATTTTGAAGTATATCATTTTTTTTGGATTTTGAAATATATGATTTTTTTGGATTTTAAAATATATGAATTTTTTTGATTTTGAAGTATATCTTTTTTTTAGATTTTGAAATATATGATTTTTTTAGATTTTGAAAGCCAATTTTTGTCCCGGCAACATAGGCCCTACCTGTCCCACTCAGAATCTCTTGAGATCGGCGTGCTTTCTGAAATGACAACCCCTGGCTAGGGCCAATCTGTGTAATGGTGCTTCTACCGAGGCAATACCCGGGGTACTGTATAGTCCTAAAAGAGAAAACAAAATATGTGGGAAAGCTTAGACCAGGTATAGAGGTTTTAGGGTTTGAGTTCTTCTCACAACAACCATTTCAGAGATTCGGACTGTTGAGCCGGGACTTTGTGTCCGTCATCGAACCTTCATCCACCCTAGGCACGTGTACGACCAGGCTCATAACGTCCCGCGGGGAAACTGTACTACCTCTATTGCCATGCCTAGTCTTATTATTTTCGGAGCTATAGACTTTGAGATACAGACTTTTTGAAATAGATCTTTATTCTTCGTTACGATTGTTGCTCCTTCTTTTTCTTTCCTTTGATGAATTGCCTCATTCTTGTGGAATCAGGTCATAACGGACTGCCCTATTTGAGACCTCCTCTCATCAGGGTGTCTAGATTAGTCATCGCCCCCCTTATTTACCTCTTGCCCCTAGATTTAGCCGAGGAGAGAAACGGACAGGGACTTTGACTTCCCCCGGTCATGGTCAAGGAGAAACAGTGTCTTACAAAATTGGGAAATCCGACCAGGGATGCCGTGAAGTGTGTGATTTGCCGAACTCGGGGTCCTCCTTCGTGTTCGAGAAAGGGACACCTTGCTACCGAAATTTTATTAGCCTGACTCTAAGGATAAAAGTGCTTATGATACAACCCATTCCAAGCGTAAGACAGCTCCTCACCTCATGCGTTGACAAAGCGATAAGCGTTCCCTGAATAAGCCTCTCAAACGATGAACGGACCTTCCCAGTTATGTTGCAATTTGGACCTAGGACCTTTGGTCCTGATGAATTTGTATTTCAAAACCATATCACCTACTTGAAATTTGCGTTCGATTACCTTCTTTTGAAAATAACATGAAACTCTTTTTTGATAAACGGACACGTGATCGGCTACATTCATCCTCTTCTCATCCAAGAGTTCCAACTGGATGAGCAACGCCTCTCGACGTTCATCGAGATTAAGTTCCTTATCGAGCTACACTCTTAGGGACGGGACCAAGATCTCATATGAGCACCACCTCCATCCCGTAAGTAAGAGCATAGGGGGTTTGCCCTGTGGGAGTACGGACGGAGGTGCGGTAAGCCGATAGAGCCTCCACTAATGATTCAGGCAAATCAAAAAATTTGTAAGATTCCATGTTTTCTTTATGATCTTAAGAAGGGTTTTATTAGTGGCTTCGGCTTGACTGTTGCCTTGAAGATAATATGGAGATGAATGATGCAATGCAATATTGAACTTCTTACAAAGGTCCTTGAGCTCCTGAGAGATAAACTGGGGTCCGTTGTCGGTGACAATGTTGCTTGGCACACCGAACCATGAGATAATGTTCTTCATGATGAAGCGACACACCATTGTTGCTTTGATCTCCGCATACGCCTCCGCTTCGGCCCACTTGGTGAAGTATTTCGTGGCAGTAAGGATGAAGGATTTTTGCTTGGTTTCAGAGTTAAGATCATCGAGCGGGCTGACAACGTCGAAAGCCCACATGGAGAACGGCCAAGGAGCAGAAAGAGGATGTAGAGATGATGATGGAGCATTGAATTTATCAGCGTGGAGTTGGCATTTAAGACACCTCCAAACATAGAGGGAGCAATCTTCCTCTAGAGTGGGCCAATTATAACCCTGTCTAAGGATCTTATTCGCTAGAGCCTGGCCATAAACATGACCCCCACACTCACTAGAATGGGCTGCTTCGGCCACCTTCCAAGCTTCATCATCATCTAAGCATCTCATGAGCATTCCATTGAGAGCGCGCTTATACAATTCTCCAGCAATGAGGGTGTATCTCGAGGCGGCTCTTCTGATGGCCTTACGCTACTCGACATTTGCCCCTTCTGGGAACGATCCATCTTTGCAATATAGCTCGATTTCATGATACCAGGGTAATTCTTCTTCTTCTAGGATCTCTTCTAATTCTGTCAAAGATACTTCCTTCAAATCTTCCTTCTCAATCCTAGCTTCTACCGTCTTCCTAAGGTTGTGGTACCAAGGATCCTGAAGAGAGGGAGCATCTAATCTCTGAACGATGATACTCTCAGTGCTCCGACTAAGAGGGAAAGATAAAGAGGAAGCAAGTGATGCCAGCGCATCAGTGAGAATAGTCTAAGATCACAGAGTATGGATGTAGATCAACTTGTGAAATTGCCGAGCCCAGAGAGTGACCAAGTCTTGATATGGCTTAAGCTTCGGGTCACGGGTGCGGTAAGTGGACAGAACCTGCCGCAGAACGAGCTGAGAGTCTCCTGTGATGTTTAAGTAGTGCGCGACCAAGAGGTATGCGTGCTTCAATCCGGCCAGGAGAGCCTCATACTCGGTGATATTGTTGGTAGTAGGAAACCGGAGCTGGTAAGCAAAGGGAATCATCACCCCTTTTGGAGTGAGGAGAACAGCACATATCCCTCGGCCTTGGGAATTAAGCGCACCATCAAAGTGCAGAGACCAGAAGGGATGATGGGTAAGGACAGAGAGATGCTCATCAGGGAAGTCATCTTGAATAGAGTCCGTGCAGGGGATGGGAAGATGGGCAAGATGCTCAGCGATGGCATATCCTTTGATTTCCTTTTGAACGACAAACGTGATGTGAAACTGAGATAGGAAGCCCTACCAGCGAGCTTAACCTACTAGAAAGGATCGGCTTTTCTAAGAGATAACGGATCGGGTCCATTCTAGAGATGAACCTAACTGGGTGGGCTACAAAGTAGTGTTTCAGTTTTTGAGCTACCCACACTAAGGCGGCACAAGTCTTTTCCATAGCGGTATATTTGGCCTCTGTGGGGTTAAATAACCTGGAGAGATAATAAGTTGCCCGCTCTTTACCTTCGTCATCTACTTGTGCTAAGACCGCCCCTAGGGAGTCCTCAATAACAGAAATGTATAGGATTAGGGGTTTCCCAGGGACAGGAGGTTGTAAAATCGGGGGATTGGTTAAATATTCCTTTAAGTCCTCATAGGCCTTTTGACAGTCTTGATTCCATTCAAATTTGACCCCCGCCTTTAGTAATTCATAAAACGGGCGGCACCTCTGAGAATGTTGGGATATGAATCTTCTAATGAATTGCAATCTACCAATTAATCCTCGGAGTTCCGTGATATTCTTAAGCGGAGGCATCTCCATGACGGCCTTTGCTTTATTTGGGTCAATTTGAATCCCCCGTTTGCCAACTATGAAGCCTAGTAACTTCCCCGAAGAGACTCCAAAAACACACTTCTTTAGATTCATATTTATCCGGTACTCCCTAGCTCTTTGGAGTACCTTAGCCAGAATATAGGGGTGTTCTTCTTTGGTTCTCGACTTCACCAAATGTCATCCACGTAAGCTTCCATATAAACATGCATCATGTCGTGGAATATAGCCATCATTACCCTTTGATAAGTGGCGCCGGCATTCTTCAATCCAAACGGCATAACCACATAACAATACGTGCCCCAGGGTGTTGTGAAGGAGATTTTCTCTTGATCCTTGGGAGCGAGACGGATTTGGTTATATCTAGAATAACCATCTATGAATGATAAGGCTTCATACCCGGCGGCGTTGTCCACCAAGACATCTATGCGAGGCAGCGGGAAATCATCTTTGGGACATGCTTTGTTAAGATCCCTGAAATCAATGCAAATACGCACCTTTCCATCCTTCTTGATAACAGGGACTATGTTCACCACCCACTTGGATATAAGACAACTCTAATAAACTTGTCCTTGTACAACTTATCGACTTTATCCTTAATCCTCAAGGCCATGTGGGGGTGAAATCTTCTTGACCTTTGTTTTAAGGGTGTTGCCCCTGGTTTAAGCACGAGTCGATGTTCCACTAAAGAGGGGTCAAGACCCGGCATGTCCTCATAAGACCAGGCGAAAGAATCGTTGTACTCCCATAGAACCTTGGTCAGATCTTTTTCTACTACTGGAGGGAGATTAGCGCCAATAATAATAGGCCTGGGGTCTTCTTCAGTTCCCAGATTTATTTCCTTTGTAGGTTCATCCACCACCGATGATGGCTCGTCGAATCTCTTTAATCCTTGCACATACAGATCAGCGGTGTCATCTACATTGCTGTCCTCATCATCGATCGGGTCTTTTTCATCCATGATTTCATAAACTCCTAATCCGTCGTTTCTCCACACCCCTTCTTGCTCCTCATCTTCTTCTATCACAATCGCCGTAGCTATGAACTCCGGACACTTCAGAAGAGCATGACATCGCTGAGCTAGATCCTGCAAGAACCTATCAGGACCGGATTTAGAATGACGCGTAAGCAGGCGCGACTCAAGTGAGGAAGGGTTGGACGACCTAGAACAAGACCCTACCTCTCTAGACCTAATAGACTCTATTCTCCTAGACTCGTGGACCCTACGTCTAACCTAGGAGAAAGAAAATCTAATGGGAAGGAGGCAGTAGGGGCCTTGTGCCCCTGGGAGGGGGATGGAGATAAGACAGCGTAATCTTCCCCCGAAATCTCTGTTTCAAATTTGACATTTTTTTTGGAGAGTAGTGGAGATCATGCAGCAAGAAGGAGAGGACGGAGGAAGAGGAGGAAGTTGGAGAGGGAATAGAGACGGGAACAAGAAATCGAAGAAAGGATCAGAAGAGAAGAACCACATATCTGAGATATTGGATGAGGGGGTCCACATTGTAGAGAGATCAATGGGTGGGCATTGCCCACATGCACAAGGTATAATCAACACCTCGGTCGGTGATTCCATCAAGAATAGATCAATCATGATCGGGGGTGAGCGGGGTATAGATTCCAGCTGCTGGAGGAGAGACGTAAGACGGGAGAGAGACCAAGTAAAGATAATGGGCGAGCTCCCTTTTTCCCGTGGATGGTAAGCTGGTTTCTTCGGCTCAGACTGCACGAGCCGTACCTCTTGATCTTCCTGGCAACTTTCATCTTCATAGAATAACCTTTCAAAAGCTTGGCTGTAATCAATTATGTCATCAACTGGCCCTTTTGGAAGCAATGGCGGGCTGGCAAATACCTGAGCTGTATCTTTTTCTCCCTTGGGTTGACTTGGCTGTGCTTTCAAGGTGCGGGGCTGGAGAGGACCTTTAACAAAGTGTTGGTGATAGTCCCAGGTCAAGGGCCCAGAATCACTTAGGATAGACAATGCGGACTCTCGGTAGCCGAAGCCCCTTCTATTCATCTTTTTTCCTTTAGGGACCGGCTTGGTTTGCCCCTGTAGTTGCGTGCCGAGGCCTCTCCCCGGCTGATAGCCTAGTTTCAATATTATGTCCCAGCCTTTCGAATCTCGAATCTGGGGCTTCACCTTGATATTCACTATCGCAGAGACGGGCTTGCGAGGTGCGTAAGCCCATGGGAAGTCCAGATCTAGTACTAAATAATGGGCCGCGTGTTGGGCCATAATGTGGGAAAAATCTTCTATGACACGGCCTTCACATACTGGACTGTGGACATACTCTTCACCTTAACCACCCTCCCTTGAAAAGGGAATTTTAGACATTGGTGGGCAGTGGATGGTACCACGTTCAAGTTGATGATCCACGGATGACCCTGTTGTGCCCCTGTGATCATTTGAGTCTTCCTATGGTTTGGGTCATTCGACATTGTCTTGTGGTCATTTGAGTTATTGGATATTCTTGGTTTTGATAATAGCTAAACACTATAAGTCATTATTGTTTTAACTCTCATATGACTGACATACGTGATGTTTTGTTCATAACAGATATGCCAATGAATTGCCAAGGAATGAAGTGGAGATGGCAAATGTGAAAGCTCAATGTTGCGCCCTCGCACGCAGATCGACCTGCACGGTCAAGTCGCGGGGATGCCACAGAACAAAAATTTGATTATAGGAGCGATATATTCAACAGAAATCTTCAAGACTGTCAAGGCTAATGCCACAGACATGAACGGGCTGCTAAAGGAGTCAAGCGATGGAGCTAAAGCAGTTAACGGACCGACCCGGGAAAGCCCGGGGTCTGCCCAGCTGCCCCAGCCAGTAGCTCCCAGTCTGCACGAGTCTCAATGGAGGTCAATCGCCAACCCAGTAGCGGTAGACCAGAATTTCAAAGAATCACCCGTTTGCAGGTTTCTCAGTAGCGGTCGACCGCCAGAAGCTGCAGGTCGACCGTCAGCCCCGAGCCTTCAATGTTGACTTTGTTTTCCACTTCGAGAAGAGCCCCTTTTCTTGTATTTGTTTAACCCCAAATTCACCCAATCTTTCATAGATTGTGGATCTGGTCTGGGGGATGTCTAAGGACCATTCAAAGGTTATAAAATACATGCAAGAGGGTTAGAAACCCTAGTTGATCATTTGTGAATCCAAGGGAGATCAAAGGAGGCTACAAGTGTGAGAGGAGTTCGAGTACTGTAGACGTAAACAGTACTCAGGGAAGAAGTTCTTCATCAAATCCTCAAGTGATTCAAGCTACTTGAAGATAAGATCAAGCCCAAGCCAAGAGAAGATAAAGTTGCATCCTTCATCCTCTTCATCATCTCAAGGGTGATCTAAACTGCATCCTCAAATCTCTTCATCAACTCAAGAAGATCAAAAGGAAGATCCAAGCTACATCCATAGTCTTCCTCATCAACTAGAAGAGATTCAAGGAAGATCATCTCTCAAGGAAGAAGACACCATCGAAGCATCACATTCAAGCTCCTGCAACTCAGACAAGATCTTTCTACTTTGAGCATATTCTATATCTTGTTTGAGTGATTTTGTATTTGTTATCTTTTCATTTCATTCAAACAATTGAAACTAAAGATCATCCCTACTGGTGGTTAGTAGGAAGGCAATCGGAAGTTGTCCGATCTGCGGTGCTGACGTCCCTACCGGTGGTTAGTAGGAAGGCAATCGGTGGTTTTTCCGATTTGTGGTTCAGTGCGTGGCACTAGTGGAGCCTCACCAGATTTGGTGAGGGGTGGACGTAGGACTAGGGATTAAGTCTGAACCACCTTAAAATCCTTTGTGTTGTGGTTTGTTTATGTGATTGCTTCATTCTAGATGCATGCTTAGGTTCAATCTCTATATTACATAATCATCTTGCTAAGCAAATCGTTGTGTCCTTCGTTAAGTTAGTTATATTCCGCTGCAATTTATTTTATCTAGCTATACAGAGGGTTGCATTGCGAAAAGAGGGGCAGATCTATTCACCCCTCCCCTCTAGATCTATTGTCCACTACTCAACAAGTGGTATCAGAGCCTAATCTCTCATTATGGGGTCCAACGACCTTGAGGAAAATGGTAGATTAGCATCCAAAGGTGATGAGGACATCACCAGCTTTCCCCTTTGTTCGAGGATCCAGATGCTCGCCAGCTATGCTACATCTTGTCCGCCACTATATTTCGAGTCATATGATGTAATTTTCATTTTCTTATCATGTACTTTTTCTTTTATTTGAGTCCAATACCTAGGTTAGGTTGCTATTTACCTAAGTCTAGAGTCATTATGTTGGTTAATGGGCCCAATTATATGGGCTAGGCCCAGGGGCGCCCCCTTCCCCTTGGTTAAGTGTTAGTAGTCCAAAAGTCAGGAACTTATGTGAAAATGTGGGATTCCTATAAATAGGACCCCAATCCCTCATTTGGAGGCGAATGAAGTATTGATAAAATTGCCACAAGAATTTGTGCCTCTCTCTCTAGCTCTCTCTCTCTCTCTCTCTCTAAAGGGGGCGAACCCCATTCTCTCACCTCCCCACCCCCAAATTCGAAATTCACTCTCTCTCCTCCCTATTCACCTCTAATTAAGACCCCTCCCCCTTCCCCATACCGCCCATTTAAGTCCCCTCCAACCCCTAGGTGGAATCCCCTTCTCCTAGGCACCTCTCCCTCCTCCCAAGCAACCTTTCCCCTTCCCCATACAACCTTTCATTTTCCCAAGGGAGAATCCCTTCTCCCAAGCACCCCTTCCCCTCCCCAAGGCAACCCTTCCCATTCCCTAGGCCCCCATTAACCCACCATTCAAAACAAAGGAGAGATCTCTCCTCCCTCTCTCCTTCCCAACCCAAATTCGCATCTCCCCCTCCCTCCACTTGCTAGACCACCTCCCAGCCCCCTTTCTACCCTTCCCACACCTTAAATCACCCCCTAACAGACCCCCACATAGTCAGGTGTCACCCCCACACCCATCCACCCCATCTACTCCGTCTCCCATCACCTTTCATCACCCTATCCATCTCAGTTCGCAGGCAGCAGTTGGAGCCCGACTTGCAGAGACTGCCCCGGTGCTGTTCGACGTCATCTGGAGGTGCACCATACATCGCCGGAAAGGTCTTCTAGTCTTCTTCGTAGGAGAGGTAGAATCGTCTCGTTCCAACTTTACTACAGATCGTGATGCCCATTCGCGTCCGACTACGCAATTGGGACCAGAACCTGGACCAGAGCTGTAGTGCAGAAGCTACCACGGCCACACCCCTCAACTTATGAAGGCGCCACTTGGCCGAGAGCTGCTACCACAAGGAATTTACCATTACCAACAAGCGGCGTCCCTTTCGGCATCAGGAAGAGCCTTTTCCAATTTTTCTCTCCCGGGCGCGCAGAACAGATCGTTCAGGTCCTACCCTGACCCCCCCTCACTCAACGGACTCCTCCTCGCCACCCCGACATCGTCTGGTACTCTGCTTGGTTGCTTCTCGAAGAAGACTCATCCACGGTCGTTCTTGACTTAGTCTTGCATCAATCAGACTTCAGGAGCGGTCGTGGTGACTACATCCATCTGCTGCTGCACCCTAGGAATAGTACCAATCTGAGCGTAGGGGCATGTTCCAAAGCCTGCCCCAGCCGGTGACGACTTCAGGACTGCCCACAAAAATTCACAGACGTGCCTGGATCCGTCAGCGTCGTTTCAGTGCCAGTCTCGTTGAATTCTGAGTTCGGAGGAGTGCACAGAGATGACTACACTGACCCCCTGTCCTGCTGTCCCAGACTTGGGCAGATTCGGCGGGGTGCTTCATCGGCGCTAATCAAGCATAACTCCTTTCCCCGCCTGGCCGGCTTAGCGCCCCTCCCTGCGTGGAGGTAGTGTTTGGTTTGTAACCTCATTTCCCCACCACTAGTCCACCCCCTCTGTGAGGGCGTAGTGATTGTACTAGCAGGTAAGCGGCCGAAGCGTCATCGGCGCGGCGTGCGGGTAGCCCACGCTTCCCCGCTCGCCCTCGTCTCCGGCCGGGATCGGTGTCCTCACGCCGATCAGGTGAACTTCTGGCCACTTCCTCTGCTGGTTTTACTTTTGCTTGTCTTAGTATTATTTCTAGTTGACCGTCAGCAGTGAGGTGAGCGCCCGATCTCAAACGCCATTGAATTGTGTGAACACCGCGGAGTGAGTTGAGAGTGTGACACTACAACCCACGCCCTCGGCGTGCTGGCCGCCCTTGAAATTAGGCATCCCTGGCCCATTGGGGACCATCCCTAGCTGGCCATACCCTTGGAACCTTGAGGTCCAACCTCGGACCCTCCCCATCATCGCCGGTCCGCCTACGGACCCGGGTGTGCGCGACGCGGGTGAACCCGCTTGAGTGGGTCCGCCATTCGGTTCGGTTGCTTGCAATTCTAGGTTCGAGGGGTCGTGTCTCATCAAATTGGTATCAGAGCATCATCATCCTTAGGCGTGTCGCATCAAAAGGTTTCTTACCTGAAGGGCATTCTGTTAATAGACCTCCTTACTTTGCTGAAACTAATTATCCTTATTGGAAACATCGCATGCAGGTGTTCATTCGGGCTCAAGACTACGAACTTTGGCGAGTGATCAACAAAGGTCCATATGAGCTTACGGATAATGAGGACTTGTGGACCAAAGAACAAATAAGACAATCCACTGTCAACTGGAGTGCTAAACACATCATGCAATGCTCACTCCATCCAGTTGAATTCTCAAGAGTGGCTACCTGCGCATCTGCAAAACTAATGTGGGATAAGTAAGAGGTAATCTACGAAGGAACTTCTCAGGTATGAGAAATAAAAGCCAACATTTTAGTTTTTGAATATGAAATGTTCCGCATGAAGCCTGATGAGTCAATTTAGAATATGTATGCTCGGTTAACTGTGCTTACTAATAGTCTAACTGATTTGGGAAAGAAATACTCAGAATAGGAAGTTGTGAGAAAGATTCTCAGATCATTGACTCCCGCATGGCACACAAAGGCTACCGTGGTTGAAGAATCGAGAGATCTCGCAAGTACCAAGGTAGATGAACTCATTGGGCCATTAATGACCTATGAGATCAACCTTAAGAATAAAGAGGCTGAGGTGCCTAAGAAAAAGCCCCTAGCTCTTAAAGCAAGACCCAGCGGTCAAGACTCTTCTGATGAAGGTGAGGATTCGGCAAGTGAGCGAGATGAGGATGACGTAGCCATGCTCACATGTAAGTTCAGAAAATTCACGAGAAAGGAAGATAAGAGCTTCATGAGAGGAAGGTCAAAGGTAAGAAATGATTTCAAATCTAATTCTGAAAACTCTAAGAAATCTGATAAAATCATTTGCTATTCTTGCAATAAACTAGGACATTTCAAGAATGATTATCCCGACAGATTCAGAAAAGCCGACAAATGGAAGGGCAAGAAGAAGAACAAGGCCATGGTGTCCACATGGAGCGATGAAGAGGAAAGTGATGACGGAACTAGCTCCTCGGACAAAGAAAAAGAAGATCTCTACCTCATGGCCAAAGGTGACGAAGAAACTGAGGTAAATTCTCTATTTGAAGATTATACAACTGATGATTGGGAGGAAGCATATATACAACTCATGAAAAAAATATGAAATGTACAAAAAGGAGAATAAATCATTGAAAAAGAAAATTAACTCATTTGTGCATGATCATGAAATAAATGTCAAGAATACTTCACTTGAAACTGAAATTGAGGATCTTAAGAAAATGATTGAGGATTTGAAAGAGGGAAGAAAAGAAATGGCTGACTTGGAAATTGAAAATGAAGATTTGAGAAATGAGATTGATAGCATGAAGCTAAAAATGCAAACCTATGAAAAGGATAGCAAATTGAGCAAGGAAAAGTATGAAGCTATCAAATAAGTCAACATTCAACTTCTTCAAAATATTGAAAATCTACAAAAAGAGTTGAAGGATAAACAACAATCTTCAGAAAAGTTTGTGGATGGAAGACAAAACCTAGATGCATTGCTAGGAACTAGAATGAACCACAACAAAGATGGGTTGGGTTTTGATCCAACAAACAAAAGGCCATTTGGGCGAAAAAGTGTCACATTTGTTTCATCTTCCGAAGCTTCCACCTCAAACACAACTCCCACACAAAACCAGCAAAAATAAAAGGAGAAAGGGAAAGAAAACATTGAAGTGGCAGTCACTGAAATTCCCAAAAAGTCTGTCTAAAAGCCTAAGAAAGGTCGACCTTCCCCGCAGCACAGGGCAACACTTCCTTGGCCATTGCATGCTCAATCTTCCAGATATCACCATAACTGGATTGCACATTCTTATAAGCCAACACCACCCTACTTTTGGGGAAATTATGATTCATGTGTTCATCAATCTTATAAGTTTCAATCTCCTAAGTGGCAAAACAATCACTTTCAACCCAAAACCAAGCAACGGCCTAAATGGTTTAAGAAGCAAACTTCCTCAAACTTCTACAAAATCCAACAAAGAGCTTCTAAACAAAAAGTGAATGTCAAAGCTGAAAAGAAAAATCAAATCCCTGCTCTAAGCAAACAAAACATGAATGCTAGAAGGTTTGGATTCCAAAAGAAATGGTTTCATGTTTTGAAAATCTGAAGAGTTTGATGGGACCCAAATTTGGTTGGGTTTCAAACACCATTGCTTAATTGCTTGTGCAGGAGTGTCTTGCAGTCATGCATAACAGGTGGTACCTTGATATCGGCTGTTCAAGACACATGACTGGAGACAAATCAAAATTTTGTCTCTTGGAAGAAAAGGAATGAGGATATGTCACATTTGGAGGGAACAACAAGGGAAAAATCATTGGAACATGTAATGTAGGTAAGAACCTCTCCAACTCCATTTGTAACGTGCTGCTAGTTGAAGGTTTGAAATACAACATGCTTAGTATAAGTCAATTGTGTGATAAAGGTCACAAAGTGCTGTTTGACTCTCATTAATGTAGAATCCTTGAACCAAAATCTAACAAGGTAAAATTTTCTGGTAAGAGAGTCAACAATGTTTACATGATTGACTTAGATGATCCTGCTCATTTAAATCTTTGTCTTGTTGCACCAAAATCTAAACTTGCATGGTTATGGCATCGTAGACTAGGAAATGTTAGCTACAATGTCTTACATAAACTGTTAAAGCATTCAATGGTGAATGGGTTGCCTGAACTTTCTTTTAAACAAGAAAATAAATTGTGTGATGCATGTGCCCTAGGTAAACAAACAAGAAAATCCTTCAAGGCTAGATCTGTAAACATGTCATCTAAACCACTTGAGCTGATTTATATGGATTTGTTTGGTCCAAGCAGAACTGCTAGTTTAAGTGGTAGAAAATATGGATATGTCATGGTGGATGATTACTCTAGGTTCACATGGGTTTTCTTTCTCACGCATAAAAAAGATGCTTTTGATGAGTTTCAGGCACTCTACATGAAGATAAAGTAGGACGGTGAGTTTAAAATTTCCAAGATTCAATCTGATCACGGTGGTGAATTTGAAAATGCTGACTTCTATAATCTTTGTAGGGCTGAAGGCATTTCACATCAGTTTTTTTCACCAAGAACCCCAGAGCAAAACGGTGTAGTTGAAAGAAGAAACCACACTCTCATAGAGATGGCAAGAACAATGCTTGCCGAACGGCAACTCCCAAGGAAATTTTGGGCTGAAGTGGTAAACTCAGCATGTTACATTATCAACCGCTCTATGGTAAGGTCACACACCAAAAAGACTCCTTATGAGTTGCTGAAAGGTAAAAAGCCCTCTCTCTCACATATGAAAGTGTTTGGGTCAAAATGCTTCATCCACAACAATGACAAAAGAGACTTAGATAAATTCAAGCCCAAGAGCGATGATGGTATATTCTTTCGATATTCGGATAGATCTAGGGCTTATAGAATTTATAACATTAAGAGTCAAACTGTGGAAGAATCACTCCATGTTTCCTTTGATGAATATCATGATGATTCTAACAATGATAACTCTTGCAGGAAAAATGATGAAGATGGGGAATTCCTAAGCATGAAGGACAAGAGTGATCCTCCACAAGAAGAAACAAAAGATGTAATGCCCCAGGTTTTTCGGATCCTCGTTCGTGGGTGCCGGATCTGGTTTCTCGGAGCGTCCGACTCCGTTGTGTCCAAAATTTCGTTTCGGACATCTTTCGTGTTCGGATTGGCGCGATCCGGAGTCGTTTCAGAGGCCCGGAGGCGTTCCGCAGATTTTTCTGCGTGTGTTTTCCGATTCCCGGCGTGGGTTTCGGCTTTCCCTTCGGAACCTCGTTGCGGGTGAACCGGGCCGTTCACCTAGGCGAGTGTGGTACCGTTGCGATCGGTGCGTTCCGAGGATCGCGAGGGTGTGATTTTCTATTTTTCGGTATTTTTGAGAGTTTCCGAATTTTCTACATATAACCTCCTTTTCTCTCTCCCCATCTCTCATTTCTCTCTTCTCTCCCTCTCTCTTCTCACGCTCTCTCCTCTCTCCCTCTCTCTCCGGCGGCCGATGGGGTGGAGTGTGGGCCAGGCGGGGACGGAGTGGGCGAGGCACGAGCGAGGATGGATGAGGATCGAGGTGGTGGAGGCGCGGTGAAGCTCGGCCGTGGGTTCGTGGAACGGCGAGGCTTCAACGGCGTTTTCTTCGTGGACCGGTGTCCACGGCGCGTCGTTTCTTCGGTGGAGGTAGGGAGATGGACCCCCAGCTCATGCACTTCTTTTCCCGCGAGTTTTGTAGGCCGAAACGAGGCGATTTGGGCAAAATCCATGTTTTTGAGGTGTGAGCCGGATCTCTCATTTTACGGTGTTTTAAGCCGTTCCAGGGGTTTAGATGCATGCCTAGGGGTTTGGAGAAGGTTTCCCCTTTTGTTTCCCCTTCACCTGGGGGTGAACGGGGCGTGGAATGGTTTTTCCCGCGGTTTGCACCATTTTCAGGTGCGGACTGAGAACGCGCTATGCTCCAGTAGCGCGTTCTTGATGGTCGCGCTGCCCCGACGGGGCGCGTTCATCGGAGAAGATGAACAGTATGGCGGTTCCTGTCGCGCTATAGGGCTATGGCCCGTTCTGGACTGTCGGGCTATGGAAACAGAGCACGACCTGCCTTGTTGCGCTATAGGTTCCTAGCACGTTCTGCTTGAACGCGCTATGGACCTATAGCACGTTATTGTAGTGACCATCCGGGCTGCCCGGGGCGGGCGGTCTGCGGATGATCGTGCCCCCTTGAGCCGTGTGTGTCCTGGACACCCCGTGAAATTCTGTGACCGTGTCTTTGGGTGTCCAGAGATTTGGGTTACCTCGATAAGCGTGCGCATGGGCTTAGCGGGTCCGGGTGACCTTCTAGCCTTCCGATTGTGTTGTGTTGGTCTCCGGTCGACCAGGTTGTGACCCAGTGGTCGACTTGCGGTCTCGTGAGTGCTAGACACCCATGGGATTCTGTGTCGTGTTTTTAGGGTGTCTGGAGGACCGTGTTATCTCGTTTAGCGTGCCCATAGGGTTGAGAGTCCGGGTGACTTCTCGCGTGTTGGGCTTTCGTGTTACCCTCGATCGAGTCACCGGGTATCGGTGTGTGTGCGGTAGGATCTCCCCCGCATATTGTGAGTTTCCTTGCAAGGTGATTTCCGTGTGGGCCACGTGTTTGGCCTTGGACTGCGAGTCCAGTTGTCCGGCCTAGGGTTGGAGGTTTCCCGCTTGCTTCAAGATGGAAAATCGTCGTGGTGGCTTGTGTGCTGCCCTGGGAATCGTGCTTCTGTGTTTTCCATGTGGCCCGTGTGGGTGGCCTTGGTCCTTTGCATTCCCTTCCCGAGGGAGTGGTCTTGGCGACTCGTGAGTTGTCTCGGTACTCGTGCTACCGTGGTTTTAGACCTAGAGATTGGACTAGATTGACGACCTTATGCTGTTGCGTACAACAGTCTTGACCCCGAGTCTTGTGACTCAAGGACCGTTAGGTGTAGTGCGTCTAGAGGACTGCCCAGAGTCCAGTGGCTTAGCGCCACTTGAGCTTTCTCGACTCTAGCGCACGGTGCGTGCGTGGCCGTGGACTGTGAGTCCCGTTTCTTCTCCGACTGTGGTCACCGTGCGACGGGGCCGGTACGTGGGGTGGTCCCCGTATGTCGTCGGATTCGGACGTTGTTTTCCATTGACTTGAGAGTCTACTCCTTCAGTGACCCTCCACTAGTCGTAGCCTACCAGTACGCGTGTGCTGGTCGCACCAGGGAGTGGTGTACGGGCTTACCCTGAGGACGGTTAGACTGGTTTCCGTCGGGCCCCTCGTCGTAGCCAGAGTCCGGCTGCGGGGGCAAACCAGTCAAAGGGCCAGACCTAGGACGCGTGGTCTGTGTGTGCACACGTGGTTGGGGACAGTGGATGCACGTCGACGAGTGTGACCCCAGCTAGTCACTTGTTTGTGGTTACTTGTACGGTGTTCGCGCCTCGGGTAGGACCTACCACGTCAGGCGGTTCACCTATGGTGCGGTGTAAGACGTCAGGGGACGCTACCGGCTGTGCTTCTAGTGGGTGGTACTCCTGTCGAGTACGGAGTGACAAACTGTCAGTTTCCGTGACTTTTGACCTTCGGGTTTCGATCATGTTGACCGTTGAGTTTCGGTTGGTTCACCGTGACGCGTGTGTTAGTTTTTGCGTCATGAGATTAGTGCTAGTGGCTTTACCGAGGTTGGGTCTTGTTGTGCGGTACCCACGATCGGATGGTCGGGGTTGCACCTTGGACAGCGTGTCCAGGTCGGCCCTGTCCAGGGGACAGGCCTCTACGGCGTGGTTGCCGTGTGTTCTTACTTCGGTAGGTGGTACTTGCGTGGTTCGGCAGCTTCGACTGCGTGATCGAGGTCTGCCTTCTGGCAGTAGGAGTAGCTGTAGTGCCGAGTTTTTTGACCGGCTGCCGGTTTGCTGTTCCTGCTGTAGTTGTAGCTCTTCTTTCCGCTACCTCCGTTGTTTCTGGTTGGGGTTCCGTGGGATCCCTGCTGAGTCTCTGTTCTGGAGACTCATTCCCTGCTTTTCAGGTGTGGCGGTCCTTCCTCGAGGTTCGAGGGTGCGGAGCGGAGGATCTCAGTTGCCAGCTTGCCGGGCCGAGTGTTCACTTGGCATGTGGTACGTTTTACTGCTTTAGACTGTACTTTCTGTTGGACTGGACGCTGTTGTAGCTGTGGTTGTTCTTTCGTTCAGCTTGTTGTTGTTGTTTGTCCTACTTTATTTCCTATTTCATTGTGCCTCCACACTCCTTTTAGCCCTTCCGAGCCCTCCCGGCTCGTGGGCGGCGGTTCGAGTCTCGGGTTATCGGGCCTTCCCGGTAATCGGATTCTCGGGTCGTTACAGTTGGTATCAGAGCGGTGGTTGTGGACGTACATAGGAATTCGAAATATTGCAGTGATCAGAGTCCGTAAGGTCCAGTACAGTCGGCAGCTGGCTTAGGGTTTTGTGTTCGCTTTCCGCCTAGTTTCTCGCTTGAGAGCTTGAGTGCGCTGTGCGGCACTGTGAAGGTGGTTGTTGTCCGCGGCTTTCGTGCCAGCATGGGGTCTAAGGATCGAGGTCGAGAGCCTTCTCCCTCATCGGTGGTGGCCCTGGTTGTGCTGCGTTGGGCAGAGGTTGCTGGCAGGCGCGAGCTTGCGGCGCTACGTTCGAGGAACCTGCAGCGTAGTCAGGTGGCTGGAGAGGATTTTTCGTGGTTAAGTGGCCGTGAGCGTGCTCTGAGGGAGCTGCTGTCGGTATTGGCCACTCCAGCTTGAGGTTTGTCCAGCTCCTAAGGCGTTCTGATCGAGAGGTGTGCTCGGGTGAGCGGAATACCTTCTCGGTGAGCTGCTGTTTCGTCGAGCCTGATGTTCTTATCGTGCTCTGTGGCGTCAGAAATGGCGTGTCGGTCCCGGTTGTTCTACGGATTTCGAGGTAGAATTTGGCAGAGATGTCCCGGTAAGTCTTTGCTCCTGCGCTCTTGCGTGCGATGGGTTGTGTTCACCCTGGAGTTGGTCTGAGGTGTGAAGGCTCCGCGGTGAGTTTCGGGACTCGAGGATGAGCGTCGGCGGTTGTCGTTATGGCTCGTGTTGCAGCTCTTGGCGTGGTGTGCCACAGTTCGAGGAATTGCAGCAGTGGTGCATCGAGAGATGCTGTGATCGTGGTTCGACATGACACTCGTCGAGTGTGTCAGAGGCGCTGACCTGATGGAAGCGATGGTTTTCCTTGGTGCTGGATGGTGCTGTTTCCAGCATGCGCGAGGTTTGAGGTCAGGTCGAGCGTGGAGTTCTTCCGTGGGTCGAAAGTGCGCTGGTTTCTCCTTTGGTTGGAGAGATTGCGTTCGGTTAAGGATCATCGTCTTGCATTGTGTGTTCGGATTGGTTGGCCTTGTGTGCCATGAAGTCCGTGCTAGACGTGCTCCTTGTCTTGGCAGGGTGGTTTTCTGTGATAAGTTGTGACCATTCCCTTGTCATGTGAGGGTGCTGGCGCTGTTCCGGAAGGACGAGTGCTGGTTGGGCGGTGTTTGCTTTCTCGGCTATGCGCGCGGATTTGAGTGCGTAGCGGAAGCGTGGTGGGCCCATAACCCACTGGTTCAGGATCGTAGCGTTGGTTGCTACGGGTGGATTCCTGAGTTTACGTTGAGCATCGGAGGATGGGTTCCTCGGTGTGAAACGTGTTGTTGCCGTGCCGTTGCTCGAGGTATTATGGTTGTTGGCACTGGCAGGATGGAGTGTTGGGGAAAAGTGCTGGCTAGTGCACCGCATGAGTACCCTGTTCCTGTGAAGGAAGCCGTGTCAGGCGTTGGTATTGGACCTGGATGAGGTTGTTGAGGATGTCGCCTGACGGAGGTCGAGGACGTGTTGGTTAGAGTCGGTGGCTTGGTGTCTGACTTGTGTTCCCAATCGTGTCCTTGGTTGAGATCGTGCCTTGAGAATGTGGTCCCTGGCAGACTATGGGTCCCAGTTGGCGGCTGTGAGTGGCTGGTGAGCCTAACTGTGTGACCGACCACAACAGTGTCTGTTGGTTCTACGGTCTTGTCGGATCGTGACAGTGAGATGTTTATTGCTTAGGGACCCGTGAGCGCTGTTCAGGTGGTGTCCCGTGGCTCTGTGGTAAGGGCGGAATCGGGATTGGCAGGTGTCCACTTGGATTGATCGAAGGATTTGATGAGACCAGATAGATGAGTGACGCCTGTGGGCGGAGGCCTTTTGTGAGATGGGCGTCGGAGGATGGTCCTTGATAGGACGTTGGTGTCGCAATGGTTATCCCTGGTTTGGTGACCAGCATGGGATGGCTCCCCTGTGAGTCTGAGTCCAGTGAGGTGATGATTGAAGACACCAGGATCCGTCATTTGGTTTCGTCGTGCTCCCCGAGAGGGTCGAGTTGGAGCGATGTTCGAGCTCGGATGCGGTGTCCGAGAGGAGTGCAGCTCGAGATGCGGCATCAGTCTATGTGTGAGTCGACGGATGGCTTGCCGAGGTTTGGAATGTTTCCTTCGGACTCGGTCGAGGACCAGGAAAGAAGGAAGAAGCTGAGCGAGTAGTTGGTGACCAGTGGATGGTCTTTTCAGAGACAGAAGATGCTGGTTGTTGGGGCTCGAGCGTGGCGAGAGCCGTGTGCCAGCGAGACCTTTGGTGGTCGTTTCTGTGATGTGCCTTTCTGGATGGGATCTGGACTTTGTTGAAGTTTGTCTTCTGACGAGAGTTGGCATGGTGTTATGTCTGGCTTTCGGTTTGCCATGTGTGAGGTGTTTCTTGGTGCTGAGCCGATGTTCTGGTTGCGGTCTGCGGAGAGGACTGCTTGAGCTGGTGGAGGCTCTGTTTTGGTTGCTCCCTTGAGGAGGGTGTGCGACCTATCAGTTGGCTGCGAAGCTGATGTGCGATTTGTCTGCTGACCATAGGATGGATCGGTAGCTGTTGCTCATGTCGAGGGTTTTGTTTCCACGGTGAGCGAGATTGTGGCTACGGTGCCATGGTTGATTCTCGCATTGTCTGAGGTGATGTCGGACTGTGTCCTGCGGTATATGCCTGCTCTGTTGGCCAGTGTGCTCGACGCGAGGAGCGAGGTGTTACTTGTGATTGTAAGTCTGGCTGTGTCCCTCAGGACCGGTGTTTTCATAAGAATCGAGATGTTCTGTGCTGGGGCTCTGACAGCGTTGTCAGTTCGTTCAGTGTTCTTCCCCTGTGACTTTGTGCTGGGTCCTAAATTTCGAGGACGAAATTCTTTTAAGGGGGGAGGGCTGTAATGCCCCGGGTTTTTTCGGATCCTCGTTCGTGGGTCCCGGATCTGGTTTCTCGGAGCGTCCGACTCCGTTGTGTCTGAAATTTCGTTTCGGACATCTTTCGTGTTCGGATCGGCGCGATCCAAAGTCGTTTCGGAGGCCCGGAGGCGTTCCGCGGCATTTTCCGCGTGTGTTTTCTGATTCCCGGCGTGGGTTTCGGCTTTCCCTTCGGAACCTCGTTGCGGGTGAACCGGGCCGTTCACCTAGGCGAGTGTGGTACCGTTGCGATCGGTGCGTTCCGAGGATCACGTAGGTGTGATTTTCTATTTTTCGGTATTTTTGAGAATTTTTTAATTTTCTATATATAACCTCCTTTTCTCTCTCCCCATCTCTCATTTCTCTCTTCTCTCCCTCTCTCTTCTCACGCTCTCTCCTCTCTCCCTCTCTCTCCGGCGGCCGACGGGGTGGAGTGTGGGCGAGGCGGGGACGGAGCGGGCGAGGCACGGGCGAGGATGGATGAGGATCGAGGTGGGGGAGGCGCGGTGAAGCTCGGCCGTGGGTTCGTGGAACGGCGAGGCTTCAACGGCGTTTTCTTCATGGAACGGTGTCCACGACGCGTCGTTTCTTCGGTGGAGGTAGGGAGATGGACCCCCAGCTCGTGCACTTCTTTTCCCGCGAGTTTTGTAGGCCGTGGTGAGCCGAGCGGGCTAAATGAGGTGATTTGGGCAAAATCCATGTTTTTGAGGTGTGAGCCGGATCTCTCGTTTTACGGTGTTTTAAGCCGTTCCAGGGGTTTAGATGCATGCCTAGGGGCTTGGGAAAGGTTTCCCTTTTATTTCCCCTTCACCTGGGGGTGAACGGGGCGTGGAATGATTTTTCCCGCGGTTTGCACCATTTTCGGGCGCGGACTGAGAACGCGCTATGCTCCAGTAGCGCGTTTTTGATGGTCGCGCTGCCCCGACGGGGCGCGTTCATCGGAGAATATGAACAGTATGGTGGTTCCTGTCGCGCTATAGGGCTATGGCGCGTTCTGGACTGTCGCGCTATGGAAACATAGCGCGACCTGCCTTGTCGCGCTATAGGTTCCTAGGGCGTTCTGCTTGAACGCTCTATGGACCTATAGCGCGTTATTGTAGTGACCATCCGGGCTGCCCGAGGCGGGCGATCTGCGGCTGATCGTGCCCCCTTGAGCCGTGTGTGTCCTAAACACCCCGTGAAATTACGTGACCGTGTCTTTGGGTGTCCAGAGGTTTGGGTTACCTCGATAAGCGTGCCCGTGGGCTTGGCGGGTCCGGGTGACCTTCTAGCCTTCCGATTGTGTTGTGTTGGTCTCCGGTCGACCAGGTTGTGACCCAGTGGTCGACTTGCGATCTCGTGAGTGCTAGACACCCATGGGATTCTATGTCCGTATTTTGAGGGTGTCTGGAGGACCGTGTTATCTCGTTTAGCGTGCCCATAGGGTTGAGAGTCCGGGTGACTTCTCACGTGTTGGGCTTTCGTGTTACGCTCGATCGAGCCATCGGGTATCGGTGTGTGTGTGGTAGGATCTCCCCCGCATATTGTGAGTTTCCTTGGAAGGTGATTTCCATGTGGGCCACGTGTTTGGCCTTGGACTGCGAGTCCAGTTGTCCGGCCTGGGGTTGGAGGTTTCCCGCTTGCTTCAAGATGGGAAATCGTCGTGGTGGCTTGTGTGCTACCCTGGGAATCGTGCTTCTGTGTTTTCCACGTGGCCCGTGTGGGTGGCCTTGGTCCTTTGCATTCCATTCCCGAGGGAGTGGTCTTGGCGACTCGTGAGTTGTCTCGGTACTCGTGCTACCGTGGTTTTAGACCTAGAGATTGGACTAGATTGACGGCCTTGTGCTGTTGCGTACAACGGTCTTGACCCCGAGTCTTGTGACTCAAGGACCGTTGGGTGTAGTGCGTCTAGAGGACTGCCCAGAGTCCAGTGGCTTAGCGCCACTTGAGCTTTCTCGACTCTAGCGCACGGTGCGTGCGTGGCCGTGGACTGTGAGTCCCGTTTCTTCTCCGACTGTGGTCACCGTGCGACGGGGCCGGTACGTGGGGTGGTCCCCGTACGTCGTCGGATTCGAACGTTGTTTTCAGTTGACTTGAGAGTCTACTCTTTAGTGACCCTCCACTAGTCGTAGCCTACCAGTACGCGTGTGCTGGTCGCACCAGGGAGTGGTGTACGGGCTTACCCTGAGGACGGTTAGACTGGTTTCTGTCGGGCCCCTCGTCGTAGCCAGAGTCCGGCTGCGGGGGAAAACCAGTCAGAGGGCCAGACCTAGGACGCGTGGTCTGTGTGTGCACACGTGGTTGGGGACAGTGGACGCACATCGACGGGCGTGACCCCAGCTAGTCACTTGTTTGTGGTTACTTGTACGGTGTTCGCGCCTCGGGTAGGACCTACCACGTCTGGCGGTTCACCTGCGGTGCGGTGTAAGACGTCAGGGGACGCTACCGACTGTGCTTCTAGTGGGTGGTACTCCTGTCGAGTACGGAGTGACAGACTATCAATTTTCGTGACTTTTGACCTTCGGGTTTCGGTCGTGTTGACCGTTGAGTTTCTGTTGGTTCGCCGTGACGCGTGTGTTGGTTTTCGCATCATGAGATTAGTGCTAGTGGCTTTACCGAGGTTGGGTCATGTTGTGCGGTACCCGCGATCGGATGGTCGGGGTTGCACCTTGGACAGCGTGTCTAGGTCGGCCCTGTCCGGGGGACAGGCCTCTACGGCGTGGTTGCCGTGTGTTCTTACTTCGGTAGGTGGTACTAGCATGGTTCGACAGCTTGGACTGCGTGATCGAGGTCTGCCTTCTGGCAGTAGGAGTAGCTGTAGTGCCGAGTTCTTTGTCCGGCCGCCGGTTTGCTGTTCCTGCTGTAGTTGTAGCTCTCCTTTCCGCTACCGCCGTTGTTTCCTGTTGGGGTTCCGTGGGATCCCTGCTGAGTCTCTGTTCTGGAGACTCATTCCCTACTTTTCAGGTGTGGCGGTCCTTCCTCGAGGTTCGTGGGTGCGGAGCGGAGGTTCTCAGTTGCCAGCTTGCCGGGCCGAGTATTCACTTGGCATGTGGTACGTTTTACTGCTTTAGACTGTACTTTATGTTGGACTGGACGCTGTTGTAGCTGTGGTTGTTCTTTCTTTCAGCTTGTTGTTATTGTTTGTCCTACTTTATTTCCTATTTCTTTGTGCCTCCACACTCCTTTTAGCCCTTCCGAGCCCTCCCGGCTCGTGGACGGCGGTTCGAGTCTCGTGTTATCGGGCCTTCCTGGTAATCGGATTCTCGGGTCGTTACAAAAGAAGATGGTGACCGAGCTGAATCAAGCATTGCAAGGGATCAAGCTCCAGGAGAAGGTAATGATTCTATAAACATTAGAATTCTTAAGGATCATCCTTTAAAAAATGTCATTGGTAGCTTAAATGACCCACCTAGAACAATGTCACATTTTAGAATTATGGAAGAATTAGATCAACTTGCTCTTGTCTCCCAGATTGAACCCAAGAATGTTGATGAAGCATTAAAAGATGAAAACTGGATAAATTCAATACAAGATGAGTTAAACTAGTTTGAAAGAAATAAAGTTTGGCATCTTGTTCCTAGACCTTCATCACAATCTGTCATTGGCACTAAATGGGTCTTTAGGAACAAACTAAGTGAGGATGGTAAGATAATAAGAAATAAGGCTAGATTGGTGGTTCAAGGATATAATCAAGAGTTTGGGGTAGACTTTGATGAATCTTATGCCCCAGTTGCTAGACTCGAAGCCATTAGAATTTTACTTGCCTTTGCATACTCTCTTAGAATAAAGATGTTCGAAATGGATGTGAAAAGTACTTTCTTGAATGGCTTGATCAAAGAAGAAGTCTATGTTGAGTAGCCCCCTGGCTTTGAAAATTCTAACCATGTAGATTTTGTATACAAGCTAGATAGGGCATTTTATGGACTTAAGCAAGCACCAAGAGCTTGGTATAAGAGACTAAGCTCGTTCCTCATTGAAAAAAGGTACACACGAGATAAGGTAGATCAAACACTTTTCACCAAGAAGCAAGGGAAGAACATCTTGATTGTTCAAATTTATGTTGATGATATTGTGTTTGGTTCTACTAAATCTAAAATCTGTGAGGAATTTACTAACCTGATGACTAGCGAATTTGAGATGAGCCTAATGAGAGAACTCCAATTCTTTCTCGGTTTGCAGGTCAACCAAGGACAAGATGGTTGCATCATAAGTCAAGCCAAATACATCAAGGAGCTATTGAAAAGATTTGACATGACGAACAGCAAAATCATTGCAACTCTGACGTGATCGTCAGTTCGAGATTCAAGATTCATGGTTGAACCAGATGGGATCGGCAAGCGGCTTCAACAAAATTATCAAATAAATATTTATGTTAATTGGGCCACATGTATAGGCCTAATATGTGTGTTTTCTTTTTATAGGATTTGAGCTATATCCATGAAAGAGTCTTTTTTTTAGTAGTGTCTTTTAATCTTCCAATTAGAGGTATAATGAGTGTTAGGTATTAGTTGAAGTTTTAATGAGTTGTCTTTCGGTCTCCTTGTGGAGTCTATAAAAAGAGTCATGTAACCTTTATTTTAAGCAATGAAATGAAGTTAAATTTTTGGAAAGATGGGGAAACCCCACTCTCACTACCCCTATCTCTCTCCCCTCCTTTCTCTCCCACGTTACCTCCTCTCTCTCCCACCAAACTTCCCACTTTGCTGGCGGCCTCTCTCTAGCCCTCTCTTGCCTCTCCCTCTCCCCCCCTATCTACCTTCTCTTCTCCCTCTCAATCTTTCTGTAACCCCCCTAGCCGTCGGCCTTCCCTTCCTCCTCCCCCCCTCCCGTTGCTTCTCCTTTTCATCCATGGTTTGGCCAAGCTACCCCACCCCCTTCCTCCGGCCCTCAACCCCACTCTCTCTAGCTATTTACCCCTCCCTTTTCTCCCCTACGTCTCCATTTCTTCTCCCCCCCTCCCCTCTAAATTCTTCTGCACGGCCATTCTCCTGCTACCGGAACAGGGCCACAGCCTCCGGTTCTCCTGCCCCCGCCTTCACAACCCTCTCTCTCTCTCTAAACCGCGGGCTTCTCCATTCTTCCCTCTCTCTTCCCCCATCTCCCCTCCTACACTCTCCCACTCCTCTCTCCTAGGGGTGCGACGCCCCTCTCTCTCCCTCTCCCCCCTGCTGGGTGCGACACCCAGATCATCCCCTCCCTTCCCTCCTACTGCTCCTCCTCTCCCTATCTCTCTTAGCCTTTCCCTCCAGACGGCTTCCCCCCCCTCTCTACCACTCTCGCATCCACCCATGTAGCCGCCCTCCGCCAGCCAACCTCTCTTCTCTCCTCTGCGTACACCCACTCACACATAACACCAACCCCATGCTCTCTTTCCACCCTCTCCCTCACTCTCTCAAATCCCGCATGCGATCCCCTGTTTGAAACAGGGGCACCGCAGGTGCCTCCTACCCCCTTCCCCCCCTTCTTCTCATTCCCCCACTCCTCTCTTCCTCTGCTCATCTGAAAATCCAACTTCCCATCGCCATCCACCAGCCTTGCCCTCACCACGCTAGCTTCCAGAGACCGCCAACTCCCGCCAGCGCAGTAGCAGTGAAGCGTGCGCCTACTCCCCTCGCCATGGTCCTTTCATGCAACGTCGACGGGGCGAACTCCTTCGTCTCCCGCTGCAGTCCCTGCATGCAGCCTCGCCGTTGCCACTGACCCCTCCACTGCATGCAACATCGTCGCTTCCACCGTCCACCAACACAGCCACAGTCATCCTCATTCCTAGCCCCCCTACGGTTCCCCCTCTCCACGACACAGCATGCAATTCGCCACCTTCGCACCGAACTCACCACCGCCAAGATCCCATTGCCATGCATGAGAGCCTCCCTAAATAGGGTCCCATTTTCTTCATCGATCCCGCAGGCTACGGAACGAAGGAGTTGCGAACACGTCGAGCAAGCCCGGCCATCTTTGAGTCTGGGCACGATGCTCGCCCTACCATGATAGCAGCCTCGTTCGAGCACGGCGAGCACATAAGGCATCGCATCGTGCTGCCTTCCTACCGTACAGAACGAGAAGCTTCCCCACGCCACCCAGAGCGACCCTCGCAGAGCTGGAAGCCGTCCAAGTGTGACGGTAGTCATCTCCTCTGAGCAAACCCCTCATCCCTCCAGCCATGAACCCCCCGCCGTCCTGCTACTTCGTGAAGCAAGGAGGTAAGGCGAGCACCTCAGACCAGACATGCACGTAGCTGTTGCCGCCATACAACCGGCTCCCTCCTACTGGGCCCTCTTCTCAGAGGGCAGCTACAATTTCAGTTTGGATGTCCACAGCGAGAGAGAGAGCTCATAACAGAGCACCGTTTGGTGCGTCTGTCCCATCAAGGTCGGAAGGATTGGTCGACCCCATGACTGGTCAGAAGACTGACCGGACATTCCCATCATCCGTCGTCGTAGCACCTCCCCACCGTGGAGCCCGCTGCCCAGCCAGCATCCCTCTCTCCCTGTGCTTTCTCACTGTAATATCAGTATTACTTGGTTTGAGCCTCATCCTCGAATGAGCATTATGGACCCCGTTCTAATCAGGGAGGTTCTGTCTAACAAGTGTGATCACTTTGGAAAGCCAAGATCAGATCCTGTTGCATAGTATATGGACACGGGTCTTGCAAGATATGATGAGAATAGTGGGCAATGCACAGGAGAATTATCAATCCGGCATGCCTTTCATGAAGAGAAATTGAAGCTCATGTTGCCAGTAGTCTTCGCTTGCTATACTGAGCTAGTGAGCAGATGAGAGAAGTTGTATGACCAGAGGGATCATGTGATCCTATGCAAATCCAAGATTCACGTCGTCGGCGCTATCCACTGCATCGTCACCATCATACACCACTCCAGCATGGCAGCACCTCTACGAGCCACTCATCCCCTCCATCAACATCCTCTGAGAAGCAGCTGCAAAGAAATCCCGCTGTGGCATGATCGCCTCTGGCAGGGCATTGTTATCGAAGTCAAGCTATCCACACCAGTGGCCAGTGGCAGGTGCACCGTTGGGAACTACCCTTCCACTTAAAGTGGCAGAGTTCGCTGGAAAAGATATCACAAGGCTGTACCGGCGATCTCCAGTAGTGTAGCTTTTAAGTAAGGCCTTGAAAGCTAAATTGGTTTGAGAAAGAGTTAACAAATGAGTATGCAGCAAAGGTGGTGAAAAAAAATTAGAAAAAAAATGGAAAGATGAGAAAATCTCAGACTCGGAAGATCGTCTCACATCAAATGGTATCAGAGCTTAGGGAATCGGGCTGTTCCATCAGACCGGGATCCTGAGCTACGAGGTTCGAGGTCGAACCTCCTCCAAGCAGAGGGGTTTGATGGGATCGTCGGTTCGAGATTCAAGATTCATGGTTGAACCTGACGGGATCGGCAAGCGGCTTCAACAAAATTATCAAATAAATATTTATGTTAATTGGGCCACATGTATAGGCCTAATATGTGTGTTTTCTTTTTATAGGATTTGAGCTATATCCATGAAAGAGTCTTTTTTCTAATAGTGTCTTTTAATCTTCCAATTAGAGGTATAATGAGTGTTAGGTATTAGTTGAAGTTTTAATGAGTTATCTTTCGGTCTCCTTGTGGAGTCTATAAAAAGAGTCCTGTAACCTTTATTTTAAGCAATGAAATGAAGTTAAATTTTTGGAAAGATGGGGAAACCCCACTCTCACTACCCCTATCTCTCTCCCCTCGTTTCTCTCCCACGTTACCTCCTCTCTCTCCCACAAAACTTCCCACTTCGCAGGCGGCCTCTCTCTAGCCCTCTCTTGCCTCTCCCTCTCCCCCCCCTATCTGCCTTCTCTTCTCCCTCTCAATCTCCCTGTAACCCCCCTGGCCGCCGGCCTTCCCTTCCTCCTCCCCCCCTCCCGTTGCTTCTCCTTTTCATCCATGGTTTGGCCAAGCTACCCCACCCCCTTCCTCCGGCCCTCAACCCCACTCTCTCTATCTATTTACCCCTCCCTTTTCTCCCCTACGTCTCCATTTCTTCTCCCCCCCTCCCCTCTAACTTCTTCTGCACGGCCATTCTCTTGCTACCGGAACAGGGCCACAGCCTCCGGCTCTCCTGCCCCCCCACCTTCACAACCCCCCCTCTCTCTCTCTAAACCGCGGGCTTCTCCATTCTTCCCTCCCTCTTCCCCCATCTCCCCTCCTACACTCTCCCTCTCCTCTCTCCTAGGGGTGCGACGCCCCTCTCTCTCCCTCTCCCCCCTGCTGGGTGCGACGCCCAGATCGTCCCCTCCCTTCCCTCGTACTGCTCCTCCTCTCCCTATCTCTCTTAGCCTTTCCCCCCAGACGGCTTCCCCTCCCTCTCTACCACTCCCGCATCCACCCATGTAGCCGCCCTCCGCCAGCCAACCTCTCTTCTCTCCTCTGCGTACACCCACACACACATAACACCAGCCCCATGCTCTCTTTCCTCCCTCTCCCTCACTCTCTCAAATCCCGCATGCGATCCCCTGTTTGAAACAGGGGCACCGCAGGTGCCTCCTACCCCCTTCCCCCCCCCTTCTTCTCATTCCCCCACTCCTCTCTTCCTCTGCTCATCTGAAAACCCAACTTCCCATCGCCATCCACCAGCCTTGCCCACACCACGCTAGCTTCCAGAGACGGCCAACTCCTGCCAGCACAGTAGCAGTGAAGCGTGCGCCTACTCCCCTCGCCATGGTCCTTTCATGCAACGTCGACGGGGCGAACTCCTTCGTCTTCCGCTGCAGTCCCTGCATGCAGCCTCGTCCTTGCCACTGACCCCTCCACTACATGCAACCTCGCCGCTTCCACCGTCCACCAACATAGCCACACTCATCCTCATTCCTAGCCCCCCTACGGTTCCCCCTCTCCACCACACAGCATGCAATTCGCCACCATCGCACCCAACTCACCACCTCGAAGCTCCCATCGCCATGCATGAGAGCCTCCCTAAACAGGGTCCCATTTTCTTCATCGATCCCGCAGGCTACGGAACGAAGGAGTGGCGAACACGTCGAGCAAGCCCGGCCATCTCCGAGTCTGGGCACGGTGCTCGCCCTACCATGATAGCAGCCTCGTTCGAGCACGGCGAGCAAAAGGCATCGCACCGTGCTGCCTTCCTGCCGTACAGAATGAGAAGATTCCCCACGCCACCCAGAGCAACCCTCGCAGAGCTGGAAGCCGTCCAAGTGTGACGGCAGTCGTCTCCTCTGAGCAAACCCCTCATCCCTCCTGCCATGAACCACCCACCGTCCTGCTACTTCGTGAAGCAAGGAGGTAAGGCGAGCACCTCAGACCAGACATGCACGTAGCTGTTGCTGCCATACAACCGGCTCCCTCCTGCTTGGCCCTCTTCTCAGAGGGCAGCTACAATTTCAGTTTGGATGTCCACAGCGAGAGAGAGAGCTCATAACAGAGCACCATTTGGTGCGTCTGTCCCATCAAGGTCGGAAGGATTGGTCGACCCCATGACTGGTCAGAAGACTGACCGGACATTCCCATCATCCGTCGTCGCAGCACCTCCCCACCGTGGAGCCCGCTGCCCAGCCAGCATCCCTCTCTCCCTGTGCTTTCTCACCGTAATATCAGTATTACTTAGTTTGAGCCTCATCCTCGAATGAGCATTATGGACCCCGTTCTAATCAGGGAGGTTCTGTCTAACAAGTGTGATCACTTTGGAAAGCCAAGATCATATCCTGTTGCATAGTATATGGACACGGGTCTTGCAAGATATGATGGAGAATAGTGGGCAATGCACAGGAGAATTATCAATCCGGCATGCCTTTCATGGAGAGAAATTGAAGCTCATGTTGCCAGTAGTCTTCGCTTGCTATACTGAGCTAGTGAGCAGATGAGAGAAGTTGTATGACTAGAGGGATCATGTGATCCTATGCAAATCCGAGATTCACGTCGTCGGCGCTATACACTGCATCGTCACCATCATACACCACTCCAGCATGGCAGCACCTCTACGAGCCACGCATCCCCTCCATCAACATCCTCTGAGAAGCAGCTGCAAAGAAAGCCCGCTGCGACATGATCGCCTCTGGCAGGGCATTGTTATCGAAGTCAAGCTATCCACACCAGTGGCCAGTGGCAGGTGCACCGTTGGGAACTACCCTTCCACTTGAAGTGGCAGAGTTCGCTGGAAAAGATATCACAAGGCTTTATCGGCGATCTCCACTAGTGTAGCTTTTAAGTAAGGCCTTGAAAGCTAAATTGATTTGAGAAAGAGTTAACAAATGAGTATGCAGCAAAGGTGGTGAAAAAAAATTAGAAAAAAAATGGAATGATGAGAAAATCTCGGACTCGGAAGATCGTCTCACATCAAACTCCTTTGAGCACCACAACATCACTGGATTCAGATGAAAATGGTAAATTAGTGGATGCAAAGACTTATAGAGGTATGATCGGCTCTTTGCTTTACTTGACTACATCCCGACCAGATATCCAATTTAGTGTATGCCTTTGTGCTAGATTTCAAGCTAGTCCTAGAGAATCTCACTTGACTGCCGTCAAACATATCCTTAGATATCTTGCCGGCACTCAAGATTTGGGATTGTGGTATCCGTCATCATGTGACTTATCTCTTATATCTTATTCTGATGTAGACTATGCTGGATGCAAGCTGGATCGTAAGAGTACTAGTGGCTATTGCTAGTTTCTAGGCTGGTGTTTAGTTTTTTAGGCCTCCAAGAAACAACACTCGGTTGCCCTCTCAACCGCAGAGGCAGAATATGTTGCTGCGAGGAGCTGTGGCACCCAAGTGTTGTGGATTAAACACCAACTCCAAGACTACCTAGTGGATCTTGGTTGTGTCCCGATTCTGTGTGATAACACTAGTGCTATCAACCTTACAAAAAATCCAGTCCAGCACTCTAGGACTAAGCATATTGAGATTAGGCATCACTTCATTAGAGATGAGGTCGTTAAGAAAAATTTTGAACTACATTTTGTTGATACTCTAAATCAAATTGCTGATATTTTCAGCAAGCCCTTGTGTAATGACAGGTTTTCAACACTCAGAAGGGAGCTTGGTCTTTGCCGACCTCAGTCCAATAAAAATTGAAATGATGACTTTGTTCAATTTAGTTTTGTGTTTTTGATTGGTGTCCATGCATTGTTTATATGTAAATATGTCATTTTGCATATGGTGTAGCATTGCATGTAGTCATGATGCATAATAAAATTGAATTCATGTTCATAATGTATTGCATGGTTTGTGTAGCATCCTTCTTGCATGGCCATGGTATATTAAATGTTGATGTATGGAAAGGCAGGTAATGCTTGCCTAGAAGCACTCAATATGCGTGAGGTTTTACCTCCGCCAAGTACCATGCGTCACTGTCGCATATAGGCCATATAGTAAGGGGGAGTTGTCTCTTTGCAGCATTCATGCATGTGTTTCATCTTCATTCTGTTGTATTTAATAAGTGTACAACCATGTGTTGGGTCATGCATTTCATGTCTGTCAAATTCATGTTTGAACAGGTCAACCCCTGCATGGTTCTAGTCAACCTCTCCTTGACATTCGTCATTCCACTTGATTGCAAACATAACTCCTTGAGTGCATTAACTGCATATCCTTAGGGGGAGTCCTTCTGCTATTCTTACTCTCTTGCAATCTGAACTTCATGGCTTATAGTCTGAATATGAGATCATGAGACCGACAGAACTACGGTGTAAGAGCTTTCTATTATATGCCCTGATGATTGGTCATCCAATGAAAATGGCTCAGATTTAATGATTTCCTTGAAGTTCGAAAATGTTTATTCTGAAATCATCTATGTTCTGTGGTTTTAATAGACATTAACTAGTGATTGCATATTGTGCTTTGCATGACTATCCTGAAATCTAAAAATTCAAACGTCATGATAATTTTGGTGATACTCTAGAGCTTAGTATTGTTTCTAAACATCTTGATGAGCTGGAATTCTTGAAAATGAATTTGACAGAGCAATGATATTTTTGCACGGAGAAATTTGTCACGTCATCAAATCAAGTGACGAATGATATGTCATGATGTGCCCATGTTATCTCTGTCTTAATTATATTTAGACTCTAGGCAGAGCACTAGCATAATTACTGAGAAATATATCTTCTCATCACAGAAATGAGATTGGATATGTCATGACGTGACTTTGCTATCTCTGTTCATTCTGCAGCATAACCGTCAGTCTTGCCAAATACCTAAGGATACTGGCGTCTAAACAACGTGTATTCTTACGGCTAGGAGGCATGTACTAGACTTGATTGCTCGTAAAATATGAGTCATGTGCCATCAAATTCAAAAGATATTAAAAATCAAATTTGTTGAACTCATCAAATTCCATGCTTTAGTCATGATTGTTTAGCCTCAATACTAGTTTTTATGTTATTCCCTTTGTAGTTATTGAATATGGATATATAAGACAAGGGAAGGTTAAACACTGCCATGATATGCACTTTTAGTTCATTTCTATTACAACATGGATGTAGATGCTTTTCGAACTCTGTTGATGATCTCGGATTTCATTAGCTTTGAACCATATATGGTGCTCGCGGTATGTTTCAGGTTTGCATATAATGACTTGCTCTCCACTCTCATTCACCAATGGTCTCTCAGACATTAGTCACCTTCTATATCTTATCGCTCCTTTTTGCTACTGTCAAAGGGGGAGAAAATGTTATGTTGTCAGTCCTTTAATACCTTTGTCCGTCCTTTATGCGACCTTTGTGAGTTGTCAAAGGAGGAGAGTGAATTGTGGATGGGAGAGAGTCCATGGGGGAGAGAACCTTGTAAGCTTTGAGTCTGCATATGTGATAGAGGTTTGTGCATAGCTTTCACATGCTTTGATCATCCATGCATACATATCCGCATTCACATTCTTTCACTATCATGGATCTTGAGCTGCACATGTCGCATATGTCATAAACTTTGACATTTTGGATATTCCTGCCACATAATGACTCACCGTGTTGGCATCATCAAAAAGGAGGAGAATGTTGTGCCCCTGTGATCATTTGAGTCTTCCTGTGGTTTGGGTCATTCGACATCGTCTTGTAGTCATTTGAGTTATTGGATATTCTTGGTTTTGATAATAGCTAAACACTATAAGTCATTATTGTTTTAACTCTCATATGACTGGCATACGTGATGTTTTGTTCATAACAGATATGCTAATGAATTGCCAAGGAATGAAGTGGAGATGGAAAATGTGAAAGCTCAATGTTGTGCCCTCGCACGCGGATCGACCTATGCGGTCAGGTCGCGGGGATGCCACAGAACAAAAATTTGATTATAGGAGCGATATAATCAACAGAAATCTTCAAGACTGTCAAGGCTGATGCCACAGACATGAACGGGCTACTAAAGGAGTCAAGTGATGGAGCTAAAGCAGTTAACAGACCGACCCGGAAAAGCCCGGGGTCTACACAACTGGCAGTCGACCGCCAACACAGGGGCGGTCGACCGCCCCATCCAGCAGCTCCCAGTCTGCACGAGTCTCAATGCCGATCGACCGCCAGCCCAGTAGCAGTCGACCGAAATTTCCAGGAACCGCCCGTTTGCAGGTTTCTCAGTAGCGGTCGACCGCCAGAAGCTGCAGGTCGATCGCCAGCCCCGAGCCTTCAATGTTGACTTTGTTTTCAACTTCGAGAAGAGCCCCTTTTCTTGTATTTGTTTAACCCCAAAGTCACCCAATCTTCCATAGATTGTGGATCTGGTCTGGGGGATGTCTAAGGACCATTCAAAGGTTATAAAACACATGCAAGAGGGTTAGAAACCCTAGTTGATCATTTGTGAATCCAAGGGAGATCAAAGGAGGCTACATTGGTGAGAGGAGTTCGAGTACTGTAGACGTGAACAGTACTCCGGGAAGAAGTTCTTCATCAAATCCTCAAGTGATTCAAGCTACTTGAAGAGAAGATCAAGCCCAAGCCAAGAGAAGATAAAGCTGCATCCTTCATCCTCTTCATCATCTCAAGGGTGATCTAAACTGCATCCTCAAACCTCTTCATCAACTCAAAAAGATCAAAAGGAAGATCCAAGCTACAACTATAGTTATCCTCATCAACTAGAAGAGAGTCAAGGAAGATCGTCTCTCAAGGAAGAAGACACCATCGAAGCATCACATTCAAGCTCCTGCAACTCAGACAAGATCTTTCTACTTTGAGCATATTCTATATCTTGTTTGAGTGATTTCGTATTTGTTATCTTTTCATTTCTTTCAAATAATTGAAACTGAAGATCGTCCTTACTGGTGGTTAGTAGGAAGGCAATCGGAAGTTGTCCGGTCTGCAGTGTTGACATCCCTACTGGTGGTTAGTAGGAAGGCAATCGGTGGTCTTTCCGATTTGCGGTTCAGTGCATGGCACTAGTGGAGGATCACCGGATTTGGTGAGGGGTGGACGTAGGACTGGGGATTCAGTCTGAACCACCTTAAAATCCTTTGTGTTGTGGTTTGTTTATGTGATTGCTTCGCTCTAGATGCATGCTTAGGTTCAATCTCTATATTACGTAATCATGTCGCTAAGCAAATCGTTGTGTCCTTCGGTAAGTTAGTTATATTCCGCTGCAATTTATTTTATCTAGCTATATAGAGGGTTGCATTGCGAAAAGAGGGGCTGATCTATTCACCCCTCCCCTCTAGATCCGTTGTCCACTACTCAACAGACCCAAGATAGCCTTGAACATATGGTCGATGTCCAGCACATAGAATTCAACCGGCATAGTGAGAGGCCCAAGCTCAGCCTGAATGGTGACCACCCTATGACATGCCCTTCGAGAATTGTCATATGCAACTATGGTGGTCGGGGTTGGCCGTAATAGTTCCTCTGATAAATTACAGGCACGGAGAGTACTGAGCGGGAAAACATTAATAGATGCCCATGTATCAACTAAAGCTGTATCAATACTCACTTTGTTTAGGATTATTGAAATGCATAATGGCATCTATTGAGCTTCTGGAGGTGCTAGCTCGGTCTCGGAGAATGTAATTGCTGGCCCCTTTAAGATTGTAGCCAAAGCTGTCGGTAGACTATCAACTGCCATATCTTCGCTCACCATCACTTTTTGAAGGAAATTTCTTAACGCATCTTGGTGAAGTGTAGACCTTTTTATCAACTCTAGCACCGATATTTTGGCGGGCACCCTGTCTAGGTGATGCAATAGATCATATTGGGTACCTACCAGTGGCTCGGCTTCTTCTTAATCAGTAGCCGGTTATGAAGACTGAGGATTGGGTGCAGGTGCACCAGTGGAAGGGTAATTCCTATGAAACAAACGACCGCTTCGCAGGGCTTGTGGGCCGGCACGGTCTCAGATGGGCTTAAAATAAGCGACTTAATGGGCCCGGTGGGGTGAATGAGTGGTGCGGGGGAAGGTGTAGTGGAGATGATGGGAGTAGTAGGGATGACAGGTTGCGGAGGAAGGATGACAGGTGGAGGGTTAGGTGCAGGCGCGGTGATGATGGACGCGGGCACTAACGTGGAGAGCGGTGTGGGCAGAGGCATAGTGATGATGGTGGGGGTGACGAGCTGTGGACGAGGTGGAAGCGCGGGTGGAGGTGTCGGGAGCGGAGTGGAGATAAGTGGAGTAACGGTAGTAGTCGATGGAGGGATGAATGGTCTGGTGGGCAGAGGAAGGCTCTGATGGTTGGGCATAAGGATGGTAGGGGTAGAAGTTGAAGCACGGTGGTGGTGGTTATGGTGGAGGGCCATTATCTGCTGAGTAGAACCATCATCATCATATGACCACTCGACGTCAGGGGCCGGGGGTTGAACTAAATTAACTTGAGCCGGTGCCGGTGGCTGAGGCTACGAAGCGGGAGGATGGTTTGGAATGGGGTTTTGATGAATCTCCAGGTCTTGAACTGGCAGCGACTGCTGTGGTGGCTACTGCTGTGGTGGCGATGCTTGTTGCTGCTGCACTTGCTGCCTCTGCGGCTGCCTTCTCTTCTCTTTGATTTTAACAATGGCCTTGTGCATCTCTGAACTGAAAACAACTTTCAATTGTATGGCCAGGCTGCCTGTGGAACATGCAATATTTTGACTGATCAACGGCCAGGTTCCAATTGGGCCGTTCCGGAGGAAGTTGAATGGCATTGATAGACATGAGAGCCGAGAATATGTCAGTGAGGGACTCGGGCAAAGGAGGATATTGGGCTCTCTTCGGGCTTGGGCGCTTATTGTTGTTATTGGTGTAGCCGTTGGGGGGAGGAACATTGTGGTATTATGGGGGTTGCGGAGGTTGTTGCGGAGCAGGGAATATAGTTTGTGGAGCGGCGAAGGTAGGGTGAGGATTTTATGGAGAGGAGAAAGCATGTTGGGCGTTTTGTGGCGTGGAGAACTGGGGATTGCGGGGGTTTTATGGAAAGCGAAATGGTGCGGATTGAAAAGGGAATGTAACAGCTTACACCTGCTCATTTGTTTGGACTCCCTCGATAACAGGCCCTTGAGGTTTCTTGTGATATTTAGGCTTTTGGGATTCAAAAAGCGAGTGGATTGGGGAGTCCTTGAACTAGGTTTGAAAAAAGTGCGCCCGGCTATATAGTTGATGCATATTCGATATGTCATTCATAGCTAGGATGTTGCCAAAAGTTGGGGTAGCATTTGAAATGAGCAACTTAACCTTCTCTTCCTCAAGAAGGTGACCCGGCACGCGGGTGGCCATCTGCCTCCATCTGTCAGCATAGGTAGCAAATTCCTCACCTGGCTTCATTTTCTCGGCCACTAAATATGTGAAGGAATATTATGGGCCGACCCGGTCTTGGAACCGCTGATTGAACTTCTCTTTTACTACCTTAAAACTCTCGGCATCCTCGAGTGGTAAGGCATAGAACCACTCCAAGGTAACTCCATCTAGTGATCGGAGGAACAAATATGCCATAAGGCGATCATCATATTGGAACTACGCCGATTCATACATAAAGTCCCTCACATGAATGAAGGGATTGCTATTCTCGTCATATTTGCGGTAAGTGGGATGCTCGGATTGAAGAGGGAATCGGATGTTATGGAAGCTAGGAACTGGAACATCCGCTAAAGATTGTGGGCCAACCCGCTTTTGGAGAAAGTCGAGTTGTTGTTGCATGGCGGCCCATTTATCAATAAGGTCTTGTTCCCTAGATGGTGCGGGTAAAGCAAGAGGAGTGGGCTCAAAGTGTGGAGCCGAAGGATAGGTAGCTTAGAGAGGGGGAGGCCTATAAGAATAATATTGGGCCGAAGAATGACCCAAATTGCCATGGACTTGGGCCGCCCCCTGCTGAGGGCGCGTGAAATTAGATGGGCCAACAAGAACTTGCGGCACTGAAGGGATAGCCCAATAAGAATCCGCCTGGATAGAAGAAGGGAGGGTGGTCTTCCCTTTGTCAAGAACTTGTTAGGCTGAACCCGAAGATTGGCCCGTTTCCATGCTAGAGAATTGAATGGTCCTAGGCCGGACCGGAGTGAGATCAATCGAGATGGGCTGAACAGCGGGCCCATCAATTCTTGGTTGAACAATGGAAGCATTGGACAGACCTTGAGCAATCGTGGGAGATGGGGCATTGGACCCCTGCGTGGCTTGATAGACAGCTTGAAGTTGGGCCGGATCCAACCGGGCCATCATTTGAAGGACATGATTGGCGAAATTGGGCGAAGAGAGGGGATTGGTGGGCTGCACGCCCTCCATAGGGATGGAAGATGGAGGAAGGGTAGACCATTCTCCAGATTGGAAAGAGATGACACGAGAGGGGTCTTCTAGAAGCCCTTGAGGAAGAGACTCCTCTTGGGAATGGGGAAGATCAAAGGAAGACATGGTAGACTCGAATAAAGGATTGAAATAGAAGGTAGAAAAGGAATTACCTGTGGACGCACTTTTCGACCCGCTCATTTGTTTGTTCTTTAAGTAGGTTTATTCGGTGGGTTTATTCGTTTATTAAGTGCGTGGGCGTGCCAGTCACAAAGTGACGATTTATTGTACGCTCGATCTGACTAATCAGATGATTGTGTACTTCGTGTCGGGACCAAAACCCGCCGCGCCGTAAAGGTCACGACATCATTTACATCCCCTCAGAGAGGGGAACACCCTTGATTAATCGCTAGAAATCAGGGCCTCATGGCCAGGAAACTATATTGAGAGAAACAAGTCGATAGCGGTCTCGAATCAGTCGGAAAGCCCGATGTCTAGGGAAGCAAGCATTCGAAATATGTCTGTCACTCAAGGGACCATTTTGATATTCAGACGAGCGTCCGGCTTCCGAAAATCATGATCATCACAGGGAAAACCAGAGCATATGTATGCCGGGGTACGGAAAATTTATTGTTCAAAGGGACGGGAAACGTTCAGTTAAATCCCGGTTAGAGCGGTCGGAAACCAATAAGTTTGTCGGCCCGGTGCATGATCAAGCTACGACCATACTGCGGTGGGCCCCCCGCGGTCGAAGTCGGGCTCGCGTGGGCATCGTTAATATTTTTGGTTCCAAGGGGGTAACGGGAGGATGTCCTGGGACCAGATCTGAGAACCAATATGCGTTCGAAGAGAGCGGGCTATAGGCCGAGGATATGGGTCAGACAATGACCATGATCGGGGGCGGACCCGAGGTCTAAGCATGGCCCACGGAGGTCTTATTGATATTCCCATGCAAAAGGTCCGGGGATGACAAGAGCCTTCTCGTCCCATTCAGATTTTGTCGGTCACTCATGGACCACTTTATGTTCGGACAAAGGTCCGTGTTTGTAGCGTAAGAGACGCTGAAAAACCATACAAATACCTACCGTGAGTACGGCAAGTTTAATGTAAATGCGGGATCAGATCCTGGTATATATATGTCGGTCCCTAACGGACCATTCACTGTTCGGACGAGAGTCTGCATTTGAAGCATCGAAGACGATGACAAAGCCGTACGGATGTCTACCGTATATACGGCAAGTTTAATGTGGATGCGGGATTGGATCCCGGTAGAAGCGGGTCAGGCAAATGAGCTATTGGCCCGAGAGGTGTTCGGATCATGACCATATCGAGGATTCCTAGGTCCACGTCTGATGCCATGGGGCATCATTGATTTTCTCTCCACACGTAGTCCGGAGGAGCGAGTTGTTAGGATTGGAGCCCGAGCTCGACAACGTGCGCCCTCACACGTAGATCGACCTGCGCGGTCACCTTCTTTCTTTCAGGCATGCCGGATTAAGGGGATACAAGGAGAGGAGAGGGAGCACCGGAATAAGGCAACAACGAGCATGCCGGAATAGGCTCAAGAAGAGGAGGCGCACTGGTTTAATGGGTATTAAAGGGGGGGCGCGCCGGTTATGGTATTACAAGGGGGCGCGCCGGATTAGCCAAGAACAGGAGGGCGCGCAAGATTGAGGCTCAAGGGTGCACACTATTCATTTCAGGAGTTTGAAGATGGTTTTGAGTGTAATGTTATTCCGACGCGAGGGGGTAGCGCGCTGAATTAGCCCGCGCCGGATTATGAGCGCGCCCGAATAGCTTCCGTGAGGGTTTTCTTTCGTTCTTTTATGCTCTGTTCCTTCTTTTTGCTTTTGTTCTTATTCCTTCAACCTATAGATTGACGTTTTGATTGGTTTATTCACTTAATTGATGGATTAAGTTGATAGAGAAGGAGGTTAAAGCATTTTAATCATTTATTAAGGTGAACGAGCATGAAGATTGAATGTTTTATTTGAGGGTTTATGCAGGAACTCAGAGATTCAGTCGTGATCAGGGGCTTTAAGCATATGCTGTTCTTATCTTCGGACAACTTAGTTTGTTCGCTTGTTCTTAAGTGTTCTTGGCCTAGCGAAATTTGGGCAGCATCTCCCCCGGACTAAAGCTTGCCAGAGAAAAATGGGGAACACCAAATGGATTGCTCCGGGGTGAACCTCAAAACTCAGAGTGAGGCCTCCGTTAACCCATAAGTGTGTGTGGAGACTCGAGGACCAGCCTTCAAGAGTTCCAGTAGCTTACAGGTGGTGATTTCATGAAGCGGGACAAATGTATGTCACGGGGCCATGAATGTTCATCCCCTGACGGACTCCTTCGAAGGCCACGCTATGGAGAAGAAAGCTTCGAAGGGCCCTGGATGAGTAGAAGATGAAATAGGGAAAGAAGAAGAAAGATAAAGAATCATGTTTGCCAAAAGGGCCGTCTGTTTATTCATCCACCAAAGGTGGAAAAATGGCTCAAACCCAAGATATTTCATCTCAAAAGAAGAGAAATACATTGCAGAGGGAGAAAAGGGAAAGAGATACATGGACGGGGGGGAACGGAGCACAATCTCTTCCTCCTCCGTGCTCACCTCTCGCTCTCACCCTCTCTTTCACCCTTTCCTTCACCTCTCCGACATGGACGGATGGAGTTTCCTTCTCTTCGGGTGGCCTTCTCTTCTTTCTTCAGTCGCCCTCCCGGGGATTCGAGAGAGATGCTCCGTGGAACAGGCGGAGTATATATAGAACGGGTTGCCCTTTCTTTGCTCGAACGGAAGAAAAACTCCCGCCACTTCATTCGTCTGCAGTTGCATCCAGTGGTTGGTGCTGTAAACTGTTGTTCGTCCGAGGACAGGACATTTACGGATTTGCCGGAAGATCTTATGTTGCTTCCACCGTCGATGCATGCCTTCGCCACTACGCTGTCGAACGGAGGTGGAGACACGGCTTGATAGCATTGAATGGTACGCCCTTTTGAGTTCGCGTCCGAAGTCGACAGGAGAACAGAGTATCGGGGCATGGATGGGATGGCATTTAAGTTAAACCAGCGCGGTGTTGTGCGCGCCGGATTAACAACATATAAAGGGGCGCGCTAGACTAGCATCATGTAAAGGGGCACGCCGGACTAGCATCATGTAAAGGGGCGCGCCGGATTAAGCATAAGCAAGGGGGGTGCCGGATTTGGTAGCATATGGGAGGGCACGCCGGTTTAAGGCCCGTATAAGGGCGTGCCGGTTTAAGTGAAAGCAATGTAGGCACGGCCGCGCCGGCTTAGGCCTCGTCTCGGCTTTGCGGCTTATTGGGACGGGCGCTTGCCCTCCCGTGTTGCTTTAATTGTGAACCTCCGAGTCCCAATTTAGGACTTCGGGTGATTCCCAGCACGTGCCGAACCTACGTTCGAATTCTCATGTTTTTTATGATTCGGCCCTCGGCACCGCCGACTGGGAAGCCGGGGCTATCTCTTCTGCCTGAGGGGCTTCTTTGTTGGGTGACGGAGCACCGAGGATATGTTCGTCCTGCTCGGATGGGGGTATGGAGTTTATTCGGCCTTCCCATCCTCGGCTTGCTCTCGAGTGTCGAGACGTACATGCCGTATGATCATCATTGACATTTTTCGACGTCCAAATTGCCCCTAGGTGATGATTCTAGAGATCGGAAGCAACTCCACATGCAACGGAAGACCTTAACAAAATGCAAACAACACAAACAACACACAATGAGAGACTAAAACAAAGGACTCCAAACTTTTATAAAAATAAAGAAAGGGACAAGAGACACTCAAAATCAACCAAGTTATAATGATGCACCAATTTTTTATGGCTTCTTCCTTTAGAACCTTAATGATTTGAATTTTGATATTCTCTGCAACAAGGTTCCTAATAGGAAGGGTATGATGGGATTTGGTTAACTCTAAGTGTGAACTCTCCTTCACTTATGCAACCTAGACACGGTGTGGTAAAGGTACAACCGGCCCGGCGTCCATGTGGGAATCCACGGCTCGCGGGGACTTATGGAGGTCCTTGATGTGATCTCCTAGTCGGCCCCAAGGAATATGGATACGAGAGGTTCACACACCAAGGTAGGAAAATGCAACTAAAGTATGAATATGAATGATCCTATCTGCACCGGGGTGCATGCAAATTCTAGCCTAAAAACTAGCAATCAAATATGCAACCAATGATGTAAATATGTATAACAAGCAAGGAGGAGACCAGATAGCACCCAAGCATGAAAATCACAGCAAAAACTGTAGAAATAACAACAACCTCGGGATGCGTACCTATGACTGAAGAGACGGTCTAATCTGGGACTGCCAGAGAGATAAGACGGCCTATTTTTGGGCCGCTTTTAAACCTAAGACGGCTAAACCTTAGACCGCCAGAGTGACCAGAGAGCATAAAACAACAAGAAAATAAACGAAAAATTTGAAGAAAACACAAGGGCAACTGGGTGAAATGAACAACAGCAGGTCAAACAGAGGCTCAAACACGATTGGCACTAGATGTCCCACCGTGATCGCCAAAAAATGGGGTTGTTGATGTTTCTTTCTTCTTTGATGATGATGATGATGTGAATATAGGGGTGAATGTGGTGGTATGAAAGAGATATGTGAGATATGTGAGTGTGTGAGCAAGTGAGTAACAACCTAACTCAAACAATCATCAAACCCGAAGCATGGCCATGTCATCAATTATTCATAAAGGAAAAAAAGAAAAACACACGGCGAGACATGGGGCAAAGGAGATAAAAGAAAAACACACACCGTAGGTGTGGAGCAAATGAAGTGAAGTGAAGAGCAATCAAGAGAACAATGATGAGCAAAACCCAACCAAAGAAGTGTGATCGCCGCCAAGGTAAATAAAATAGCAATGCTAAGCTAAATACCTTGGAAAGAGGAGGATGCAACACCCGCCCACGGGAGATGAAAACCAGAACTCTGCAACTTCAGACGGTCTAATATGAGGCTGCTAGAGAGAACGAAACGGCCTTATGATAAGCTGCCACAGATCCTCAAATGGTCAAACGTAGAGTCGCCAGAACGCACAGAACAGCAGATTGGGACTTGGATCTCCACCTCTCCCGGCCAGCCAGAAGAGTTGGGCCTCATGTTAGGAACCCTGTAGACCTGTAAAAGAACGTAGAAGCACAGAAAAATAACCCAAATTACCCCTTGGACACGTGTAGTAACTATAATGCAATTAAACTAAGTTGCATGCAAAAGGAAGGGTGAATACCTGGGAGGTTGGTTTTTTAACCCCTGTGGGGCGTGAAAAAGATGGGGAGATGTTTAAAAACTTGATTGAGATGCTAAGAACGTGGAAGAAGAAGAGGGGAATATGCTATGAATGCTATGAAGAGGGGAGAAACTAGAGAGATGAAAACAACACAATGAAACACTTGGAACTCAATACTCCCTGGACCGGAAGGCTTATGGACGTAGAAAGCACTTCTCCTTGATGGGTACTCGCTCCAGAACGCAGTAGCACCTCGATGTAAACTCCAGAAATAGGCCCTCAAACTCTAGGTTCGAATTGGAGAGATTCCAGCGAAAAAGTAGGATGAAACTTAGCAAACTCTTGAAGATAGTACTGCCAAGAGTCCATATAAACAAACGGAAGCTTCTAAGGATCACTATCGAGAGAGAAATCACCAAATCAAAACTCTACTTTGACCATGGCGTATCAGAGAAAAGATAGTTAATCAGGACTCTCTATCTCTTGTAACGGTCCTACGATAAACCGCCACAATTAATTAACGGCCCAAGAATAGACCACCACCCTTAGAAGATAAGGCCAACGGGTGAGATTTTCGTAATCATGATTCTAAAGCCAATAAATGGTCTAAAGTAGAACCGCCACAATGCCTCTAACGGCCATACGATAAATCGCCAGAGCTCAACAGATAACAAATGGATAAGACCAAGAAGAAAGACATCGGCTCTAGACTCTGGCATCAGCAAACGGTCTTAGTATAGGCCGCAAAACGTCATCAAACGCCCATATGATAGACCTCCAGAGACAATGGAGTGGCAAAATGAATGAAAGGCCCAATAAGCTTCGACCCACAGAAAATAAATAAGGAGCGAGACCCATCAAGGAGAATGACCCATGAAACAAGCCTCAAAACTGACCAAGATGGCTCAGTAAATGGCGTGTAACTCGGAGCATCATAAAGATAAATAAGGAGATGACCCAACTTATTGGTCATAAAACGGGTGTCAACAACACCACCATCCAATCCTACTACCATGTAGAGACTTTGGATGATCTCATCAAGGGGTTAGATTGGCAACTTGAGTTGACCGCCATCTTGTCCCTACGGACCGATCGACCTACAAGCCTTGGTCTCATGCACCTAAGTATCGGGTCTATCACCTCGGTTTGTACGATGGGTTGCTACACTAGTGATCTCCTTTTATTCCTCCCTACACCCGAGGAGCCTGACCCTGTTCACAATTTGGAGCTTGTGGTCTTGGATAGGAAGCCCAGCCAATTCATTGAGGTCAATGGTCCGTCCACTTTTATGGTAGGAGAAGACCCATTACACATTGGAGAACAACTCACATGGGCAATCCTAGAAGGGGAACAAACCAATCTGTGGCCCGCCATCCACGATCCCTTTGACCCCTTCCTACGGGAACTTGGGCACCCAAGTGACCCATCCACGTTCTTCGCCACCCACTACCTCCCACCCCCTATCACAATGCTTGCCCAAGCCCACCTCCTCCAAGGCCTGGATCTTATAAGGGAAGCCATGACTATGGACAACATGCACCTAGAGAACGAGGAAGCACCCCATCGCATGATTTCCACCATCTTGGACCCCTTTGATCCTTATGATTGGAAGCTTAAAGGTCAACCCGTATCCCTGCACATAGAGGTTGTCTTCGGGATAGGAATGCATGTGTCTTGGCATACTGCAACACTTGGTAGGATTAGTGAGTCAATCCATACCATATGTGTCACCCATACTTTGAACCTGAAGCATGATTGGCCCATATTTGGATGTAATGGCTCTTTTCATCATCTTCCACAAAATTAAACTTGTGCATCATTGGAACATACATGGATGTCCGTATCCCCCGACATTTGCCACACTCTTGCATGATAGAACCACCTTTGGATGCCCCGATCCTCCAACCTTCGGTAGGGAACCTATCCATGATAGGGCCACATTTGGATGCCCCGGCACTCCCATGTCCATCAAAGTCATTGATAAGCCAACAGATGATAGGTCCACGTTTGGTTGCCCCGGTCCACCCATAGACATCATGTGCCTCAATTCCATGACTCCTTTGCATTTCATACACTACAAGCACTTTGGTAAGGTCATCAAAAGCTCGAAAAGGCAGGTCAGTTCCCTTGAACGCCCCCAAGAGTTCCCTGAAGACGACTCTGGGATGGTGAGGATTAAGAGGCCCTTCACGAAGGTGTCCTCAATCATGAGAGTCAGAGGTAGCACACCCTTCAAGGTCTCGAGGAGTAATGATAATTGCGAGTGAGATCTTCCCATGGATCATAAAGTTACCATTATTGAGAACGCAGTAGACCTCGTGCCCCACACGGGCCACGCGATGGTACCTAGCAAGGACATTGAGCCTTATCCCCACCTTGCGAGTGAACCTAACCTTGAGGGATCCACAAATTCAGCCTTGAATACCTGGCGCGAGCGATATGACATGATACTAGATGAACAAGGCACCCTTACCAGGATAGGGCATGGGAGTGCTACCTCGTTGGGCGGAAGGACCAACCTCCAAGGTAGACCCTACTATAGCTCGGCGCGGAACTGGTAGATAGGCATTCATGGCGGTACACCTTTACTCGATGGAGTCGAGTTCTCCCCACCCGGGGGTATGATGAGGACATCCCGTGCCTCTCCATATTTTTTTTGAGTCCGAGAATGTAATTTTTATATTATTTTGAGTCTTATCTATGTAATTTTCCTTTTAATTGAGTCAATTAGCTAGGTTAATGGGTCATTAGGCTACTTTGATTAGCTATTGGGCTCAATTAGATGGGCTAGCCCATGGGCGCCCCCCCTTGGACCTAGTGGTCATTTAGTTAATTGCTAAGGGTATTTTGGTCATGGGAAAAGTAAGGAGCCTATAAATAGGACCCCTCCCATCTCATTTGGGACACACTTGGATGAAATTGGAATAGAAGGAATTCCCTTGGCTAATTTCTTCTCCCCTCTTGCCCTCTCTCTCTCTCTCCCTCTCTTTCTCTCTCCCTCTCTCTTTTCCTCTCCTCCTCAAGAAGGGGCGCCCCCCTCTCTCTCTCCTCCTCCCTCCACATCAAGGGCCCCACCCACCCCCCATTTTCAACCCTCCATAATTCCCACCCCCATTTTCAACCATCAATAACTTTAATCCTCCCCCATTTTTTTCACCACTCCCACCACCACCATAGAAATTCCCCCTCTCCCCAAGTCAATACTTGACTTCCCCATACAACCCCTGATAAGAACAATATGAAGTGATCTAGAAGGGGAGGGGATGAATAGATCACTGTTTTCGTAGATTTAAAAATTATTGCAGAGTATATTGCTAAACGGAGCTAACCTCGAGTTTTGACTATCGTAAAAGATGCAGTGCAGTTAATAGCTCAAGCAAATAGAAGGCATACCACAATATTATCACGATCAATCACACAAGGGCTCAGAGGATTTTAAGGTGGTTCGGTCCTTCAGACCTACATCCACCCCACACTCAACCTGAGTGTGGCTTCACTAAAGGCTGGGCAACACAGCTTGCCAAACAACTGCTGATACACAGCTTCCCAGGAGAACAACCTCTCCTCTTCCTCCTACCCGGAGGGAACCTCTAGCGATCAGCAGTCACTAGAACCCAGAGACTCACGTCTCTCTTCCTCTTTACCAAGAGGGAAACCCCACTAGTAGCAGCCCTGCTACTAGTGAACCAGAGGTCGAAGACCCCTCTTCCTCCCAACTCGGAGGGTACCTACAAGCAGCTCACCTGCTGCTTGCAAACCGGAGATTGACTCTCCCTACTCCTGATCTCACAGGAGGACCCCGACCTCAGTCCAGAGGATCGGAAACACAAACAATAACGGTTGAAGAAAGATAAGAACAAGAAACGAAAAATACGAACGAAGGAAATCAAAAATGCCAGACAATGGAAACAATGTAGCTCAATATAGAGCAATAGACTTCGGATTTGATCCGCAAGTCAGAACAATTCTTCTGAACACTCTTCTGCTCTCTTTCTATTTCTCTCTGCTATTCCTTTTTTTTTTTCTTTCTTTTCTTTTTCCTGGATCGAAGGGCTCTCTGTTTCCCTATTTTCTTCTATTCCTCTCTACTTCGATAACTTTCATCTGAGGACGAAGGATTCTATTTATAGCATCAACAGCAGATGGATAGGGCATGAAATGCGTGTGCCTCCCACGCTCGATCCAGAAGTATCCTGTCACGTGCCTTTATCAAATTGGTTCCTCTTGTCTCGGATCACGTGCAGCCCTGGAGTGTGGAATGTTCTTCCTCGGACCTGTAATGAGATTAAGTCCATTAATACGCTGCATGGCTATTAAGACCAAAACTGCATGAGGTATAGTAACAACAACACGACGTGACTATTTCTCGAGATGTCATAAGAACGACACGAGAAATTCTGTAACAGATCAGATATACAGAAGATAATGACACGAGGTGAGGTTATACGCAAGAGAGACACGAGGTTACGAATACAAAAACAACACGAGGACAATACGGGCTTACGACAGAAGCCGACATGAAGACTAAAACGAGAGACCAACACGAGGACAGAGTATAAGGAAACGACTCGAGGTGAAAAACAACACGAAGTGAAGTTAGACACGAAGTAAGAAGCAACGACACGAAGTATAGTGGTGACAAACACACACTACACAGAAAAACGACACGAATCATAAAAATAATGCTAAGTGAAGACAGTAATCGACATGCAGTGAGATCAACACGAGGATAGTGAAAACAGCACGAGATGTAAGCAACACGGGCTGATAACGACACAAGGTCGAAACAGTAAATGACACGGGATAACACTGCACGAGGTAAAAACGACACGAAGACTTAATAATAAAAACGACACGAGGTGGCAATAAAAGAGAACGACATGAAAACAACATGGACTGTAACCGAAACCGACACGAAGTCAAACAGTACAACACGAGGTGTTGTAACCAAGACGAAGTGCCAATCGACCACGAAGACAGTATGCAAAGAAACGACTCGAAGACAGGAATACAAAGGATGACATGGAAACAACACAGTAATCAAAGACTGCACGAGGTGAAAGAACAACACTCAAACAGACGACAACATGGCTAATTCGACACGAGGTGAAAACGCGAAGCAAGAACTACATGATGTTTGAGGAAAAAACAGCACGAAGACAGAACATGAACGAACACACGAAGTGTTGACAGAACATGAACGAACACACGAAGTGTTACCTCTTTAGCAATTATTTCATATAAAACCATGGATAACTCAAGTGCACATGGATATCTCAAGTGCAAGATATCTGATCAAAAATAACAAGAACAATTAACATAGTGTTGCTCATCATCAAAATACTTAGGGAAGACACACAATCCAACAATCTCCCCCTTTTTGATGATGGCAACACTATATTAAGTGTGAGAGATAAGTTCAAAAGAGATCAATTCAGGATATTTAATGCAGACAACTTAAAGCATACTTGCTTCCTTACTTCCCTTGATGAAACCTGAACACTCCCCCTCACCTGAACACTCCCCCTCACTCCCCCTGAACACAGCAACAGTTTACCTCAGACTTGATAACTAACTCAATTCTCTCCCCCTTTGACATCATCAAAACTAGGGTCAAATCTGAAGATACAGAGAAGGGAAAATTGCTGACGATAGAGAGAAAACAGGACAGAGTAAGGCAGATAAATGGAGACTATTGAGATGTTTAGTCAATCAAGAAAGCCATTAATTTTATGTGAGGATTTTTGAGGTACAGTTAGTCAGACTGTGCAAAAACTGTGACTAAGGATTTGCTCCATACACAGAACCAGATTCTAAGCAAGTGAGGTACAAGATACCAGTTTGATCAAAATAAGTCTTTACTGAGAGAGTATTATGTAAAACAGCCAGAAGATAATGACCAGTGGTATTGAGAACAAACAAATCAAAAGCTATACTTCAAGTGAGCAGGATCTTTAAAAATGGTCAAGATCAGAGATAAGTCTGTCAAGTACACCTTTGACATTAAGGAGACACCTTGTTTAGAGGCAAGAATCCCCAGTTACTCGGTGGCAGGACCACATTACCCCTTCTGATAAGAAGACAGAGATAGTATTCTAGCTGGTGTTGACATTAAGGTGACACCTTTATCTGAGGCCAGACACCCCAGTTACTAACCAGATATGTACCATAGCTCTGTATGATCAAGACAACTATTAAGACCAGATGATTACTGCCATCTCATGACATGGGAAGCTTTCACTTCATTGATGAAAAACCCAGTTTCTCAATGAGCAGTTAACAAAGTTGATAACCCTTTTATGAATTTTGTTTTTATTTACCAGCTCTTAAAACCTTGTTAATGAAGCTTGAGTCCGTTTGAGAACAATACACCAGATCCAAGGTGATTCAGACTAAAACACACAATACCTCATTTTGGACTCACCATTGACTAAGTAGGTATGCTGTACTGACTAGATCAGAAGACAGTTATAGTGTATGAAGATTAATCTTGAATTCAGATTTTGATCTCAGTGGGACTAACAGCTGAAAATTCCAACAAGAAATTCGATGAACAACCTTAAAGAGTAAAGCATCCAACATTTTCTTTTATACACCTAATCAACCTGATTCTCTTATGATGTCAGCAAAATGTCGTTCAGAGTATGTTCAAAATAGGTCAAAGATCAAGACACCTATTATAAATCATCTCCCCCTGAGAACTTGACCCCAATACAGACTTAGCCAAGACAACCCTCAATGCACTTCAAAAAGAACACCATGATGAAAATGATAAGCATAATAACACATGACATGGTATTCAGAAATCAAATCTTCAATCATGAAATTCTGTAAATACCTAGTTCTCTGCGCATAGTGCTAAATTTTTCAGTATCCAGTGGCTTAGTAAAGATATCTGCAATTTGTGAGTTAGTGCCAACATGGATCAACTCAAAAGTTTTCCTTGCTACTTCATCTCGAATAAAATGATGCCTGATTTCAATGTGTTTAGTTCGAGAATGAAGTACAGGATTCTTTGCAATGTTTATTGCACTAGTATTGTCACAAAAGATAGAAGTACAACCTAGCTCAACCGAGTAATCCAGAAGCTGGTGTTTTATCCATATAACCTGTGTGCCACAGCTCCCTGCTGCCACATATTCAGCTTCAGCAGTAGAGAGAGCCACAGAGTGTTGCTTCTTGGATCCCCAAGAGACTAAGCACCCTCCTAGAAATTCGCAGTGACCACTAGTGCTCTTCCTGTCCAATTTACATCCTGCATAATCTGCATCAGTGTATGCAATGAGATCTAAGTTACATGATGCAGGATACCAGAGACCTAGATCATGAGTGGCAGATAAGTATCTAAAGATTCTCTTTACAGCTGCCAGATGCAATTCAGTAGGTCTAGCCTGGTATCTGGCACACATCCCTACACTAAATTGAATGTCGGGCCTGGATGCAGTTAAGTAGAGGAGTGAACCGATCATACCTCTATATAGTTTAGCATCCACCTCTTTACCTTTTTCGTCTGAATCCAGTGAAGAGCTGGTACTCATGGGTGTTGAGATTGTCTTGAGGTTGGTCATTCCAAACTTTTTCAGCATCTCCAGAGTATACTTGGTTTGATTTATGAAACAACCATCCTCCATTTGTTTGACCTGCAGCCCAAGAAAATATTTTAGTTCCCCAACTAGACTCATTTCAAATTCTTGGGACATAGACTCAGAAAAATCTTTACATAATTTTGAGTTGTTAGATCCGAAAATGATATCATCAACATATACCTGGACCACAATTAACTCCTTTCCGAGACTTTTGGTGAAGAGAGTTTGGTCAACCTTACCTCGAGTGTACCCCTTGCTCAGAAGGAACTCAGAAAGTCTCTCATACCAGGCTCTGGGAGCCTGCTTCAATCCATAGAGGGCTTTATTCAACCTAAAAACCATGTTAGGCTGAACAGAGAAATTAAACCCAGGAGGTTGTTCAACATATACCTCTTCCTTCAATAACCCATTTAAGAATGCGCTTTTGACATCCATTTGCTGTAGTCGAATTTTTCTAGAGCATGCAAATGCAAACAGAATTCTTATAGCTTCCATCCTAGCTACTGGTGCATAGGATTCATCAAAGTCCACACCAAATTCCTGACTGTAGCCTTGAGCTACAAGTCTTGCTTTGTTTCTAGAGATAGCACCATTTTCATCAATCTTATTTTTGAAGACCCATTTAGTGCCAATGACATGAGTGTTTTCAGGTCTAGGAACTAGTTTCCATACATTATTTTTCTCAAATTGATTTAATTCTTCACCCATGGAGGATACCCAAGAATCATGCTTTAAAGCCTCTTCCACAGTCTTGGGTTCTACCTGAGATGTCAAAGCAGCTAAGTCCTGTTCTTGGACAGTTCTAAAGTGAGACCTTGTCCTAGTGGGATCATGCAAATTACCTATGACATTTTCACTAGGATGATCTTTGTGAAATATTACCTCACCTGAGGGTTCACCTACTTCAGTTGCTTCTTCTTGTTGTAAGTTTTCTGGTTGTGCAGTTTGCTGCATCTCTCCTACTTCAATTTTCTCCAAGAAATCTCCCTCATCAGGTGACTCCCTGTCATCATTTGTCCTTTTGTCAGATAGAACATTCTCATCAAACACCACATGAGGTGTTTCTTCAACAGTTTGCTCATCTTTATTGAAGACTCTGTAAGCCCTAGAGGTTTCTGAATATCCGAGAAAAATTCCAGGAGAGCTTCTTGCTTCAAACTTATCCAAACCATTCTTACCATTATTGTGGATAAAGCATTTGGAACCAAAAATTTTAAAGTAAGAAATGTTTGGCAGCTTACCCTTGAGGAGTTCATAAGGAGTTTTCTTATGAGTAGGTCTTACCAATGCTCGATTTAAAATGTAGCATGCTGTATTTGCAGCTTCTGCCCAAAATCTCCTTGGAAGTCCACTCTCAATTAGCATAGTCCTAGCCATTTCAATTATTGACCTGTTTCTTCTCTCAACAATTCCATTCTGCTCCGGTGTCCTGGGAGAAGAAAATCTGTGAGTCACTCCCTCTCTTGAGCAAAATTCAGAGAACGAAGAGTTTTCAAATTCTCCTCCATGGTCAGACTGAATTGTAATGATATTATGTTCACCTTGCAGTTTGATTTTATTAAAAAGTTCTTCAAAGTGAACAAAAGCCTCATTTTTATTTGCTAAACAGAACAACCAGGAAAATCTAGTGAAGTCATCAACTATGACTAGACCATATCTCTTACCTGACAAGCTTTGTATTCGAGTAGGACCAAAGAGATCCATGTGCAAGTGCTGTAGTGGTTTAGATGAGAGACCCTCAGTTCTCAACTTAAAAGTTGCACGAGTCTGTTTACCTTGAGCACAAGCATCACAGAGCTTGGACCCTAACTGGAATTTTATTTTGGGCAAACCTCTGACTAGGTTATAATTAGACAGTTTATTCAAGGTAGACACACTAGCGTGGCCTAGACGCCTATGCCAGTCAAAAGCAACCTGTTCAGAATTAGCAGACAGACACAAGTTTGTTTCAGAATTATCATCAAGATCAACGATGTACACATTATTTACTCTATGACCTTTGAACATGATGTTATCAGAATTCAGCTCAAAAACAGTGCACGAGTTGTGGTCAAAGAGTACCTTGTGTCCTTTGTCACAAAGTTGACTTATACTTACCAAGTTGTGCTGAAGTCCTTCTACAAGATACACATCTTCAATGGAGTTAGTGGAGGACTTACCAACCGTGCCAATTCCAATTATTCTTCCTCTGTTATTTCCTCCGAATTTGACCAAGCCCCCAGACTTCATTTTTAGTTTGCTGAATTTGGACCGGTCTCCTGTCATGTGCCTGCTACAGCCGCTGTCAAGATACCACTTGTTATGCTCAGCTGCCAGGCTGACCTGCAATAATTCAGACAGAGTAATGTGGGACCCAATTCAAATTGGGTCCAAAACCAGTTTTCTGATTATGCAGAAAGCACTTGGGAATCCACATTTGTTTTATAGTTCTCTTTAGTGGATTTATGTGGGTTGATTCTTCCTTTTTGTTATTTCTTGGTGGGTGTTGAATAAGCTTATTCCTATTTGAACTATGCTGTTTCTGAACAAAGACATTGTTGGTTGGCCTCTTAGAAGATGTGCGAGTGTGTTGAGCATAATTCATGTAAGCATTTTTACTCCAATAAAATTTGTGCTGAAACTGATGATCGTTGCCATGCTCTACTTGATAATTAGCATGATGAGTTTTCTTAACAAAACTTTTCGCTCTTTTTGTGGCCTCTATAGGACTGGTCCTGTGAGAACCTTTGTTCCACGCCTGCTGAACATGAGCAGTGCTTGTCTCAGGATTTCCTGACTTAGACTGCTGACCAGTGGAGTGAATGAATTTACTGGTCGAAGACTTCATTGTAGAGACAGATTTGGAACCGGATGGTGTTTCCAGTTTCTCCTTGCCTTTGGCGGGGCAGAACGTGATAGTCTTAAATTCAAAGGGTTTTTTACTAGTAGGATTGTATCCTAATCCCTCCCTATTGAAGTTTACCCTCGACCCCAGAAGGACATTCAGGTTGTTTCTCCCCTCTGTAAACTTTTCAAGCACCTTTTCTTTGTCCTCAATCTCCTTCTGAAATTCATTGCATTGGTCCTGGAGTTCCTGATTAACTGTTCTAACTGCCTCATATTTTTCAGCCATCAGTCTAATCTCTCCTTTAGACTCTTCAGCTTTACACTTCAGCTCATCTATTCTAGCTAGATTTTCTTCTCTTTCCATTCTCAACCTCTCAATCTCACCTTTAACCTGATCTAGCTCAGTGGCCATCTCCTTGGTTTTCATGCTATTAGTGACAATAGAAGAGTGTTCTTAAGACAGAGAATGAAACTTACGTCTAAGCATTCTATGCTCCTTGTTTAAACAATTATATTTACTTAACAGGTCGCCATAGGCGTCCTCCCAATCATCCAAAGTAAAATTCTCAAATAAATTTGTTACCTCTTTCTCATGGTCGGCCATGAGGCAGGTCTTCTCTTCATTTTCACTGGACGAAGTGGCTTCTGGGTCCTCCTCCTCATCGCTCCATGTGCACAGCATGGCCTTCTTCTTCTTGTGCACCACATTCCTCTGGTGTCCTGGAGCCTTAGCTTGTAGCTCTGGACATTCACTTTTCATGTGACCGGATTTCTGACAATGATAGCAAGTGATCTTCTTAGCAGACCGGTTCTTCTCAAATCTTCGTTCCGGAGACTTCATTGCAGCATTAAATTTCTTCCTCCTGTAGAATTTTCCTTTTGTTCTTAGGAACTTTCTGAACTGCCTGGTGAGCATAGCTCGCTCATCCTTGTCCAAGTCTGAGAATCCATCAGACCCTTCGCTGCTATCATCACTGCTGCTGCTGCTGCTGTTGTTGCTCTTCTTAGTATGTCGTGAAACCTTCAGAGCAACATTCTTTCCCTTTCTGTCATGCCCATCGTTTCCTCGTGTGAAATTCATTTCATGGGTCATGAGAGAACCAATCAGCTGGGTTACTGTCATGGTGGATAAATCTCTTGATTCCTCTATTACAGTCACCTTGGTATCCCAGACGGGAGTTAGAGACCTAAGGATCTTCCTGACTATGTCTTCTTGTTGAATATCCTTTCCAAGGCCTTTCAGACTGTTGATGATCACAGATAATCTGGCATACATTTCTGTGATCGGCTCCTCTGGCTTCATCTTAAATAACTCATATTGAGTTGTAAGTATGTTGATCTTGGTAGCCTTCACCTGAGATGTGCCCTCATGAATTAACTGCAAATCATCCCACATATTCTTTGCAGTCTTGCACGCTGAGATCCTTGAATATTCTTCCGGATGGACGGCGCACTGTATGATGTTAAGAGCTGTCCAATTCAGTGCGGAGAGTTTGACCTGATCTTCTGTCCACATATCTTCATTCGGTGGAAGGGTGTATGGACCATCTGTAATGACTTTCCATAGCTTGTTGCTTTGGGCCCTGATAAAGACCTCCATCCTGTTCTTCCAGAAGAAGTAATTATTACCATCAAAGAAAGGGGGGCGGGTGATAGACTGCCCATCAGCTATGAAACTGCGCGGACCATTGGATCCATTTCCCTGGCCGTTGGACCACATTCTGGGAAAAACCTGCTCTGATACCAAGTGATAAGAACAATATGAAGTGATCTAGAAGGGGAGGGGATGAATAGATCACTGTTTTCGTAGATTTAAAAATTATTGCAGAGTATATTGCTAAACGGAGCTAACCTCGAGTTTTGACTATCGTAAAAGATGCAGTGCAGTTAATAGCTCAAGTAAATAGAAGGCATACCACAATATTATCACGATCAATCACACAAGGGCTCAGAGGATTTTAAGGTGGTTCGGTCCTTCAGACCTACATCCACCCCACACTCAACCTGAGTGTGGCTTCACTAAAGGCTGGGCAACACAGCTTGCCAAACAACTGCTGATACACAGCTTCCCAGGAGAACAACCTCTCCTCTTCCTCCTACCCGGAGGGAACCTCTAGCGATCAGCAGTCACTAGAACCCAGAGACTCACGTCTCTCTTCCTCTTTACCAAGAGGGAAACCCCACTAGTAGCAGCCCTGCTACTAGTGAACCAGAGGTCGAAGACCCCTCTTCCTCCCAACTCGGAGGGTACCTACAAGCAGCTCACCTGCTGCTTGCAAACCGGAGATTGACTCTCCCTACTCCTGATCTCACAGGAGGACCCCGACCTCAGTCCAGAGGATCGGAAACACAAACAATAACGGTTGAAGAAAGATAAGAACAAGAAACGAAAAATACGAACGAAGGAAATCAAAAATGCCAGACAATGGAAACAATGTAGCTCAATATAGAGCAATAGACTTCGGATTTGATCCGCAAGTCAGAACAATTCTTCTGAACACTCTTCTGCTCTCTTTCTATTTCTCTCTGCTATTCCTTTTTTTTTTTCTTTCTTTTCTTTTTCCTGGATCGAAGGGCTCTCTGTTTCCCTGTTTTCTTCTATGCCTCTCTACTTCGATAACTTTCATCTGAGGACGAAGGATTCTATTTATAGCATCAACAGTAGATGGATAGGGCATGAAATGCGTGTGCCTCCCACGCTCGATCCAGAAGTATCCTGTCACGTGCCTTTATCAAATTGGTTCCTCTTGTCTCGGATCACGTGCAGCCCTGGAGTGTGGAATGTTCTTCCTCGGACCTGTAATGAGATTAAGTCCATTAATACGCTGTATGGCTATTAAGACCAAAACTGCATGAGGTATAGTAACAACAACACGACGTGACTATTTCTCGAGATGTCATAAGAACGACACGAGAAATTCTGTAACAGATCAGATATACAGAAGATAATGACACGAGGTGAGGTTATACGCAAGAGAGACAGGAGGTTACGAATACAAAAACAACACGAGGACAATACGGGCTTACGACAGAAGCCGACATGAAGACTAAAACGAGAGACCAACACGAGGACAGAGTATAAGGAAACGACTCGAGGTGAAAAACAACACGAAGTGAAGTTAGACACGAAGTAAGAAGCAACGACACGAAGTATAGTGGTGACAAACACACACTACACAGAAAAACGACACGAATCATAAAAATAATGCTAAGTGAAGACAGTAATCGACATGCAGTGAGAACAACACGAGGATAGTGAAAACAGCACGAGATGTAAGCAACACGGGCTGATAACGACACAAGGTCGAAACAATAAATGACACGGGATAACACTGCACGAGGTAAAAACGACACGAAGACTTAATAATAAAAACGACACGAGGTGGCAATAAAAGAGAACGACATGAAAACAACATGGACTGTAACCGAAACCGACACGAAGTCAAACAGTACAACACGAGGTGTTGTAACCAAGACGAAGTGCCAATCGACCACGAAGACAGTATGCAAAGAAACGACTCGAAGACAGGAATACAAAGGATGACATGGAAACAACACAGTAATCAAAGACTGCACGAGGTGAAAGAACAACACTCAAACAGACGACAACATGGCTAATTCGACACGAGGTGAAAACGCGAAGCAAGAACTACATGATGTTTGAGGAAAAAACAGCACGAAGACAGAACATGAACGAACACACGAAGTGTTGACAGAACATGAACGAACACACGAAGTGTTACCTCTTTAGCAATTATTTCATATAAAACCATGGATAACTCAAGTGCACATGGATATCTCAAGTGCAAGATATCTGATCAAAAATAACAAGAACAATTAACATAGTGTTGCTCATCATCAAAATACTTAGGGAAGACACACAATCCAACAACCCCAACCACCCCCATCACTCTCCCAACCTCCATAGAAGACTTTTCCACCCTCTCCCATCACATCCTTCCTCAACCCCTAAAGTCTCCAATGTTGGCCAACCACTAGGGCCCTAAAATTCAAACAAAGCCTTCCCCCCCCATCCCCCCCTCAACCCAAACACCAAATTCGGAGCTCCCCTCCAACCCATTGCTAGAACCACCTCCAACACCCCATTTTCCCCTCCCACATGCCTGGCTCTACCCCCCCTTGACCCCCTATTAGCCAGGGCTCTTCCCAGCCCCTTTCCACCCCATTTCCCCATCTCACTTCCCCCATTAGCACCTCCCATCCCCACACACCACCCTGTCCACCACTGTAGGAAAATAGGATGCAACTTGCAGGGTCGATCCTGCCTCGTCTGAGTAGATCCAGATGAACATCCCAACAGCAACACAATTCATATCAGAGCTAGCTTTCCAACAAGTGCTTTTCCACCTTCATCCGACGTCCGTACTGACCAGGAGGCTGATTCTCGTCGGCCTGCGCAACCGAGCTCCGGTAGAACACCTTAAGCCAGTTGCAGACGCCACTAGGGTCAGACCTGTGAAGATCTTGGCATGATTTTTATTTGAGGCAAGCATATGCAAGTCATCTAAGCACCTCAGAAAGTAGGGAACCATTTGGGCTCCGGAGCATCATGTTCCAGCAATTTTCCCGGCGAGCGTAGGTTATTTTTGCCAGAATCAGGTCGGACCACTACCTGCTCTTCTATTCACCTCGTCCACCTCCGGCCTCTGCTGGTGTTCTCGTTATTTCCAGTGCGAAGCCAACTTGCCCACGGTAATGTCAACACCAACCCCATCCCCATCGAAGTTCGAGACAAGCTGTGGCACCTTCTGCATCCGGCCGGTACCTCTCTGGACCAGAAAAGGTCACCTAGGAGCAGCACCGATCTCCGAGTGGCCACAGCCCAAGTCAGGTCTCGATCGCCCACAAACTTCTCCGGCGTGTTCCTTGACCACCCAAGGACGTTTCTGCACTAGTCCCATCTTCAGCGGAGTTTGGAGGAGTCTGTGACAGCCCCGACTTCAACACCCAATCCGCCAGACCCAGTCTAGACAATCTGGACCGGCCCGGGGTTTTCGGCCTGCCATGACCCCCATCAGACTTCGGATGACCAGCAGCACTTATTGGAGGGTCCAGACCCATCCCTGGATCATTCAGCATCGGCCCACGTTCTGCAGCATCCGGCATCAACAGCCGCATCCCGGTCAACGACCTGCTGTCCCTACAGAAGCAATCCGGGTAGAACTCGATTGCCGCATTTTCTTCGCCCCCGCTTGGCCGGCTGAAGGCCCCTCCTTGCGTGGAGATAGTGTTTGAGTGTACCATTAATACCCCTACCCCATGACCCCCCTCCTGCGAGAGGCGTAGTGGTGTAAGCTTTAATTTGCAGTCAAGCGATACCGACGTATGTGCGGGCATCGCACGTTCCCCGCTCACCTTCGTCTCCGGTCGGAGTCGGCTTCTTCAAGCCGGATAGGTGAGCCCCTATCCCCCCTGGTTATTTCTGTCATCCCTTATCATTTCTGAGCTCCGTTGGTGAGGAAGAGAGCCCCCGGTAGTGGCCGACTAGCCACCTCGAGTGGCCATCGCGGGTGTAAGAGCGAGTGATACCCGCACCCGCCAAGGTGCGTGGTTTGCCCGTTGTCGTGGGAACCTCCATATCTCGGGGTGAGATCCCCTCTCGGCCTTGTACTTACCCCCAACCAGCAAGGGTCTAGTCCCCGGACTTGACCTACCCTCCACGAGTCACCCTGGGAAAGGAACGCGCGTCGGGTGAGCTTGTCCACCGAAATCGGGTAGGATCTTGGCTAGTGTGCTTATGCGTCTAGGTCCGAGGTTCTTCATGGCATCTCCGCTGACCCATTGGCCATGTCACATCATTCTCCCTCAGCCACTCCAGTCAAATAGCCATAGCAGCCCATGCGCCATGTGCTGGAACTACAAGTTTCGGCCGAAGTCAACAAAATGGCGGAGGTTGACTTCATCGAGCTGTGTATCTACCCGATCTAGCTCACCAATATTGTCCCAGTAAAGAATAATAATGGTCAAGTCCACATCTGCGTCGACTTCTGAGACCTCAACAAAGCCTATGCGAAGGATGACTTCCTAGTCTCGATCACAGAAATAATGGTCGATATGACCACCAGTCATGAAGCCTTGTCTTTCATGGACGGGTCATCCAGTAATAACCAGATCCGGATGTCCCTCAAAGACAAGAACCATACAGCTTTTAGATCCCCTAAAGGGATTTTCAACTACAAGCACATGTCCTTCGGTTTGAAGAATGTCGGCGCTACTTACCAGAGGGCCATGACCAAAATATTCGACGAGATGCAACACAACATCATCGAGTGTTATGTCGATGATCTCGTCGTCAAGACTAAAAGGCATGAAGACCACCTACATGATTTGCACCAAGTCTTCAATCGACTCCAACAATACGGGCTTAAGATGAACCCTATGAAGTGCGCCTTCAGCGTATCCAGTGACAAATTTCTTGGTTTCCTCATCTGGTATCGAGAAATTGAGGTGGACCCCAGTAAGATCAAAGCATTCCGGGAGCTTCCACCACCCACGAACCTTACCGAGCTCAGGTCCTTCCAAGGAAAACTTGCCTACATTCGGAGGTTCATCTTCAACCTCTCCGATCGATGCGCGCCTTTCATCAAACTGATAAACAAAGACACCCCATTTACACGGGACCTAGAATGCCAAACTGCATTTGAATAGATTAAGGAGTATCTCCTCAACCCCCCGGTCCTGGGGGCACCAGTCAAGGGCGAACCCCTTATACTCTACATCACTGCCATGGACGTTTCGTTAGGATCCCTATTGGCACGGATCAATGAGGAGGGTAAAGAGCAGCCGCTCTACTACCTCAACTGGAAACTGATCGACGCTGAGTATCACTACTCCCCCATGGAGAAAGTATGCTTAGCTATGGTGTTCGCCGTCGAGAAGCTGCGGCACTACCTCCTATCTCATCGGGTTGAGCTCATATCCAAGCACGACCCACTCAAGTATCTCCTCAAGCAGCCCGTTCTCTCAGGCCGATTGAGAAAATGGGCTCTTCTGATAATGGAGTATGATATTACTTACGTCATGTTATGCCTCCTCTGATTTGTTGTCTAGTTTTAATGATTGGCAACAGTGGGTTTGACCGTTTGACCATTATTTGACTTTGGCAACATTGCCTTTTTATAAGTCAGAATAAGTTTCTATTGCATAAGGGACATTGCATATTCATATAGTTACATCTAAAGGTCGATGAATGTTACATATCAAGGCAGATAAAGGTCGGTTCACCTTTCGCTAGCACAGAGTAAGGTCGGTGCATATTTTCTTTCAAAGCCACTAAGGTCGGTGCACGTTTGCTTTCAAAGCCACTAAGGTCAGTGCACGTTTGCTTTCAAAGCCGCAAAGGTCGGTGCACATTTGTATTGGTGATATATAAGGTCGGTGCACATTTTCCTTGTGCATATAAAAGGTCCGTGCACATTTGAATTTAGCAAGGTCAGGTCGGTGCTCATGCATGCACTCATTATTATAAGGTCCGTGCACATTCAATAAGGTCGGTGCACATTCATACCTTAAGTCACTTCTAGTCTGAGCACATTTAAAGTCTATGCACATTCAAAACTCAAGGCCTTCATACAGCTTCTAGTCTGTGCACATATAGGTCTGTGCACGTTTGCCTTGTGCATATAGAAGGTCTGTGCACATCTTCATGTCTGTGCACATATAGGTTAATGCATGTTTTGGGTCTGTGCACATTTGGAAATCAAGGTCTGAGCACATCATCATGTCTGTGCATCATTGCTCACACTCTAAGGCACTTTCATAAACATTCATATCATAAGTCTGAGCATATGAATTCTCTGATTATAACCTAAGTATGAACTCTAACGTATAAGGTGTTTGACTAAATGTCTGTCTTCTGATTGGCAAGATTAAGGCAAGCATTATGTGTCTGAGAGTAGTCGAACTTCAAGTGGAGCACGTGATCCAAGATTCCAATCATTGAAGCACGTGATCTGAGGCTACTTGCTCTCCAAGAACACTCAGCCATGTGTTCTCACCTCGTCTACCAGATCTGACACGTGGATCACTAATGCCACCTGTCAGATGATGAACCTTAGGCGGGAACGAGCCCTCCACACGCCCGAAGCATGTGCTTGTGGGACCCAAGCCTAAAGCTCTATAAAAGACTCTCCTACGATCTAAACAAGGCAGAAGACAAGAGAACACATAAGAAAAGAGGAGAGATCAGGAAGAGAAAAGTGGAGAGAGCAAGAGAGCTAGAAAAGTGAGAGAGCCAGCTTTCTGAGAAAAACAGAGTACCGTAGAAAGGGTTGAGAAGAAGAAGAGAGTTTGAGTGAGGCTACTCCATCCTGGTTTCTAGATCAGATCCAGAGTCAGATTGCTCGATTGAAGAGCTACAGTTTCATTCTTTATCCAGGTTTTCCTTGATTCCTTCGTTTTCATTTTGAACTCCATTGTAAGCTATGAATTCGTTTAGCAAGCTGTGGTGCTCAGCAGGCGAGGGTGTTCCTTGGACAGCAAGCTGTAATGCTCAGCAGAGCAAGCTGTATGGCTCAGCGGTCTGGGATCTATTCCCCAAAGCTGTGGATCAGCGGTATGTAGGGATCTCTATCCCCAAAGCTGTGGATCAGTCATTATCAAGCTGTGTGACAGTAGGAAGCCTTACTTGGTTGAGTAAGGGGTGGGCGTAGATCTCTAGACTGAGATCGAACCACCTTAAAATTGAATTGTCTCATGTGATTGATTTCTTGCTCCGAGTAGATGAATGCATAGGCTCGCTTACATCTTAGCATGAGTTTGAATGTATGAATGCTCATCTGCTATATATATATCAAGTCTCTTCCATCGTGCACTTGAAATTTAAATCAATTCTTCAGAGGTATATCAAAAGGCTCAGTCAGAAAGATAGGCTACACCCATCTGAACACTAACCCTTGCATGAGGAGATCTTTTGATTCAACCTGATCTTTGATTCAACCTCTGCCAAGTACCCAACTGATGCATTTGATTATTTTGTTCATGACTGTCGTTCATAATTGAATTCGATTATACCTGTTGCTCATTCCCTGTAGCTAATATGTTCTTAGCTGTTCATTTAATTCCGCATTAGTTTTAAAACAACTATTGGTTGAGGAAATTTAGGGTTAGATCTATTCACCCTCCCCTCTAGATCAGTGTTCATCTGTTCCACACTCTCTTCAATTGGTATCAGAGCCTAACTCTCCCTTAGGGCTTTACATCCTGGAGAGGTTTGTTATGGATGCTAGAGGGTTAACCACTGAGTGCCACTCTACCAGCAAGCCACCATTCTTTGATGTATCAAATTATACTTACTGGAAGAGTCGTATGCAAGTCTTCCTTAGGGCTAAGAATTACGGGATCTGAAAGGTGGTTAGCAAAGGCCTCTTTGAACTACCTGAGGATGAAGAGGTCTGGACCAGGGAGCAAATACGTAAGTCCACCTTAAACTAGAGTGCTGTAAATGCCATGCAGTGTGCTCTTCATCCCACCGAATTCTCCAGAGTTTCCTCCTATTCCACAGCTAAGGAGATGTAGGATAAATTGGAGGTGATATATGAAGGGACGTCTCAGGTTAGGGAGACTAAGGCCAACATGTTAGTCTCTGAATATGAAGCTTTCAAAATGAAGTCTGATGAGTCCATCTCTGAGATGTATGCCCGTCTAATGGTGCTCACTAACAGCTTGAGAAGCTTGGGCAAATTGTATAGTGAGTACGAGCTGGTCAGAAAAATTCTTAGGTCCCTGACACCTGTTTGGCACACCAAGGCCACTGTAATGGAGGAGTCAAGGAACCTAGCTACCACGTCAATAGATGAACTCATCGGTTCTCTCATGACTTATGAGTTGAACCTTAAGAGGGTCGATGAGTCTGAGAAAAGGAAGAAACCCATGGCTCTTAAAGTCATGTCTAGTAGTAACAAAGGATCATCTAGTGAGCATAGTTGCTCTAGTTCTGGTGATGATCAGGATGAGTTTGCCATGATCACCAGGAAGTTTAAGAAATTTCTGAGGAAGGAAGGAAAAGGGTTTAGAAGAAAATATTTCTCAGGAAAGATGCCGTCTAAGTACAAACCTGAACCTATCAATAAATCTGATGTTGTTGTTTGTTACAATTGCAGGAAGGCAGGACATCTGAAATATGAGTGTCCTGAGCTATTGAATTAAAAACAACCTAGGTGGAAGAACAAGAAAGGAAAGGCAATGGTGAGCACCTGGAGTGATGAAGAAGAAGACAGCAATAGTAGCACATCTGACAGCGAGGATGACAAGAAGATTTGTATGATGGCAAGAGGATAAGAAGAAAAAGAAGACAATGATGAGGTAACTTCTCCTTTTGAGAATTTTACACTTAGTGATTGGAAAGAAGCATATGTTGAAATTCTTGATAAATATAATGATATGCGTAGAGAGAACAGACATCTGAAGAGGAAAGTAAATTCATTAGTTCATGATACATCTTGAATGATAAACTTGCATGTTTGGAAATTGAAAACCTTAATTTGAAAAGGTCTCTTGATGAAACTGAAAGTGATAAAATTGTCTTGATTGATTTGAGAATTGAAAATGAGAGTCTGAAAAACACCATTGATGAACTCTAATTAAGATTGCAAAAATTTGAGAAAGAAACTAGGGATTGCTACTGAGAAATATGATGCAGTCAATGGTGTAAACAATGAATTGAAAAAGACAATTGAAAATTTGGAAAAAGAAAATAAGGACAAACAAAATTTCCTTGAAAGCATGACATAGGGTACTGAAAATCTGAAAGCTATCTTGGGAACTAAAAGCAACTTCAGAAATGAAGGTTTGGGTTTTAACCCAACAAACAAGAAACGGTTTGATGTGAGGACTATCTCCTTTGTGGCTGAAAAGGGGACATCACAACCTTTAACAAAAATGACTTCGGGGGAAATTCAGAATAAAAAGCCATTGAAAAATAATGAAAAAACCAAGCCCAGTGCCAAGGACAAGGGCAAAGGGAAGGAAGAAGTGTCTAGGGAATCATGCTTATACACTCCCACACCACAGACCAAAGGACAGGCTAGGCGTCAGTCTGCTAAGGCTAGAGTCCAAGGAAACCCTAAGGCCAAAACAACCCAGCTTCCACAGAAAGGTCGAGGCAACCATCAATGTGCATCGACGTCTACTCCTTCTGGGTACAAGTCTCCTAGGAACCAAGGTCCAAACATAGGTACCTCAGGTCGAGGCTACTGCCACAGTGCTCCTACCTATCTTTCATTCCATAACTCTTATCACCACAATTCTGATAAGAGAGGTCGAGGCAGCCTATACATGAGGTCGATGCAGCATCACTTCCAGAACTCATATGCTACTCAGATGCATCAACCTTACCCTTGGAACTTCTATGTGCAACCTTGGCACAAAAATTTTAGAAGCCAAAACTCTTATGGCTTTGTCCATTTCATGCCTAATCAGCCTAGGGTCTACAATGAACACACTACTCCCGATGCTCATTGTACTGGTCACTGGCAAAGAAATTTTCAGAATGGCTTTACGAAGAAATTGCCACACATCAAAAGCAATCTTCTAAGATTAAAAGTGGCAAGAAAAATAGACTAAGCAGAATGATAGGAAATCCACCACTTCAGTGAAGAAACCAAAACAAATGTGGATACCAAAATAACTTTTAACTTGTCTACATAAGATGAATATCTTTTTGGGGCCCAAACAACTTTGGGTCCAAAACTTTCCACTTGAGTTTGCTTGCAGGTATGCCTGGCAGCCAACCAAAACAGATTGTACCTTGACAGTGGCTACTCCAGGCACATGACCGGGGATAAAGACAAATTTTGCATGCTGGTTGAAAAGGATGCTGGTCATGTTACTTTTGGAGGTAATACAAAAGGCAAAATCATTGGAGTAGGTAAAGTAGGTAAGTGCTCTTCCTGTTGCATTGGGGAAGTATTATTAGTTGAAGGGCTTACCTATAATTTGCTTAGCATTAGTCAGCTGTGTGATAAAGGCCATAAGGTAGTTTTTGACTCTCTTGCATGCACAATCTTTGAACCTAATTCTGAAATTGTCAAATTTACTGGTAAAAGAGTCAATAATATCTACATGGTAGACTTAGATGATACAGCACACACAAACTTATGCCTTACTGTAAATAAGGATGACTTAGCCGATTAGGTAACGCTAGCTATAATGTGTTGCACAAACTAAACAAACACAGCATGGTAAGAGGTCTCTCTAAAATTTCCTTCAAGATAAACAATAAAATCTATGAGGCCTGTACCCAATGCAAGCAAACTAGAAAGTCATTTAAATCTAGAACTAAAAGCATGTCTTCTAAACCATTTGAGCTGATTCATATGGATTTGTTTCGACCATCTAGATCAGCCAGCTTATCAGGTAGAAGATATGGTTATGTTTTGGTAGATGACTTCTCTAGATTTACCTGGGTATTTTTCTTGACTCACAAAAATGATGCTTTTGAGGAATTTTAGGAACTTTACCATAAGATAAAACAAACTGGTGAGCATTCAATTCTGAATATTTTATCTGATCATGGTGGTGAGTTTGAAAACTCACAGTTTGATGATTTCTGCAGGGAAAATAGGATCAACCACAAGTTCTCTTCTCCAAGGACTCCAGAGCAGAATGGAGTAGTTGAAAGGAGAAATAGAACCTTGGTGGAAATGGCTAGAACAATGCTGGTTGAAGGGAATCTACCTAGAAGGTTTTGGGCTGAGGCAATGAACACTTCATGTCATATCATTAACAGAGCCCTAGTAAGACCTTCTACTCAAAAGACTCCATATGAGATTCTCAAAGGTAAGAAACCTTCACTAGCATACTTCAAGGTCTTCGATTGTAAATGTTTCATTCATGTGAATTCTAAAAGAGACCTTGATAAATTTGAACCTAAAAGTGAACCTGAAATTTTTCTAGGTTATTCTGAAAAGTCCAGAGCCTATAGGATATATAATATAAATTCTAAAAGTGTTGAGGAATCACCACATGTTGTATTTGATGAGCATTCTAATAATTCTGAAACTGGTTTTTGCAGAGACAAAACTGATAGTGAGATCCTTGAAAATAAAGAAGAGCATAATGCTGAACCTGCAGAAGAAGGTGAGACTGATGGTCTAGAGCTCAGGGGGAGGTAAATGCAGAAACATGTAATCAACTTACCAATATTAGAGTTCTTAGAGATCAGCCTTTAGAAAATATAATTGGTAATCTGAATGAACCACCTAGGACTAGATCACATTTTAGGATAGAAAATGAATTGAACTCTTTTGCTCTAGTCTCACAGATAGAACCCAAAAACATAGATAGTGCTTTAAAGGATGAGCATTGGATAAATGCCATGCATGATGAGCTGAACCAATTTGAAAGGAACAAGGTATGGCACCTTGTCCCTAAACCCTCACATGGCTCAGTTATAGGTACTAAATGGGTTTTCAGGAATAAAACTGATGAGCAGGGTAAAATAGTTAGAAATAAAGCTAGGCTAGTGGCACAGGATACAATCAGGAATTTGGGGTAGACTTTGAGGAATCTTTTGCCCTTGTTGTTAGATTAGAAGCTATCAGAATTTTTCTAGCATTTGCTTGTAGTCTTGGAATAAAATTGCAGCAGATGGATGTTAAATCTGCTTTCTTAAATGGATTAATTAAGGATGATGTGTTTTTTAAACAACCTCCAGGATTTGAATGTCTTGACTTTCCTGATCATGTGTATAAGTTAGATAAGGCACTATATGGACTGAAGCAAGCTCTCAAGGCCTGGTACGACAGGCTGAGCTCCTTCCTCACAGGTAAAGGTTTTTTAAGAGGTGAAGTTGACCAAACCCTATTCACTAAGGTAAACAACAAAGACATTCTTGTTGCTCAAATTTATGTAGATGATATAGTGTTTGGGTCAACTAAATCTGCAATGTGTGAGGAATTTTCTAGATTAATGACAAATGAGTTTGAAATGAGTTCAATGGGAGAATTGAAGTTTTTCCTTGGTTTGCAGGTTAATTAAACCTTAGAAGGAAGCTTCATCACACAGTCCAAGTACCTAAGGGACCTGCTGAAAAAGTATCAATTGGAAAACCTCAAAGCTATAACTGCACCTATGGGCACATCAACTAGTCTTGATGCTGACCCAAAAGGTAAATTAGTTGACACCAAGCTTTACAGAGGTATGATCGGATCCCTTTTATATCTTACTATATCTCGGCCTGATATTCAATTTTCAGTATGTTTATGTGCTAGATTTTAGGCTAGTCCTAGGGAATCATACATGAGTGCTGTGAAAAGGATTTTTAGGTATCTATCAGGCACCTTTAACTTAGGTTTATGGTATCCTACTATGTGTGAGTTGGAACTTATAGCTTACACTGATGTAGATTATGCAGGGTGCAGAATAGATAGAAAGAGCACTAGTGGATATTGTCAATACCTAGGTGGTTGTCTAGTGTCTTGAGCATCTAAGAAACAACACATTGTTGCTCTTTCCACTGCTGAAGCAGAATATGTTGCGGTAGGAAATTGTACAGCCCAAGTCCTATGGATTAAACACCAACTTGTTGATTATCACATCAATTTAGGATGCACACCTATTTTGTATGATAACACCAGTGCCATTTCATTAACTAAAAATCTTGTTCATCACTCTAGGACTAAGCATATTAAATTAAACATCACTTCTTAAGAGATGAGGTAAGCAAGAATGAAATTGAGCTTCATTTTGTTGAATCTGAAAAACAAACTGCTGACGTTTTTACTAAGCCCTTTGGGAATGATAGATTTAAATTTTTGAGAAGGAACTAGGCTTATGTAAATTTCAGCAAGATGAGTGATGGTTCATTCTTATCTATTCTGAATAATTGCTTATTCATGATTGCTTTAGCACTTGTTACAGTTTGTCACTAGAATTTAGTTTGTCAGTAGTATAACTACATACATTGCATTCTGTCCACATTGTTCTCAGTGGTATATAAAATGGTAAGTTGGGAGAAGGGAAGATCTCCTCTGTCTGGAAACCCACTTCATGCGTGAGGTGATCTTAGGACCTCAGTTCTCCGCCAGGTACCCTGAGTCGAGATCATGCATTTGTGTCAAGCATTTTCATTTTAAATTCATATGTCAACATATTGTGTCCAATAATGATGCATATAGACAGGGGGAGCATGCGTTCAAAATTCTTGTTGAAGGTCTTTTTTTGCATGCATGCAGTTAGAGGGAGTTCAGAATATTGTCTATCAGTCCCGACTCCTCTTTTATTCAAACAAAAACCTTCATTCTCTCTGAACTTTCTGAAGTGAAATTTCCTTAGCTCAGTATCTCTCAGTACTGCTTGATATCAGATTCTATCTTGGTGCCCACATTTATGTCCATCTTTTGGTATCAAACTATTGAGAAATCCGTGTCTTCCATGAATCTGAAATAATGACAAACTGATAGTCAGTTCATTACTCTAAACTACTAAAATCAGATATCTACTTCTGTAAGAATCTGGAATGCATCATGAATGAACTTATGATTTAAGCATAATGAACCTTAGAGTCTAAAGGCTAAGCTCAATGAAAAAGATCGTTCATTACTGTTAATAGCTCTCAACCATCTTTACATGTTGTGTCTGAGTCAGTCTTTCAGAAACTAAAAGTCTATAATCTCAAGAATTCTTAGTTGAGAAGCTTAGAAATGTGTATTGATTTTAAACAAAACCAAAGGGCAGCTAGGTAAAACCTTGAGTCAAAAGTAATTGCATAAGCAATGGTTGAATGCACAGAGAAACTGGGTCCTCTATCAAAGAAGTAGGGTAAATCCATGTCATGAAGTCCTTTAGTTACCTCTGTTCAAAATTTAAAAAAGAATGGTAAATCCTACTGAATGCACAGAGCAATGGCTGGATGCACAGAGAAACCGGGTCCTCTATCAAAGAAATAGGATGAACCCATATCATGAAGTGCTTTAGTTACCTCTGTTCAAAGATTGAAATAGAATGGTAAATCCTACTGAGTAACTGGGGGTACTGGTGTCTAATCAACATATATCTCTATGTAAAAAGGTATGGATCATACCTACCTATTCAAAAGTTAATGAACACAGAGTAGAATCCAGCTGTAACTCTGAAACAAGTTATCAGAATTTATTTACCCTCAATACATGCACTAGTTTCTCTTAAGAACTTCATTGAATTTTAAATAAGTAAGTTGAAGATAGACTACTCTAACATGATTAGTGTTTGACTGGTTTATTGATATTTATGGTTAATACAAACTTCTTCAAAGAGTGGAGTTGCTACACTCTAACTTTCATTATCCTAAAATCAGATTTTTATCAAGATTGCATTATATGAACTCTTATACTAAAAGATTCTGATCTCTGTAGGCTTGTTTAATGAAAGATAACTCAGTTTGTCAATCAGATCTCTCATGCATTATCAACACTTTGAAAATATCCTCTCATTCCTTGTCTCCTCACTACCTAGATCCAATTGTCTCTACCAGTTCCTTGTTTGTTGATGGCAAAGGGGGAGAGATTTTGATGGGCAGTGTGGTAGCAGGTTGAGTTTATTGATTCTCTATCAAAAGGGGTTATCAAAGGGGGGATATTGTAGATTATGAAGGGAGAGAGATTGTGAGAGCCTGTTCCTGCTATTTAACTGTCTGTGTCTATGCATAACCATGACCCTTGTAGCTTCTGACTCATAATGCATTAAGTGTTGCCATCAAAGTACTGAAGTGTTGCCATCATCAAAAAGGGGGAGAATGTTATGTCTCCTATGATTTGTTGTCTAGTTTTAATGATTGGGAACAGTGGGTTTCATGGTTTATCCATTATTTGACTTTGGCAACATTGTCTTTTTATAAGTCAGAATAAGTTCCTGTTGCATAAGTGTCATTGCATATTCAGATAGTTGCATTTAAAGGTTGATGCATGTAACATATCAAGGTAGATAAAGGTCGGTGCACCTTTCGCTAGCACAGAGTAAGGTTGGTGCACGTTTGCTTTCAAAGACACTAAGGTCAGTGCACGTTGGCTTTCAAAGCCACTAAGGTCGGTGCACGTTTGCTTTCAAAGACACTAAGGTCGGTGCACGTTGGCTTTCAAAGCCACTAAGGTCTGTGCACATTTGCTTTCAAAGCCACAAAGGTCGGTGCACATTTGTATTGGTCATATATAAGGTCGGTGCACATTTGCCTTTTCTATATAGAAGGTCTGTGCACATTTGAATTTAGCAAGGTCAGGTCGGTGCTCATGCATGCACTCATTATTAGAAGGTCCGTGCACATTCAATAAGGTCGGTGCACATTCATACCTTAAGTCATTTCTAGTCTGAGCACATTTTAGAGTCTATGCACATTCAGAACTCAAGGTCTTCGCACAGCTTCTAGTCTGTGCACATATAGGTCTATGCACATTTGCCTTGTGCATATAGAAGGTTTATGCACATCTACATGTCTGTGCACATATAGGTTAATACATGTTTTGGGTCTGTGCACATTTGGAAATAAAGGTCTGAGCACATCATTATGTCTGTGCATCATTGCTCACACTCTAAGGCACTTTCATAAACATTCATATCACAAGTCTGAGCATATGAATTCTCTAATTATAACCTAAGTATGAACTCTAACATATAAGGTGTTTGACTAAATGTCTATCTTCTGATTGGCAGGATTAAGGCAAACATTATGTGTTTGAGAGTAGCTAAACTTCAAGTGGATCACGTGATCCAAGATTCCAATCATTGCAACACGTGATCTGAGGCTACTTGCTCTCCAAGAACACTCAGCCATGTGTTCTCACCTCGTCTACCAGATCTGACACATAGATCACTAAAGCCAATTGTCAGATGATGAGCCTTAGGCGGGAACGTGCCCTCCACATGCCCGAAGCATGTGCTCGTGGGACCCAAGCCTGAAGCTCTATAAAAGACTCTCCTGCGATCTAAACAAGGTAGAAGACAAGAGAACACAGAAGAAAAGTGGAGAGATCAAGAAGAGAAAAGAGGAGAGAGCAAGAGAGCGAATAAAGCGAGAGAGCCAGCTTTCTGGGAAAAATAGAGTACCGTAGAAAGGGTTGAGAAGAAGAAGAGACTTTGAGTGAGGCTACTCCATCCTGATTTTTGGATCAAATCCTCAGTCAGATTGCTCGATTGAAGAGCTACATTCTTATTTTCTGTCCATACTTTCTTTGATTCCTTCGTTTTCATTTTGAACTCCATTCTAAGTTGTGAATCAGCAGAGCAAGCTGTGGTGCTCAGGAGGTGAGGGTGTTCCTCGGACAGTAAGCTGTGAGGCTCAACAGAGCAAGCTGTATGGCTCAGTGGTCTGGGATCTATTCCCCAAAGCTGTGGATCAGTTGTCTGTAGGGATCTCTATCCTCAAAGCTGTAGATCAGCCATTATCAAGTTGTGTGGCAGCAGGAAGCCTTCCTCGGTTGAGTAAGGGGTGGACGTAGATCTCTAGACTGAGATCGAACCACCTTAAAATTGAATTGTCTCATGTGATTGATTTCCTGTCTTCTCTCTGAGTAAATGAATGCATAGGCTCGCTTACATCTTAGCATGAGTTTAAATGTCTGAATGTTCATCTGCTATATACATCAAGTTTCTTCTATCATGCACTCGCAATTAAATCAATTCTTCAGAGGTATATCAAAAGGCCTAGTCAGAAAGATAGTCTACGCCCATCTGGAACACTGACCCTTGCCTGAGGAGATCGTTGATCCAACCTAATCTTTGATTCAACCTCTGCCAAGTACCCAACTGATGCATTTGATTATTTTGATCATGACTGTAGTTCATAATTGAATTTCATTATATCTATTGCTCTTTCCCTGTAGCTCATTTCTTCTTAGCAGTTCATTCAATTCTGTATTAGCTTTTAAATTGCTATTGGTTGTGGATATTTGTGGTTAGATCTATTCACCCCCACTCTAGATCAGTGTTCATCTATTCCACACACTCTTCATGTCCCCAGGAAAGCAATCATGGGACAAGGCATGGCTGAATTCTTGGCGGCCCATCCAGTACCAGACGATTCATCTCTCAACACGGAGCTTCTGGATGGGGAGTCCCTTGCTTCCCAGTTACCGGCACCAGTTAAATAGATCGGATATGTCTTGCATTACCAGCCGTAAGATGCCCATACAGCTAATATACCCATCTCGGAGCTCTACTTCGATGGCGCTTCCCGGGGGATTACCCGGAACAATCAAGACTCATCCGTTATGGAGGGTGCCAACATCATCTTCCTTACTCCTCAGGGTGGGGTTTTATACAACTCGTGCGCCCTCATGAAATCACTGACCAACAATGAAGCTGAGTATGAAGCTATAATCATTGGGCTTCAGATGGATCTCAACATGGGCATCAAATGCCTCAAAGCCTACGGGGACTCCCAACTGGTGGTTTGACAAGTCCTTTGCATCTACGACGTGCGGAAGCCGGAGTTGGTTCCGAACCACGCCGCTCTCACCAGACTAATCTAGAAGTTCTATTTCTTCAAAATAGTTCATGTTCCCGGGAGCAGCAATGCCCAGATAGATGCCCTGGCAAAATTGGCTGCAGCCATTAAGCTCCCGCTCGAGGGTGAAGTGGACATCACTGTCAAGCACAGAAGACTGATGTCAAGTTCACTCGAAGGTAGCACCGGTCACACCGTCTACGAGTCCATGACCTCGACCAGAACACTCTTCCAGAAGAAGGAGATTGGCATGAGCCTATCGCCGAATTTGAGAAAGGGTGGCTCCTTCCTGATCGAGCTCAAAGGGTCCAGCTACTCCACTGAGTAACGTCATATGAGTTGATCAGCGACTCTTTATACCGACTTATCCACGAGAAGGACAAGTCGATTCTCTTGAGATGTGTCTCCCCAGTCGAAGCTCGACCCATTATGCAAGAAGTCCATTCAGGACTATGCGGTGCTCATCTGGCTGGAGACAGAATCAAGAATATCTCGGTGTAAGCTTACCCTTAACACCGAATCTTCGGATACCACGTCCTGGGAAAACCTTTAAAAATACATGGTCTCCTACTTGGAACTCTAGGTCTCTCCTTCTAGTATCAGCATAAGTCTTTTGCCTAGACTGGGCCATTTGAAGTCTTTCTCTAATTACTTGTATCTTCTCGGTGGCGTCTCTTACCATGTCCGGGCCGAGAAGTTGCTTTTCGCCAACTTCATCCCAGCATATAGGTGAGCAGCAACTCCTTCTACATAAAGGCTCAAAAGGTGCCATCTGAATACTTGCCTAATAACTATTGTTGTAAGCAAATTCTACCAGAGGTAGATGACCGTGCCAGTTCCCACCGAAATCAATAACACATGCTCTTAGCATGTCTTCCATGACCTGCTTCGTTCTCTCGATTTGAATGTCTGTTTGGGGATGAAAGGTAGTACTAAAGTTGAGTCTCGTCCCCAAGGAGTGTTGTAGACCCTTCCAAAAGTGAGAAGTAAAACGTGGGTCTCGGTCAGACATGATAGAAACAAGAACTCCATGTAATCTCACGACCTCTTTTACATATAATGCAGCTAGAACATCGACCAACCAACGGCTCTTGATGGGCAAGAAGTGTGCCGATTTAGTTAATCGGTCTATGATCGCCCATATACCATCATGTCCGCCCCTTGTCTTGGGCAAGCCCATGATGAAGTCCATCCCAATATCCACCCACTTTCACTTGGGAATGTCTAGAGGAGGTAAATTACCAGCGGGCTTTTGGTGTTCCGCCTTAACTTGTTGGCATGTGAGACAGCGAGAAATAATGTCTGCTACCTCTCTTTTCATGTTAGGCCACCAAAAGGTCCGTTTTAGGTCCTCGTACATGTTGGTAGCTCCAAGATGAATTGTGTACCTTGATCGATGAGTTTCTTCTAAGATTTTATTCTTTAATTCTGGGTAGTCCGGCACACATGTCCTTTCATGAAATAATAGCCTTCCATCAGATGCCAGCTTGAAATCTGGTCGCTCCTCTAGCTTACCCTTGATCTCCACTAGCATTGGTTCTTCATCTTGTAACCCCTTGATTTTGGAGAGTAAATCCGGTTGTATCCTCATGTGTGATAGAGTAATACACCCTTTCTCCTTGTCCGTGCTTATATCAAGTTTGGAGAATTACTCTAACATCTTCCATTCTTGGATCATATAGTTGGCCAATAATGCTCTCGACTTTCGACTAAGGGCATCAGCTATGGGATTACCCTTTCTAGGATAGTATTGTATTGTGATGTCGAAGTCCTTGAGATATTCCAGCCAACGCCTTTGTCTCATATTCAATTCCTTTTGTGAGAATAAATATTTGAGACTCTTGTGATCGGAGTACACGGTAAACTGCTCTCCATAGAGATAGTGTCTCTAGATCTTCAAAGCAAACACTACCGTGGCCAACTCTAGGTCGTGAACCGGGTAGTTCTCCTCATGCTTCTTCAATTGTTGGGAAGAATAGGCAATGACCTTCCCTTGTTTCATTAATACACACCAGAGGCTAATACCCGATGCATATGTGTAAACCTCGAATTTCTCTCCTTCAATGGACAGTGTTAAGATGGGAGCAGTGGTCAGACGGTCCTTCAAGGTTTGGAAGCTTTCTTCACAATCTTCGGACCATACATACGGATTCTCCTTTCGTGTCAGTCTGGTAAGTGAGACAACAATCTTGGAGAAATCCTTTATAAATCATCGGTAATATCCAGCTAGGCCCAAGAAGCTACGAATCTCAGTTGCATTTGTCGGCCTTTCTCAGATCAACCAAAATTCCATTCTTCGAAATCACATGCCCTAAGAAAGATACCTTCTCGAGCCAGAAATCACATTTACTAAGCTTGGCATAAAGTAGATTCTTCCTTAATATTTGCAATGTAGTTCTCAAATGTTCTTCATGATCTTCTTCGAGTTTTGAATAGATCAATATATCATCAATAAAGGCCACAACAAATTGATCTAGATGGGGCCTGAATATGCTGTCCATTAACTGCATAAAGGCTACAGGGCCATTTGTTAGTCCAAAAGGCAAAATCGTAAATTCATAATGCCCATACCTGCTCCGAACTATAAATTTGTGAATATCCTCATCCTTGATCCTTAATTGGTGGTATCCCGACCTGAGATCAATCTTTGAGAAATATTTAGCTCCAGATATTTGATCAAATAATTCGTCAATCCTCGGCAGCGGATACTTGTTCTTGATAGTAAGGTGGTTCAGCTGCCGATAATCGATGCAAAGTCTCATCGATCCATCCTTCTTCTTGACGAATAGCACGGGCACTCCCCACGGGGAAGTACTTGGTCTAATAAATCCCTTTTTCAACAATTCCATCAATTGTTCCTTCAATTCTTTTAGCTTGACGGGGGACATTCTATAAGGTGGCTTAGAGACCGGGCCAACACCATGGACAAGGTCGATGGTGAAAGCCACTTCTCTTTCCAGGGGTAAACCGGGTAAATCCTCCAAAAATATGTCGGGAAATTCCTTGAATACACGGATGTCTTCTAGCTTGGACTCCTTATCTTCCATGGCAGTCACAAATGCTATGAAAGCCACAAACCCCTTTCTTAAGAGCTTGCGAGCTCAGAGAGCCGAAATAAGGGGTAACTTACCTCAATTTCGGGGACTAGTGTAGACAAGCTTCGGGTAGTCTTCAAAGGTTACTTTACCCTTTCGACAGTCTATGACTGCCGTATGTGTAGCTAGCCAATCGGCTCCTAGGATGACATCATAGCCTTCCATGTCCATGTAGACTAGGTCGGCCGACAAGTTGTGTCCATCAATAACTACCTCAGTTTCTTGGTAGTGGTGTGTAATTTTAGAACCAGTTCCAATTGGGGTGGAGATAACTAGTTCTGAATCTAACAAAATAGGTTCCATAGGTAATGACTTAGCAAATCTTCGAGAGATGAATGAATGTGTCACGCCGGTATCAAATAAAGCAAAGGTAGACTTGGAACAAATAGTTAAGGTACCTTCTACAAGTCCGCCTTCATTTCGATCCTCCTCTTGAAGTGCTTGTAGACGGCCTTGCTTCTTTGTCGAGCACTTTAACTCTTTATTGGTTTGTTCACTCAGTAACAGACAATCAGGAATTCGATGGTCCAAACTTCCACAGCGGAGACATGCTCCCAATCTTCTCCAGCACTCCTCAGCCCTATGGCTGGCCTTGTCACAATGCTTACACACCTCCTTAGAAGGTGTGGTAATGATAGAAAAAGGTTTGCTACCCTTCTTGATCTTATTGTCTTTGGAAGAATCGCCTCTATCATTGGATCTCTTTTTGTTGAAGGTAGGTTTGAATGAGCCGGAGCTTGTGACGTGCTCCTTCTTTCCTCTCCCATGGATCCAATCGGACAGCTCCGTGACATCTTCTAGCAACTAGGCTCGCCTTACCATCTCCGAATAAATTTGAATATCCATCGGCGCCAGTTGAGTGATGTATATTATGGCCGAAGCCGATTAAGAAATCTTCGAGCCTTCATCTTCTCGGCACACACCAGATGTGGTGCAGACCTTGACAGCTTAGAGAATTGGGCCTCGTACTCGGCCACCGATAAAGTCCTTTGCTTAAGAGCGGTAAACTCTGCGGCTTTCTTCTCTTGGATATGATTTGAGAAATATTTGTTGTTGAAATAATCAACAAATTCACCCCACGTAACTTGCTCATGGGGTAAAGTAGCTTCCACTGACTCCCACCAGAAGCGAGCGTCCCGCTCTAGTTGGAAAGTCGCTAATAACATCTTTTCCTCATCCCTGTATTACATCACAGGGAATATCCTTTCGATCTCCTTGATCCAAATCTCGGTGTCGTCGGGGTCGAACGAGCCGGGTCGGGCTCTCCTTGTCATGGCTATTAGCTCCCTTTCGTCGATAAGTGCAAACCATGACCTCCCGACGTCACAGCTTCCAGGGTATCTAGTCCTTCTTCAATAGAAGAAACAAAGGTGTTCGGATTCAATTTGGTGTAAAATAAACATTGATCCTCCACATCACCTGCTTCGCTCGTACCATCGGAACCCCTTTCTATCCACATGTCACCCATCATCCCGTGCCCATGTGTTGTGCCATCGAGGCACTTCCCCTACTTGAACTTGGTTCTATAGGTGATTATTGAGTTCTCGACTAGCACGCCCGCACTCCACCTAGTCATCTTTCCACATGTCACCTCCACCCCGTCGGACTATCCTGCGTGTGTCATGTGTCCCCCGAATAGCCATTTACATGCATTTCGTGTGTGTATTTTGTCTACGCACATTTTTCCATGCGTGCCATCTCATGACCTGCCAATCTACAGCAAGTTTCCACCCTAGCCCAACAAGAGCCAGGGTGCCCAACAATGGAGCTTGTGAAAGCTAGACTCCGAAGAAAATGCTTGTTGAAAGTAGTTGATTTACGAAACTCAAAATTTAAGACATAGTTGAACTACATAAGTCATGGCAAGACTAAGAGTTGTGTGATTTCATTTTCCTTATTGTGACATGCCCATCATATGTTGTTGATGGAAGGAGAGTGCATAATGTGTTTCATATCGCATGGGCTATTAAACCATTGATGAGTAATGATGATTTGATCTCTTTTTCATCACTGTTTCAGCTCATCTTCTTTTTATAACCCTAGTGATATGTAACGCTCTGTCATGAAAAGGAGACTTAATGTCGCTACTTTGGCATGTCTACCTAGGCCAAAGTTTGATACCTTCTAAAGGAACAAGTGAGAAAACCAATCGAGATAAATTGGATTTCCATGAGCAGAATATGGAAGACATCTTGCGATCACATTGTATTTTGCAGCTCATTTCCCGAGAGGCTCTGCCACCTGTGTAGTAACAGAGTTATGAGTGTAAAACACTTACCACTACATATCGTAAGAGATCAAGAGTGTCGAGTCTAGTGGATACTAAGAATCTAAGGAACACATCGAGATAGTTTAAATGTTCTACTTGTATGGTGATGGCTTAGAAGATCACTGCACTGCCGTTCGAAATATCTCACGGAGGTCACAACCTCCATTTTTCAGTATGAGCGTAGAAGTTGAACCTTTATGAGACTAGGGACATGCACTATCATGATATATTGCTTTTGGCCCTAATGGGCAAGTGGGAGAAGTTAATAGGCTGTGTGCACATGGGCCGCCTCCAGAGCCCACCGGCTCATGGCATCCACAGGCGCCTACTACATCCGCCATAGTGTGGCTCGCAATTGCACCTTGCTGCTGTTGCACCCGTGTAATGGCTCCCCTATGCCCCTCCTTTGATTGGTTGTGTCCCTGGTTGTCACACCCCAATGCGGAATCTTAGAGCGCAACAGTCATAATTATTCATTCAATCATAGCAATAATCAAAAATTCAAGGGACAAGACACCATAATTCAACCAAAATAAACTTTATTAATAATCAAGAGAATTGCAAAGTTTACACATACACCGACTTTGACTAACTAAGACATGAAATCACAAATTCTTTCTCGACATAAAAGACTCCAAATTTTCTTATTACTCAATTTCAAGACTCATTACAAAGACAGTTCCACTAGACTATAAAGACACAAATCTTCTAGGAGGTCGCTCATGATCACTCCAATCCCATCCCGTCCGATTGAGGCTCTTCTTCATCAGAACTATCTAAAATATATTGAAAGCACTATGTGGGTGAATGCTCAGTAGGGATTACTCCTCTTCAACCAGGCAAATATAAATAATTAATCATTTTATGCAATATGACTATATGCCATGGTATGAAAATCACATGCTAAGTCAAAAGACAATACGGGATACAATATGACATGATCAATAAAGAAAGAACTTTATAAGTACAAGACAATATCAAGGAATAAGTTATGATAAAGAAAATATATCATTAAAGAATTCAATAATGAGCTAACACAATATATCAATGGACTGGACATAAAGATGAACATAACATTAGAATTGGCACAATAACATTGGAATTTCAATAACAATTTACCCCTTCTGGGTCAAGGACAATATTTCATTTGATCATTTATTCATTCATTCATTCATTGAAATGTCTAGATTCAATCTTGCATTAGGTTCGGTGCAATGCCATCACATTTGATCAATATTGCCGCAATTATCGAATATTTCGGGTGCTCCTCCCAGGACTTGACTGTGCCCTATTTGCACAGGCATTGGGGTCAATTTGGACCATAATCCCATTTATTAGTTTCTAGACAATTCCATTCATTCATTAGTGGCCAATGAATCCAAATAAGTTATGTTCTAGTAACATGAAAAGAATCAAATAACTATAGGTCATTACAATATCAATGATCTCATTTGAAATGTGAACTAAGTTTAGAACTTAGACCAAACTCATAAAGAATTTCAATAAAGTCAAGTATTAAGATACAAGACTCTCATTGATACCCCCATGGGGTGAAAGATAATGAGGAAATATGCCAAGCATGATAACCTCAAACTTAGGCACATGCAGGCACTCAATCATTACAAAAACTTGATCATCGGAACACTAGGTTGAAAACGATCGGTCAACAAGCCACCTTCTGATGAACGCTGTCAATTAGCAGGCCGCATTAATGATAGACACTTGAGGAAGAACGTAGTCAGATGGGAGGGCACCTTCTCTCACAGAAAGCTGAATGCAGTCCCTATTGATGTTGCGTTCAAGACAACTCAGACGGAACCTCATTCTGCCCTTCTGAAGGCCAGTTGAACCCTATCATACATATTAGGACGTGGATTCTAGTGGTTTTCATGGTTTTTAGGGTACAACCTGCTCGGGGTCCTAGTGGAAATCCCAGGCTAGTGGAGACTTACGGAGGCCTTGATGAAAAAAGTTTCAATCCGACAGAAGGAAATATTAAGCGGAGGGTCCAAACTTCACCAAGAATTTTGTTCCTATCACACTTCCAGAAAACAATAACAAGCGGTAGGTTGTTATCACTAGAGTGATAGAACCTTCCAACAAATCACAATATAATCTATTCTTAAAACATGAAACTATATCATATGCATGTGCAAGAATAAAATATCATGATATGAGATGCATCAATTTCAGGTTTCCAGAACACTTCTACTCTCTTAAGATAACATGGAGATAGTGGGATTTCATGAAATCATGAGGGACATAGAACATGATCCTAACTTTAAGAATTAACTTTCTTTCATGATAGCCTAGATATTTAGTCCATTTAGATGCCATGATTAGTTGAAATAACATGATATTTGTAACGCCCGGTAATTTTTGGAACAGGAATAAAAATATACATAATGATATACCTACTCTTATAAGTATATAATGTTAATTAAAAATTTATTCAAATAAATAAATGGTCAAGCGATATTCCTATATGGTTGCTCAGATCGAACCTGCCTCTGATACCTAGGACAAAGACTAATAGAAGTTAAAAAAATTATGAGGAATAAAATCCCTATATACATACAAATTATTAATAGGTATATGAGGGTTAGAAAGTAACAAATATGTTTATGAATATATAATGCAATATAAATAAATGTAATACAACGTAAATAATCAAGGCCAGACTCGGTACACGACCCCCTGACATCCTGAGAAATCTCACAAAAAGAACTCATGAACCCTACCATTGTATTATCATAATTTTAAGAATAACATGTTATTTTTAAGTAAGGCATTTAATGCATAATACCATTTTATTTGAATTGAGAATCATTAAATCTTGAAGAAAACATCAATTAGTATTTTATTAATAATTTAAAAAAATTAATATTCACATTTATTACATTATACTTTTATTAGAAGGAAGAAATATAGCAACCCTGATAAAATATTAATAAAAATAAAGATTTTAAATAAATCAAATAAATAGATAAATAAAACAAAATGAAATAACGCCTCTGATAAAGGCGCTATTTAAATTAGACACGCCCTTAAACAAGGCGTGATTCAAGAAAGGACGCCCTCACCACATGGCGTCAAATTCCAAACACCAAATAGGGCAAGTAAGATAAACGCCCCTTTCCTGGGCGTGTTTTAAACAAGAAACACCTCTCCACTGGGCGTGTCTTTAAGAAACGCCCTATGACAAGGCGTCAATTTCATTTCCACTTCCGTTCGACCCAGGAACTTATCCAGGGAAGGATTATGCTAATCTAGTAAGTGTCTACTAGGGTAAGGACTCTATATTGGAAGTATTACTTCCAATCAAACTCTAACCCTAATAGGACCCTCAAAAAATCCTATAAATACCCTTGATTACCCAAGCCCTAAAACCATTTGATCGATCCTCTCTGCCACGATATGATGAAGAACAGTAAGTTTTCCTTATAGTTCCCTTTCCCTAATACGGAAAGAATATTGATTATTCTTCCTCTTCCTCTATTACAGGTTGAAGAAACCTTGACGTCGTGAAGAACAACAGTGAGTTCTTCTTCCCCTGCCTTTCGTTTTTCATCAAAGCTTTTGACCCTTCCTCTTCCTTTCTTCTGCAGGTTGCCTGCAACCGGAGGAAGCTTGGGTATAACGGGAAGAACGATTGTTCTTCATCAACGTCCTCTAAATCTTCTTCCTCTTCCAGAAATCAAGGCTCTATTGCAAACAGAGTTCATTTTCTGTCAGATCAGAATTAATCTTCTATTCAAAACCTTCGTCCGTTCATCAGATTATCATCATCAAGGTAGGTTTTCTCAAGGCACTGTAGCCCAAACAAGTTAATTCAATGAATATACATCATCACATGCATGAATATAAGTTTTAATATAGCTTCTACGCGTTTTCTGGAATATTTTTGAAAGAGACGCCCCTGTCAAGGGCGCTATTTTACAAGACACGACCCTGACCAGGTCGTCAATTCCTAAATTCGACGCCCTGTACAAAGGCGTTAATTCCATGAAATTACATGCAATTAATAATTGTTCACGTTTAAAATTTAATAGCTATGAAATCTTGAAACTAATGTAATGCATGAGTATACCGTGAAATCCTACTATTTTTCTTATCATGACTATATATCTTGTCTCCTGAAATTTATTATCCTGAAATTTATAAAAATTCTTGAAAAGCATGAATTCACGACCTGAACCAAGTCGTTTCTTGTGAAACCCACGCCACGATGGAGGGCGTGAATTTGAAAATAACGCCCCCGTTCAGGGCGTGTCTTTGATAAATCCCAGAATATGTATATCCTGCAAAAAAATAGGATTAAAGAATGGACGACCATTGTGCGTGTCGTCACATTGAAATAAAACGCCCCTGTAAAGGGCGTGTTTTTGATAAAACACAGAATTATGGAAATTTCTGCAAAATTGGAAATGCATGTAAACGCCCTTATTTAAGGCGTTATTTACTTAAGTAGTGACTTAATCAAAGTCGTTATTTTCTGTAAAAAGGTTTTTACCTGTTACTGCTAACTAAGGGTTTTCATTATATATATATATATATGTATATCGGCACTATATCTCCACTCCGTGAGTATAGTCCCATGTTTTCTACGATGATTTATCGCATTACACATTCAATTCTCATTGACATACAAGCTCTCCATTGGACATTCCGTTCCTTTGGACTAGCGTGTTAGTCATAGAGACCTCCGTAAGTCTCCTCGTAGCATTGGATTATGTTGCAACCCTGATAAAACATTAATAACAATAAAGATTTTAAAATAAATCAAATAAATAGATAAATAAAACAATATATATAATAACGCCTCGGATAAAGGCGCTATTTAAATTAGAAACGCCTCTAGCAAAGGCGTGATTCAAGAAGATACGCCCTGACAACACGGCGTCAAATTCCAACGTCAAAAAAGGGTAAGGCCAAGAAACGCCCCAATCTTGGGCGTGTTTTGAAACAAAGAACGCCTTCATATCAGGCGCTTCTTAAGAAACGACCTGAACCATGTCGTCAATTCAGGAATCGACGCCCTGACCTAGGTCGTTAATTCCATTCGAGTTCCGTTCAACACGGGAGCTTATCCAGGGTAATGGATAAGTATTAGAAAGAGTTTAAAGGTGGTAATGACTCTATCATGGAAGTATTACTTCCACACAATCACTAACCCTAATAGGATTTCCCAAAATCCTATAAAGACTCTTGACAGCCGAACCCTAAACCTATTTGGACGATCGAACTGCACAGGTATGTGAAGAACATATGTTCTTCTTCTTCTTCTGTTTCTTTTCCTTATGAACGTAGTATGTGAAGAATTAATATTCTTCGTTTCTTCTATTCTTGCAGGTTAAGAAGACTAACGGGTAAGTCTTCTTTCTTCTTCCCTTCTCCTCCTTTACCTCCTCTCCAGTTAATACGAAGCATGATCTCTTCGTTCTTCTGCCTCCAGGTTGACTGTTGAAGAAAACAATCAACTGAGCCAAGGTTCTTCATCTGCATACCTTTGCTGCTGCTGATTATCGAGTTGCAGTAAAGCTTCAGAGTTGTTGGCTTCTCACCAAGTTATTCATCCGTCCATCTTAAAATCCACTATTAAAGGTAGGTTTTCTCAAGTTACTGTAGCCCAAATAAATTAAGACAATACTTATATACGTATTGACATGACATGCATACGGTTTAATATGATTTTATTATGTTTCTGCAATATTTTGAAAGAGACGCCCCTGTCCAGGGCGCTAATTTACAAGACATGACCCTGCCCAGGTCGTCAATTTCATATTTGACGCCCTGTACACAGGCGTTAATTTCATGTAAATGTTAATCACCTATCTTAAGAACTAATTATCCATGCAATTACATGAAATCAATAATTGTTAACGGTTAAAAGTCAATAAACATGAAACATCAAATCTAATATACTGCATCTGAATTCCTACCAATTTTCCTGTCATGACTATATGATTGTTATCCTTGATTATCGTGCAAATCTTGCTTTCCTGGTATTTCTTGAATTCACGACCTAGACTAGGTCATTTTCCATGTATTAACGCCCCATCACAGGGCGTGAATTGAAAAGAAACGCCCCTTACTAGGGCGCGTATCTGTTTAAATCCTGGAATACATATTCTGAAAAATAGAATTAAATGGTAACGCCCCTTCCCAGCGCGCGTTTTTGATAAATTCCTGAAGCATTTTTGATAAATTCCTGAAAATATTGATATTCTGTCAAACAGTGAAAATAAAAGGACGCCTTCTGGTGTAGTCGTCAAATCTTGAATAAACGCCCCTGATCAAGGCGCGTTTTTGACAAATTACTGAAATATTGAAATTTTGCAAAAATGGAAAATAGATAAACGCCCTTAGGCGTTAATTACTTGAGAAACGACTTTACCTAAGTCGTTATTTTCTGTAAACTGATTTTTTATCCTGATTCTGTTAACCGATGGTTCCAATTATTTATATAATATATATCGGCACTATTCTCCACTCCGTGAGTATAGTCCCACGTTTCACGATTGTTTTATCGATCACACTCAATTCTCATTGACATACAAGCTCTCCATTGGACATTCCGTTCCTTTGGACTAGCGAGTTAGTCATAGAGACCTCCGTAAGACTCCTCGTACCTTGGATTCCCTCAAGGTCGACTGAGCTGGTTGTACCCTAAAAACCCATTACACGATCTTTGCCATGTCAATCTAAAGAAACATGGTATACCGGCCCTTATGATTATACAAAGAGTATATCATAAGAAATTCTTAATGGGATGATGATATCATGCCATATCATGTCATTCTTGTAAACCTCAATTCTATGATAAGAATGAGGGTATCTTACCTTTGATATACTGTTCATGTGGACCTCAATTCTATATAAAGAATGTCCATATTGATTTGTCATGGTACCCAAGTTGAGGGAACCTAATTCTACCAAGTTTTATCGTTAATCGTGATTATACCGTTATTATCGCCAATCTATGTCCTTTGTCATATTTTGGACTCTATTCTATCAAAGTTGTCGTACGTGTCTACAAGTTTGATTATTGAAATTCTATGTTGGCTATAAACAAGAGTGGATGTCAAAACACATGATAAATGCCTGCGCATATAGGGCCCGATCTGGTCCTGGGAGGAGCACCAGAAAGTACTTGTGCCCATGGGAGTTTTAATGATAAGGTATCTGGCATTATACCGAGTGCATGACTAGCTTGATTGGACATTCCACACACATCTTGTACTTGACTCGTACTTGACATGAAATGAAATGCGTGGCCCGAAAAAGGGTAATTTACTTGCTTGCTTGATACATGATAGCCAAAGTTCTTGACATGACTTGTTAAATGTTCTTGCTTGAATATATTGTTATCTTTCATTGAAAGTTCATGACTAGTTCAGCTTGTTACCTTATTGATATATTCTCTCTCTATCTTGTCGTTTTATGCGAGCATGCATAGCTTTATTGCATTCATGAAATATGTAATTACTTAAACCCCTTGCTAGTACTTGAGATATAATTTCCTACTGAGCGTTCGCTCATTCCGTTTGTCCCTTTTTACTTTTCAGGTAAGTCCGACGACGATGGAAGTCAATCGGATGGGAATGGTCAAGAGTGAAAGTGATAGAGCTGCTCAAGTGTCACCTAGTATTTTCTATAGTTTCTTGAGTCAAATATGTATTCTTTTCCTTTTTATTAAACAAAGTATTGGATTTGTAATAGTCTATCCATTATGAAATAAAGGATTGGGTTATCTTGCTATTTTACGCATCTCTGTCTTTGTGTCGAATACATGACCACTCTGATTGACATGATTGATATAAACTTGTCTCGCACATCCGAGTATCTTCCGCGCTCGGGGCGTGACAGTTTTTGTGGTATCAGAGCCTAAGGTATTCAATTCCAAGGAAAAACCCAAGTCCAAGGATAAGTTGAACGTTTAACCAAGTGAGATTAGGTAGAACCAAGGGTTAAGAGTCAATGAGTCTTTTAATAAGATCACAGTGATGTAATACTAACATAGTGTACGAGTCTTTAAATACGATCACGTACTAATATAGTTATTGTAATTGTAGGATAATGGCTGCCGAACGTGCTCAATGGCGCAACATGCAGCATACCCTTCAAGGAATGACTCAAGTGCTACAACAGGTAGCACAAGGTGGTGCTCCACGAGCTGGAAGCTTACACCAAGCATTTATGAGTATGAATCCCCCGAAGTTCATGGGATCGACCGATCCGGACGATGCCGAGCATTGGGTTCGGGAGACCGAACGAATATTCCGTGTCATGCAATGCACGGATCAGGACAAAGTTCTATTAGCTACATCCCAGTTAGAGAAAGATGCTAGATGCTGGTGGGAGTCTATTGAAGCAACCATCGATTCTACTCAAGTAACATGGGAAGAATTTGTGGAATACTTCAATGCTAAATATTTCTCGGACCGAGTCCAAGAAAAGAAGGCTGCATAATTCGCTGCATTAAAGCAACGATCTTTATCATTAGCAGATTATGAAGCTCAATTCTCCAGGTTGTCTAGATATGCTAAGCATCTTATTAGCACGGAGAAGATGAAAGCCCGTAGATTTCTTAATGGGCTTAGGCCCCACTATATTACTCAGCTAGCGCCGATGGATATTCAAGTTTATTCTGAAATAGTGCGCCGAGCTCAATTACTTGAAGATGCCACGGAACTATCTGATAGGATCCATGGAAAAGATAAGAAGGAACAAGTCACAGGTTCGGGTTCTTTCAAACCCAATTTCAAGAAGAGGCCCAATAATGGAGGTTCTTCCTCTCAAGACCATAAGTTCAAAAAGACCAAGCCTTTCTCTATCACAACTACCCCTTCTAATACAGTATGCAAGCATTGTGACAAGGTTGGTCACAAGACAGAAGAATGCTGGAGGAAATTAGGAGCTTGTCTCCGTTGTGGGAGTCGCGAACATCGGATTCCCAATTGTCCATTAATGAATGACCAAGCCAGTGACGGTAAACGCCCGGTGACAAAGAACGCTCGACTTCATGCAATAAAGGAGACCGAGTAAGAAGAAGGTGGACTGGTAGAAGGTACATTAACAGTTTGTTCCAAAAGTGCTTATGTCTTATTTGATACGGGTGCATCGCATTCCATTATTTCTAAGAAGTTTGCCGACCCGTTACCGTTAGAACCAGAATGGATAAAAATAGTTCTAAGTACTCCTCTTGGAAGTGAAAATGATATTACTCATCACTACCAAAACTGGGAGGTAATGGTTCAAGGTAGGAATTTACCTATAGATCTCATATGCCTCGATCTAAAGGAGTATGATGTTATACTGGGAGCGGACTGGTTATCCAAGTACCAGGCAACGATTGATTGCCGCAATAGCCAAATTGCTTTCAAAGATTTTCCAGAATTAGTCTTTACTCGCCCCAAGAGTCGGAGCAATTCCCCTCTTATCTCGGCCCTCCGAGCTAGCAAGCTCGTCAGGAAGGGATGTGTAGCTTTCCTTGCATTTGTCACAGTTAAGGAAACAAAGGACACTAAGCTAGAAGACATTCCAGTAGTACAAGAATTCCCGGACGTGTTTCCGGAAGAGTTGCCGGGATTACCCCCTCAAAGGGATGTGGCCTTCACCATTGACTTAGTCCCTGGTGCTGGTCCTGTTTCAAGGGCACCCTATAGGATGTCACCTGCTGAACTCAAAGAGTTGAAGGAGCAATTGATGGAATTAATTCGAAAAGGGTTTATTAGACCAAGTACTTCCCCGTGGGGAGCACCGGTATTATTTGTAAAGAAAAAGGATGGATCCATGAGACTATGCATCGACTATCGACAGTTGAATCATCTCACTATCAAGAATAAGTATCCACTACCGAGGATCGATGAATTATTTGATCAGATTTCAGGATCCAAATATTTTTCCAAGATTGATCTCAGGTTGGGATATCATCAATTAAGAATCAAGGATGATGACATTCATAAGACTGCGTTCAGAAGCAGGTATGGCCATTACGAATTTGTTGTTATGCCTTTTGGACTAACAAATGCCCATGCTGCCTTTATGCAGTTAATGAATAGCATATTCAGACCCTACTTGGATCAATTCATAGTAGTCTTCATTGATGATATATTGATATATTCCAAGACCAAAAAGGAGCATGAAGAACATTTGAGGATTGCATTGCAAGTCTTGAGGACAAATCAATTATATGCTAAACTCAGCAAATGCGAGTTCTGGCTTGAAGAAGTGACTTTTCTCGGACATGTCATATCAAAGGACGGTTTATCTGTTGATCCGTCAAAAGTAGAGGCTGTAAGAAACTGGGAAAGACCAGCTAATGCAAGCGAGATCAGAAGTTTCTTAGGTCTTGCGGGATATTATAGGCGATTCATCAAGGATTTCTCCAAGATCGCCGTGCCCCTCACAAGGTTAACTCGTAAGGAGATCCGATATAAATGGAGTGAGAAATGTGAAAGAAGTTTCCAAACTCTCAAAGATCATCTCACTACAGCTCCGGTGTTAGCTCTACCAATTGAAGGAGAGAAATTCGAGGTCTACACAGATGCTTCTGGCATTGGCCTCGGATGTGTCCTAATGCAACAAGGAAAGGTCATAGCATACTCTTCACGTCAACTGAAGAAGCATGAGGAGAATTACCCCGTCCATGACTTAGAACTGGCCGCGGTGATATTTGCCCTAAAGATATGGAGACACTACTTATATGGAGTGCAGTTTACTGTATACTCCGATCACAAAAGTCTCAAATATCTATTTTCACAAAAGGAGCTAAACATGAGACAAAGACGCTGGCTAGAATATCTCAAGGACTTCGACTTCAATATATAATATCATCCCGGAAAGGGTAATTATGTTGCTGATGCCCTTAGTCGAAAGCCGAGAGCAATGATAGCCCATTTTATGATACAAGAATGGAGGTTGCTAGAACAATTCTCCGAGCTCAATATAAGCTTGGACACAGAATCCAAATTTGTCACATTTTCTCATGTAAGCATACAGTCAGATTTATTATCTGAGATACAAGCACTTCAGGATGATGATCCTATATTAGTAGAAATCAAAGACAGGATGGAAGGACAATCTGATTTCCAAGTAACTTCCGAGGGAAGATTATTGTTCAAAGACAGAACTTGTGTACCGGATTCTCCAGAATTAAAGAAGAAGATCTTAGATGAAGCTCACAGATCAAGGTACACTATTCATCCTAGATCAACTAAAATGTACCAAGATGTAAAGAGGAACTTTTGGTGGCCCAATATGAAAAGAGAAATAGCGGACTATGTATCACGCTGTCTCACATGCCAACAGGTCAAGGCAGAACACCAAAAGCCTGCTGAAAAACTACATCCTCTAGATATTCCTAAGTGGAAGTGGGAGGATATTGGTATGGACTTCATCATGGGATTATCTCAATCAAAAGGAGGACATGATGGAATCTGGGTTATCATTGACCGATTAACTAAATCAGCGCATTTTTTTGCCAATAAAAAGCCGATGGTCAATTGATGTACTAGCTGCACTATACATCAAGGAAATAGTCAGGTTACATGGAATTCCTGTCTCAATCGTGTCTGATAGTGATCCCCGTTTCACTTCTCATTTTTGGAAGGGATTACAACATTCGTTGGGAACAAGGCTCAACTTTAGTACTGCTTTTCACCTACAAACGGATGGTCAGACCGAGAGAGCTAATCAAGTTGTTGAGGATATGCTAAGAGCTTGCATCATTGACTTTGGTGGAAGCTGGCATGAACATTTGCCACTAGTGGAATTTGCATATAATAATAGCTACCAAGCTAGTATCCAAATGGCACCTTTCGAAGCTTTATATGGAGGGAGTTGCCAATCACCCTTATGCTGGAACGAAGTTGGAGAGAAACAACTGTTAGGTCCAGACATGGTAAGGGATACAACTGAGAAGATACAAGTAATCAGAGAAAGATTGCAAGTGGCTCAGACCAGACAAAAGGCTTATGCTGATACAAGGAGAAGAGATCTTGAATTCCAGGTTGGAGATCATGTATTTCTTAAAATATCGCCTGGACGTGGCATACGAAGATTTGGTGTTAAGGGCAAGCTTACGCCAAGATTCATCGGACCATTTGAGATACTCGAAAGAGTTGGCGAGGTTGCTTATCGCATCACATTGCCTCCTCAATTGACCGAGGTACATAATGTATTTCACATATCTATGTTGAAGAAGTATGTACACGATCCATCTCATATTATTGAACATGGAGATCAGGTGATCCAGAAAGATCTCACCTATGAACAGAAGCCTATGAAGATCTTAGATCGAGAAATACGAGCTCTAAGGAATAAGGTTATTCCCATGCTCAAGGTGCAGAGGAATAAGAATACTGAACACGAAGTGACATGGGAGACCGAGGAATCTATGAAGAAACGATTTCCTGAATTATTCTAAGAGGTATATATTCTACGCTCTCCACATATATGTTTATATATTATGGAATTTGGGGACCAAATTCTTTTAAGTGGGGGAGGGTGTAGCAACCCTGATAAAACATTAATAACAACAAAGATTTTAAAATAAATCAAATAAATAGATAAATAAAACAATATATATAATAACGCCTCGGATAAAGGCGCTATTTAAATTAGAAACAACTCTAGCAAAGGCGTGATTCAATAAGAGACGCCCTGACAACACGGCGTCAAATTCCAACGTCAAAAAAGGGTAAGGCCAATAAACGCCCCAATCTTGGGCGTGTTTTAAAACAAAGAATGCCTTCATATCAGGCGCTTCTTAAGAAACGACCTGAACCAGGTCGTCAATTCAGGAATCGACGCCCTGACCTAGGTCGTTAATTCCATTCGAGTTCCGTTCGACACGGGAGCTTATCCAGGGTAATGGATAAGTATTAGAAAGAGTTAAAAGGTGGTAATGACTCTATCATGGAAGTATTACTTCCACACAATCACTAACCCTAATAGGATTTCCCAAAATCCTATAAAGACTCTTGACAGCCGAACCCTAAACCTATTTGGACGATCGAACTGCACAGGTACGTGAAGAACATATGTTCTTCTTCTTCTTCTGTTTCTTTTCCTTATGAACGTAGTATGTGAAGAATTAATATTCTTCGTTTCTTCTATTCTTGCAGGTTAAGAAGACTAATGGGTAAGTCTTCTTTCTTCTTCCCTTCTCCTCCTTTACCTCCTCTCCAGTTAATACGAAGCATGATCTCTTCGTTCTTCTGCCTCCAGGTTGACTGTTGAAGAAAACAATCAACTGAGCCAAGGTTCTTCATCTGCATACCTTTGCTGCTGCTGATTATCGAGTTGCAGTAAAGCTTCAGAGTTGTTGGCTTCTCACCAAGTTATTCATCCGTCCATCTTAAAATCCACTATTAAAGGTAGGTTTTCTCAAGTTACTGTAGCCCAAATAAATTAAGACAAGACTTAAATACGTATTGACATGACATGCATACGGTTTAATATGGTTTTATTATGTTTCTGCAATATTTTGAAAGAGACGCCCCTGTCCAGGGCGCTAATTTACAAGACACGACCCTGCCCAGGTCGTCAATTTCATATTTGACGCCCTGTACACAGGCGTTAATTTCATGTAAATGTTAATCACCTATCTTAAGAACTGCTTATCCATGCAATTACAAGAAATTAATAATTGTTAACGGTTAAAAGTCAATAAACATGAAACATCAAATCTAATATACTGCATCTGAATTCCTGCCAATTTTCCTGTCATGACTATATGATTGTTATCCTTGATTATCGTGCAAATCTTGCTTTCCTGGTATTTCTTGAATTCACGACCTAGACTAGGTCATTTTCCATGTGTTAACGCCCCATCACAGGGCGTGAATTGAAAAGAAACGCCCCTTACTAGGGCGCGTATCTTTTAAAATCCTGGAATACATATTCTGAAAAATAGAATTAAATGGTAACGCCCCTTCCCAGGGCGCGTTTTTGATAAATTCCTGAAGCGTTTTTGATAAATTCCTGAAAATATTGATATTCTGTCAAACAGTGAAAATAAAAGGACGCCTTCTGGTGTAGTCGTCAAATCTTGAATAAACGCCCCTGATCAGGGCGCGTTTTTGACAAATTACTGAAATATTGAAATTTTGCAAAAATGGAAAATAGATAAACGCCCTTAGGCATTAATTACTTGAGAAACGACTTTACCTAAGTCGTTATTTTCTGTAAACTGATTTTTTATCCTGATTCTGTTAACCGATGGTTCCAATTATTTATATAATATATATCGGCACTATTCTCCACTCCGTGAGTATAGTCCCACGTTTCACGATTGTTTTATCGATCACACTCAATTCTCATTGACATACAAGCTGTCCATTGGACATTCCGTTCCTTTGGACTAGCGAGTTAGTCATAGAGACCTCCGTAAGACTCCTCGTACCTTGGATTCCCTCAAGGTCGACTGAGCTGGTTGTACCCTAAAAACCCATTACACGATCTTTGCCATGTCAATCTAAAGAAACATGGTATACCAGCCCTTATGATTATACAAAGAGTATATCATAAGAAATTCTTAATGGGATGATGATATCATGCCATATCATGTCATTCTTGTAAACCTCAATTCTATGATAAGAATGAGGGTATCTTACCTTTGATATACTGTTCATGTGGACCTCAATTCTATATAAAGAATGTCCATATTGATTTGTCATGGTACCCTAGTTGAGGGAACCTAATTCTACCTAGTTTTATCGTTAATCGTAATTATACCGTTATTATCGCCAATCTATGTCCTTTGTCATAATTTGGACTCTATTCTATCAAAGTTGTCGTACGTGTCTACAAGCTTGATTATTGAAATTCTATGTTGGCTATAAACAAGAGTGGATGTCAAAACACATGATAAATGTCTGCGCATATAGGGCCCGATCTGGTCCTAGGAGGAGCACCCGAAAGTACTTGTGCCCATGGGAGTTTTAATGATAAGGTATCTGGCATTATACCGAGTGCATGACTAGCTTGATTGGACATTCCACACACATCTTGAGCTTGACTCGTACTTGACATGAAATGAAATGCGTGGCCCGAAAAAGGGTAATTTACTTGCTTGCTTGATACATGATAGCCAAAGTTCTTGACATGACTTGTTAAATGTTCTTGCTTGAATATCTTGTTATCTTTCATTGAAAGTTCATGACTAGTTCAGCTTGTTACCTTATTGATATATTCTCTCTCTATCTTGTCGTTTTATGCGAGCATGCATAGCTTTATTGCATTCATGAAATATGTAACTACTTAAACCCCTTGCTAGTACTTGAGATATAATTTCCTACTGAGCGTTCATCATTCCGTTTGTCCCTTTTTACTTTTCAAGTAAGTCCGACGACGATGGAAGTCAATCGGATGGGAATGGTCAAGAGTGAAAGTGATAGAGCTGCTCAAGTGTCACCTAGTCTTTTCTATAGTTTCTTAAGTCAAATATGTATTCTTTTCCTTTTTATTAAACAGAGTATTAGATTTGTAATAGTCTATCCATTATGAAATAAAGGATTGGGTTATCTTGCTATTTTGCGCATCTCTGTCTTTGTGTCGAATACACGACCACTCTGATTGACATGATTGATATAAACTTGTCTCGCACATCCGAGTATCTTCCGCGCTCGGGGCGTGACAGATTCCCTCAAGACCGATTGAGCGGGTTGTACCCTAAAAACCTATTACACTATTTTGCCATGTCACTCTATAGAAACATGGTATACCGGCCCTCATGTTATGCTAAGTGGATATCATGAGAATATTCTTAATAAGATGAGGACATCATGTTATTGACATGCTGTTCTTGTGGATCTCAATTCTATATACCAAGAGTGACCATCTACATATGGGCACTTATTTGTCATGGTACCTGGTTAGGGAACCAATTCCACCCAGTTTATAGACGTCATGGTTACTATGCTTTGCGTGGATTTTATCGCCAGTATGTCCTTACTCAAGGGTCTTGCCCTTGAATTCCATGAAAATCTTATCTTATCATCCTAATTAAAGCTTATTCTTGGAACTCCTTATTGGCTATAAACTATCGTGGATGTCTAGATCTATCGTGAATGCCGTGCATATAGGGCCCGATCTGGTCCTGGGAGGAGCGCCCGAAAGTACTAGTGCCCATGGGAGTTTTAATGATAACGGTGTCTAGCATTGCACCGGAGTACTCTTTATCTTGATCTTTGGCATTCCACGATCTCTCTTTTCTTGCGTGCGTGACTTGACTTGCGTGACTTTACTAGCGTGGCCCGACACGGGCAATGTACTTGCGTGAAATAGCCAATAATCTATAAAGTCTCTCATGAATACTTCTTGATTAATACTCGCTTGGATGTTTTGCACGACGTGTTATTCTATTGATCAGTTTATTTCACTTGCTCAGTTATTTATACATGCATAGCCCTATTGCATAAACATGTGAAAACTTGTAATTACTTAAACCCATTGCTAGTTCTTGAGATATAATTTCCTACTGAGCGTTCGCTCACTCCGTTTTATTCCAACATTTTTAGGTAATCAGATGGCTAGCAAGACCGAGACTCACACGGGCGGGACAAGTGTGCAAGCGAGCTTCGGAAACTAGTGAACCCGAGTCTTTTATCTTTCTTGAGTCTAGATAGTGTTGTCTAGCTAAGTCAGCTTGGCGTCTCTTATTCAGTTATCTTGTCTAAGTCTGTTAGTATGTCGTTATCTTCCTTTCCATTGTGTTGAAGTCTCCAAGTTGGAAAACAAGTTCTTGTAAGAGATTTATAATAGAAATATAAATTTCTATTGTTGTTCGAACTTATCTTGGTCTTATGCGATTGCTCTTGATCATTCACGACTGTTTAACTGCCACGTTCCGAGCAAACGACACGTTCCGCTGCTATCGGCCCGGGGCGTGCCAGAGGTGGTATCAGAGCTTCGGCTTTCATATCCTCCAGGTTAAGTATCCTTGTCTGTCATATCAGAGCTTCGGCTTTCATATCCTCCAGGTTAAGTATCCTTGTCTGTCATATCAGAACTTCGGCTTTCATATCCTCCAGGTTAAGTATCCTTGTCTGTCATATCAGAGCTTCGGCTTTTATATCCTCCAGGTTAAGTATCCTTGTCTGTCATATCAGAGCTTCAGCTTTCATATCCTCCAGTAATTTGGTCCTAAGGATAGGTTATCCTTGTGGGTCATATCATAGCTTCAACTTTCACAATCATTAAAGTCTCAATGATAGGTTAAGTATCCTTGTCAGTTATATTAGAGTTTCCGCTTTCAAAATCCTTAGATTGTTAAATCCAGGTTATAGGTCGAGTATCCTTGTCAGTCATCCTATAGGAATTCCGTGAGAGATGGGTAGAACTTGGGGTTAAGGTTATAAAAGAAAAAAAATATATATACATATATATATTCATTTGCGTTAATTCTTGAGTCAATAAATTATCTCCCCACCCATCTTTGCAGGAACTTAGATAAAATGGAAGCCTCTCAGCCAAGCTTTGATCATAAAATGATCTTAGTGGATGTCCAAGCTTACGCGAGTCTTGTCAAGAGAGTTCAAGAACTAGAGAAAGTAGTGGGAGAAAAGGAAAGAGTTGAAGGGAAAGATCAACCAGGTAACTCTGAAAAGTTCGTCGCTACCAAGAAAAGGGTAAACGAGGGAGATATTTCACAAAGGTGTGAGAAATGCCAGAAATGTAAGAAGTGTAATAAGAGAAAAACTCAGGCGGATCAATCGCAAGATAAGTGTAAATCTTGTGGAAGATATGGTCACAAATCGAAGGAGTGTTGGTGGAGTTCGGGAGCATGTCTGCGTTGCGGGAAGTTAGATCACAAGATAGCAGAATGCCCCAAGAAGCCTCCAAAAGGAGTTCAAGATTTAACCAAACTTGCCAAAGGGAAAGATGCGGAAGGTATCCCTCAACCGTAATCCTAAACTTGCCCTTTTTCATTCTGAAGATTTCTTCTGCTCATAATAAGTTATAGCTAGTTCTCTATTAGGAATGGAAGTTGATGTGAATTTGGGGACCAAATTCTCTTAAGTGGGGGAGGGTGTAACGCCCGGTAATTTTTGGAACAGGAATAAAAATATACATAATGATATACCTACTCTTATAAGTATATAATGTTAAATAAAAATTTATTCAAATAAATAAATGGTCAAGCGATATTCCTATATGGTTGCTCAGATCGAACCTGCCTCTGATACCTAGGACAAAGACTAATAGAAGTTAAAAAAATTATGAGTAATAAAATCCCTATATACATACAAATTATTAATAGGTATGTGAGGGTTAGAAAGTAACAAATATGTTTATGAATATATAATGCAATATAAATAAATATAATACAACGTAAATAATCAAGGCCAGACTCGGTACACGACCCCCTGACATCCTGAGAAATCTCACAAAAAGAACTCATGAACCCTACCATTGTATTATCATAATTTTAAGAATAACATGTTATTTTTAAGTAAGGCATTTAATGCATAATACCATTTTATTTGAATTGAGAATCATTAAATCTTGAAGAAAACATCAATTAGTATTTTATTAATAATTTAAAAAAATTAATATTCACATTTATTACATTATACTTTTATTAGAAGGAAGAAATATAGCAACCCTGATAAAATATTAATAAAAATAAAGATTTTAAATAAATCAAATAAATAGATAAATAAAACAAAATGAAATAACGCCTCTGATAAAGGCGCTATTTACATTAGACACGCCCTTAAACAAGACGTGATTCAAGAAAGGACGCCCTCACCACATGGCGTCAAATTCCAAACACCAAATAGGGCAAGTAAGATAAACGCCCCTTTCCTGGGCGTGTTTTAAACAAGAAACGCCTCTCCACTGGGCGTGTCTTTAAGAAACGCCCTATGACAAGGCGTCAATTTCATTTCCACTTCCGTTCGACCCAGGAACTTATCCAGGGAAGGATTATGATAATCTAGTAAGTGTCTACTAGGGTAAGGACTCTATATTTGAAGCATTACTTCCAATCAAACTCTAACCCTAATAGGACCCTCAAAAAATCCTATAAATACCCTTGATTACCGAAGCCCTAAAACCATTTGATCGATCCTCTCTGCTACGGTATGATGAAGAACAGTAAGTTTTCCTTATAGTTCCATTTCCCTAATACGGAAAGAATATTGATTATTCTTCCTCTTCCTCTATTACAGGTTGAAGAAACCTTGACGTCGTGAAGAACAACAGTGAGTTCTTCTTCCCCTGCCTTTCGTTTTTCATCAAAGCTTTTGACCCTTCCTCTTCCTTTCTTCTGCAGGTTGCCTGCAACCGGAGGAAGCTTGGGTATAACGGGAAGAACGATTGTTCTTCATCAACGTCCTCTAAATCTTCTTCCTCTTCCAGAAATCAAGGCTCTATTGCAAACATAGTTCATTTTCTGTCAGATCAGAATTAATCTTCTATTCAAAACCTTCGTCCGTTCATCAGATTATCATCATCAAGGTAGGTTTTCTCAAGGCACTGTAGCCCAAACAAGTTAATTCAATGAATATACATCATCACATGCATGAATATAAGTTTTAATATAGCTTCTACGCGTTTTCTGGAATATTTTTGAAAGAGACGCCCCTGTCAAGGGCGCTATTTTACAAGACACGACCCTGACCAGGTCGTCAATTCCTAAATTCGACGCCCTGTACAAAGGCGTTAATTCCATGAAATTACATGCAATTAATAATTGTTCACGTTTAAAATTTAATAGCTATGAAATCTTGAAACTAATGTAATGCATGAGTATACCGTGAAATCCTACTATTTTTCTTGTCATGACTATATATCTTGTCTCCTGAAATTTATTATCCTGAAATTTATAAAAATTCTTGAAAAGCATGAATTCACGACCTGAACCAAGTCGTTTCTTATGAAACCCACGCCACGATGGAGGGCGTGAATTTGAAAATAACGCCCCCGTTCAGGGCGTGTCTTTGATAAATCCCAGAATATGTATATCCTGCAAAAAAATAGGATTAAAGAATGGACGACCATTGTGCGTGTCGTCACATTGAAATAAAACGCCCCTGTAAAGGGCGTGTTTTTGATAAAACACAGAATTATGGAAATTTCTGCAAAATTGGAAATGCATGTAAACGCCCTTATTTAATGCGTTATTTACTTAAGTAGTGACTTAATCAAAGTCGTTATTTTCTGTAAAAAAGTTTTTACCTGTTACTCCTAACCGAGGGTTTTCATTATATATATATATATATATATATATATATATGTATATCGGCACTATATCTCCACTCCGTGAGTATAGTCCCATGTTTTCTACGATGATTTATCGCATTACACATTCAATTCTCATTGACATACAAGCTCTCCATTGGACATTCCGTTCCTTTGGACTAGCGAGTTAGTCATAGAGACCTCCGTAAGTCTCCTCGTAGCCTTGGATTCCCTCAAGGCCGATTGAGCGGGTTGTACCCTAAAAACCTATTACACTATTTTGCCATGTCACTCTATAGAAACATGGTATACCGGCCCTCATGTTATGCTAAGTGGATATCATGAGAATATTCTTAATAAGATGAGGACATCATGTTATTGACATGCTGTTCTTGTGGATCACAATTCTATATACCAAGAGTGACCATCTACATATGGGCACTTATTTGTCATGGTACCTGGTTAGGGAACCAATTCCACCCAGTTTATAGACGTCATGGTTACTATGCTTTGCGTGGATTTTATTGCCAGTATGTCCTTACTCAAGGGTCTTGCCCTTGAATTCCATGAAAATCTTATCTTATCATCCTAATTAAAGCTTGTTCTTGGAACTCCTTATTGGCTATAAACTATCGTGGATGTCTAGATCTATCGTGAATGCTGTGCATATAGGGCCCGATCTGGTCCTGGGAGGAGCGCCCGAAAGTACTAGTGCCCATGGGAGTTTTAATGATAACGGTGTCTAGCATTGCACCGGAGTACTCTTTATCTTGATCTTTGGCATTCCACGATCTCTCTTTTCTTGCGTGCGTGACTTGACTTGCGTGACTTTACTAGCGTGGCCCGACACGGGCAATGTACTTGCGTGAAATAGCCAATAATCTATAAAGTCTCTCATGAATACTTCTTGATTAATACTCGCTTGGATGTTTTGCACGACGTGTTATTCTATTGATCAGTTTATTTCACTTGCTCAGTTATTTATACATGCATAGCCCTATTGCATAAACATGTGAAAACTTATAATTACTTAAACCCATTGCTAGTTCTTGAGATATAATTTCCTACTGAGCATTCGCTCACTCCGTTTTATTCCAACATTTTTAGGTAATCAGGTGGCTAGCAATACCGAGACTCACACGGGCGGGACAAGTGTGCAAGCGAGCTTCGAAACTAGTGAACCCGAGTCTTTTATCTTTCTTGAGTCTAGATAGTGTTGTCTAGCTAAGTCAGCTTGGCGTCTCTTATTCAGTTATCTTGTCTAAGTCTATTAGTATGTCGTTATCTTCCTTTCCATTGTGTTGAAGTCTCCAAGTTGGAAAACAAGTTCTTGTAAGAGATTTATAATAGAAATATAAATTTCTATTGTTGTTCGAACTTATCTTGGTCTTATGCGATTGCTCTTGATCATTCACGACTGTTTAACTGCCACGTTCCGAGCAAACGACACGTTCCGCTGCTATCGGCCCGGGGCGTGACAATATTAAACCTACTCATGTCATGAAACCAACTGGGAAAAGCTAGGGTTTCAAAAATAACCCGTTTACAGAATGTGGTCATTATTAGGAACGTGATCAGATCGCGGTCAGTGTGGAGGCGGCGTTCAAGTAAAAATAACTATTTTATAAAAGTTTCACAAAAAGAGAACATCACATTTTAATAAAATAACATTTATGGTCATGGTCTAAGAGAGAACCACGTTCATGAAAAATAATTAATTTTTGAAATAAAAATACTACAAACAAAAAATCATATTTTAAATAAAAACTTAAGATTGCGGTCTATCGTAGGGCCGTGTTCAGAACGCGGTTATTTGTACACCCAGCCTAGTCCACGCAAACCCATCCAAAATAAAAAAACTTTTTTTCTTTCTTTCTCTCCAGCCAACCCAGTCTACGTAAAGGGGGGCTTTATGCAGACCAGGTTGCCCCTGCCACCTTGGTCCACGTAAACCTACTTGACCCTTCACCTTCCTCTATAAATTATCCCTTAGGAATTCAGAGGGGCAAAATATACAATGACAACCTTAACTTTTTGGCACAATCATAGAAGGAGCAAAGGCGCGGCAAAGGCATTTCGTTGGTTGGCTTGTTCGGATTAACACACGCTGAGGGTATGTCGAACGAGCACCCGTCATATGGCATCTAGTCAATTCACACAAGCCTTCCTCCTTGTTGCATATGGGGCATTATGGTAATGGCGATTACACCCGTGCACTGGGTTCACCTACACATTGTGCGCCATGGTAATGGCGCGGATGCCATCATGCCAAGACCACCAATGCCATGGGACCACGTGCCCATTGCTCTTCCTGAGATGGCCACTGACTATCTCGCCCGCTGACGCGAGTTAGCTGGACCATGGCCCAGAAGTAGCACTTCCTGATTCCGGGCCTAACTCCCGGACATGCCGATGCTCGACCCTTGAGCCGGTGCCTAACTGCTCACTTCGAGCCTCACCCAGTCTCCCTCGCCAGTCAATGCCAGCACATGGCATCCAGTCCAGTCCCGGTCGCTCCATCGCACTTGTAGTTCCCTTCGGGGACCCTCTGTAAAAATACAGACATCCATTTTACCTTGCAATGACCCGGGGGTCGATTTTTATGTCGGCTTTGTCTCATGGCATGCACCAGTTAGTCTCTGGCCTTTAGTGTCTTCTTGTAAAGCCTTTACGGCACCTCTAAAGAAGTGTAACCAAAAATCTAGTCTTTTGTTCTGACTTTTCCATCATGTTTCACTTCTCCCGTATGCCATTCTTTATCCAGTTTTCGAACCAAAACCATCTAGCTCCTAGTCAGGCCAGTGTCAACCACTCTGACTTTTGGGCCAATACTTGTCTGCTCCTTGTTGAGCCAGTCTCCGTAGCCCTACATCCGAGCCTCCGCCTCACCTAGTATACCACTGTGTCCTCTTCCTTTTTAGTGTCTCACACTAGGGTCGGGCTCCCCTTGTCATGGCTATCGACTACGTTTCATCGATAAGCACAAACAATGACCTCCCGATGTCACGGCTTCTAAGGTATCTGGTCTTTCTTCGATAGTAGAAACAAAGGTGTTCAGAATGAATCTGGTGTAAAATAAACACTGATCGCTTGTGGTCGGTGAGAAAAGATGTTATGTACATTATCCTTCACATCACCTACCTCACTCGTACCTTCGTGTTGGGTCCCTAAGTGCAATGGCAATCAAGAGGGGGGTGAATTGATTACCCCATTTATTAATCCTTGGGACACTAGGACTAAGATAGCACACACTATGGAAATTGATTAAGCTCTGATGCTTGTTGAAACAAACTGAATATCACAAATATTAGATGGATCAAGCACGTATGAAATATATCAAACACCCAAACTGCACAGAACTTGAGCACGCATCAACTAACATGTCACTCAACCGCCTTAAGGGAGTTATGGTAAGATGCTCCCAACTGCGTGTAACAAAAGCTAGACACAGACCAGATAAGGCATAAGCACTATGGAAGCATTAGTTGGTGTGTGAGGTAAATTCAAAGTGAATAGTAGACAGACAATTTTGGGAATATAGTGGCGTGTGGAATGTTATATCAGATATAAGCAGTGCACTAGATAGTCACGGAGTAGATTTCTGGGCACTTATCAAATTGATCATGCTCTGAAGCAATATATCGAATATTCAGATTACACTAGAAATGTGCAAGGATTATGTACTTTGATATAGTCTAGATGAAGCATAACCATCATATAAACATTCTTTAGTGTGTGCAGTAATGTCAGTGCAAACGGATAATGAATAAATTCTCAATCCAGCAAATAGACAGATCTGAAATGCAATGGACAAGTGAACTGTTGTATCGTATACCAGTAGTGCACTACACAGTCATAGTGCAGACTGCTGTGCACTACACTCAGCTGTAACATATCACAACTAATCAGGTACCTATTGTAGACGACGAAATTGTGGCAAGGAGAGAGAGAAGGAGGAGGACGAGGACAAATTACTTGGTGATATAGAAAAGGTGGTGGAAAATACGACCTGAAGGAAACACTCTAGTGGAACACGGAGAAACTAGACTTATCCAATCTTCTGTACGGGGCGGAGATAGGGATCCGAAGATCCTCTCATGCAAGTTAACTACCTCCTCAACAGGTGTGGCATGTTGTTTCGGGAGCAACTTTGAAGATACCGGGTATTGGGATAGAATATGCTGGGACTCTAGGCAACGAAGGAATGCAAGATGTTGACACGAGTAACGACGAGGATGTAAGTAGCGTCACAAGAACGGGGAATAGGGGGTACAAATTGGGTGGTGAAACGTTGGGAAAATACCCGGCGAAGGTTGTCTCTACCGGGTTCAGGAACAAGGGGACAAACGAAGTGAGGACACGAAATTATAGCAGAAATATCACTCACCAGGAGATCATGACAGTAATATAAATGAAAGCAAACCACCGCAAGACATTGGTCTTTGCAGGATTTTTATAGAAATATATATATAGTAGTAAGTATATATACGTATAGTAAACCACCACTAGACATTGGTCTTTGTGGGATTTTTATAAAAATATATATATAGTAGTAAATATATATATATATATATATACTGTAAACCACCACTAGACATTCGTCTTTGCGAAATTTAAGAAAAAAATAAAAATAACAGGAATGAAATGATAGATTGAAGATTACAGAATTAAACCTCCGCGTGGAACTTGTTCCATTCACGGGATTTGAACAAAAATAAAAAAAACAGGAATGAAATGACAGAATGAGGATTACAGAATGAAACATCCGCGAGAAACTTGTTCCATTCACGGGATTTGAATAGAAATAAAAATAACAAGAATGCAATGACAAAATGAAAATTACAGAGTGAATCCTCCGCAAGGAACTTGTTCCATTCACGAGATTTGAATATAAATAAAAATAACAGGACTGAAATGACAGAATGAAGATTACAGAATGAAACCTCCGCGAGGAACTTGTTCCATTCACGGGGTTTAAACAAAAATAAATACAACAGGAATGAAATGACAGAATGAGGATTACAGAATGAAACCTCTGCAAGGAACTTGTTCCATTAACGGGATTTGAACAAAAATAAAAATAACAAAAATACAATGACATAAAGAAAATTATAGAATGAAACATCTGCGAGGAACTTGTTCCATTCACGGGATTTGAACAAAAATTAAATGGGGAGGGGAACTGCCACGGGGAATGATCCTCCGCACGGGTGAGAGATACCACCGCGGGAAATGACTCTCCACGCGGTGTTTATGCAGGAATACCGCCGCGGGAAATGACTCTCCGCACAGTGTTGAGGGTGTGATCGCCAGGGGTTGAGAATCCCACAATTGAAAGAGTCTGATCACGTCCGCCTCAAGAGCGGAAATAGTGCGGGTACTTTCTTCCTCTTCTATCGGTCAGCCGATGAAGAGGGCTTCCTTCGATTACCCTGGTTGATGTTATCCCTTTTTTATTTTATCTTATTTTTTTATTTTAATTTTTAAAGAGATCGAGAGGGAGAAAAAGAGAAGGGATGAGAGATGAAGGGAGAAAGAGCCTTTATTATTTTTTTTAGTTTTTAGAGAGAGAGATAAGGAGATATGTAGAGAGAGGGAGAGGTGGGATAGAATATAAGCATAGATAGAGAAGAAGAAAAATAAAACAAAATAAAATAAACTAAAAATGAGAGTGTACTTATACGAGAAGTGAGAGAGAGAAATATGAAAAACTCGTTTATTTTTTTAGAGGGAGAAGAGGGAGATGTATATGAAGAAATAGATGAAGATAAGTGGGGGTTTAATTTACATAATATAAAAGATGAGGAGAAAAAGAAAATAAAAATAAAAACTTACGTGTGTGTATGTGTTTTAAAAGAGGTGGAAAAAGAGAAGGAGATGGAGAGGGAGAAGGAGAGAGAAAGAGAGAGATGGGGAAAGGATGAGAGAGATCATGGGGGAAAGAGAGAGAGGAGAAAAGAGAGAGAGAGTGTGTGAGAAATAAATAATTAATATTTTTTTAGCCACTTAATAATATAAAATGAAATATAATAATGGAGAGAGAGAAAAAGAGAGAGAGAAGGGAGAGAGAGAGAGAGAGAGAGAGAGAGAGAGAGAGAGAGAAATCGAGAGAGAAGAGAGAAATCGAGAGAGAGAGAAAGAGAGAGAATTAGAGAGGAAGAGAGAAAGAGATGAAGAGAGAGAAAGAGAGAGAACGTGAGAGACGGCGAGAGGGAGAAAGGGAGAGGATGAGAGGGGCGGCGACGGGCTCGACAGCAGGTTAGTGAGGTGGTCGGCGTGAGGCTTGACGGCGACGAGCACAACGGCAAGGTGGAGGGTTGGCCGGCGGTGGCGATGGTGCAACGGGAAGACGCCGCAGTGATGGCGTGGGGGCTTGGTGTGGTGGCTAGGTGTGGGCGCGGCTCGCGGAGGAGGTGGGGTGTAGGGAGAGGGAGGCGATGATGGTGGTCAGAGGTAGCGATGGAGGGGGGAGATGGCGAGGAGGCAGAAGAGAGGTGACGACGGCGGTGGTCGCAGCGTGGGGGGGTCTGCCGGAGAGGGGTGGCCGTGGGCTGGAGGTCTCTGCGGGGTGTTCTCCGATGGGTTAGGGGCGATGTGAGGTGCATGGGTGCAGGCAATGGCTGGAAGGGTGAGGGAGGTGGTGGGCTAGAGAGAGAAGCACAGAGGGGAAGGGGTGTGCATGGGGAGGGGTTCGCGAGCGTGGGGTGCAGGGCGCGCGGCGAGGGAGAGCCAGAGGGGAGAGAGGAGATGGTCGGAGTGGCTGGGAGTTGTGTGTGAGAGAGGGGGTCACGGCAGGGTTAGCAGGGTTGTGGCGAAGGTGTTAGAGAGAGAAGGGGAGAGAGAGGGAGAGGTGGAGGAGTTCACGGGCAATGGGTTCTCAGTGGGCTCTCGGTTATATGGGGAACGATGAGGAGGAGGAGTCACCGGCGGTGGCGTGAAGGGAGGAGCAGTGGCTAGCGGCGACGGGCGGACAATGGCGGCGACGTGAGGAGGTGGAGGGTGAGAGGTGGCAGACGCCAGCGGCGTCGGCGTGGGCAGAGTCCAAACGGAGAAGGAACACGGTGAGGGAGAGAGGAACGGAGAGAGGGGGTGTCGACAGCGGTGGAAGGCTACGTGGGGAGATGGCGACGGTGGTCGACGTCGGTGGTCTGGGAGAGGTCGAGGGTGACCGACGACGTGGGGCTCGGTGATGATGACCGGCGGGGAGAAATGAGAGAGAGAGGAGGAAAAATGGTGGAGGGGGGTGCAGTTGGGAAGAGAGGGCGTGAGGGAGTGGGCGCGAGCGGCTGTGAGGGAGAGGAGTGGACGGTGGTCGGGGGTCATCTGCCGGCGTGGCGGGAGAGGTAGCCGGGAGGAAGTGTGTTCGGTCCCTGAATGAGAAGGAGAGGTTGGCGTGGTGAGCTTCTGGTGCTGGGTAGAGGGCGTGGCCATGGTGGTCGTGCAGGTGAGACTGGGAGAGAGAGATGGGTTCTACCACGGTAGTGAGGTAGTGAAGGTGAGAGTGTGTGGAGATAGAGAGAGGTCACGGGGGTGTATGAAGGCGGTGTGAAGAGAGGGAGATGGGAGAGCAACGATGGCCGGTCGACGGTGGAGGGGTGAGGGTGGCCGGAGGCCGGTGAGGTGCAGGCGGAGGGGTGGTTACCGTGGGTTGTGAGGTGGAAATGGGTTATGGAGAGAATGTAGAGTTCAGAACTGTGTATACGTGGTTAGGATATTTTTAGGGGTGCATTATCATGGGAATGATTGGGACAAGAAGATGTGGGGGAGAGACGAACGGAATAAAAGATGGAATGGAGGGATCCGACAACAGGTGGGGAATGAAAATGAAAGAAAGAAAAGGATGTTGTGGTGGGGATAAGAACAGAGAGGGAGAGAAATAAGAGGAGAAATAAAGATATATATATATTTTGTGTGTGTTATATATTTTACTTTTTTTGGGTATATATATATTTTTCATATATTAGACTCTTACATATTTTTTCGTATTTTATATTCTATGTAAAAATAAGATTGTTAAAAAACTAATCTTTTTGTAGAGACAATTATATATATATACATATTTGGGATTCGTATTTATTTCTCTTTTTCTCACATTTTTTGATTTTTTTATTTCTTTTATTCATTTTTTTTTGCAACCGAGATTGTGGAAATCACTCAAATAAGCGGCAAGTGTAAGCCACTCTGGGGCATGACGGTGTAATATGAGATTTACCCGCATAAATGCCAAAATAGTGTGTCTACAGCTGCCCCGCCTTGGCGTCTACTTTGCAGGGGAATGACATGTACGTAGCGGAATTAAGTGAAGTATGAGAATGGACTGAAAAGTAGATGCCAAGGTGTGATGAGACACGTTCTCAACATTTTCTGATTAGAATTTTTCCCAAGTCTCAAGAAAGCAACCCTAAGGACTGTCCTCTGAAATAAACAATTGTTTGGATGGTAAACAAACAAGGAAAAGAAATAATGTGTGCGAAGGCATGACTAATAAAAGGGACCAACTTCCGTGTGTGGAAGTTCTTCTGGTCATGAACCTACAGGTTTCACCATTGGAGAGCGGTTACCAGCCAATGTAGAGGTGCTACAGCCAAGGTGGGTCCATCGGAGTAAAAGTGACAGAATAGTTGATGATAAATCCAAACAAGGGTCTCTTTCAGCAAAACAGCTCAGGGTAGCCTGGGTGAGACTTAGTACTTAATTCGGAATGAAATATCTCATATTGGATTAGGAACTTAAGCATAGTGGCTCTCATGACCGAATCAAGTGAATGATTTTACGTAATGATATCAAGATTATAACAGTAGAAACTAGTCAATGATAATATTGTTAAGTTGTGAAGGATGGGTCAGGATACCAATCCCGTAAACCGATACTGGGCCAGAGCCCATTTATCCATGAACCGACTCACCAAACGGAACCGTCATCGCCAAACTACCACAACTTAACGGCCTGTCCGTTCGATCGAATGCCTCTGAAATTATCACTGTTTAAAGGGGTAACTCAAATTCCAGATTCAGTAAGGCTATAAGATCCTTAGTACATTCTAGTTATGCATGATGTGATATGTGATGATCCAGTTACTTTTATTATTATTATTATTATTTATTTATTTTTTAAACCCCCACTTTTTTGTTGTTGATTTGTTTTTGTTTTATTAATCTTTTTTTGTTTTGTTTTGTTTTGTTTTGCTTGTTTGTTTCTTTTTCTTCTCTTTTTTGTATTTTGTTTATTTCTCTCTCTCTCTCTCTCTTTATATTAATTTTTTTGTTTCATTTTCTCCTTTTTTCATTTTCTTTTCCTTGTTTTTTTATTTTCTTTTCCTTTTCTTTGCACACAACCTATAATTTGCACTCAAAAGCGAACACAGCAAGACATAACCATTCCATCACACAATAACATCACAAAAAGACAGAACGAAGTCCATCATGGCGACCCCGCATCAACATTTTTTTATTACTTTTTTATCCCCTTCCTTCCTATAAATATCCCCCCTTGGCCTAGGGAAGGGCATAAGGTGTGGTTTCAAGTGTTGAATCCTTTTGAGGGAGAAGGGGAGTTCGAGCCCTTTTAGATGGAAGCTGAATCTGCCCATCCCGTTAAGAGAAGCAGGCCGAACAATGGCTTGAAGAGGCTCAGCGATATCGAGGGTCACTTGAGCGAGAGGATTTCTTCACGAATGGTGAGTTGGTACCTTTTTCATTCTTTTCACCTCTTTTCTGCATTAATTCACTTGGCTCCTTCTTTTAGCCATACCCCCTCTTTTCGGGTCCGCGAAAATTCTCCAAACTCCCTTGGCTTTCAAAGCTCACTTCCAACATCACTATCGGTATGAGGGCTATCGTCATAAAATGGCACCTTCACGGGCTCGTGATTCACGCCAAGCATTACAACAAGATCTACATGGATTGGGCGACAATGGGTGCACTGGTAGAGGTTTGGCATCCCCAAACTCACACCTTCATTTTTTCACTTTCGAATCGACCATCCTTCTCGAGGAGACGGAACTCCTACTTGGTCTCAAATGATTCAGAAAAGACAACAAGATAAAGACCCTGCCTATGTTGCAACAGATCACCTCTGAAGAAATTCTCGATAGTTTTATGCCTTCCGGAGCCATCGAGAGCGTCCAGACCCAAAGGGGAATCAACCTACAAAAGCTTGCGGAATGGACTATGAGTGTCTTAGCAGAAACGACAGATGATGCATATCTGGAGGGACTCATGAAGGGGTTTACAATTTGCTTGGCGTGAGCTCTCCTATTCCCTTGCACCGACAGTATCGTAGAGGAAAGTCAATTGGGCACGATTTGTGGACTTTGGGGGGGCAAAAGAGTGGGGCCAGCCATCCTCGCCTACCTTTACAGTGGTCTCACGGCTTCCAGCATGGGCCAACCTCCTTATGGGTGCATGCTTCTTCTCAACTATTGGATTGATCTTCATTTCAAATTCAACCATCATGAGGCAGCGCAGACTCCCTCGAGGATTTTCCAATAAAGCGCCCTCTCTTACAGCTGATGTATTGGGCTTTGGCGGGAACGTGACCAATCGCATTCCTCAACTGAAGACACGTGGAGATTAGCGGGCTCATTTCAACACTATGGCGCAAAATCTGTTTACTTATACACCGACATGCTTATTCCCACATGAGCTTCTCACAAAATCTGCTCCTGATGCGGAACTCCAACTCATCGGTGCAACCGAATTTGTTCTTTATAACGCGCATCGGTGTCATTCTCAAATTGGCCTACCTCGCGATTCTTTTCCGACGTTCTCTGACTTTCCTTTAATTCAGAAAAGGGAGCTGGGCACGGATGGTGATGCCCAGGCCGTGAAGATGATCAAAGCATCGTGGAAGATAAGCATTCCACGGAAGGCGATGGTGCATATAAAGGAAGATCGAGAGTTGCGGAGAGCTTATGTAACTGAATTGAGGAAGTTGAGGCCTAGAGTGCCCAACCCTTAACCCTTTTGTATCTAATAAGCACGGACTTTTGATGCTTAATGAATGTGATTTTCACCTTCTCTCCCCATTCTTTTTTTTTCTTGTTAAGTTAAAGATTAGCTCTGGCCAGCAGTAGAGATTCGAGATGCCCGGACTCACGCAGTGTGGAGTGAAGAGGAGCGTATTGCTAGGTGGCAGAGCACGATGCTCGGATAATCGAAGCTGAAGGAGGAACAATGACGCCACAAGGACCTGCCCCGAGATGTCTTGGAGCTGAGGGTTTCTCTGTAGATTGCGAGAAGAGTGGAGGGCATGGAGAGATAGTGGAGAGCAGGGAAGGGAGAGTAATGATACCGGAGAGGAGGGCAGGGGAAGAGTGTTTTCTCTCCAGATTGCCCGCGAGAGGAGGGTACCGGAGACCGTGATGATGGACCTCCGGTTAAGCCTTGGGTTTGTGGAGGAGAGGCTATGAGAGAGTGAGGAGCGCCACCAGAGGTAACGGGAGCTCTGGGGACGTCTTTGCCAATCCGCCTCCTTCTCTGCGGGCAACTTCTTTGTCACTTTGACAGCAGAGCGTTGTCGCGTCGTCGAGGTTGATGAGGCATCGTAGGGTGAGGCTGGTACTACCTCGCAGACTCCCATGAGGCCTCCTAGGTAGGGATCTCCATCTTAGGAGGGTGGTTATGAGAGTTAGTGAGATTCTTGTGCACTCACCGCCTTGCTTTATGGTGTACATGGCACCTTATATAGACTCACGAACAAAATGGCTCATGTTCGCGTTACTTGTCTGCCCTTTGCGCGTTCCTTCTCCTTTACACCTCTTTTCTTCCACGTTGTTCTCATGTGGTGTGTTCGACAAGATTTCACCCCGAAATGGGGGAATCTTGTCTCGCTACGGGCCATTCTTTTCAACGGGAGTCTCACGTCGGAGTCGGCAATGGCGACTTTTAGCTCCATTCCTATGCGAGATTTCAAACCTCCCGACAGATGCATCCCTTCTTTTCCGCGAGAATCGTCCATCGGAGTCGGCAATGGCAACTTTAGCTCCAGTCCTATGCGACAATTCAAACCTCCCGACAGATGCACAATAATGACGACTCTTAGTTCCATTCCCATGTGACAATTCAAACCTCTCGACATATGCATCCCTTTCTTTTCTTTTTTTTTGTTACACTCAATCACGTGCTTGACAAGGATCAGACCGCCACTCAGTGAGCGGGGAGCAGGTGGACATGTCTCTTCGCCGCTCATATGAGACTGAAAAGAAGATGCCCTATCACGAGGATCACCGACATAGATAATGACGATTACTGCCTCAGACGTCTTCCAATCCTATAAATACCTCCTTTTTAATTCTCCTTTGGGATAGTGAAAGCCAACTCGAAGATTGAAAGTTCCTGAGGAGGAGGAGCGAAGATTTCTTCAGCTTAGGAATGGAGGGTGAGTCTTCCCACTCCTCTAAGAGAAGCAGGTCCAGTGTGAGCTCCAAGAGGCCCTGTGAGGTTGAAGGGCCCCTCAGTGAGAGGACCCAAGCTCAGCTTGTAAGTGAACGCCTTTTAATTTCTTTCTTGTTCTCTTGTCCTTCCGCGAGTGCATCCCTTTCTCATTTCTATTCTCATTTGTATGTATGCGTAGGGTATGATGCGGTCACACATCTCGTGGGAGTTGGTGATGACTGCATACCGGGGTCTTCCGAACTTCCAGAAGGCCCGACTAGACATGATGGGATTCGGAGCCTTCCTTCGAGTCGAGCCGATTAAGCTCGATCTTGCCCTCATCCAGGCACTATGTGAAAGATGGGACCCAACAAGTCGGGCATTCTTCATGCCCTGGGGACACATGGTGCCCAGCCTAGAAGATGTGGTCAGAATTACGGGTCTCAAAGTGGATGGTGAGGCAGTAACTGGGGTCACTTACCATGATTACCGTGAAGGGGCCTAAAAACTACTCGAGTTGAACTTGGAGGACCGAAAGAGCAGGTCGGTAGCCAAGGTGTCCCTCATGGAGGCACTGGGGTTGACTGAGACTCGTCCCCGTGACGACAAATCCCTGGGGGAGTTCATGGAGCGGAGTGAAAGGGGATGTCGTGCCGTGTACTGCATGGATTCGAGCAATTGGGAGAGATCAAATATGGATCTAAGAAGATTTCTCCTTTTCTTGCTAGGGAGGTTGCTACTGGGCTCAAAGCGAAACGACATTCACTGTCGTTTCCTAGAGCTCCTTGTAGACCTCGAGAGAATAAGGCAATACGCCTGCGGAGCTGCCGTGTTGGAGCATTTATTTACGGGTCTATCCCAAGGGTCAGACCGGGAGGTGACAGTAAGTGGCTTTATGCCACTTATTCAGGTAATATATATTTTTTCTTTATTTTTCTTTTTTTCTTTTTTGATGCCAATGACACATGATGGCGCAGCTATGGAGCTATTATTACCTCCCGATAGGGAGAGCTCGGCATTGGCGACCACTGACGGTGCCATTAGCTAGACGGTGGCAACCCATCACGAGCACATCACCTCTATCCTACCAACTGATGGTGTTAAGATGCGAACTGCAAGAGTTCCCTGCAGCGATGGTAGGATTTTTTTTTTCTTTTTTTCTTTTTTTTCTTTTTATTTTGACCAGTTAAGAAGATATGTACAACCTAACATAGGTGAACTGGAGGCCTTATTCGGGCATGGTCGACGCTGACCGGCACGGGTTATAACAAGTCGTGCTCGATTCGGACGGGACCTCTGGCTCTATTGTTTGAATGAAATTGAGCCACTTAGGCTACGATTGGCCATGAGGGCCCTAGGGCTTGCCCAATAATGGGTGAATATGACCGCACGGCCTCACATCGTGAAGAAGACACGCGGGCCGATGACTTGTGTGGATTGATGAGTATGCTTCCCCGAACAGTATGAAGACTGGCAACCGGGTGGCACACTTGTGGAGTCGCATGTGCAGGATAGTGAGGATTACTTGCGCCTCTATAAGGCGATGTATGTGGAGCGGCTCCATCCTGGGGGGCTTGTTGAGGTAAAATGAAAGCACAATTTTTTTTTTTTTTGTGAACTCATGAGCAATGGCTGTAGGATGCCCGTGATACTATAATAACGAACTTACGAGCTCGCTTGGCAGACACGGAGCAAGAATTAAGCAACACCCGTGCGGCTATGAGTTCATCAGTAAGTGTATATGTACATGCTCCTGGTATGGTTTGAGATTCCTGGCGCTAACAACTTCATGTCACCTCATGTGTGTCGCAGCGTGCCCAGCTCGATGCAATTTCATCAGCAATGGGGGCAGACGAAGTCTCTTCCAGTCTATGGATTCCTACCTCAGAACTGGATCTACTTCACGAGCAGCTTGCTCATGCCACGCAGCATGCCGCGGAGGCAGAAGGAATACTTTCTGCACAGGTGAGGGCATCATCATAGAATTTTCTTTGTTTATGCCTTACCACATACCTAATATGGTGTACATGGTAGGCGAAAGAATTGCAGGAAGCATTGGCTCGTGTCGCATAGGGGGAAGTTAGGGTAGCAGAACTAGAGGAATTGCAACGTCGTCCATATGATAATTCTTCTCATGATGTTACAGAGTTAAGGATCACCCTCCAGCTAGAAAGGGAAGATAGGGAGAGAGAACGGGCCGAGAAGGAAAGGGATAGGGAAAGAGAGAGGGCCGAGAGATTGGCCGAGAAAGAAGAGAGGAGGGCCCTGGAGGCCCAATTATTTGAATTGCGGACCAATCTCGGTCTCGCCGAGCAGTGGCTGAAGGATGGTGAGGAACGCTACCAAAGAGCATGAGAGTGTGGCTTTCATGTTAGTAGCTTCTTTGCTGCCCCCGTAGATCGACGCCGGGGTGTAGAGATGGAAAGAGGACACCAGAGCGGTAGGAATACCAGTTCTCATGGTTTGATGACACCCTCTAGAGCGTCTTGCCCGGAGAGCGGCGGGACGAGTAAGGTAGAGAGAGAGAGGATGGAACTTAATGTACAATTTCTAGAAGGAAATAAAGGAAGGAATGTTCAGTTTCCTATCTTCTACCTTCGTTCCTACTTTTTAATCCTGTGTACATTGCTCAATGAAATAAGTAAATTTTCCGTTCTGACTTGGCCCCTTGCTCTATAAGTGGATGATCGTTTTGACTATCCTCGATAACGGGTCAAGGGGCCAAGCCTTTATCAATGAAGGTAAGGTAAAGTGAAATGGTGATTGCGACACACAGGCATACGAATGCAAACAAGAATTAAAGGGTAAATGCAGCACACAAATGCAATCATGCAAAATGCAAAAAAAATTATCTTTTTTATGTTTTGATTATTATCTCTTTTTGTTTTGATTTTTTATTATTTTTTTGTTGTTCCTCTTTTTTTATTTTTGTCCTTTTCTCTCTTTTTTTTGTTATTTTGATTCTTTCTCTCTTTTATTTTTTTGACACCTATTATTACAACCGGTATGGTTCTCGAATCAAGGTTGTTTTCGAATCACTCTTTACGTAGCTCAACACAAGGTCAACGTGCTTGACGTATCCCTCCGTAGAATTGACTTTGCACTTTTTGAAAACACATGACTTGGATCTTTTCATTGTGGGGACATATGTCCGAGGTATCACACACATTTTTTTGAAGTCTGAGATTCAGTATATTTTTGTTACTAACGCCTGGTGACCGTCCATATGGCATTTGACCTTCATGGGGATGAGGTTTTCTCACAAACCTCCCAGGTATCCTGAACGCACATCTAAGTTGATTTGGGCCCCTAGACTCCTCGAATGACAATCTTGCCAGTTAAGACTTACCATGATGACAATACCGTCATGCCATGCTTAGGCTCCCAATTGCTTCCGACCACAGGGATGCACCCAAAAAGTGTTCAAGGTAAATGATTTGCCCGATCCGAGTCTATTTCCTCCCAACTCTAGATGGTATGTGATGGAACACCTTAGAACCCTAACGGTCAACCACGTGATGCTGACCCGAAATATGACGCCGTAGCACCAATAGGTGACGCGCTTGCATTGACCTAAGCCCGAGGTTACAGTAAGAAGACATCAAGGTGGTAAATAGAGGTATTGACCAGCCAGAAACACCGAAACTCATTCACAACAATGGCCTTTACTTTTCAAAGTGGACAACCATTCTCCCTCTCACTTTTTTTTTTTTTTTGGCTAAAAAGGAGGTTGCATGCCTTGGCAGGGTGCATCTTTTAGAATCTCCATTGCGCTTTCATCTTCGAGGGGAGAAGGAGGAGTGCAAGAGATAAACCTTCTGAGAGGATCGGCAAAGCCGTTAACCTGGTGAGCCATCAGGGGCCTACTCGACTCTCCCCTTTCGGGTAATTTTGGACCAAGCCTCAAGCATTTTCAATTCGTTGCCACATTTATAGAATTTAGATTTTGTTTTGAGGGGTTTCATATGAAATCAGGGACGGTCACGTCCAGCCTTTTATTTATCTTCTGAGGGAGATATAATCATTTGATATGTTGGAATCCCTCTTGTATGCCTGCGGGGACACTGCCCTCTTCTCGTGCTCTGACTCAGGTTTGAGGCGGTGGATCCTACTTTCACCTTTAGGGTGTTGTATTTCTGCACCTGTAGGCTTAGCGTTTTAAGGGCGTCGGCTGTCTCATTGGGTCGAGAAGGGAAAGAATAAAGATTACGGCCTTCCTGGAGACCTTCGAGATGAGGCCCCACTACAGGCAATGCTACCAAAAAAAAAAAAAAAATTTTGGCTAAAACACGCGTGTATGTACATGTTGCCTCTTTTAATGAGCATAGGCCGACAGAACCGAACAGAGATCACCACAGTTCTGGCAGACCAAGACCCGAGACCTACCAAACCTTGATGGACCCTATCCTAACATAAAGGATGGATGCAATGACTTGACTACATGATGATCACCAGACATTAGTGTTTTTTTTATTTTTATTTTTTATTTTTTTATTTTTATTTTTTGTTGTTGTTTTGTTGTTGTTTTTTTGTTTTGGTTTGGGAAGGCCCTCATGTTGAGATAATAAAGATTATATATTGAATTTCCAACTCCGATGGTCCTCGTACCATACCGGTTGTTATACCTATCTAAGGGTAGTATTTCTTAAGATAAAGTCCATTCCAAGGGTGGGACAGTTCGGCCCCCTCAGCGTTGACTAACTTGTAGGTATTGCTAGGATATACAGCCTAAACCACGTATGATCCTTCCCAATTGGGTTAGAGTTTAGAACGCGGCCCACTAGATTTTATAAAAATTCTTTTAACTACCATTTCACCGACTTGAAATTTCCTTTCAATGACCTTCTTTTGATAAAAACATGTGAGTCTATTCTGATATACACGAGCATGCTCGAAAACAACCAGCCACTTCTCATCTAAGAGTTCCAATTGGGCAAGGAGTGAATCATGACGTTCGTCGATGGAAAGTTCCTTGTCCAGTTGTACCCTAAGAGAAGAGAGCAAGATTTTGAATGGGACTACCGCATCCATCCCGTAAGTAAGGGCGAACGTAGTTTGCCCAGTGGGATTTCAGATTGAAGTGCGATAGGCCCATAGAGCTTCAATAAGCTTTTTTGGCCAATCTGAGAACTTGTTAGACTCACAGGTCTTTTTTATGATTTTAATCAATGTTTTATTAGTGACCTCTACTTGGCCATTGCCTTGTGGATAATAAGGTGATGAATGATGCAATGCAATTTTATACCTTTTGCAGAAGTCCTTGAAGACTGTTGATGCTTTGACCTCCGCGTAAGCTTCGGCTTCGGCCCATTTGGTGAAGTATTCCGTTGCAGTAAGGATGAATGATTTTTGCTTAGTGAGGGAGTTGGGATCACCAAGAGGACCAATGATATCGAAAGTCCACATGAAGAAAGGCCATGGGGAAGATATTGGATGTAGTGTGGAAGATGGGGAGTGAATCTTGTCGGCGTGAAGTTGACACTTGACACACCTACAGACATAGACATCACAATCCTCTTCTATGGTGGGCTAGTAAAAGCCTTGCCTAAGGATCTTCTTGGCAAAAAATTGGTTGTTCACATGGCCACCACACACACCAGAGTGTGCTTCCTCAACACACTTCCAAACCTCATCATCATCAAGACATCTTAGAAGAAAACAGTGAGGCTTCTCTTGTATAGCACTCCTCCAACCAACATGTATCTTTGGGCCACTCTTCTTATGGCTCTCTTATCTTCTGACGTGGCCTTTTCAGGGTAGGACTGATCTTGGCAGTACTTAGCAATCTCATAAAACCATGGCTTTTCCTCGTCAGCTAGTTCTTCTTCCGATTCTGCCAGCATGATTTCCCTCTTCTCAAAGATTTCTCCATCTTGGACCTTCCTTGCTACTTTTTCCTTGATCCTTTCGTAGGAAGCGTCATGGACAGTAGGGGCATGGCGCTTGTAGATGGAGATGGACTCAAATCATCTACCCAAAGGGAACTTTAGGGATGATGCCAATGAGGCGAGGGCATTGGCCAGAATATTCTGGTCGCGAGGGACATGGATAAAGATCAATTTGGTGAATAATTTGGCAAATACAGCAGTGAGTTCTTGGTAAGACTTGAGCTTGGGATTGTGGGTGCGGTATTTGGTGAGCACATGGCGGAGAATGAGTTGACTATAACCTACGATTCACAGTTCGATGATACTAAAAGAATGGGCAGCTTCTAGGCCAGCTAGAAGAGCCTCATATTCAGCTATGTTGTTGGTAACTAGGAATGCGAGCTGATATGCTAGTGGAATGATAACACCTTCAGGCAACAGGAGGATAATGTCGACTCCTCTCCCTTGGGAATTCAGTGCTCCATCAAAATATAACGTCCACAAGTGATCATCTGATTGGTTGATGGACATTAGTTCCTCATCTGGAAACACGAATTGGACAGGGTCAAATTTGGGGAGAGGATGATGGGCGAGATGTTCAGCTATGGCATAGCCTTTAATCATATTTTGCTAGATGTAGGTACTGTCAAATTGTGAGAGGAAGCTTTGCCAACGTGCTAACCTATCGGTAAGAACATATTTTTCCAGAAGGAATTTGATAGGGTTCATCTGGGCAATAAAATGGACTTCATGTGCTAGGAAATAGTGCTTCAATTTCTGCACCACCCAAACAAGGGCGGCACATGTTTTCTCCATAGTCATGTATTTCTGCTCACAGGGGTTGAGAAGTTTGGACAAGTAATAGGTTGTCATTTCCTTGCCCTCTTGATTAACTTGTGCCAAAATAGCTCCCACGAGTCATCCAGGACTGAGCTGTAGAGGATTAGCGATTTTCTTGGTGTTGGTGGTATTAGGACGGGTGGATTGGCCAGATACTCCTTCAATCGTTAAAAACATTTTTGGCACTTAGAATCCCAACAAAACTCAACTCCCTATTTGATTAACTCATAAAAAGGTTTGCACCTTTGTGAATGCTAGGACACAAACCGGCGAATGAATTGCAACCTTCCGATTAACCCTCGAACTTCTCTCAGGTTCTTCGAGGGTGGCATATCTCTAATTGCCTTGGCCTTGTTGGGGTCTATCTCAATACCCCTTTTACTCACGATGAAGCCTAATAACTTACATGATGAAACACCAAATACACACGTCTTTGGATTCATTTTCAATTTGAACTCCTTCGATCTTTGCAATACCTTGGCTAGGACTTCTGCATGCTATACTCTAGTCTTTGATTTCACCAACAGGTCATCCACATACACTTCCAAATTTACGTGGATCATGTCATGAAATATCGCCATCATAGCTCTTTGTTAAGTAGCTCCAGCATTTTTCAACCCAAATGGCAAAACCACATAGCAATAAGTTCCCCATGGTGTGGTGAATGACGTCTTCTCTTGATCTTCTTCTGCCAAGCGGATTTGATTATATCCCAAAAATCCATCCATGAACGAGAGAGTTTCATAACCTGCCATGTTATCAACCAAAACATCGATATGAGGCAAGGGGAAGTCATCTTTTGGACACGCGCGGTTAAGGTCCCGAAAATCAATACAGATTCTCACCCTTCCATCCTTCTTCATGACCGGGACAATGTTTGCCACCCATTGGGGATAAAAGATGACTCTAATAAACCTGGCTTAGGAGCTTGTCGACCTCTTCTTTTATTTTCAAAGCCACCTGAGGGTGGAAGCGCCTTAACCTTTGTTTTATCGAGACGGACACTGGTTTCAAAGTTAAGCGGTGTTCGACTAGGGCAGAATCTAAACCCGGCATATCCTCGTAGCTCCATGCAAACGTGTCCTTGTATTCCTTGAAAACTTTAATTAATGCCTCTTCTTCAGATGATGGTAAATTGTTACTTATGAGGATGATCCTCTGGTCTTCCTCGGTTCCCAAATTTACCTCTTTGGTGGATTCTTCTACAACAGTTGACGGCTCATCAAATCTTCTCATCTCGCTGGCATAAGCATCAACCACGTCCTCATATTCTTCGTCCCCTTCTTCAATAAGGTACTCTTCATCTGTGAGCTCATAAACTCCATACCCCTCATGATGGGGACATCACCCCCCATGCCCATGTTCATAGCTCATCTCCTCGCCCCGGTTGCATCCGACATGGTCTAGTTATTTAATTTTGAGTCCTATGTAATTTTTATTTGAGTCATTTGATGTATTTTCCCTTTTATTTGAGTCATGTTCGTAGGTCTTATGTTTATTTCCCTAAGTTTGAGTGTCATTAGGTTGTCTAGTTAGCTATTGGGCCCAATTCATTGGGCTTGGCCCAAGGGCTCCCCCTTACCCCCTCGGTTATTTGTCATTGAGTCAATTGTCAGGGTCTTATTGTAAAATGTGGGTTGCCTATATATAGGGCCCCATTCCCCCCATTTCAAGGTAATGAATCAATGAATGAAAAACTTGCCATTTTGAGAGTTCAAACTTCTTATCTAGTAGAGAGATTCCATTATTTGGGTGAGAGACCCTAGGGGAGAGATTCCCCACCCATCCCTCTCTTAATTTCTCTCTTTCACTCCCCTTTCTCTCCCCTCCACACCCAATTTCAAAAATTTTCTCTCTCCTCCCCTCCCAACCACCTCCACCCTCCCACCTACCTCCATTAACTCCTCTACAACTTCCCACAAGCCATCATTACTTCCCCCTAGTCCCAATAGACCCTCCACCAATCCACACCCCACCCTCCAACCCCCAACTACCCATCCCCTTCCCCAAGCAGCCCTCCACCTTCCCAAGGCACCTCTTCCCATCCCCAAGACCACCATTGATCACCCCACATTAAAAGAAATTCAAACTCACATTCCCTCCACCCACTTGTGCCCCCCTCACCTTCCCCCTTCTCCCTCCAAGCCCAAATTCGTAGCTCCTCCTCCCACCACCTGTTAGACCCCCTTCCAGACCCTATTCTTCCCCTCCCACACCTTGGAACACCCCCTCCTAAACCCCCTCACAACCAGGGTTCTCCCCACACTCATCCACCTCCATTTCCCCTCCCATATACCCCATTTCCCCCCATCATCTTCAACCTCCAGTTTTCAGTTCGCAGGCAGCAGAAGAGTAGCAGTTTGCAGAGGCGACCCCGACCACATCCCAGTGAATATAAAGGCCCAAGAGGTATCCACGGAAGCGTCTACCAGTCTTTTTAGCAACGGCGGTGATTTCATCTCCATCCGAGCTTTGTGCTGCCCGGGATATCCGTTCTCCCACAACTGCGTAGAGCTGCCCCTGCTGAGCACATGAACCAGAGTAGAAGCTTTACCACGACGAACCTAGGAAGAATCAGGCCAAGAGTTCTTCTGCAAAGTTCTTCCTCGTCCTGTCTACTTTCATAATAAAGAAGCGTAAATTCGATCCACATCCGTGGGCCATAGTTATCAATTTTCTCCCTCGATTACGTGGTTCTGCTTCCCACAGTCTGTACCGACCTGTCACCATTGTTCAGAGTACGCTGGTCTTCTCCGACATTGTTTGGCTTCTCTGCCAGTTCTGCTGCGAAGAGGACTCGTCCACGGTTCCAAAAACTTTGGCGGTTCTTAATTCTGAGTCCGGGAGCTGTCGGGGCATCTTCTTCTTCCTGTTGTTGGAAACCTGAAGCTGTCAGTCTGAGAATCTTCCACCCTGTTCGAGCCTCCACCCAGACCAGTATCAGAGCCAGAAGAAATCAACCAAATTCTGAGGCATTCCATTTCTAGTTACGAAGAGTTCCCCACTGGTCCCGTCTTCATCAAAATTCCCAATCAAGTTTTACAGCTTCAACTCTGTCTGCCTGTCTCCTATCGCAGAGAGCAGGCAGATTCGGCTTCGCCATCTTTTCATTACTTTTAGTCCAAGTTCCCCTCCCCGCTTGGCCGGCTGAAGGCCCCTCCCTGTGTGGAGGTAGTTTTAGTTGTAATATCAATTAACCCCCACCCCTAGATCCCCCCCTTGCATGGGGTGTAGTGTTGTAACAATTTGAGCAGGTCAAGGTACCCCGGCGCGGCGTGTGGGGAACCCACGCTTCCCCGCTCGCCCACGTCTCCGAGCGGGACCGGTTTCTTCAAATCGATCGAGTAAGTGCTCCACTCCTAACTCCATTTAGTGCTTGTTCTTTCTAATATTAGTTCAAAAACTCCGCTGGTCGTGAGAGTGAGAGCTCGATCCTCAAGCCCCGTTGCTTTGAGAGATCACCGTGGGGAAGAGTGAAGCCGGTGCCCTCGGCACTTTGTCGGCCCCCTTGAATTGGGCCTCCACACCCTTGGGGAAACAAACCGTGGCCTTGCTGGCCCTCTATCAACAAGGGCCCAGCCCACACAACCTCCACTTGGCATTGCCAAGTTACCCCGGGTCTTGGGTGAGTGACGGGTGAGCGGCCGCCATTATCGGTCCGTCTTGATTGCCAAATGTGCTTGCTTGTTAAGTCCTAGGTTGTGTCACATCAATTGGTATTAGAGCAAGTCATTGACTTGTCTCTACAAGTCAAGTCCTAGGGCATGCTTGCATTCTTGTCCGAACCGTGCATTGTCAAACCTATCATTGTTAACGTTGAGTATTGGGTCACATGGCCCCTCTCCCAATCATATCCCATGCATGCTTACCTAATGGAGAGCCCGTAGAAATTGATTTCATTGACCTAGAATCTAAAAATTGGGTGTCCCCCGATATCGTTACCTCTCTTTGTAGGACCGGACAAATTGTGCACAATGGAGACCAAGTCTTTATTGAATTCCATAAATGGTTCGGGAAGACTAAGTATTTGGATGGGGCTTGGTGTCAAAAGGGTACATTGGCGGGTCCATGTATAATTCTAGGTAAGAAATGGTTAGATGAAAGGAATGCCGACATCGACCCAACACGTCGGACTTGCCTAGTGCATCCGTCACACCTTTCGGGAACCTTTAAATTCAACAACCTTGTATTCTCACACCCGCGGGAATCCCGCCCTTGTTCACCACCCCGGGTGCACCATACTCTGGCCATCATCACCCCACCATCAAAGAACCTTCCCACTCCATTAGCTTTGGAAGAAGTAGTCCACCCACTTTACCACATGAAGCCAAATACTTCTCGGGAACCTATCCCCTCCATGGAGAGCACCCATGTCCCAATTGAAGAGGAAGCCTCGCACGAGGATCTTCACCCTGCACCACCCCCTCTAGATAAGGTCGAATTCATCTTGGAAGAGTCCCTTATTAGTTGGCTAAAGAAGAGCCCAATAAGAGAGATCACGGCCCACGATTGCCTTCCCATAAAGGAAAACCTTCCCATAGTGTACATCTCCTCCTATCACACCATAATCCAAACATCCTACCAAGTGGAAACCTTAGAGGACCTTCTCAAGGTCATAGCTTGGCAATATGAGTTGACCGGCTTGTTGACCCCCATGGCTCACCAATCTAGGAGCCTTGACCTCCTACACCTTTGTGTCGGGTCTATCACCTCGGTTTACTCCATTGGTTGCTACACTAGCGACCTCCTTCTATTCCTCCCCACACCCGATGAGCCCAACCTTCTCCTCAATTTGGAGCTTCTTATATTGGGTGGAAAGTCAAGCCCTCCCCTCATGGCCGACCCACTCACAAAGAACTTCGGCCCAATTATCTCATTAGAGGAGGATGACCCACCACCACTTGAGGATCTTGAGGACATAGGGCCCCTCCCCCTCGATAACCCTTTTTATGATCCCTTTGATCCCTTCCAATGGGGGTCAAAGAAACCATGGGACCCAACCACCTTATCCACCACCCACCTTTCCCTATCCCAACCCATCATGTTTGACCAAATCCACCCCATCCTAGACCCGAGTTACACCTTGGGAGCCATGACCTTGGACCACATATCCCTAGGTAATAAGGTTGTGCCCCACCCCATGATGACCACCTTCTTAGATCCATTCGATCCTTTCTAATGGGAGTTCAAAGGATGTCCCACACCTATACATATGGAAGTCACTTTTGGGAAAAGTATGCATGTGTCTAGGCTTTCCACACCCCTTGGCATGAACACTATGTTGGGTCCATTCATTCATATCACCCACATGTCAAGTAGAAAGCATGAGTGGTCTAAATTCGGATGTAGTGGTCCACCTTCACTCATCATGAGTCGTAGGCATGATAGGAGTATTCATGGATGTTCGGGTCCCCCAGCATTTGTCACCCCCATGCATGACTGGATCACCTATGGATGCCCCGGTCCTCCCATTCCATCAAAGTCTTCCTGGCGTCAAATCATGATTGGTCTACTTTTGGTTGCCCAGGTCCACCCATCACCCCTAGAATGTCAACATTCACAAAATTACATGAAAGCCTTTGCAAGCACATAAGCAAGGAAAATGAGATCTATGAGAGGCAGGCTGACGCCCTTCGACGTCACCAAGAATTCCACGTGGGTGACTTTGTGATGGTGAGGAAGGAGAGGCTCTCCTCAGGAGTCATCTCCAAATTGAGGCTACGTGGGGCTGGTCCCTTCCAGGTCCTGAGGCGCATTGGCGCTAATGCCTGTGAGTTATATCTCCCCGAGGAGTATGGAGTGAGTCCTACATTCAATGTAGCCGACATAGTGCCATATAAGGGACCCACGGTGGTACCTAGTGAGAATATTGAGCCTATTCCCTCCGTTGAGAGAGCATCCACCCGTGAGGAGAGTCCACCAGCCAAGAGAGCCCAGCGTGAGCTCATTGAACGAATATTGGATGAACATGCCACTACCACCAGGAACAAAGTATACGAGCGCTATCTCGGCAGGTGTATGGATCGGTCTCGTTCGGAAGACTTGAGGGCAGTACCACTTCTACACCCTCCAAGGAGGGAAGGACACTTACTCGACGGAGTCGAGTTCTCCGCACCCCGGGAGTATGATGGGGACATCACCTCCCATGCCCACGTTCACAGCTCGTCTCCTCGCCCCGGTTGCATCCGACATGGTCTAGTTATTTAATTTTGAGTCCTATGTAATTTTTATTTGAGTCATTTGATGTATTTTCCCTTTTATTTGAGTCATGTTCTAGGTCTTGTGTTTATTTCCTTAAGTTTGAGTGTCATTAGGTTGTCTAGTTAGCTATTGGGCCCAATTCATTGGGCTTGGCCCAAGGGCTCCCCCTACCCCCTCGGTTATTTGTCATTGAGTCAATTGTCAGGGTCTTATTGTAAAATGTGAGTTGCCTATATATAGGGCCCCATTCCCCCCATTTCAAGGTAATGAATCAATGAATGAAAAACTTGCCATTTTGAGAGTTCAAACTTCTTACCTAGTGGAGAGATTCCATTATTTGGGTGAGAGACCCTAGGGGAGAGATTCCCCACCCATCCCTCTCTTAATTTCTCTCTTTCACTCCCCTTTCTCTCTCCTCCACACCTAATTTCAAAAATTCTCTCTCCTTTCCTCCTAACCACCTCCACCCTCCCACCTACCTCCATTAACTCCTCTACAACTTCCCACAAGCCATCATTACTTCCCCCTAGTCCCAATAGACCCTCCACCAATCCACACCCCACCCTCCAACCCCCAACTAGCCATCTCCTTCCCCAAGCAGCCCTCCACCTTCCCAAGGCATCTCTTCTCATCTCCAAGACCACCATTGATCACCCCACATTAAAGGAAATTCAAACTCACATTCCCTCCACCCACTTGTGCCCCCCTCACCTTCCCCCTTCTCCCTCCAAGCCCAAATTCATAGCTCCTCCTCCCACCACCTGTTAGACCCCCTTCCAGACCCTATTCTTCCCCTCCCACACCTTGGAACACCCCCTCCTAAACCCCCTCATAGCCAGGGTTCTCCCCACACTCATCCACCTCCATTTCTCCTCCCATATACCCCATTTCCCCCCATCATCTTCAACCTCCAGTTTTCAGTTCGCAGGCAGCAGAAGAGAAGCAAATTGTAGAGGAGACCCCAACCACATCCCAGCCAATCTGAAGGACCAAGAGGTATCCACGGAAGCGTCTACCGGTCTTCTTCGCAACGGCGGTCGTTTCATCTCCATCCGAGCTTTGTGCTGCCTGGGATATCCGTTCTCCCACAACTGCGCAGAGCTGCCCCTGCTGAGCACCTGAACCGGAGTAGAAGCTTTACCACGACGAACCTCGAAAGAATCAGGCCAAGAGTTATTCTTCAAAGTTGTTCGTCGTCCTGTCTACTTTCAGAATCAAGAAGCGGAACTTCTATCGACATCAGTGGGCCATAGTTATCAATTTTCTCCCTCGGTTATGCGGTTCTGCTTCCCACAGTCTACACCAACCTGTCACCATTGTTCAGAGTCCACTGGTCTTCTCCGGCATTGTTTGGCTTCCCCACTAGTTCTGATGCTAAGAGGACTCGTCCACGGTTCCAAAAACTCTGGCGGTTCTTGATTCTGAGTCCGGGAGCTGTCGTGGCATCTTCTTCTTCCGGCTGTTGGAAACCTGAAGCTGTCAGTCCGAGAATCTTCCACCCTGTTCGAGCCTCCACCCAGACCAGCATCAGAGCCAGAAGAAATCAACAAAATTATGAGACATTCCATTTCTAGTTACGAAGAGTTCCCCACTGGTCCCGTCTTCATCAAAATTCCCAATCAAGTTTTACGGCTTCAACTCTGTCTGCCTGTCTCCTATCGCAAAGAGCAGGCAGATTCGGCTTCGCCATCTTTTCATTACTTTTAGTCCAAGTTCCCCTCCCCGCTTGGACGGCTGAAGGCCCCTCCCTGTGTGGAGGTAGTTTTAGTTATAATATCAATTTACCCCCACCCCTAGATCCCCCCCTTGCATGGGGTGTACTGTTGTAACAATTTGAGCAGGTCAAGCTACCCCGGTGCGGCGTGTGGGGAACCCACGCTTCCCCGCTCGCCCACGTCTCCGAGCAGGACCGATTTCTTCAAACCGGTCGAGTAAGTGCTCCACTCCTAACTCCATTTAGTGCTTGTTCTTTCTAATATTAGTTCATAAACTCCGCTGGCCGTGAGAGTGGGTGCTCGATCCTCAAGCCCCGTTGCTTTGAGAGATCATCGTGGGGAAGAGTGAAGCCGGTGCCCTCGGCACTTTGTCGGCCCCCTTGAATTGGGCCTCCACACCCTTGGGGAAACAAACCGTGGCCTTGCTGGCCCTCTACCAACAAGGGCCTAGCCCACACAACCTCCACTTGGCATTGCCAAGTTACCCCGGGTCTTGGGTGAGTGACGGGTGAGCGGCTGCCATTATCGGTCCGTCTTGATTGCCAAATGTGCTTGCTTGTTAAGTCCTAGGTTGTGTCACATAACCTCATCAATTGTACACTTCTCCTCATTCTATTTCCGACAGTTGGATGGGATTTTCTAGCAATTGAGGAATGGCTAGGCATGCCTGACACCTATTGGCAAGATCTAGAAGGAATCGACGAGGGATTTGCCTACCCTTGGACTTTTTCCTACGTACTACCCTTGACTCATTATTCCTAACCCGACTGACCTATTCTACAGATGAAGAAGAAGCTGAAGAATGTACATGAAAAGACCCCTCAGAGGAGGGGTAAAGAAGGTCACCCAGGGGACCTTGAATGAGTGGCCCGTAAGTCGGGGCACACTCGTGAGAGATGTAGGAGGTCTCCTCAAAGGAAATGCACTGTTGAGGAGTTTGGAGGTTGGCATTTTTTTTTCATTTTCATTTTTGATAACACAACAATTAAAGACAATTGTAGAAGAAGAGTAAGGAATGATAGCAAGGTGGTTGGATGGCTCATAGAGCATATCATGATTGAAAGTTTTATGTTGGTTGAAAAACACGCAGAAGTGTAAGGATAGAAGGGGACCTGGGAAGATCATCAGACAACTGTCTGGCCCTAGAAGAAGATAGCAGCAACGGCTGAGATGAGTGAATAGTGAGAGTGACGACTAATGAGCCGCCGATGGCATAGTTGGTGACAGACAATGATCTATCAAGGACAAATCCTTCATGGCGAGGATGGTTTGGAATATTGGCAACAGTTATGGTTTCCCCTGGCATCACGAAAATCAGAGGTGGCCCTTCTAGAGGTGGAGGCAAGAACATTCGCTACAGTGCGATGGAAATATCATGTATATCAAACCATTTGCATTCCGGGTCATCAATCTTTCCTCTTTTAAAAGCTCTCGAGTAGCCCACAGCCATATATACAACCTGTGAATGCCCACGTGTTTCTTGTGGATCATCCCCCATCTGAACAGTAGGACCCTTTTTGAAGTGTGAATACAAAGACCATTTAAGTGGTTTTCCATCTTCCTCAATTGGACCTTCAAAGCCAAGGCTGACTCTAAGGATCACCCTTGAATGTTTCACCAGCCTTAGTCTTCCTTGTAACTGTGCCCCTAAACCTTTGCCTTCCTAGTAGCGCAAGTTCTTCATGATCTCCCATCCCTTGGAATGGGAAGGGGGACGTGGCAATGACCCGGGAAGTGGCTTCTTTTGTGTTGGTGAGGCGCGACTGGGGTCACACACATCTAACAGCGAAAGAATAGGCCTACGGGTCTGTCAAACAGAGGGCAATGAGGTGGTAATAGCATCCACCATAGAGAGCAGGGGCATGCTACACACTTTGACGACCCGTCTCTTGTACGGAAACTTTAGGCATTGATGGTTGGTGGAAGGGACGGCATTCAGTGTCTCTATATAGGGACAACCCAATATGCCCTTGAATGTGGGGTCCATGTCGAGAATGTGAAACTCCGTAGGAATAGCAATAGGACCGACTTCTACATTGAGAGTAATCATTCCCCGCGACAGCCTTTTGCTGTTATCATACGCCGTGACTGTGATAGCTGACGGCCTTATCTGGTCTTTGTCAACCCGACATTGCAAGAAAGTGTTCATAAATATTACATTGATTGAGGCACATGTATCCACCAGGCACGGGTTCACGGACACCCCGTTGATCTTCACCGTAATGCACAAAGCATATCTCTGAGCTTCATAGGGGGAAAGCTTGTGGTCCTGGAATGTGATGGCCAGTTGTGTGCTAGTCGGTGTCAACACCGATGATATCTTCTCTACTGGGAGATCCTCGTTCACCATGACTTTTTGGAGATATTTCCTTAGTGCCTCTTGATGGGACGTAGACCTCTTAATCAACTGCAGGATGGAGATCCGGGCAGGTGTCTTGTCCAGATGTTTCAGAAGATCATATTGCGTCCTGGGGATGGACTCCTCTGGCTGTTCTTCGGTGTCTTTCTCTAGCTGAGACTTCTCGGGGGCTTGGCTATTCTGGGGGAATACCCGGTGAAAAATCCTTCCACTACGGAGCACCATGGCTTGGGGTTGCGACTACACCTCTATGGAGTTAGGTGTCGATGTTAATAAGGGTTTCGAGGGTAGTGGTGGGGGAACAATTGGTAGAGTAGGGGTGATAACTGGTGTAGGGGTTTTGATAAGGGGATTGTTTGGTGGAGGTGGAGTGGAAGTGGATGGGACCTCGGATGGATTATGGACGGTGAGGGGTTTAGAGGGTAGAGGTGGGGGAACAGTTGGTGGAGCAGGGGTGATAACAGGTGTAGGGGTTTTGATAAGGGGTTTGTTTAGTGGAGGTGGAGTAGAATTGGATTGGGCCTCGGATGGATGGTGGATGATGAGCATCTTTGTAGGAATATGTGGAGGCATAGTGGAAGTGGATGGTGAGGTGGATGGGTTTTCAGATGGGTGATGGATGATGAGAGGCTTTATATGCAAGGGCGGAGGGATGGTGGAGGTAGATGTTGAGGTGGATGGTGCCTCGGATGGATTGTGGATGATGAGGGGTTTTGTAGGCATAAGTTTAGGTATGGTAGATGGTGAGGAGGATGGGGTTTCGCATGGGTGATGGATAATGAGAGGCTTCGCATGTAAGGGTGGAGGGATGGTGGAGGTAAATGTTGAGGTTGATGGTGCCTTAGATGGGTGATGGATGATGAGCGGCTTTGTAGGCATAAGTGGAGGTATAGTGGAAGTAGATGGTGAGGAGGATGGGGTTTCGCATGGGTGATGGATAATGAGAGGCTTCGAGGGTAGGGGTGAGGCAGAGGTGTAATGGATTGCGAAGCGGGGGGATGAGAGATGAGGAGAGGCCTTGAGGGTAACAGGGGCATGGTAGATGGTGTTTGCTGGTGGATTAGCGGTGAGTTAGCAGCAGAGGTGCGGATGAGAGGGCGTGATGGCTGTGGATATAGTTGAGGCCTTGTTGCAGGTTGTGCAACGGGTCGAGGATAGACAGATGGGGGACGGATAAGGCATGGAGGTTGTCTAGAAATGTGATTGGCGGCAAGGACGAAGGTGTCTTCCGTATGCCAACCTTGCCCTCTTCCAACTTCTGGGAAGGAAGAGATGGTGTTGACTTGGTGGTTAGGCTGTTGGTGCTCCGGAAGTGGGTTCTGGATGATGCCGATGTTCAGTTGCTGCTGTCGAGCCTGCTGAGGTTGCTGCTGTGGCTGAGGTTGTTGTTGTTGTTGTTGCTGCTGCTATTACTATTGGAATTGGGGTCTCGGAGGAGGTATCCTGGCTTTTAACATGGCGATGTATCGCCTCATTTCTTCCCAGTCAATCCCACCTTCGTCATTCGTATCATAAATATAGTCTTTGAATTGAAAACAATTTTCCACTGTATGACCTGGTTGTCTATGGAAAACACAATATCTCGAAGTGTCCACATTCGGGGTCCACACGAGCTTCTCCCTTGGCAAAGTGAGTGCGTTGGCGGCCATAAGAGCATTGAAGATGTCCGGCAATGATTCCGGCAATGGTGGGTAATGGAATCTTTTAAGGCCAATTGGCCTTCTCTATTGTTGTGGAGGGCCATAGTTGCCAGGGGGTGGAACCTGATGATATTGAGGAGGTAGTGGTTATTGGTGTCGTTGTTGGGGAGGTAATGGCTGCTGAGGCATGTTGTTTTGCTGGGGGTTGTTTTGGGGTGGAGGACAGTAGGGTAGTAGACCTTGCTGAATTTGCTGGAGGGGAAGTCGTGGTATTCGTGGAGGTCTTGGGTTGGCTAGCAGGCTAGGGCTACCAACTACACTCACTTGCTCATTTGTAACTACCCCTTCTGTGACTCCACCTTGAGGACCAATGTTTATCTTTCTGATCACCCTTGGCTTTGGTGGTTCAAACATGTTCATCAGAGGGGAATCCTTTAACTGTGTCTAGACGTATCGAGCCCTCTCATATAGTTCCTCTATAGTGGTGACTTTGTTCATGGCTAAGACGTGTCTAAATTGCGGAGTGGCATTCGACACGATCATCTTTACTTGTTCCAATTTTGAAATGGGGTCTCTCACTTTCTCTACAAAGGATCTCCATCTATCGGCAAATTGGACGAAATCTTCGTCCGGCTTCATTCTTTCGGCCACTAGGTCGGTAATAGAAAGAGAGGGACCGACCATATCCTGGTACTTCTGTAGGAATTTTCGTTGCACTACGTCAAAGTTCTCGGCCTCACTCGGCTCTAGGGAATAGAACCATTCCAAGGCGGGGCCATCTAATGATCTCCTGAAGAGGTATGCCAGGGATCTTTGATCATTCTGCCAAAAGGAAGACTCATACAAAAAGTCCTTTAGGTGAATGAAGGGGTTGCCTGTGCCAGTGTACTGTCGGTACGTTGGCATTTCAGAAGGGGGAAGATGAAATACCGGAAGGATTGGTAAAGAAATCTCAGGCATGGACTTGACATCCATGATCTTTTTGAAGTCTCGGAATTGTTCATCCATCTTGTTCAGCCTATGAAGGAGGGATTGGGTGACCTCATAATAAAGAGCAGGTTGTGCTTGCCACTGAGGCCTCGCAGAAGCCTTAGAAGGGAATCTCGGATGAGAGGGATGTTGTGGCCTGCCAGCAAATGGAACTGGCTGAAATGTTGTATGAGAAATTAGTGGAGTTTGAGACTAGGGAGGTAATGGGAAAGAGGGAGGTTGCAAACTTGCCTGCCCGAGAGGGAAGGAGGAAGGAATCGCCTGTGCAGGCTCTTGATAGGGAGAGCAGTTGGTGTTGGGTCTTGAGGAGTAGAAGAAACAGATTTCCCTTTTAGGATGGCCTGAAAGGCTCGGACCTGCTCGAGATTGAGCTATGTATTAGCGAGGACACCTAGCAGGGAGGAGATGTCCTGCGGCGGGGATGTTTCACCAACGGTGGTTCGCACCTCATATGAGGGCTCACGGGAGGAACCTGTGTCCTCAGCGGGGAAATGTGTCCCCTGGTGGTTCGGGTTCGGATTCTGACCGTTCCCGGATATTTTTTGATCTTTTTCGGAATGCGAGATTTTACCGGAACGTAATAACATACACACCCAAACAACAAGCAAAGATTAACAAACAAGTTGATGCTTTACGCCCATTTTTTTGTTTTCTTTTGTTTTCTCTTTTTTTTTAAATTGTGATGTTCACACAACAGGAGGGACCTTAGTTACAGTATTGGTTTCTGCTGTGTCATCTAAGGGCACTCGCCTCACCACAAATGGGTTGACTATCTGCAGGGAACTTCAATGGTACAACCAGCCGAGTGAACGAAGAGGGAATCCTTCGCTGTCGGGAACTTACGGAGGTCCCGATGGTGGAAATCCTAGTCCGTTGAGAGGAATTCCCAACGGAAAGTCCTTCCTTCACCGAGAGAGGATAATCCTAGAAAAGTGAAATAAAAGGGAAGATGGTATGCAATGCAGTGCTGAATTTAACAACAGGTATATAAACAGACAACAAATATATACAACAAAAGAGATTGAACAAACATCACAATGCTCCTTTTTCATAACGATGCGAATCCTTCACAATTTCATAAGGAACGGTGGGGTAATGCGCGTAGTGCACGAGGGATAAAACTAGAATGGCAAGAGTGCTACTGAGAGCACGAATGGAGCACGTGCAGACGCAATTAGGAGGGGCACATGTGGGTGCCACGTGGAGGGGCACATGTGGGTGCCGAAAATATACGGGTAACCAAAGAAAATAAAATAATGTCCCACCATGATCGCTAAGAGATGTGGATGACGAAATCGTGGCAAGGAGAGAGAGAAGGAGGAGGACGAGGATGAATTACTGGGTGATATAGAAAAGGTGGTGGAAAAAATGACCTGAAGGAAACACTCTAGTGGAACACGGAGAAACTAGACTTATCCAATCTCCGGTACGAGGCGGAGATAGCGATCCAAAGATTCTCTCACGCAAGCTAACTACCTCCTCAACAGGTGTGGCCTATTGTTTCGGGAGTAGATTTGAAGATACCGGGTATTGGGATAGAATATGCTAGGACTCTAGGCAAGGAAGGAATGCAAGATGTTGACACGAGTAACGACGAGGATGTAAGTAGCGTCACAAGAACAGGGAATAGGGGGTACAAATTGGGTGGTGAAATGCTGGGAAAATACCCGACGAGGGTTGTCTTTATCGGGTTCAGGAACAAGGGGACAAACAAAGTGAGGACACGAAATTATAGCAAAAATATCACTCACCAGGAGATCATGACAGTAATATAAATGAAAGCGAACCACTGCGAGCCATTGGTCTTTGTGAGATTTTTATAGAAATATATATATAGTAGTAAGTATATATACGTTTAGTAAACCACCACTAGACATTGGTCTTTTGGGATTTTTATAAAAATATATATATAGTAGTAAATATATATATACACTAAACCACCACTAGACATTGGTCTTTGCGGGATTTGAGCAAAAATAAAAATAACAGGAATGAAATGATAGAATGAAGATTACAAAATGAAACCTTTGCGAGGAACTTGTTCCATTCATGGGATTTGAACATAGATAAAAATAATAGGAATGAAATGACAGAATGAGGATTACAGAATGAAACCTCTGCGAGGAACTTGTTCCATTCACAGGATTAGAACATAAATAAAAATAACAAGAATGCAATGACAGAATAAAAATTACAGAGTGAAACCTCCGCGAGGACCTTTTTCCATTCACGAGATTTAAATAGAAATAAAAATAACAGGAATGAAATGACAGAATGAAGATTACAGAATGAAACCTCCGCGAGGAACTTGTTCCATTCACGGGGTTTAAACAAAAATAAATATAACAGGAATGAAATGATAGAATGAAGATTACAGAATGAAACCTCTGCGAGGAACTTGTTCCATTCACGGGATTTGAACAAAAATAAAAATAACAAGAATACAATGACATAATGAAAATTATAGAATGAAACATCTGTGAGGAACTTGTTCTATTCATGGGATTTGAACAAAAATTAAATGGGGAGGGGAACCGCCACGGGGAATGATCCTCCGCACGGGTGAGAGATACCACCGCGGGAAATGACTCTCCACGCGGTGTTGATGCAGGAATACCGCCGCGGGAAATGACTCTCCGCATAGTGTTGAGGGTTTGATCGCCAGGGGCTGAGAATCCCATAATGGAAAGAGTTTGATAACGTCTGCCTCAAGAGCGGAAATAGTGCGAGTACTTTCTTCCTCTTCTATCGGTCGACCGATGAAGAGGGCTTCCTTCGGTTACCCTGGTTGATGTTATCCCTTTTTTGTTTTATTTTATTTTATCTTATTTTTTTATTTTTATTTTCAAAGAGATCGAGAGGGAGAAAAAGAGAAGGGATGAGAGATGAAGGGAGAAAGAGCTTTTATTATTTTTATTATTTTTAGTTTTTAGAGTGAGAGATAAGGAGATATGTAGAGAGAGGGCGAGGTGGGATAGAATATAAGCATAGAAAGAAAAGAAGAAAAACAAAATGAAATAAAATAAACTAAAAATGAGAGTGTACTTATACGAGAAGTGAGAGAGAGAAATATGAAAAACTCTTTTATTTTTTTAGAGGGAGAAGAGAGGGAGATGTATATGAAGAAATAGATGAAGATAAAGGGGGGGTTTAATTTACATAATATAAAAGATGAGGAGAAAAAGAAAATAAAAATAAAAACTTACGTGTGTGTATGTGTTTTAAAAGAGGTGGAGAAAGAGAAGGAGATGGAGAGAGAGAAGGAGAGAGAAAGAGAGAGATGGGGAGGAGCAATTGCTGTAATTGATCTCCATTTCCTACCTGTCGCCCCCCCCCCCCCCCCCTTTGCCATCAAACTCCTAATTTATCTATTCATCCATTTTTTGTTTCAAAAAAAAAGAGAGAGATGGGGAGAGGATGAGAGAGTTCGTGAGGGAAACAGAGAGAGGGGAAAAGAGAGAGAGAGAAAGAGAGTGAGAAATAAATAATTAGTATTTTTCTAGACACTTAATAATATAAAATGAAATATATTAATAGAGAGAGAGAGAGAAGAGAGAGGGATCGAGAGAGGGATCGAGAGAGAAGAGAGAGAGATCGAGAGAGGGAGAAAGAGAGAGAACGAGAGAGGAAGATAGAAAGAGATGAAGAGAGAGAACGTGAGAGACGGCGAGAGAGAGAAGAAGAGAGAGAAAGGGAGAGGATGAGAGGGGCGGCGACGGGCTCGATGCCAGGGCAGTGAGGTGGCCGGCGTGAGGCTCGACGACGGCGAGCACAGTGGCGAGGTAGAGGGTTGGCCGGTGATGGCGACGGTGCAACGGGAAGATGACGCAGTGACAGCGTGGGGGCTCGGTTTGGTGGCTCGGTGTGAGCGCCGCTCGCGGCGGAGGTAGGGTGTAGGGAGAGGGAGGCGACGACGGTGGCCGGAGGTAGCGACGGAGGGGGGAGATGGCAAGGAGGCATGAGAGAGGTGACGACGGTGGTGGTCGCAGCGTGGGGGGGTCTGCCGGAGACGGGTGGCCGTGGGCTGGTGGTCTCTGCGAGGTGTTCTGTGATGGGTTAGGGGCGACGTGAGGTGTAGGGGTGCAGGCGATGGCTGGAATGGTGAGGGAGGTTGTGGGCTAGAGAGAGAAGCCCGGAGGGGAAGGGGTGTGCATGGGGAGGGGTTTGCGAGCGTGCAGTGCAGGGCGCGCGACGAGGGAGAGCCGAAGGGGACAGAAGAGGTGGTCGAAGCGGCTGGGAGTTGTGTGTGAGAGAGGGGGTCGCGGCGGGGTTAGCATGGTGGTGGCGAAGGTACTAGAGAGAGAAAGGGAGAGAGAGAGGGAGAGGCGGAGGGGTTCGCAGGTGATGGGCTCTCGGTGGTATGGGGAACGGTGAGGAGGAGGAGTCACCGGCGGTGGCGTGAAGGGAGGAGCAGTGGCTAGCGACGACGGGTAGACAACGGCGGCTACGTGAGGAGGTGGGGGGTGAGAGGTGGCAGACGCCGGTGGCGTGGGCATGGGCGGAGTCCAGGCGGAGGACGAAGATGGTGAGGGAGAGAGTAACGGAGAGAGGGGGTGTCGGCAACGGTGGAGGGTGACGTGGGGAGATGGCGACGGTGGGGGGTGGCGACGGTGGTGGACGTCGATGGTTTGGGAGAGGTCGAGGGAGGCCGACGACGTGGGGCTCGGTGGTGATGACCGGTGGGGAGAAATGAGAGAGAAGGAGGAAAAATGGTGGAGGGGGGGTGCAGTTGGAAAGAGAGGGTGTGAGAGAGTGGGCATGGGCGGCTGTGAGGGAGAGGAGTGGACGGTGGTCAGGGGTCGTCTGCCGGCACGGCGGGAGAGGTAGCCGGGAGGAAGTGTGTTCGGTCCCTGAATGAGAAGGAGAGGTTGTGTTAGGGTGGTAGGCCCGGATACAGAGGGGGGTGAATGTATCGCCTTCAGAAATTATGCCCAAATTAAATCTCTAGAGCTCAGATATGCGGAATAAAAACTAATGAGCTTTCCAAGATGAGATGACAAGACAACACATGATCAAACAGTTGGACTGCAACAATGCAGCCACCTGATTACACCAGAAACGCAGGCAGAGCTAAGCAAACCAATCACACCTAGCAAAAATATAATGCTCAAAGTTAACTCCCTAGCTCATACAACTAGCCAAGCATGCACAACCTGTGAATGGGAGGTAGAAGGCAAGGAACAAATGCACAAAGCAAAACCACTGCACAGTAGATTTTTAGGTGGTTCGGTCACCAAGACCTACATCCACCCCTCACTCCCAACCGGAGTGAGGCTTCACTAGCCAATGCTAGAAACAAGCAGACTCAGTCTGCGAACACTTGCTGCCACACAGCTTGACCAGGGGAACAGCCTCCCCTCTTCCTCCCAACCGGAGGGACACCCCAAGTGACTCCCAGCCACTTGGAAACCAGAGACCGAAGTCTCTCTTCCTCCAGACCAAGAGGGAACCCACCAGTGACTCCTAGTCACCAGCAAATCAGAGGTCAAAGACCTCTCTTCCTCCAGACCAGGAGGGACCCCTGGACTTGCAACCCACAAGCCCAGAACCGGAGATCAGATCTCCCTTCTCCTGAGTCCACAGGAGGAACCCGATCCCCAACAGGGCAATCGGAAGAACAAAGCTAACTAGAGAAACAAAATGAAAAATAAGAAAACATAAAAGGAACAGCAACAAAGGCTGGAAATGAAACACAATAGTCATTCTGGATTTGATCCACGAACAAAGAACAGGTCTTCAATAGAACTCTCTCTTCCTCTCTTCTTTTCTTCCTCTTCTTTCTTCTTCTCAGCTCACGCAATCTTTCTCTCTTTCTTCTGCTGCTCTCACTCTCTATTTTCTTCTCTTTCGCAGGCTCTCCCTATCTCTTCTTTTCTCTTCTTCTTCTGCTCTTTTGATCGTTGCTCTCTTTCTTCTGCTTCTCTACTTTCTTCACTGGCTTCTATTCTCTCTATATATACTTGGCCACTTCGATCAGTCTTCTTCTGTGGAAGAAGGCTCATATATATAGCAGCAGCATCAGCAGCTAGGGTGGGTGTGGTTTCCACATTTCCCGCCCTAAGAGTTCAGACCACGTGGCAGCATCCAGCAGGCTGTCAGTACACGTGTCCTCATCTGGGCACCTCATCCTTCCTTGGATCACGTGCCTTCATTAGGCTTCACGAAGATTCCCTGTTAGACAAAGAACAAATTATCAGTTAAGTCTAAACCCTGTACAGTCTCTGAAGAATACAACACATTGTATAGACTTCAGTTTAAAGCCAACGAACAGACATTACTGTATGGACTTTACAAGACAAACAGCAATGTATAGACTCTTCAATCGACAGGCAGACAATGTATATACTTGCTCAGTGTATGGACTTGATTGAACGAACATGCAATGTATATACTTGCTCAGCCTGAGGCAATGTCTAGACTTAAACCATGATGCATGCAATGCAACGCAGATACAGACTGTATAGACTTTGGCAAAGGCATGAGACGTTCCCTAAGACAATGAAGTCGGTATAGACTTTATAAGCAGCAAATGAGCAAGTGTGAACACTGAGTGAGTGTATAGACTTTGAGTCTTCATGCGAGCTCAGTGTATAGACTTGAGGAAATTCAAGTAATGCAACACAATGTGTATACTTAGAAACAGTAAGTGAGTAAGTGTGTACACTGGGAGAGTGTATAGACTTGTGAGACTTTATGCGATCTCAGTGTATATACTTGCAGTAAAATGCATTAGTTAACCAAGTGTGTAGAGTGTATACACTTGGAAGCCTTCAAGCGTCCTCGGTGTATAGACTTGTAACAAGCCTATCGGATGTATAGACTTCGATGAGAGCAATGCATGAGCACCCAATGTACAGACATCCTGTCCCTGCAGCTGACGACTCCAGTGTATAGACTTGCTGAGGGAGCGACTGTACAGACTTGAAGCAAAGCAGGGCAATCGAGTGTGTAGACTTCACGATGTGCAGACTTGCCAAAGGAACAGCTATACAGACTTTAACTCAACAGCGATGAATAGACTCTGAATCAAGGCAGGCTGTACATACTTTGAGAAAGAGTCCAATGTGCAGACTTGCCACCGACCAATGTGTAGACTTGATGGTTGAGAGACGATGGCCAGGACAAGGCACAAACGGATGTATAGACTTTGGACTTGAACGCCCAAGCAGGCTGTACAGACTTGAAGAGTAAGCCAGTGTATAGACTTCAAAAGCTTGAAGCCCCAATGTACAGACTTTGAAAACTTTGAACCAATGTACAGACTTGATTAAGACAAGGCAGTTGAGTGTATGGACTTTGGCAAGCAAACGGCTGTACAGACTTTGACACAACAGCGATGTACAGACTTCCAATGAAAGCTACCGCTATACAGACTTACTCAATCAAACCGATGTATAGACTTTGAAGCAAACGCTAGGCAAACGATGTGTAGACTTGGCCAGAAAACGTAGGGAAAGGTATAAGTGTATAGACTTGGCCAAACGTAGGGAAATGTGAGGAGTGTATAGACTATGCTTCACTTCGAGCAACCACAGTGATGTATAGACTTGGCCTTTGAGATGTGGCTGTACAGACTTTGTGTGAAAGCATGATCAGGCTTTGGCTGTACAGACTCTGAGTGAAGGCATGAACAGTGAATCAATGTGTAGACTTCACTTCAAGCAAGTTACAGCCCAATGTTTAGACTTGCTGATGAAACAGTATGATGTACAGACTTGTCTAAATGCAAGCAATACACAGACTTGCAAAGACGCTGAATGAGACGGTCGGCTGTACAGACTTCGACTTCAATGCATGGGCTTTGAATGCTTGAGAGACGATGCATGAGACGCAAATTAAGACAGTAGGCTGTACAGACTTGAAGTAAAGCTTGCAGAAGGCGATGTATATACTTGGATGCCCAACGCCAATGTACTGACTTTGAAAAGAAGACAAATGTATGGACTTTATGGCTTAACGAGAGTGCTGACAGTATGCTCAATGCAATTGTGTATATGAATGCTTGATGCAGCAGATAACATGAATGATCATAAAATATGCAATGCTTCAGTTCTGATAAACTAACAGAACAGCAAGATGACTAAACATATGAAAGACTGCATTATGATCTAATAAAATGACTGAATAACAGCAAGATGACTCACAGTGATTAACTCACATCAAAAACCAATCATCAAATGATTAACTCACATCAAAGCCAATCATCAAAACCACAGGGGCACAACAATCTCCCCCTTTTTGATGATGGCAACACTACACTGTGAGTAATGCTGATGAGCACAAACTATTCTCCCCCTTTGACTTCATCAAAAAGAAAATAGTTTGAGAAGTTGAAGCATGATTCCAAAATTCAGTCAATTTCTCCCCCTTGCAATAAACAATATGAATGCAGATGCAGATGGAGATACTAACATGCAAGAGCTCCCCCTAAAAATATGAATACAAGAACATAATTCTCCCCCTTTAAGAGTTTCTATGCAGCATGATGCATATGACATGAAAGCTCCCCCTCAATAAGTGGAATCTTATGAGATGGATAACAAGGAGAAGTTCAGGTCAATGAATCAATGACATTGAGCAGAAGAGTTTCAAGTAGCGGATTTTTAAAGAAGCTCCAATCACAAGAAATTCAGTCAAATTTTCAGAGAGATATCAATCTCATAAATCTAAAACATAAGTTTTCAAAGTCTTTCATTATAAGGGCTTATGAATGAACTTTATTATTCATCATGGTTTAAACATAATGTATGCATAGTTTATCAATAAAATTTTGTATTGATATCTAAAATCATGGTTTAATAAAAATGAACCAAGCCCTCATATTTATCTTGATTAATCTCCCTTTCTCTTACACAATCAAATCTATTGACTTCTTTCAGAATTACATGCACTAGTATTGAGATCAAGCAATTATGAAGTCATATGATTTTGTCTACGGTTGTAGCAATTTGATTTTAGCATCAATATTCAGATATTGAGATATTTTCAACAAATTTTTTTATGCTATAAATTTTACGAGCACTCTAGTTCAGTGCGCACCTTGTAACTAGAGGATATACCTTGATCAGAGGCCAATATCCCTAAGCACTTAGTGTGACTAACTGTCATGCTATATATGAACAGAGATAGCATTTACACATCATGACACGCTCCAAATCATTTCTGGATGAGTGAGTTGTATTTCTCAGTGTGCATGCCATTGCTCTGCCTGATTTTCAATGAATTTTATTTTGCAGAGTTAACTAAGGCACCTCATGACACAGTCCTTTGGACATGTGTTTCTCAGTGACAAAGGTCATTGCTCTGACAGATATTACCCTTTAGACATTTCAGAAAAATTCATTTGCTTCAAATCAATAATAGTTTCATGTACTTAACCAATTAAAGTCATGTATTCAAAAGTGCAGATTTCAAAAGTTTTCACAAGACACAACATGAAACAGATGGTTAAGGTTTATTAAACATGCTTCAAATATTTTTAAGAGATTTTAAAGTCAACTCTTGAATACATTAAACTTAAACCACATGAGTTATTTCAGACATTCATAAGAATGTATAATAGAAGATTTCTAGTCCAAAAGTTTTCAGATTTATGATCGAGATAGCCCATTGAAATCTTCATGAAAAACTGATAGAATTCTGAAGCCAAATGATACCTATTGATAAGAGAGATTTTAAAGCCCAGTGATTGGTTTTCAGAGTATGATCGAGGTTTGTCAACCAAATGAATAAGAAAGGATATGCAATGAATTTTGACAAATGTATGCATTTGACAACCTATATGCAATGCATGGACTCCCCCTGACAACATGAATTCAATCACTCTTTTTGGCATTTTTCAATATCAGGAAATGCAATGCACTTTATGTATGCAAGGATATGCAATTTACTCAACATTGATTGCTATGCAAAGTCATGCAATTAACTCCCCCTGAAAACATGCAATGTTTGCACTGAAAACTGAACATATGATTCCAAATGATATTGTGACTTGTGCACATTCAGACTGTCCTATCCAGCAAAGTGACCCATGGTACTAGGCGGAGCACTTGGTCTAAAAGACCACCTCTCATATAGTAAGAACCTCCAGACAGATTTCCCTGCCTTTTGGTAGCTTACCATTTGATATACCATTGAGGTCAATCATGATAATTCAACATGGGCAGCATGCATGGATCAAATTTTAGCTTATCAGATTTTTCAGAATGCAATAGTCAGATTTCAAACAACATACATATGCAGTTCAGATTTTCAGAAATTGGAAGTTTGTTTTCAGAGTTTATGCATTTCAACAATTATCAAACAAATACAAATGGCAGATATGCAAGATTACATCAAATCAGATATGCAATGAATTTCAAAATAGAAAATGCAGAGAATTTACCTGAAAAGTTCAGAAGGGGTTTTCATTCTTAAGTGCTTTGGATTAATACCCCTTTTTATTCCATTCCAAGGCACACCAGCAAAGCAAAGTTATTTTGCATAAACAGGTACCCAAGAGGTCTTGGGTCCTGAATTGACAATGACACCTTTGGTAGGTGTTCTAAATAATTTTCTAGCTGCATGGTCATCAGATTTCATCAAGTAGCAGTTTTTCATTGAATGACCAGATGTGCCACAATAATAGCAAGATGCAGCAAGTTTCAGATTAGATTTATGCACATTCTTATAAACATGATTTTTATGTGCATATGTATGAAAATTTTTGTTAACAGAATTAAAATTCTGTTTACCAAAATCAGTCTTGCTTTGGTATCCTGCCAGCCAACATGTTGCAGCCCTGTGACCTGGCTTTCCACAGTTAAAACAATGAGAAGAATTCATTCTCTTAAAATTCTCATGAAAAGCATGTCTATTTTCTGGGATTTTAGCATGTTTAAAATTATCATTTCTACCCTGAGCATGCCAGCATTCAATGGCCCTGTGGCCATGCTTTCCACAGTGAGAGCATTTGAGAGAATTTCTTTTAAAAGAACCTGACCAGCATTCAAAGGTCTTGTGACCAATCATGTTGCAGTTAAAACAGATGATGTGCTGGTTCATTGAAATAGATTTATTTTTACTAAAAATATGTTGGTTTGCAGGGAATTTAGCATGATATGAATAAAAGTTTTCTTACCACTAGCAAACCAGCAATGAGCAATTGAGTGTCCTAATTTGCCATAATTAGAACATGTGACACTCCTTTTCTGAGGTGAAGGATTTTTATCATGAGATCTCCTAGCATTCTTATCATCCTTCTCCATCAACTTACCCTCATGCATCAGATGTCCAAATTTATGACAGTAATGACAGATCATTTTCTTTTTGGATGCATGTGAATGTGTGTGAGGACTGTAATTAACATGCAGTGATGAACCCTATTTGTTTATTTCCTGATTTACAGTCCTTTTCTGATTTTTATCTTGTTTTCCTATTTTCTTAGCCTTGTACTGAGTTGGAGATGAAATATAAGGCTTTTCCTGTTCAGAAGATTTAACAAAAATAGTTTTCAGGTTGGCTCCATCAACCTTCCTCATGACTGGACTGTAACCTAGTCCTTCTTTCTTAAAATTAATATTTGTTCCCAGCTTTTTCTGAACAGTGGGCTGTTTGTCTTTTGATGTTGTGGCTATATTTGAAGCATTTACAAAGGATGTTGTTACTTTGTTCTGCAGAGCCTTTTTATTTAGATTATTGTAGCCCAACCCTTCCTTTTTGACATTGACTTTTACACCTAGCAGCTTGTCTAGGTTTTCTTGCCCATCAACAAATTTAGACAAAGATATTCTGTAAGACCCCAAATTATTTTATTAGATTTAATATTTTTATTTAGCTCTTGTTAATTAAGAATTTGCATTTTTATGGATTTAATAATTGAATTTTGGATTTATTAATATTTAATTCCTTAGAAATAGAATAATGATATTTTCGACCACCTTATAAAAATCCAGAAAAATAGTAAACAGGTTAAGGTCGATGTAGATTGCAATTTTGTCTTCTGGCTTTAGGTCATTAAAAATCCGTGTTGAGATCTATTTAGAGATTAAGCCCTTAATTACACACTTTTTGACCCAAACCTAACCTTGGATTAAAACACGAAATTAGGGCTTGATACTCGACCAAATGAGCTCAAACCAGAGCCAAATGAACGGTGAGGATTTGAGGATCAAAAGCCCCCAATAAATTTAGCGAAACCCTAACCCTAGACGGCGCTCTCGACCGAGTTTGCTCAAGTCAACAATCACGGCGCCGTTTCTAACACGTCTCTTCCACGGCTGAATACTCCCAGCACAGAACTCTCCAGAAGGCCTATGAGCTATACATAGAAAGCTCTACGAGTTCTCTTTCTTTTGGTTGCTGTGGTGTCGGCAGAGGATCCAGATCTGGGGAGAATTCCGGCGATCTTTGTAGGTGTGTCGGCAGGCCGTCGACTTCCATCTTCCTCCCTTGTTTCTTCAATTAAGGTAGGCATTCTTAACCAAAACTCGATCATGAGTATAGGAAATTGATCCTCTCGACGAGATCTATCCATTGGGACTGAAAGCCCCAATTTTTATCAGGTGTGTAGAGAGCAGTCGAGGCTTTTCTGAAGGGTATTCTAGTTCGTTCTTCATATCTAGCACGTTTTTCAATCTCCGATTGAGGTAGGTGTAACAGACCAAACTTAAATTAACTTATATGATATGATAAGCATGATGTTAGCTTTCATTTAACGTAGAAAGCCCTATGTTTCATGAAGCATGTGTAGAGAATTTCTGTTTATAGTAACAGCATGTTTTAGACCTAGTTTGATGTGTTCATCCGTAGTGATTTATGATTTCGAAGTATTGATCTTGATCCACATGAACCATATCTTATATGGTTGGATTCACCATCGAAGTAGCTTTCATTTGAGCCAAGAAGCCCCAAATTCCATTCTGTATGTAGAGAGAATTTAACGTTTTAGTCACAGCATGTCAGAATTAGGGTTTCTTGTGTTCTTGCCTTAATAGATCTCGACTCCAGTAATTGATCATGAAATTGACCTTGCAGATAGGTAGAGTTTTGTATTAGCTTTCCATTGATACCAAAATCCCCTTATTTGGAGTCCAATTGCATTAGTTATGATCATTTTAGTGTAACCCTATCCAAACCCTAGTTCCCGGCGTTCACCGGACGCGGCAGGGATGACCGGAGACGACCCAGAGATGGGCGGTCTTACGATAGACCGTCCAACTCCAGCCCACCTTTTGACCAATTTTGACCCTAGCATGCCCCTAGTTGAACGGTTTTTCAGGAACCACTCATCCCAGGATGAACGGTTCGTCAGGAACCACATATCTGGATGAAAGGTCCAGACTGGACCACATATCCCTAAACGGCCCTACTCTGGCCGCACAACCCAGGGATGGGCGGCCCTCCCAGGACCGCCCAACCCCTTGGGCGGCCCAGACAGAGCCGCCCAACACCTTGGGCGGCCCAGACAGAGCCGCCCAACCCTTGGGCGGCCCAGGGAGAGCCGCCCAACTCCCTGAGGCCTGTTTGAAGCCCGTTCGCCCCCTGTTCAGCCCAGTATATGTACGGCCCTTGAGCAACCGTTTATCTACCCAGTAATTGACTTAGTAATTATTATGATGCATCCATTTTAGTGTCATAATGACAATTTATAATTAGAAACCCATGGACGGCCCCTGAGGAACCGTCCATCTCCCTGTGTCACAGAGTGACCCCTGTTCGGCCCCGGAATGCCCAGCAAGTTGTACGGTCCATATAGAACCGTTTATCCCCACAGAGAGTGACTTAATTTATGTTCTAATGCATTCATTTGCATGTCATTAAGGGTAATTAGTGAAATAGAAACCCATTTAATAACTGTTTAATTATGCAACTAAATTTATGATTATTGCTTGTTATTCGTGCCTACGCGACTTACGCGAACTCGTTATCATCTTAAATTATTTGCTTGGCATCTTGGATTAATATATAACCTAATCCCTGTTAAATTAGCTTGGCATTAGGATTAATATGACTGTTAACTTGCTGTTTACTGCTGTACTACAGTAGAACATCATGTTTAACTTTCCCACTTCACGCGAAGCCGATTGGCCGATTAGCGTGCTAGTTTCGGTTCTACCCCCGGAAACTCTATCCGGCGGTCTTACCGTCATCTCAGAACATCATTATAATCATGATTAGAATCTGTTTAACACCAGCATACCCTATTTTTTTTGAGCTTAAACCACTGGTTTAAGTCTTGGATCAAATCGGACGACGAGAGGCATGCGCGGTTAGTATTGGACCGCATAACCTCTTAGGCGGCCCGTTCGTGACCGCATATCTTTATACGGCCCAGTATGGACCGTATATCTTGTTCTTGGGCCTCACTGTCTTTTAGACATGAGCGGCCCATATTGCACCGTTCTTACCTTAGGGCGGCCCACTGTCAGCCGTTCTTTTCTTGACTTCACGGGCTGAGTTTCAGTCCAGTTCCTGTACGTACGGTTCTGTATGAACCGTATATATCCATGGAGCGGCTCTATTACGACCGCACATCTCTTGGAGATGAGTTTCACCGTGTTTGTACTCTTCAATCCAAGGACAAGGTTAGTCCTTTAAATCTGAACTTATGACAGAAATTCCTCTGATTAATTGGCCATTAAAATTGATTGAATGTCTGGACGGATGGGATGTTGGGCCCAGTAAATCAATGCCATCGCATCATAAGGGCCCGGTCTGGTCCTGGGGAGAGCGCCCGAAAGTTAGTGAGCCCATGGGATGTTAATGACAAGGTGGGGCATTGCACCGAAGTACTTGCCTGAGTGTTGGCGTCTATGACAAAAGTATCTTGTTACTTGTTACTTGATCATACTTGGTTAATGTTTAAATTACTTGCTTGTTGGCCAATTCCTTATTACTATATCATTCTTATATCTCTTGTTATATCTCCTGTTGTAAATTCTTGTATTTGTTATCCTTGATAATCATTATCAATTGTATATTTCTTGACCTTGCAAGATCTCGTTATTACCGTTGTTTATTGCATTATCGTTTGTAGCATGATATTTTGAAAATATAATTAAACTGTTAATCACTTATACATGTCTGTTATTTCCTACTGAGCGTCAGCTCACACCCCGTTGTTTCCCCCTTTCCAGGCTTCTCAGGTGACGCGCTTACCGACGGGGAATGGCAGGAGTGATGTCTTGAGTGTATCAGTTCTAGTGTGTTAGCGGTGTGCTTATTGTTAGTTGTGTTTGGAGATCATTTAGTTTCAGTTTGTTGTTGAGTCTTAGTGGTTGTTATTCCATGTTGTATTAAGTTGCCTTTGAGATTACTGTATCAGTTTGGTTGTTAATGATCATTTAGTATTTCCTTTCCATAGCACTTGCGTATTTAGATTAGTTCTCTCTCTTTCCTGCTTGCCTCTGACTGTACGTCCCGATATTTCCGCCTTGTTCGGGGCGTGACAGTTTAGTTGGTATCAGAGCCTAGGTTTCACATTCCTAGGTTTTCTTAAGTTCTTAAGTTCTAGGTTTCCTAAGTTCTTGCATGGCATCCCAATAACCCGGTATATCAAAAGATGTTGTCCGAACGTTAGGCTACACCTATCGGAAGGTCGAATACTTGCGCGAGTGGTCTTCGGACCGGTTATCTCCGCCAGGTACCGAGTTTTGGTCGTGTCTAGGTGCATTAGACCCCTAATCTTGTTAAAGTCTAGGACCTGACCTGGTGAGAATGGGTAGAAACTTGGGTTAAGTTCGTTTCTTAATCGTGTAATTATCTATCTTGATTAAACCTAAGTAATCTATTTCTCGTGTAGATGGCAGCTGATCGCGCCGAATGGAGGAACCTGCAGCGCACGGTTCAAGGCCTTACCCAGGCCCTTCAGCAAGTGGCTCAGGCAGGAGCGGCACCACATGGCACCGGTGATCTATACCGGAACTTTCGCGGGATGAATCCGCCTCGATTCGCGGGTTCGACCGACCCCAACCAAGCCGAGCACTGGCTAGATGAGATGGGGAGAATATTTGAAGTTATGCAATGCACCAACCAGGAGCGTGTCCTTCTCTCGACATTTCAATTGGAGTGTGATGCACGTACTTGGTGGGATTCTATCAAGGCGACTCTCGGTGATCATCAGGTTACGTGGGAAGAGTTCGAGGAATTTTTCAACGGCAAGTATTTTTCTGACCGAGTGCAAGAGAAGAAAGCGGCAGAGTTCGCGGCTTTGAAGCAACGAGATTTGTCCGTGGCGGAGTATGAGGCTCAATTTGCACGGCTTTCTCGATATGCTATACACCTTATTTCCACCGAGAAAATGAAGGCGAAGCGTTTTCTCAACGGACTGAAGCTGCATTATATCAACCAACTGGCACCAATGGAGATTTCCACTTATTCCGAGATGGTGAGAAAGGCTCAAGTTTTGGAAGATACCCTCGAAATGACGGAGAGAATCCGTGGAAGCGGTGCGAAGAAGGAACAACCTACGGGTTCCGGGAGTGTCAAACCCGGGTATACCAAGAAGAGGCCTGTTAGTGGACCTAGTTCATGGAGCGGGTCCGGATCGTGGAAAGGCAAGATGCCGAAGTATGAAGATAAGAAGCCTGGCCCTATTGTTCCGTTTAAGGGCGTATGCAGGTATTGTGATCGTCCAGGTCACAAGGTGGAGGAATGCTGGCGCAAGCTGGGCGCCTATTTGCGATGTGGAAGCAAAGAGCACCGTATCCCCAACTGTCCTTTGATAGCGGAGCAAGCAACACCGGCAAAACCGCAAGTCTTCAAGAAGCCGCAAGGGAAGCTCCAAGCTTTGTATGCAGAAGAAGCGGAAACAGCCGAAGATGGTGGACTCGTCGAAGGTACTCTTATTATACTCGACAAGCCAGCATTTGTTCTTTTTGATACTGGTGCAACACATTCCTTTATTTCTCAGAGTTTTGCTAAGTCATTAGCTATGGAACCGGTTATGATGGATACTCCGTTAGAGATTTCAACCCCTATTGGTACTAGATCGGCAATCCAGCATTTCTATCCTTCTAGTAAGGTTTTGATTGGTGAGCAGAACTTTCCAGCTGATTTAATTTGCATGGATATGAAGGATTATGATGTAATCCTAGGAGCAGATTGGTTGGCTCGACATGAGGTTGACGTTCACTGCAGTTCTAGCTCTGTGTCTTTTACTAGACACCCTGGACTTTCTTTTGTGGGAGTTAAGCACCATAACTCCGTACCGCTTATTTCGGCTCTTCGAGCTGATAAGCTGATGAGGCGAGGATGTGAGGCTTTTCTAGCCTTTATCTGTGCAACCCCTGAGCAGCAGATTAAGATCAAGGACATTCCTATTGTCCGAGATTTTTCTGATGTCTTTCCAGAGGAATTACCAGGACTTCCTCCTGAGCGGGAAGTTATCTTCTCTATTGACCTCTTTCCGGGCACATCTCCTATTTCCAAGGCTCCTTACCGTATGTCTCCTGCGGAACTGAGGGAGTTGAAGCAACAGTTGATGGAGTTACTCGAGAAGGGCTTTATTCGTCCTAGTACGTCTCCGTGGGGAGCCCCTGTATTGTTTGTTCGGAAGAAAGATGGCTCGATGAGATTATGCATCGATTATTGGCAGTTAAACCAGTTGACTGTCAAGAACAAATATCCACTGCCGAGGATTGATGAGTTATTTGACCAGATAGCGGGAGCTCAATATTTCTCTAAGATCGATCTTCGATCTGGATATCACCAGTTGCGGATTAAGGAGGAGGATATCTTTAAATCAGCTTTTCGCAGCAGGTATGGTCATTTCGAATTTGTCGTTATGCCTTTTGGTCTAACGAATGCTCCGGCAGCTTTCATGCAATTGATGAACAATGTATTTCGGCCCTATCTTGACCAATGGGTCGTGGTATTTATTGATGACATCTTGATCTATTCCAAGAGTGAAGTGGAGCATGCTGAACATCTGATGATGGCATTGCAGTTATTGAGAGATCATCAACTTTATGCCAAGTTTAGTAAGTGTGAATTCTGGTTGCAAGAAGTGTCCTTTCTCGGACATATTATCACCAATGAAGGTATTTCTGTGGATCCTTCGAAGGTTGAGGCAGTGAAGAATTGGGAGCAGCCTACCAGTGTGACGGAAGTTAGAAGTTTTCTTGGCCTGGCAGGTTATTATCGAAGGTTTATCCAGGATTTCTCTAAGATTGCGGTACCTATGACAAGGTTAACCCGCAAGGAGAACAAGTTTGATTGGTCAGACGATTGCCAGCGAAGCTTTCAGACTCTAAAGGATTGTTTGACTACTGCACCTATATTGGCTTTACCTTCTGGTGAAGGAGGATTTGTCGTTTATACTGATGCTTCAGGAATTGGCTTAGGCTGTGTACTTATGCAGCATGGGAAGGTGATTGCCTACTCTTCTAGGCAGTTGAAGAAGCACGAGGAGAATTATCCTGTTCATGATTTGGAACTTGCAGCAGTCGTCTTTGCTTTGAAGATTTGGAGGCACTACCTGTATGGAGAATCTTTCACGGTATTTTCGGACCACAAGAGCTTGAAGTATTTATTCTCTCAGAAGGAACTCAATATGCGGCAGCGCAGATGGTTGGAGTATTTGAAGGACTTCGACTTTTCTATTGAATATCACCCCGGCAAAGGCAATGTTGTGGCAGACGCATTAAGCCGGAGGCCAGTAGCTAGATTGTCAAGTCTCATGTTGCAAGAATGGAAGTTATTGGAACAGTTATCTAGTCTGGATCTTAATATTGACAATGATCGGGTTTTGATTACTCAGATTCAACTTAAACCTGAATTATTGATGAAGATCAAGTCCTTGCAAGATAATGATCCCGAGCTGGTACAGATCAAGGGAAGCTTGAGCAGCAGACCTGATTTCGGGTTGGCTGATGATGGTAGATTATTATTTAAAGGCAGAACTTGTGTACCTGATGAAGCTACAGTAAAGAACAAGATTCTTGTGGAAGCTCATAGATCCAGATACACCATTCATCCCGGAGGCACTAAGATGTACAGAGATTTGAAGCGATCCTTTTGGTGGATGAATATGAAGAGGGAAATCGCTGACTTCGTAAGTAAATGCTTAGTTTGCCAACAAGTTAAAGCTGAGCACTTCAGACCGGCAGGGAAATTGAAACCACTCGACATACCCCAATGGAAGTGGGAGAGTATTGGCATGGATTTCATTATGGGTTTGCCTAGAACTCGTGGTGGATTTGATGCAATTTGGGTGATTGTTGACCGATTGACAAAATCAGCTCATTTCTTATCCATTAAGTCTAAGTGGACAGTCGATGTATTGGCTGCTTTGTATTTGAAGGAAGTGGTGAGATTACATGGTATTCCAGTGAATATAGTATCTGATCGAGACCCTAGATTCACTTCTCATTTCTGGAAGGGACTGCAAGAGTCTTTGGGTACTCGTCTGAATTTCAGCACGGCATTTCATCCGCAGACAGATGGACAGACAGAGAGAACCAATCAGATAGTGGAAGATATGCTGCGAGCATGTATGATTGACTTTGGTGGTACTTGGAATGAGCATTTGGCCCTAATTGAATTCGCCTACAATAACAGCTACCAGTCTAGTATCCAGATGGCTCCATTTGAAGCCTTGTATGGCAGAAGTTGTCGTTCCCCGTTGTGTTGGGACGAGGTAGGTGAGAAACAGTGGCTTGGACCGGATCTTGTCTCGGAATCTTCACAGAACATCCGCATTATCCGGGACCGGTTACAAGTGGCTCAATCAAGACAGAAGAGCTATGCCGACAACAGGAGGAGAGCATTGGAATTTCAGGTTGGCGAGCATGTATTCTTAAAGGTCTCTCCGACGAGAGGGATCCGAAGATTTGGCATTCATGGCAAGCTGAGTCCGAGATACATTGGTCCATTCGAGATTCTAGATAGAGTGGGAGAGGTGGCATACAGGCTGGCCTTACCGCCTCAATTGTTTGGCGTGCACAACGTCTTCCATATTTCTATGTTACGGAAGTATGTGTACGACCGCACTCATGTTATACAGCATGTGGATTTCGAGCTGAAGGAGGATCTAACCTACGAGGAAAGACCGATAAAGGTTCTGGACCGGAAGCAACAGCAACTCCGGAATCATTCAATACCGATGGTCAAGATTCAGTGGAGTCGGCGTGGGATCGAAGAAGCTACGTGGGAGTCTGAAGAGACTATGCGGAAGCGGTATCCCGACTTATTCTAGGTGAGCGATCTCTATCCCTACTCGCAGTGTTAGTGCAGTGAATTTGGAGGACCAAATTCCTTTAAGTAGGGGAGGGTGTAAGACCCCGAATTATTTTATTAGATTTAATATTTTTATTTAGCTCTTGTTAATTAAGAATTTGCATTTTTATGGATTTAATAATTGAATTTCGGATTTATTAATATTTAATTCCTTAGAAATAGAATAATGATATTTTCGACCACCTTATAAAAATCCAGAAAAATAGTAAACAGGTTAAGGTCGATGTAGATTGCAATTTTGTCTTCTGGCTTTAGGTCATTAAAAATCCGTGGTGAGATCTATTTAGAGATTAAGCCCTTAATTACACACTTTTTGACCCAAACCTAACCTTGGATTAAAACACGAAATTAGGGCTTGATACTCGACCAAATGAGCTCAAACCATAGCCAAATGAACGGTGAGGATCTGAGGATCAAAAGCCCCCAATAAATTTAGCGAAACCCTAACCCTAGGCGACGCTCTCGGCCGAGTTTGCTCAAGTCAACAATCACGGCGCCGTTTCTAACACGTCTCTTCCACGGCCGAATACTCCCAGCACAGAACTCTCCAGAAGGCCTATGAGCTATACATAGAAAGCTCTACGAGTTCTCTTTCTTTTGGTTGCTGTGGTGTCGGCAGAGGATCCAGATCTGGGGAGAATTCTGGCGATCTTTGTAGGTGTGTCGGCAGGCCGTCGACTTCCATCTTCCTCCCTTGTTTCTTCAATTAAGGTAGGCATTCTTAACCAAAACTCGATCATGAGTATAGGAAATTGATCCTCTCGACGAGATCTATCCATTGGGACTGAAAGCCCCAATTTTTATCAGGTGTGTAGAGAGCAGTCGAGGCTTTTCTGAAGGGTATTCTAGTTCGTTCTTCATATCTAGCACGTTTTTCAATCTCCGATTGAGGTAGGTGTAACAGACCAAACTTAAATTAACTTATATGATATGATAAGCATGATGTTAGCTTTCATTTAACGTAGAAAGCCCTATGTTTCATGAAGCATGTGTAGAGAATTTCTGTTTATAGTAACAGCATGTTTTAGACCTAGTTTGATGTGTTCATCCGTAGTGATTTATGATTTCGAAGTATTGATCTTGATCCACATGAACCATATCTTATATGGTTGGATTCACCATCGAAGTAGCTTTCATTTGAGCCAAGAAGCCCCAAATTCCATTCTGTATGTAGAGAGAATTTAACGTTTTAGTCACAGCATGTCAGAATTAGGGTTTCTTGTGTTCTTGCCTTAATAGATCTCGATTCCAGTAATTGATCATGAAATTGACCTTGCAGATAGGTAGAGTTTTGTATTAGCTTTCCATTGATACCAAAATCCCCTTATTTGGAGTCCAATTGCATTAGTTATGATCATTTTAGTGTAACCCTATCCAAACCCTAGTTCCCGGCGTTCACCGGACGCGGCAGGGATGACCGGAGATGACCCAGAGATGGGCGGTCTTACGATAGACCGTCCAACTCCAGCCCACCTTTTGACCAATTTTGACCCTAGCATGCCCCTAGTTGAACGGTTTTTCAGGAACCACTCATCCCAGGATGAACGGTTCATCAGGAACCACATATCTGGATGAAAGGTCCTGACTGGACCACATATCCCTAAACGGCCCTACTCTGGCCGCACAACCCAGGGATGGGCGGCCCTCCCAGGACCGCCCAACCCCTTGGGCGGCCCAGACAGAGCCGCCCAACACCTTGGGCGGCCCAGACAGAGCCGCCCAACCCTTGGGCGGCCCAGGGAGAGCCGCCCAACTCCCTGAGGCCTGTTTGAAGCCCGTTCGCCCCCTGTTCAGCCCAATATATGTACGGCCCTTGAGCAACCGTTTATCTACCCAGTAATTGACTTAGTAATTATTATGATGCATCCATTTTAGTGTCATAATGACAATTTATAATTAGAAACCCATGGACGGCCCCTGAGGAACCGTCCATCTCCCTATGTCACAGAGTGACCCCTGTTCGGCCCCGAATGCCCAGCAAGTTGTACGGTCCATATAGAACAGTTTATCCCCACAGAGAGTGACTTAATTTATGTTCTAATGCATTCATTTGCATGTCATTAAGGGTAATTAGTGAAATAGAAACCCATTTAATAACTGTTTAATTATGCAACTAAATTTATGATTATTGCTTGTTATTCGTGCCTACGCGACTTACGCGAACTCGTTATCTTCTTAAATTATTTGCTTGGCATCTTGGATTAATATATAACCTAATCCCTGTTAAATTAGCTTCGCATTAGGATTAATATGACTGTTAACTTGCTGTTTACTACTGTACTACAGTAGAACATCATGTTTAACTTTCCCACTTCACGCGAAGCCGATTGGCCGATTAGCGTGCTAGTTTCGGTTCTACCCCCGGAAACTCTATCCGGCGGTCTTACCGTCATCTCAGAACATCATTATAATCATGATTAGAATCTGTTTAACACCAGCATACCCTATTTTTTTTGAGCTTAAACCACTGGTTTAAGTCTTGGATCAAATCGGACGACGAGAGGCATGCGCGGTTAGTATTGGACCGCATAACCTCTTAGGCGGCCCGTTCGTGACCGCATATCTTTATACGGCCCAGTATGGACCGTATATCTTGTTCTTGGGCCTCACTGTCTTTTAGACATGAGCGGCCCATATTGCACCGTTCTTACCTTAGGGCGGCCCACTGTCAGCCGTTCTTTTCTTGACTTCACGGGCTGAGTTTCAGTCCAGTTCCTGTACGTACGGTTCTGTATGAACCGTATATATCCATGGAGCGGCTCTGTTACGACCGCACATCTCTTGGAGATGAGTTTCACCGTGTTTGTACTCTTGAATCCAAGGACAAGGTTAGTCCTTTAAATCTGAACTTATGACAGAAATTCCTCTGATTAATTGGCCATTAAAATTGATTGAATGCCTGGACGGATGGGACGTTGGGCCCAGTAAATCAATGCCATCGCATCATAAGGGCCCGGTCTGGTCCTGGGGAGAGCGCCCGAAAGTTAGTGAGCCCATGGGATGTTAATGACAAGGTGGGGCATTGCACCGAAGTACTTGGCTGAGTGTTGGCGTCTATGACAAAAGTATCTTGTTACTTGTTACTTGATCATACTTGGTTAATGTTTAAATTACTTGCTTGTTGGCCAATTCCTTATTACTATATCATTGTTATATCTCTTGTTATATCTCATGTTGTAAATTCTTGTATTTGTTATCCTTGATAATCATTATCAATTGTATATTTCTTGACCTTGCAAGATCTCGTTATTACCGTTGTTTATTGCATTATCGTTTGTAGCATGATATTTTGAAAATATAATTAAACTGTTAATCACTTATACATGTCTGTTATTTCTACTGAGCGTCAGCTCACACCCCGTTGTTTCCCCCTTTCCAGGCTTCTCAGGTGACGCGCTTACCGACGGGGAAGGGCAGGAGTGATGTCTTGAGTGTATCAGTTCTAGTGTGTTAGCGGTGTGCTTATTGTTTGTTGTGTTTGGAGATCATTTAGTTTCAGTTTGTTGTTGAGTCTTAGTGGTTGTTATTCCATGTTGTATTAAGTTGCCTTTGAGATTACTGTATCAGTTTGGTTGTTAATGATCATTTAGTATTTCCTTTCCATAGCACTTGCGTATTTAGATTAGTTCTCTCTCTTTCCTGCTTGCCTCTGACTGTACGTCCCGATATTTCCGCCTTGTTCGGGGCGTGACATATTATCAAATCCTGAATTTCATTTTCTAAAGAGGAAATATGCAACTTCTTGCTCACTACAATTCACACATTCAGTTAACACATTGTTAGCAGTTTTGTATTTTTCAACTTCCTGTTCCAGATTGCTCAGTTTATCAGAATCTTCAACGCAAACACTTTTACCTCTTTCTAAAGCTAGATGTCTCTCAGACATGGTGAAGTTCAGCATTCTTAAATTCTCATTTTCTTCCTTAAGTTTATCATTTTGAACCAATTCATTTATTAGAAGCTGATCTTCTGAATTGACTTCATACTTTCTTCCATTTTCAATTTCCTTCATATCTTTTTGCTGTTTTTCAAGATCTTTCTGTAATTCTATGTTTACAGACTTTATGGCATTAAGTTTTTCAATCAGCAATTTGTTCTCCTGTTTAAGTTTCTCTGATTTTTCTTCATCTTCTTTGGAGAGTTTTCTGAGAGAGTCATCTTCAGATTTTAGCTTGTTTAGTTCAGAGTAAGCACATTCAAGTTCCTTCTTCAGTTTTGTATTCTGATTTTTGTACATATGATTATCAGACAGACATGCATCATGAAATTGCTTCGTACTTGAACAGTTTTCACATGGAGAGCTAGAACTATCTATCCCAGTACCATTCTTCAACTTTTTATACTATTTTCTTAAGCTCTCATGTGACTCTAACAATTCAGCATATGCATTCTCCAATCATCAAGAGAAAAATTCTCGAAGAGATTTACCTCATCATCATCATCTTCTTCACCTTGACTGCTACTTTGATTGCTTCTGTCAGCCATCATGCAGCTGTCCTCATTCCTCTTCTGAGTTCGCATCAGCATGTCTAGAATATCTTTAGCAGAACTGCAATCAAAGAAGCATGAATGAAAAGCTCTATTAGTAGCTGCCTTCATTAGATTTATTGCTATCTGATTTTCTTCATGCAGTGATTTTTGACTGTCAGTCCATTTGGACTATTTCTTTGGTAGTTCATGAGGACCATGTGAAATCACTTTCCACAGGTCTGGATTAACAGATTTAGCATAATTTTTCAGACTAGCAAACCATACACTAAAATTGGAACCGTTGAAAACTGGTGGCTCACCCATGGAGACAAACAGATATAATGCAACAAGAATATTGATGCACCTAAAGCAAATTAGCACCTAAGACTGCAAGATCGGATCTGCAGGTCGCTGGACCTTGTATGCAGACACCTCTCTGATACCAATTGTTAGGGTGCTAGGCCCGGATACAGAGGGGGGTGAATGTATCCCCTTCAGAAATTATGACCAAATTAAATCTCTAGAGCTCAGATATGCGGAATAAAAACTAATGAGCTTTGAGATGACAAGACAATACATGATCAAAAAGTTGGACTGCAACAATGCAGCCACCTGATTACACCAGAAACGCAGGCAGAGCTAAGCAAACTAATCACACCTAGCAAAAATATAATGCTCAAGGTTAACTCCCTAGCTCATACAACTAGCCAAGCATGCACAACCTGTGAATGGGAGGTAGAAGGCAAGGAACAAACGCACAAAGCAAAACCACTGCACAGTAGATTTTTAGGTGGTTCGGTTACCAAGACCTACATCCACCCCTCACTCCCAACCGGAGTGAGACTTCACTAGCCAACGCTAGAAACAAGCAGACTCAGTCTGCGAACACTTGCTGCCACACAACTTGACCAGGGGAACAGCCTCCCCTCTTCCTCCCAACCGGAGGGACACCCCAAGTGACTCCCAGCCACTTGAAAACCAGAGACCGAAGTCTCTCTTCCTTTAGACCAGGAGGGAACCCACCAGTGACTCCCAGTCACCAGCAAACCAGAGGTCAAAGACCTCTCTTCCTCTAGACCAGGAGGGACCTCTGGACTTGCAACCCACAAGCCCAGAACCGGAGATCAGATCTCCCTTCTTCTGAGTCCACAGGAGGAACCCGATCCCCAACAGGGCAATCGGAAGAACAAAGCTAACCAGAGAAACAAAATGAAAAATAATAAAACATAAAATGAACAGCGACAAAGGTTGGAAATGAAACACAATAGTCGTTCTGTATTTGATCCACGAACAGACTGAACAGGTCTTCAATAGAACTCTCTCTTCCTCTCTTCTTTTCTTCCTCTTCTTTCTTCTTCTCAGCTCACGCAATCTTTCTCTCTTTCTTCTGCTACTCTCACTCTCTATTTTCTTCTCTTTCGCAGGCTCTACCTATCTCTTCTTTTCTCTTCTTCTTCTGCTCTTTTGATCGTTGCTCTCTTTCTTCTGCTTCTCTACTTTCTTCACTGGCTTCTATTCTCTCTGTATATACTTGGCCACTTCGATCAGTCTTCTTCTGTGGAAGAAGGCTCGTATATATAGCAGCAGCAGCAGCAGCCAGGGTGGGTGTGGTTTCCACATTTCCCGCCCTAAGAATTCGGACCACGTGGCAGCATCCAGCAGGCTGTCAGTACACGTGTCCTCATCTAGGCACCTCGTCCTTCCTTGGATCCCGTGCCTTCATTCGGCTTCACGAAGATTCCCTGTTAGACAAAGAACAAATTATCAATTAAGTCTAAACCTTGTACAGTCTCTGAAGAATACAACACATTGTATAGACTTCAGTTTAAAGCCAACGAACAGACATTACTGTATGGACTTTACAAGACAAACAGCAATGTATAGACTCTTCAATCGACAGGCAGACAATGTATATACTTGCTCAGTGTATGGACTTGATTGAACGAACATGCAATGTATATACTTGCTCAGCCTGAGGCAATGTCTAGACTTAAACCATGATGCATGCAATGCAACGTAGATACAGACTGTATAGACTTTGGCAAAGGCATGAGACGTTCCCTAAGACAATGAAGTCTGTATAGACTTTATAAGCAGCAAATGAGCAAGTGTGAACACTGAGTGAGTGTATAGACTTTGAGTCTTCATGCGAGCTCAGTGTATAGACTTGAGGAAATCCAAGCAATGCAACACAATGTGTATACTTAGAAACAGTAAGTGAGTAAGTGTGTACACTGGGAGAGTGTATAGACTTGTGAGACTTTATGCGATCTCAGTGTATATACTTGCAGTTAAATGCATTAGTTAACCAAGTGTGTAGAGTGTATACACTTGGAAGCCTTCAAGCGTCCTCGGTGTATAGACTTGTAACAAGCCTATCGGATGTATAGACTTCGATGAGAGCAATGCATGAGCACCCAATGTACAGACATCCTATCCCTGCAGCTGACGACTCCAGTGTATAGACTTGCTGAGGGAGCGACTGTACAGACTTGAAGCAAAGCATGGCAATCGAGTGTGTAGACTTCACGATGTGCAGACTTGCCAAAGGAACGGCTGTACAGACTTTAACTCAACAGCGATGAATAGACTCTGAATCAAGGCAGCCTCTACATACTTTGAGAAAGAGTCCAATGTGCAGACTTGCCACTGACCAATGTGTAGACTTGATGGTTGAGAGACGATGGCCAGGACAAGGCACAAACGGATGTATAGACTTTGGACTTGAACGCCCAAGCAAGCTGTACAGACTTGAAGAGTAAGCCAGTGTATAGACTTCAAAAGCTTGAAGTCCCAATGTATAGACTTTGAAAAGTCTGAACAATGTACAGACTTGATTAAGACAAGGTAGTTGAGTGTATGGACCTTGGCAAGTAAACGGCTGTACAGACTTTGACACAATAGCGATGTACAGACTTCCAATGAAAGCTACCGCTGTACAGACTTACTCAATCAAACCGATGTATAGACTTTGAAGCAAACGCTAGGCAAACGATGTGTAGACTTGGCCAGAAAACGTAGGGAAAGGTATGAGTGTATAGGCTTGGTCAAACGTAGGGAAAGGTGAGGAGTGTATAGACTATGCTTCACTTCGAGCAACCACAGTGATGTATAGACTTGGCCTTTGGGATGTGGCTCTACAGACTTTGTGTGAAAGCATGATCAGGCTTTGGCTATACAGACTCTGAGTGAAGGCATGAACAGTGAATCAATGTGTAGACTTCACTTCAAGCAAGCTATAGCCCAATGTTTAGACTTGCTGATGAAACAGTCTGATGTACAGACTTGTCTAAATGCAAGCAATACACAGACTTGCAAAGACGCTGAATGAGACGGTCGGCTGTACAGACTTCGACTTCAATGCATGGGCTTTGAATGCTTGAGAGACGATGCATGAGACGCAAATTAAGACAGTAGGCTGTACAGACTTGAAGTAAAGCTTGCAGAAGGTGATGTATATACTTGGATGCCCAACGCCAATGTACTGACTTTGAAAAGAAGACAAATGTATGGACTTTATGGCTTAACGAGAGTGCTGACAGTATGCTCAATGCAATTGTGTATATGAATGCTTGATGCAGCAGATAACATGACTGATCATAAAATATGCAATGCTTCAGTTCTAATAAACTAACAGAACAGCAAGATGACTAAACATATGAAAGATTGCATTATGATCTAATAAAATGATTGAATAATAGCAAGATGACTCACAGTGATTAACTCGCATCAAAAACCAATCATCAAATGATTAACTCACATCAAAGCCAATCATCAAAACCACAGGGGTACAACAGGATGGTGTGGTGAGGTTCTGGTGCTGGGTAGAGGGCGCGACCGCGGTGGTCATGCAGGTGAGGCTGGGAGAGAGATAGGGGTTCTACCGCGGTAGTGAGGCAGTGAAGGTGAGAGTGTGTGGAGATAGAGAGAGGTCATGGGAGTGTTAGAAGGTGGTGTGAAGAGAGGGAGATGGGAGAGCGACGATGGCTGGTCGACGGTGGAGGGGTGAGGGTGGCTAGAGGCCGGTGAGATGCAGGCGGAGGGGTGGTAACCGGCGGTGGTGGCAATGGGTATGGGTGACCGGAAGGTAAGGGACGTAGCGAGAGTGGAGTGGGGAGAGCTTGGGAATGGGAGAGAGTGTGTCTACGGCTGGCTGTGTGATGAGAAGAGAGAGGGTCGAATGAGGGAGTAGTGTGAATGTGAGAGGGAGTGGGTTGGAGATAGGGGTACGGTGGGGTGTGTGATGCTCTGGCAGTGGAGTCGGGATGAGAATGAGTGAGGAAAGCATTATTGGAGAAAAGTGTGCAGAGAAAAACATGAGATAAGAAACAAGAGGGAGACGTGGGTTTTGTTTTTCTATATCATTAGATGGGAATAAGTGGGGAGTGATAGAGAAAGAAAGGAAGATGTCGGGGAGAGAGGTTGCATGCGCCATGAGTTGTGAGGTGGAAATGGGTTATGGAGAGAATGTAGAGTTCAGAAGTGTGTGTGTATACGTGGTTAGGATATTTTTAGGGGTGCATTATCATGGGAATGATGGGGACAAGAAGATGTGGGGGAGAGACGAACGGAATAAAAAGATGGAATGGAGGGATCCGACAACAGGTGGGGAATGAAAATGAAAGAAAGAAAAGGATGGTGTGGTGGGGATAAGAAGAGAGAGGGAGAGAAATAAGAGGAGAAATAAAGATATATATATTTTTTGTGTGTTATATATTTTACTTTTTTGGGGGTATATATATATTTTTCATATATTAGACTCTTACATATTTTTTCGTATTTTATATTATATGTAATAATAAGATTGTTAAAAAAACTAATTATATTATCTTTTTGTGGAGACAATTATATATATATATATATATATATACATACATATTTGGGATTCGTATTCATTTCTTTTTTTCTCACATTTTTTTATTTTTTTATTCTATTTTATTTTTGCAACCGGGATTGTGGAAATCACTTAAATAAGCGGCAAGTGTAAGCCACTCTGGGGCATGACGGTGTAATATGAGATTTACCCGCGTAAATGCCAAAATAGCGTGTCTGCACCTGTGAATGAGATAGAAGAGATGGATCAATCACACAAGCATTCACATGGAGACACAACAATTTTTAAGGTGGTTCGGTTGTACCACAGTGCAAACTTACATCTACCCCTCACCAACCCGGTAAGGCTTTCTTACGCTGCAAAAGTAGCACCATACACACAGGGAAGAACCCCAAAACACCCGCTGATTGATAGCTTTCTACGGGGATGAACCCCCCCCCCCCCCACACACACATGTTGAGACACAAGTTGATAAGGAGATAAACCCCTCACAACATGCTGTCAAATAGCTTGAGTGTACATACACACACACACACACACACACAACCACACATAAATCTGTACTCAGATAATCTGAGCCTACATTGAGTGTGGATCAGTACAGTCACACCCACACGCACACTATTGATGTTCAAATAAATAGAAATCAAAACGAAGATGGCTCAAAACAAGATGTCTCAAAAATGGCTCGATTTAGATCTCTAGATCTACATCTCTTCCTTTCTTCCTCCTCTTCTTGTTCCTTTTCTCCTGCACTGGAGGTTCTTCTTCTTCTTTGCTGCTGCGCTCTTCTTCTCCAAGTTTCTGCTTCTTCTAGTACTCAGCTGCTGGTCGCGATCACTTCTGATGGATATAAACCACGTTCTGCTGCTTCTACTCTTCTCTCCAATTACACTGGTTCTTTCTTCTTCTTCAAGCTCTCTTCTCTACATGGGCTCCTCCCTGAATAATCTCCCTGGCGGCTCCACTTGGTTCTCTCTTTAGCAACTCTCTTTCACACTTGGCTGGCACACCGTGGCTATGCACGAATCAGCTCAATAAATATTGAGTGAATTGGGCTGTGCCCCTCATTTGGGTCCAATAATCCAAGTCCTTTTATCCTTTTTGGAAGATATTTTATCCTTAGATCCTTCCAGAATCCGAGGTACAATGTTTGGGCCATTAGCATAGCATTGGGCTTTAATAGACTAGGCTTTAATAGACTCTAAGAGTCTGTCAACATGATAAAGACGCCCTTCTGGATGAAGGCATGGGCTTTCGAGTTTGTCGACCTGGACTTTTACTCCTGTTGATCGGATGAATACATGGTTATGTTTTCAATTATTCTGGGACTTGGCCATTAGTTATCCTGTCGACCTGACTTTTGAGTCTTCTTTCCATCGGTTGACCGGTTGGTCTTCAACGGTCGACCAGTACACTTGTGAAAAGTAGAATTAACCAGAGGTTAGCATGTGTTTTAATCTAATAAGTCCAGCATACCTTGGATTTAATTGTTTGACATTTGTGGGCTCTTTTTGGAACTGTTAAACACTCGAGAATGAGTTAAACATGAACTTGTTCATTGAGCCAAAGTATGAGATGAGAATTGATTCATTTATTATTTTGTAGTTACACATACATGAGGATATGAACAGGATGAACATAGCAGCGAGAATTCAAATGAGAGAGGAATCAAATCTTAAACAAATACTTGTTCGACAAACCAAAATATGAATGAAACTTCATTCAATTCTTATTTGTGGTGACAGTGGACCATGAACATATGAACCAAGAACTTATCGAGAATCAAATCTTAACAGATTTAAGATCCATTGAAGATCTCCTCGAAAACACATCAGTAGAATAATAATGAATCGTAGTAGTTGTGATAACCATTCAAAATCTCATGAACAACACAGCAACGTGATAATAATGAATCATAGTGAGATCATTATAAATTAAAAATCATCAAACCGCACAATGAATCATAGTTGGCTCATTATCAAAACCATAATAATGAATCATAGTTAGACATCATTAAAATCACACATGCACAACATTCTCCTCCTTTTTTATGATGGCAACTATGAGTCATTATGGCAACTATGGAACTTTCAATTCAGTCAAAACAACCTAAATGTAAACTCTCCCCCTTGCCTCAACTGAAAACTCTTCCCCTAATGAACAAACAAATAATGACTCACATAATCTCTCCCCCTTTGACATCATCAAAACAAAAGACATGGAGAGAATTTGTGGAGGTGCCATGAAAACCTTCATGAAGGTGGGGATCAAAGGAAGCAAGTGTTCAGGGTTAGAGAAAGCAATCATGGAGAGGATATAGTCAGATGTATTGACATCAAGAGATATTCAAAGTAGTGGTGAAATAGTGAGGGTGACTGGATGAAAACAAGCATATAGAAGCAACAACACGTAGATAGAAGTAGAGATATGGAGATTAAACTCAGTGTGAACCCGTGAGCCCACATCATGAAAACCTGTTTCAGAAAAAGACATGATTAGATCAAAGCCAGACATAAGCATGAACAAGATTTAGCAATCAGAGTCAGCGAGGAGACATTATGCAAGATCTTTATTCAAGAATTTCATATGTTTAATTTTTTGCTCTATAATGCATGAAACTCGATACACATGATCTAACTTAATGATGACTGTATGAGAAAGATACCAATTGGTGAAACTTTGACACCATGAGAGCTTTATGTACAAAAGCCAATTGGAGGATTGATACTAATTGAGGAGGGTAAAATCGACTCGGCCCACGTAAGGCCCATTTTCGCCAGGCCCAATCAGGCCCACAGTCTACAATGCATAGGTTGGGCCTCGACAGTCACAGCCCGGTGTGGATGACCCATGACAGATCGCCCTTGGATCCACCAGTGCATGAAGGGCTTTGACCCAAGCGCAATGGCCGTCGGATGACCCTCCGGCAACCGAACCTTACCTCCCATGACATCGGCCTCAGCTCCACTCAGGGCAAGCATGCCCCCCAGGCGATCAGCATCACCACCACCGCTTTGACTCAGGGGACTCGGGATTTGATCCTCCGATGATCGCTCGGGGTCGAAGCCCCGGCGACCTTGACAGACCTCCTAGCCTTAGCACAGAAGCATGCAAGGTATGATGTCACGCCCTGAGCTTTTAATACAGCGAAAGATAATCTCGAGAAATGTGAACAGCCGACATGGTAAGCCTCTTGCAAGCAAGAAAAACCAGAGCGTAATAACAATCACACATAAGATGCCATTGCATAATAATTTATTCAAAACATCACTTTTATTAATAATAAGAATGATCCAAATACATCACTATTCAACTATGTGACCCAATAAAGAGAAAAGTACATGAAATCGATCTAGACATTATTGACTTCCTAAGTCTTCTCTCAATCTTATGTGACCTTCATTCGCTCTCGACCCATCACTTGAATAACTCGAATCCGAATCTGAACTACTTGCATCTCCGGGAAAGATTGGAAAATAGGTAATAAGCACACATGCCCAGTAGGTATCTTCACATCAACATGAAGGCAATATTAAAGTGATTAGCATTTTTGGCTCTAAAGAATAAAGTAAAATCATGCGAATGCGAAAAATCACATGAATAAACCAAAGTAACAAGACATGATCAAGTTAAGATATGATTGAACAAGCATGATCAAGCAAGAATGTAATTATGGCCTTTCATGAACAAGAATGTAACGAGAATGTAGTAGCAAGTCAAGTGAGAATGTACTTTTCACATAGTAACAAGTACTTCATGAATTTCTGTGGATATTTTCACTTCACGAGCCATGGATAATTTCACTTATTTATAAAGAAAGTACTCCCAGCGCAATGCGACGCTAGTAGCATCATACCCCATGGTTTATAATAGTATGTTTCCGACAATCAGCCGAGGGGATTAGCATAGAGCCTTTGAACACAATCAGTGCTCGAACCACATCTTTAAGTATAAATCAAGCTACTTCCACGTATATAGCAATAAAGTTGGCCACGCATGTAATAAGTTCAATAAGTGTTCAAGACTCAATGTCAATAATAAGAATGCACCAAATATAGATTTATGAGTTCAAGAAATACATAAATAACTAAGTTACTCCTTGGAGAAAATTCGACAGTATAACGGTACATTCTTTATCTTTCATACTTTATCTTAGATGTCTTTGAATAAGGTTACAAGTCCCGGACTATCATTAGTCAGTCTAGGATTATAGGAATATTAACCCTTGGGTCAACAGTATTAAGAAAACATAGCGGTATATAACTGGGCCGCTATATTGATATGGCGGTCTGACATTGGGCCGCTAGAGTGGGCTGAATCTAGATAGAAATCAGTTTGGACTCAGAGAACTTGGCGGTCAAATACTGGACCGTTTAGGGGCCTTAGCGGTCGAGTATTGAACCATTACAGAACAGAATTCAGAAAACATCGGTAGTGCTTTCTAGACAATTTGGGCTTTAATTGTACAACCAACTCGACGTCCTAGTGGGAATCCCAGGCTCGCGGAGAATTACGGAGGCCTTGAAATAAGATTTCCTAGTCCATTGGAAGGAATATCCAAAGGAGAGGTTATCAAGTTCAAGATTATGTTCCTATAGTGCAAAAGTGTAACTAATGGTCATATAACGGAATATATGCCATGTACTTATAGAAATGACTCTAAGATAAGAAGATAATTTATAATAGTGATAAACCAATCAGTGAACCATGTTTATTATCACTCTTGAAAGAGGTATTTAATACAAAGTATAAGTTTTGGCATGAATTTAGCATAAGCTTTAAAATAATTCCAAGTATGATAAAGAACATGCGATCACTGTCATGAATCAGTAATTTAAAACACAGAACAATGAAATACCATTAAAATAGGTTAGAACATAGTTAACTAGGCTTACTTATAAGTTAATGGGCTGTTCTTAAATCTATCTCGGGTTGACATAAAATAGAACATTGGTGGTCTAATATAGAGCCGTTACAGACAGCTTGGCGGTTTATCGTAAGGCTGCTAGAGGGACTTTAACGGTCTATCTATGGTCCGTCAGAGATTTCATAAAAATCGAGTTTACATAGTGTCTAGCGGTTTTTCGTAGGGCCGCTACACAAGGTTTGCGGTCCAAGACTAGGCCACTAGAGAGCGTTTGACAGTAAAACTAAAATAAGAAGAATTATGTCTAAACACATCATGTCTAGAAATCAACATGTATAAAATTCTCCATCATGATAGAATGAAGATTAAGCTAACAATATACATAGGAATCTTGTATTATGGCAAAGAGAATTATCTTAGTACATTAGGGCTAAGAAAGACGCATGGATGTATAGATCCTATTAAAACATGAAATTCTCCGTACACACTACATGAAATCAAGTGCAATAAGAGGGCTTTTAATCCTAGAATGATATTTTAGCTGTTCATGAGATGACCTACCTCTGTTAAGGCTTTTAGGCTTTGAATTTGATGTTGGAAGTCAACCCAAATTCTGCACTTCTTGTGACAAATCAGAAACTTCACGTCCTGCGATCTCTTGATCCACTTGACCTAATGACTTGAAATTTGGAGGGTAAGAAGTAGATACTAAGGGGAATAAAAAGTTCTAAAGGTACTAATGCTAATTACCTCGATTTGGTTCTCTAATCCCTTGATCTTCACCGGACTTTCGCTCAGTTTCCTGGGTCGCTAATGTGGACCAGCAACATTGCAGGCTTCTATCTCCTTGTGTGCTTGATCTCCTAGCACGAAATTTTGAGGGATGTTAGTCCTATGTATTGGGAATAAAAACTTGTAAAGAACTTACCCAAAATAATACCTCCTTACCTTGATTCCACGCAAGCAAAATGTAAGGGTCGCGCTGGTCAAATGTAGGGTCTATTTATTGGGTTTTAGCTAGGGTTTGAGGATTAGAACGATCCTAGAGTCCTTATTAAATGTTAGATCGACTTCTGAGAGTCCTTAGCATGTTTACTAGCCTTACCATCTCGATCCCTAGGTGATAGAGCCTTAAAAATCTAATCTTTTTGCTCTTTCTTCAATTCACAGAACTGACAGAATGTAGCGGTCGAATAATGGGCCGCTTTCTTGGATGTAGCGGTTGAACGATAGACCGACACAGATCTTAGGCGCCGAATTTGAATTACTTCAAACTCTTTTATTCTATTATCCACCCCATTATCTAATTAATGGGTATTTATCTTTATATTCTGTGAATAAATTAATTAACCTTCTAGAATATGGGCCAAACTTCATAGGCTTGGTCCTTAAATCCTTTGGGCTTTATTTAAATAGGATAGGTTAATTGTTCATCATAATTGGGCCTTAATAATGATGCATTTATTAATTCATTTGGGCCTTTGTAAACTCTATAAAATCCCTAGAAATGAATTATAAAATTCCGTGGCATTACACCCTCCCCCACTTAAGAGAATTTGGTCCCCAAATTCATTACATGGATTGTATGGATAGTGTACTTACAATTAAATAACTCTGGATATTTCTTGTGCATAGCTTCCTCCGTCTCCCATGTTTCTCCTGACTTTGTCCACTAGATCTTGACCAAAGGAATACTTTTATTCCGAAGTTGTCGTACCTCCCGTTCAAGTATCCCGATTGGCTTTTGCTCATATGTCAAATCCTTATTAATCTCCAGATTGTCGTAGGTGATGACATGGAAAGGGTCATAAACATATTTCTTCAACATAGAAACATGGAATACGTCATGAACTCCTGCTAGTTGTAGAGGTAAAGCCAGTCGATAAGCCACTTCACCGACCCTTTCTAGAATTTCAAATGGGCCAATGAATCTTGGGGTAAGCTTGCCTTTAATGCCAAATCTTCGAATACCATGACCCAGAGAAACTTTAAGATACACATGATCTCCCACTTGGAACTCCAAGTCGCGCCTTCGATTATCAGCATAAGATTTATGTTTTTCTTGTGCCATCAAGAGCCTTTCTCGAATAAGCTTTATCTTTTCAGTAGTATCTCTGATAATATCAGGGCCTAAAAATTATCTCTCCCCTACTTCATTCCAGCATATCGGTGATCGACAGCTTCTTCTATACAGAGCTTCAAATGGTGCCATTTGTATACTGGCTTGGTAGCTATTATTGTATGTAAATTCTACTAGAGGTAAGTGATCATGCCAACTTCCTCCAAAGTCAATGGCACAAGCCCTGAGCATATCTTCCACCACTTGATTTGTCCTCTCTATTTGTACATCAGTTTGTGGATGGAATGCCGTGCTAAAGTTCAGTCAGGTCCCTAATGAATGTTGTAGACCCTTCCAAAACTGTGATGTGAATCGAGGATCTCGATTAGATATGATAGTGACAGGGACACCATGTAATTTGACGATTTCCCTTATGTATAATGCCGCTAGGATATCCACAGACCATCGACTTTTAATTGGCAGAAAATGTGCAGACTTAGTCAATTGGTCTATGATTACCCATATACCATCGTGTCTACCTCTTGTTTTAGGTAAACCCATAATGAAATCCATCCCTATACCTTCCCATTTCCATTCGGGAATATTCAAGGGGTGTAACTTACCTGCGGGTCTTAAACGTTCTGCCTTTACTTGTTGACAAGTGAGACAGCGGGATACGAAATCTGTTATTTGTCTTTTCATGTTAGGGCACCAGAAATTCCTTTTAAGATCTTGTTACATTTTAGTACCACCAGGGTGAATGGTATACTTGGAACTATGAGCTTCTTCTAGGATCAGTTTCTTAGTATCAACATGATCCGGTATACAAATTCGGCCCTTGAATAGCAACGACCTTCCATCATTGGCAATAGAGAAATCTGGCCTTTGCTCCATATTAGCTTTAATCTCTAGTAATACTGGGTCATTGTCTTGTAGCTTGACCAGATCTTCTTAATGTGGGTTGAATTCGGATATTGGCTATAAAACAATCTTCCTTCTTCATGTCAATATCTAAGTTCAAGTGAGCAAATTGAGAGATGAGATTAGTCATACTAATCATGAGAGTTGATAGTTTTCCCATTGGTTTTCTACTGAGTGCATCTGCCATAACATTAGCCTTGCCAGGATGATATTGGATAGCAAAATCAAAGTCCTTTAAGTATTCCAACCATCTTCTTTGCCTCATATTCAGTTCCTTTTGCTAGAACAAATATTTCAAGCTTTTGTGGTCTGAGTAGACCGTGAAATTTTCTCCGTAAACGTAGTGATGCCAAATTTTTAAGGCAAATATAAAAGCCGCCAATGCAAAATCATGTACGGGATAATTCTCCTCGTGACGCTTCAACTGTCTTAAAGAATAGCAAATTACTTTCCCATTTTGCATAAGAACACACCCTAGGCCAATGCCAGATGAATCCGTATAACTTCGAATCCACCACCCTCAACGGGCAATGATAATATATGGGCTATAGTGAGATGATCCTTAAGAGTTAAGAAACTCTCTTCGCATTCCTTCAACCATATAAAAGTATTTTCTTTTCTTGTAAGTCTTGTCAAAGGAACATCAATCTTAGAAAAATCTTTAATAAACCTCTTGTAATACCTAGCCAGACCTAGAAAGCTTCTTACTTCTGACATGGTCATTGGCCGGCTGAAAGTTGTTGACTGCTTCAACTTTAGAAGGATCAACAGCGATACCTTCCTTTGAAATAATGTGACCAAGGAATGAAACTTCCTTGAGCCAGAACTCACATTTACTAAGTTTGGCATAAAGTTTATGTTCTCTTAAAGTCTGCAAGGCTATTTTCAAATGTTCTTCATGTTCCTCCTTTGCCTTGGAGTAAATAAGAATGTCATCAATAAAGATGACCACAAACTGGTCCAGATAAGGCTGGAAAACTTTGTTCATAAGTTGCATAAATGCTGTTGGGACATTGGTTAACCCGAACGGCATTACAACAAACTCATAATGACCATAACGGCTTCGGAAAGTAGTTTTGATTATGTCTTCATCCTTAATCCTGAGCTGGTGATATCCTGACCTGAGGCCTATCTTGGAGAAGTATTCTGCTCCCGAGAGCTGATCAAAGTGCTCATCAATACGCAACAACATATATTTATTCTTAATTATGAGTTGATTCAGTTGCCGGTAGTCAATACAGAGCTTGAGCGATCCATCTTTCTTCTTGACAAAAAGAACTGGCGCACCCCAAGGGGATGTGCTAGGTCAAATGAAACCCTTGTCTAATAACTCCTGAAGTTGCCTCTTTAATTCCTTAAGTATTGTGGGGGACATCCTGTATGGGGCTATTGAAACAGGTGCTGCTCCTAGGATGAGTTCAATGGAGAAATTTACTTCCCTTTCGGGTGGTAAACTAGGTAAATCTGATGTGAATACATCAGGAAACTCATTTATGATGGGGACATCTGCTAAGATTATCTCCTTAGACTCGGTAACAATCACAGAAGTAAGGAAAGCTTCACATCCTTGTGAAATAAGTTTGCAAGCGTGAAGAGAAGAAATGATGGTAGGATGCTTCCTATACTTGATACCAAGGAAGGAAAATCTTGGAAGACCTAGTTTGAAAAAGGATATTATCCTATTCCAGAAATTTATGTAGGCATCATGGTCTACAAGCCAATCTACCCCTAGAATGGCATCATAACCTTTCATGCCAAGGCATACCAAGTTTGCAGGGAGATTATGACCTACTACAATTATCTTAATATTAGAGCAGTAATTGGTAAGCTTTGTTTCGGAACCTAAGGGTGTAGCAATAGCAAGGTCCGAAGGTAAGGGAACAGATGAAATTGACAATATTTTTACAAAAGCAGTGGATATAAAGGAATGAGAAGCACCGGTATCAAATAGCACAAATGCAGGATGGGAACAAACTTGGATAGTACCTTCCATAAGTCCGCCATCCCTGGGCGCTTCTTCATCTTCCAAAACAGCATTGAGGCAAGCCTGCCTCTTACGTCCACCACCAGACAATTGTGTTAGGGTACTAGGCCCGGATATAGAGGGGGGTGAATGTATCCTTCAATGAATAATGGCCAATTAAAAACTCAGATGCTAGACGCAAACACAGAATGAAACGAATTGAATTAAACTTATGAGCAAACACAAGGAGCGCGCCTATCCAAGCATCTAGCGGAAGCAAGCACACAAAGCAAACCACTGCTCAATAGACTTTTTAGGTGGTTCGGTCCTCCAGACCTACATCCACCCCTCACTCCCAACCGGAGTGAGGCTTCGCTAGCCAATGCTAGACAAGCAGACTCAGTCTGCAAATAGTTGCTGCCACACAGCTTGACCAGGGGAACAGCCTCCCCTCTTCCTCCCAACCGGAGGGATCCCTGGAATTGCAACCCGCAAGCCCAGAACCGGAGACAAGTCTCCCTTCCTCTGACCAGAGGGAACCCACAAGTAGCTCCCAGCTACTTGCAACCGGAGATCAGATCTCCCTTCTCCTGATCCATAGGAGGAACCCGACCTCACTACTGAGAATCGAAAGAACAAGGAAAACCAAATAAGAAAAAAATAGAAACACGAAATGAAAATAACTTCAGCAAACAGAACGCTGAAAAGCGAAATGCACAATGTGGCTCTCAACGGAGCTGACTGGCCTGGATCTGATCCACGGTCCAGTAGACAGATCTTCAGGTAAGCTTCTCTTCCTCTTCTCTTCTCTCTCACTTTCTTTTTCTCTTCACCCTTACGAGCTCTCTAACTCTCTCTTTCTCTTCTTTTCCTTCTGCTCTTCTTCTCTTTCTTTTCTTCTGGATCGAACTCTCTTCACTTCTCCTTTTTTGCTTTTTCCTTTCGATCAACCTTCATCTGTGGACGAAGGCTTCCTTATATAGCAGCAGCAGTAGGTGGGTAAGGTGCAGAATGCGTGTGCCTCCCACGCTTCATCCAGAACCTTCTTGCCACGTGCCCTTATAGCATTGGTTCCTTTAGTATCGGATCACGTGCAACCCAGACACCGGTGAATGTTCTTCCTCGGACCTGCAAGGAGATAAAAACCATTAACACTGAGGGCCACAAGAACTAAAACTGCATGAGGTATGTGATAGCAATACGAGATGCACTTTACTGAGAACGACACGAGATACACAAGATTATTACAGTACGAGACAATAATATCACGAGGTCAGATGCAAACAGCACGAGGTAAAAAGAGAACGACACGAAGTATCACTGTAACAAAAAAAACACTACGAAGAGAATGACACGAGATACATAATAATAAAGCTAACACCACAAAGAAAATGACACGAAGTCAGAAGAGAACAGCACGAGGTGAGAAGGAAGTCTCACGGAGTGAAAAAGGTAGACAGACACGCGATCAGAAGGAACCAGGATGAAGATAGAAATAAACAATCACGAGGACATAAACACAAGAATAACACGAAGACACGAATACAAAAGCAACACGAAGACATGAATACAAAAACAACACGACATAACAAACAACAAAGAGAACGGCACGAGGTGAAACGACACTTTACTAAAAAGATTTGAATACACATGAAAAACAACTCGAGTACTAAGTTGTTCGAACGTACGAACAACTCGAAGACGAAAATGACATGAAAACAACATGGAACAATTCAAAGACACGAGGTCTAGGAGAAGCAACACGAAGACAGACATAACAAAGAAACGACTCGAACTAAGAACGACATGGAGACAACATAGTTAGACTTGACTTGAGATGAGGTGAAGTCTGTACAGACATGAATGTTCACATTGTATAGAATTTGAAGCAAGTGACCGAGGCGATGTGTAGACTTTACCCAATGTACAGACTTGGTGGTCTTGAACGTAGGTAAGGCAACGCAATGTATAGACTTGCTCAAACGAGTGAATAGGTCGATGTACAGACTTGTCCAATGCATGAAGCACAGTCCACTGTATAGACTTGATGCCTTGAAGGCAATGTACAGACTTGCATGAGACGCTGGGTAAGACGGTGGATGTATAGACTTTGAATGAGACACACAGAAGGACGATCCAACGTATAGACTTTGAAGAATTAGGGGTGACACAGATGGAGCGACACGAGGTGGTACAGAAAACAACACGAGGTGCTGCAGTGTTCAGCACGCGCTGGAACAAAACATGACACGAAGACAACCAACAAGCATTGTTGGAACAACACGATGTTGAAAAAGACATCACGAAGTGAAGTGAACACAACCAGCACGAAGAATGAAGGGAACAGTACGGACATGCAGGGTATTAACTCATAGCAGTTTTTCTTATTAATCATGGAAAGTTCGAATGCATAACATTACTCATGATATCTGATTAAAAATAACAATATTTAACATAGTGATGCACATCATCAAAACACTAGGGAGGTCACAAAAGTCCAACAATCTCCCCCTTTTTGATGATGGCAACACTATATTAAATAACAGAGATGAAGTGCATGAAGATAAGCTGTGAAAATAAGCAATGCAGACACACAACACACTCGCCTCCTCTGACGACTCCCAAGAGCTCCCCCTGAACACAACATCCACTTTCCTCTGACTAGAAAACTCAGGACACTTATCTTTCGCTCCCCCTCAGCAAAGCATAAAAGCACAAGCAAGACACTCTCCCCCTTTGACATCATCAAAAACTAGGGGCAGGTCTGAAGATATCACGAAAAGACAATTGCTGACAGTGGAGAGAAAACAATAGAGTGTATGGCTGATAAAGGAGAGTTATTGAGATGTTTAAGCAATTAAGAACGCCATTAATTTTATGTGAGGATTTTGAGGATCAGTTAGTCAGACTGTGCAAAATGGTGAATGAAGATTTGCTCCATACACAGAACCAGATTCTAAGCAAGTAAGGTACAAGATACCAGTATGGTCAGAGTAAGTCTTTACTCAGAGAGTATAAAGCAAGGAAGTCAGGAAAAACAAAGACCTGTGGTATTGAAAATAAACAAACCAAGACCTAAATGCCAAGTGAACAGAATCTGGATACCAAGAGAAAGAAAATTTTTCAAAGATGGTCAAGATCAAAGATAAATCTGTCAAGTACACCTTTGACATTAGGGAGACACCTTGTTTAGAGGCAGGAATCCCCAGTTACTTGGTGGCAAGACCACATTACCCCTTTTGACAAGAGGACAGAGATAGTATTCTAACTGGTGTTGACATTAAGGTGACACCTTTACCAGAGGCCAGACACCCCAGTTACTAACCAGATATATACCATAGCTCTGTATGATCAAGACAGCTAATTAAGCCTGATTTACTGCCATCTCATGACATGGAATTCTTTCACTTCATTGATGAAAGTCCCAGTTACTCAATGAACAGATAACAAGATTTGTAAAACTTCTTTCATGAATTGTTTTTTTTTTCATTAAACAGCACTTTAAGCCTTGTAAATTAGTCTTGACTCAGTTTGAGAACAATACACCAGTTCCAAAGTTTTTCAGACAAAAACACTATATACCTCATTTCGGACTCAACTTAGACTAAGTAGGTATGCTGTACTGGCTAGATCAGAAGTCAGTTACAGTGTAGGAAGATAGTCTTGAATTCAGATTTTGATCTCAGTGGGACTAACAGCCGAAATTCCAACAAGAAATTAGATGAACAGTCTTAACGGATAAAACATTCAAAAAATTCTTTTATCCACCTACTCAAACTGATTCTCTTATAAGGTCAGCAAAAGTTCGTTCAAAGTATGTTCAGATTTGGCCAAAAGAGCATGACACCAATTATTAATCTAGCTCCCCCTGAGACCTTGACACCAACTCAGACTTAACCAAGACAACCCTCAAAACACCTCAAGGAAAACAAAGTGGTATCAATCAGTACGAGTGAATCATCAAATACCCATAATGAGGTTATTTTCAGCAACTGATAATGAGAAAAGATAAACATAAGAGCACATGACAGATTATTTAGAGATCAATTATTCAATCATGAAATTCTGTAAATACCTAATTCTCTGTGCAATGTACTAAATTTTTCAGTATCCAGTGGCTTAGTGAAAATATCTGCAATTTGTGAGTTAGTGCCAACATGGATCAATTCAAAGGTCTTCCTAGATACTTCATCATGAATAAAATGATGCCTAATTTCGATGTGTTTAGTTCGAGAATGAAGTACAGGATTCTTTGCAATGTTTATTGCACTAGTATTGTCACAAAAAATGGAAGTGCAACCTAGCTCAACTGAGTAATCCAGAAGCTGGTGTTTTATCCATATAACCTGTGTGCCACAGCTCCCTGCTGCCACATACTCAGCTTCAGCAGTAGAAAGAGCCACAGAGTGTTGCTTCTTGGATCCCCAAGAGACTAGGCATCCTCCTAAAAATTCGCAGTGACCACTAGTACTTTTCCTGTCCAATTTACATCCTGCATAATCTGCATCTGTATATGCAATGAGATCTAAACTACATGATGCAGGATACCAAAGACCTAGATCATGGGTAGCAGATAAGTATCTAAAGATTCTTTTTACAGTTGCCAAATGTAATTCAGTAGGCCTAGACTGGTATCTGGCACACATCCCTACACTAAATTGAATGTCAGGCCTGGATGCTGTTAAGTAGAGGAGTGAACCGATCATACCTCTATATAATTTAGCATCCACTTCTTTACCTTTTTCGTCTGAATCCAGTGAGGAGTTGGTGCCCATGGGTGTTGAGATAGTCTTGAGGTTGGTCATTCCAACCCTTTTCAGCATCTCCAGAGTGTACTTGGTTTGATTTATGAAACAACCATCCTCCATCTGTTTGACCTGCAGCCCAAGAAAATACTTTAGTTTGCCAACTAAACTCATTTCAAATTCATGAGACATAGATTCAGAAAATTCTTTACACAATGTTGAATTGTTAGATCCGAAGATGATATCATCAACATATACCTGGACCACTATTAAATCCTTTCCGAGATTTTTAGTGAAGAGGGTTTGGTCAACCTTACCTCGAGTGTAGCCCTTGCTCAAGAGAAATTCAGAAAGTCTCTCATACTAGGCTCGGGGAGCCTGCTTCAATCCATAGAGGGCTTTATTCAACCTAAAAACCATGTTAGGCTGAACAGAGAAATTAAAACCTGGAGGTTGTTCAACATATACCTCTTCCTTCAATATCCCATTTTAGAATGCACTTTTGACATCCATCTGCTGCAGCCGAAGGTTCCTAGAGCATGCAAATGCAAGCAGAATTCGTATAGCTTCCATCCTAGCCACTGGGGCATAGGATTCATCAAAATCCACACCAAATTCCTGACTGTAGCCTTGACCTACAAGTCTTGCTTTGTTTCTAGAGATAGCTCCGTTCTCATCAACTTTATTCTTGAAAATCCATTTAGTGCCAATGACATGAGTGTTATCAGGTCTGGGAACTAGTTCCCATACAATATTTTTCTCAAATTGATTTAATTCCTCACATATGGCGGATACCCAAGAATCATGTTTTAAGGCTTCTTCCACAGATTTGGGTTCCACCTGAGATACCAATGCAGCTAAGTCATGTTCTTGGACAATTCTAAAATGAGACCTAGTCCTAGGAGGATCATGCAAATTTCCTATGACATTTTCACTAGGGTGGTCTTTGTGAAATATTATCTCACCTGAGGGTTCACCTACCTCAGCTGCTCCTTCTTGCTGTGAGTTTTCTGGTTGAGCAGCTGGCTGCATTTCTTCTTCTTCAATTCTCTCCAAGAAATCTCCCTCATTAGATGGCTCCCTGTCATCATCCATCACTTTGTTAGAGAAACCATTTTCATCAAACACTACATGCAGTGTTTCTTCAACAGTTTGGTCAGCTTTATTGAAAACTCTGTAAGCCCTTGTAGTTTCTGAATATCCGAGAAAAATTCCAGGAGAGCTCCTAGCTTCAAATTTGTCCAACCCATTCTTAACATTATTGTGAATAAAACATTTCGAGCCAAAAACTTTAAAGTAAGAAATGTTTGGCTGCTTACCCTTGAGAAGTTCATAAGGAGTTTTCCTATGAGTAGGTCTTACCAAGGCTCGGTTCAGAATGTAACATGCAGTGTTCGCAGCTTTAGCCCAAAATCTCCTTGGAAGTCCACTCTCAATCAGCATAGTCCTGGCCATTTCAATTATTGACCTGTTTCTTCTCTCAACAATTCCGTTTTGCTCCGGTGTCCTGGGAGAAGAGAATCTGTGAGTCACTCCCTCTTTTGAGCAAAATTCAGAAAATGAAGAGTTCTCAAACTCTCCTCCGTGGTCAGACTGAATAGTAATGATATTATGTTCACCTTGCAGTTTGATTTTATTGAAAAGTTCTTCAAAGTGAACAAAAGCATCATTTTTATTTGCTAAACAAAACAACCAAGAGAATCTAGTGTAGCATCCACTATGACTAATCCATATCTCTTACCTGACAAACTTTGTATGCGAGTAGGACCAAAGAGATCCATGTGCAAGTGCTGCAGCGGTTTAGATGAAAGATTCTCAGTTCTCAACTTAAAAACTGCACGAGTCTGTTTACCTAGTGCACAAGCATCACATAGCTTGGATCCTAACTGAAATCTTATTTGGGGCAAACCTCTAACTAGGTTATGCTTAGACAGTTTATTCAATGTAGACAAACTAGCATGGCCTAGACGCCTATGCCAGTCAAACGCAACCTGTTCAGAAGTAGCAGACATACACAAGTGAGTTTCAGGATTATCATCCAGGTCTACGATGTATACATTGTTTACTCTATGACCTTTGAACATGACGTTATCAGAATTCAGCTCAAAAATGGTACAGGAATTGTTGTCAAAGAGTACCTTGTGTCCTTTGTCACAGAGTTGACTAATACTTATCAAGTTATGCTGAAGTCCTTCTACAAGATACACATCTTTAATGGAGTTAGCAGAGGACTTACCAACTGTACCAATTCCAATTATTCTTCCTCTGTTATTTCCACCGAATTTGACCAGGCCCCCAAACATCATTTTCAGTTTGCTAAATTTGGACCGATCTCCTGTCATGTGCCTGCTACAGCCGCTGTCAAGATACCACTTGTTATGCTCGGCTGCCAGGCTAACCTGCGAAAGTTCAGACAAAGTAATGTGGGACCCAATTCAAATTGGGTCCAAAGACATTTTTCAATTTATCCAAATCACACTTAGGAACCCACATTTGTTTTACTGTTCTTTTCAGAGGTTTCATGTAAATTGATTCTTCCTTCTTGGCATTTCTCAGTGGGTGTTGAATGAGCCTATTCCTATTAAAATTATGTTGTTTCCGAGTAGAGAAATTGTTGTTTGGCCTCTTAGAGGAAACACGTGTGTGCTGAGCATAATTCATGTAGCCATTTTTATTCAAATGAAAATTGTGCTGAAGGTGATGCATGTTCGCATGCTTTCCTTGATAACTATCATGCTGAATTTTTTTAGCGAAACTATTCACCTTTCTAGTGACATCAATAGGAATGGTCGTGTGAGAACCCTTGTTCCACACCTGTTGCACAGGAACAGTTCTAGTCTCAGGATTTCCTGACTTAGTCTGCTGACCAGTGGGTTGAGTAGATTTGTTGGTCGAAACCTTCAATGTAGAGACAGATTTGGAGCTGGATGGGGTTTCCAGTTTTTCTTTGCCCTTGGCGGGGCAGAACGTGACAGTTCTGAATTCAAAGGGTTTTTTACTTGTGGGACTGTATCCTAATCCTTCCCTATTGAAGTTTACTCTCGACCCCAGAAGGGTATCCAGATTGTTTCTCCCCTCTGTAAATTTTTCTAGCATTTTTCTTTTGTCCTCAATCTCCTTCTGAAGCTCATTACATTGGTCCAGGAGTTCCTGATTGACTTTTCTAACCGCCTCATATTTTTCTGTAATCAGTCTAAACTCCTTTTTACTCTCTTCAGTTTTACTCTTCAGCTCATTCATCCTAGCTAGATTTTCCTCTCTTTCCATTCTAAACTTCTCGATCTCACTTCTAGCCTGATCTAGCTCAATGGCCATCTCCTTGATTTTCATGTTGTCCGTAACAGCAATAGAGTGTTCCTCAGAAACAGAGTGAAACTTTCGTTTAAGCATTCTGTGCTCCTTGGTTAGAAAATTATATTTAGCTAACAGGTCGCCATAAGCGTCCTCCCAATCATCCAAAGTAAAATTCTCAAATAAGTTCGTTACCTCTTCCTCATGGTTGGCCATGAGGCAAGTCTTCTCTTCATCTTCACTGGACGAGGTGGCTTCTGGATCCTCCTCCTCGTCACTCCATGTGCACAGCATGGCTTTCTTCTTCTTGTGCACCATCTTCTTCTGGTATCCGGGAGCCTTAGCTTGCAACTCTGGACATTCACTTTTCATGTGACCAGGTTTCTGACAATGGTAGCATGTAACCTTCTTAACAAATCGGTTCTTCTCAAGTTCTCGTTCAGGAGACTTCCTTGCAGCATTGAATCTCTTTCTCCTGTAGAATTTCCCTTTAGTCCTCAGGAACTTTCTGAATTGCCTGGTGAGCATGGCCTGCTCGCTCTTGTCCAGGTCTGAGAATCCGTCAGAGTCTTCGCTGCTACCACCACTGTTACTGCTGCTGCTGCTCCTTTTAGTATGTCGTGAGACCTTCAGAGCAACATTCTTTCCCTTTCTGTCATGTCCATCATTCCCTTGTCTGAAGTTCATTTCGTGGGTCATGAGAGACCCAATCAGCTGGGTTACTGACATGGCGGATAAATATCTTGATTCCTCTATGACGGTCACCTTAGTATCCCAGATGGGAGTTAGGGACCTAAGGATCTTCCTGACAATGTCTTCTTGCTGAATCTCCTTTCCAAATCCTCTCAGACTATTGATGATCACAGACAATCTAGCATACATTTCTGTGATCGACTCCTCTGGCTTCATTTTAAACAACTCATACTGAGTTGTAAGCATATTGATCTTGGTAGCTTTTACTTGAGATGTGCCCTCATATATTAACTGCAATTCATCCCACATTTTCTTTGCAGTCTTGCACGCTGAAATCCTCAAGTACTCTTCAGGGTGGACGGCGCACTGCATGATGCTAAGAGTTGTCCAATTCAGTGCAGAGAGTTTTACATGTTCCTCTATCCATATGTCTTTGTTCGGTGGAAGTTGGTACGGACCATCTGTAATTACTCTCCAGAGCTTGTGGCTTTGGGCCCTGATAAAGACTTCCATCCTGTTCTTCCAGAAAAAATAGTTATTACCATCGAAGAAAGGAGGACGGGTGATTGACTGCCCTTCAGCAATGTAGCTGCGAGGACCAGCGGATCCGTTTCCCTGGCCGTTGGACCACATATTGGGAAATACCCGCTCTGATACCAAGTGTTAGGGTACTAGGCCCGGATACAGAGGGGGGTGAATGTATCCTTCAATGAATAATGGCCAATTAAAAACTCAGATGCTAGATGCAAACACAGAATGAAACGAATTCAATTAAACTTATGAGCAAACACAAGGAGCACGCCTATCCAAGCATCTAGCGGAAGCAAGCACACAAAGCAAACCACTGCTCAATAGACTTTTTAGGTGGTTCGGTCCTCCAGACCTACATCCACCCCTCACTCCCAACCGGAGTGAGGCTTCACTAGCCAATGCTAGACAAGCAGACTCAGTCTGCAAACAGTTGCTGCCACACAGCTTGACCAGGGGAACAACCTCCCCTCTTCCTCCCAACCGGAGGGACCCCTGGACTTGCAACCCGCAAGCCCAGAACCGGAGACAAGTCTCCCTTCCTCTGACCAGAGGGAACCCACAAGTAGCTCCCAGCTACTTGCAACCGGAGATCAGATCTCCCTTCTCCTGATCCACAGGAGGAACCCGACCTCACTACTGAGAATCGAAAGAACAAGGAAAACCAAATAAGAAAAAAATAGAAACACGAAATGAAAATAACTTCAGCAAACAGAACGCTGAAAAGCGAAATGCACAATGTGGCTCTCAACGAAGCTGACTGGCATGGATCTGATCCACGGTCCAGTAGACAGATCTTCAGGTAAGCTTCTCTTCCTCTTCTCTTCTCTCTCACTTTCTTTTTCTCTTCACCCTTACGAGCTCTCTAACTCTCTCTTTCTCTTCTTTTCCTTCTGCTCTTCTTCTCTTTCTTTTCTTCTAGATCGAACTCTCTTCACTTCTCCTTTTTTGCTTTTTCCTTTCGATCAACCTTCATCTGTGGACGAAGGCTTCCTTATATAGCAGCAGCAGCAGGTGGGTAAGGTGCAGAATGCGTGTTCCTCCCACGCTTCATCCAGAACCTTCTTGCCACGTGCCCTTATAGCATTGGTTCCTTTAGTATTGGATCACGTGCAGCCCAGACACCGGTGAATGTTCTTCCTCGGACCTGCAAGGAGATAAAAACCATTAACACTGAGGGCCACAAGAACTAAAACTGCATGAGGTATGTGATAGCAATACGAGATGCACTTTACTGAGAACGACACGAGATACACAAGATTATTACAGTACAAGACAAGAATGACACGAGGTCAGATGCAAACAGCACGAGGTAAAAAGAGAACGACACGAAGTATCACTGTAACAAAACAAACACTACGAAGAGAACGACACGAGATACATAATAATAAAGCTAACACCACAAAGAAAACGACACGAAGTCAGAAGAGAACAGCACGAGGTGAGAAGGAAGTCTCACGGAGTGAAAAAGGTAGACAGACACGCGATCAGAAGGAACCAGGACGAAGATAGAAATAAACAATCACGAGGACATAAACACAAGAATAACACGAAGACACGAATACAAAAGCAACACGAAGACATGAATACAAAAACAACACGACATAACAAACAGCAAAGAGAACGGCACGAGGTGAAACGACACTTTACTAAAAAGACTTGAATACACATGAATAACAACTCGAGTACTAAGTTGTTCGAACGTACGAACGACTCGAAGACGAAAACGACACGAAAACAACATGGAACAATTCAAAGACACGAGGTCTAGGAGAAGCAACACGAAGACAGACATAACAAAGAAATGACTCGAACTAAGAACGACATGGAGACAACACAGTTAGACTCGACTTGAGATGAGGTGAAGTCTGTACAGACATGAATGTTCACATTGTATAGAATTTGAAGCAAGTGACCGAGGCGATGTGTAGACTTTACCCAATGTACAGACTTGGTGGTCTTGAACGTAGGTAAGGCAACGCAATGTATAGACTTGCTCAAACGAGTGAACAGGTCGATGTACAGACTTGTCCAATGCATGAAGCACAGTCCACTGTATAGACTTGATGCCTTGAAGGCAATGTACAGACTTGCATGAGACGCTGGGTAAGACGGTGGATGTATAGACTTTGAATGAGACACACAGAAGGACGATCCAGCATATAGACTTTGAAGAATTAGGGGTGACACAGATGGAGCGACACGAGGTGGTACAGAAAACAGCACGAGGTGCTGCAGTGTTTAGCACGCGCTGGAACAAAACATGACACGAAGACAACCAACAAGCATTGTTGGAACAACACGATGTTGAAAAAGACATCATGAAGTGAAGTGAACACAACCAACATGAAGAATGAAAGGAACAGTACAGACATGCAGGGTATTAACTCATAGCAGTTTTTCTTATTAATCATGGAAAGTTCGAATGCATAACATTACTCATGATATCTGATTAAAAATAACAATATTTAACATAGTGATGCACATCATCAAAACACTAGGGAGGTCACAAAAGTCCAACAAATTGTTCCTTCATGAGAGGGCAGTCTGGCATACGATGGTCTCGGCTACCACAACTTAAATAACCACCGAGATGCTTCCAGCATTCTTCAGCCGAGTGGCCGAACTTTTCACAAAAGGTGCAAGCCGCCATAACTTGCCTTTCCTCCTCCTTGACTTTCTTATTCTTTTGGGAGCTACTCCCGCACCCGTTCCTTGACCTCTTCCTGCTATCACAGGGTTTGTAGGGCTCTGTGATGCTAAATTTCTCCTTCTTACTACGCCGATCTGATCGTCGGCTTGACTCTTCTCTCTTGCCTTTCAAATTTTTGACCTTTTCCAAGGTCCTCACGCAGAGATACGCTCGCTAGACCATGTCCGCGTAAGTACAGATATTTTGAGTCCCGAGCTGCTGAATGAAACTGGGTCTTAACCCATCCATAAACCCATTGGCCTTCAATAAATCGGTACTGACTAAATGAGTTACATATGGTGCTAGCCTGGAAAATTATAATTCATACTCAGCAACCATCATCATTCCTTGACGTAGAGAAACGAATTCCATAGCCTTCCGCTCCTTGACATGCTCAGAAAAGTACTTGGCACAAAATAAGGTAAGAAAACCTTCCCACGTGTGTTCGTCAGCTGGAGGTGATGGTACTGACTTCCACCATGTACGTGCATCTTTATTGAGTTGAAAAGTAGCAAGACGCACTTTTTCCTAGTCTGTACATTGTATGACGTCAAATATATGGTTCATTTCATCGATCTAGTTCTTGACCTCGTCTGGAATCGAAGAACCATAGAAATGTGAAGGATTTAAGCTTTAAAAATTGCGATGCAAGTCTCCAGCTCTTGCTTCTGTGCCTACTTAGGCTATCGTTTGCAGAGCTTGTGTGAGGCCTGTAACAGTCTACTACAAACCATCCCAGTCTATGCGATGAGCCATTATAATAATAAGGTACCTAAGAGAAATAACAAATTGTTAATTCCCATGGAATTTTGTAAAGGGATTAATCTAGAGCAAATTTACTATCTTATCCCCGAGCTCTACCCAATGTCTCCCATAGGTGGAGAATTTCTTCCTTAGTTCATAGGTATGGGTCCTAAAACTTTAGACTTATCCTATGACATGACTTTTCTCCCTAAGTCCTTGGACTTAGGCTCCGATACCAACTTAACTGTCACGCCCCGAGCTTTCAATACAGCAGAAGATAATCTCGAGAAACGTGAACAACCGACATGGTAAGCCTCTTGCAATCAAGAAAAACCAGAGCGCAATAACAATCACACATAAGATGCAATTGCACAATAATTTATTTAAACATTCACTTTTATTAATAACAAGAATGATCCAAATACATCAACTATTCAACTATGTGACCCAATAAAGAGAAAATCACATGAACTCGATCTAGACATCATTGACTTCCTAAGTCTTCTCTCCATCTTGCGTGACCTTCATTCGCTCTCGGACCCATCACTTGAATAACTCGAATCCGAATCCGAACAACTTGCATCTCTTGGAAAGATTGGAAAATAGGTAATGAGCACACTTACCCAGTAGGTATCTTTGCATCAACATGAAGGTAATATTAAAGTGATTAGCATTTTTGGCTCTAAAGAATAAAGTAAAATCATGTGAATGCGAAAAATCACGTGAATAAACCAAAGTAACAAGACATGATCAAGTTAAGATATGATTGAGCAAGCATGATCAAGCAAGAATGTAATTATGGCCTTTCATGAACAAGAATGTAACGAGAATGTACTAGCAAGTCAAGCGAGAATGTACTTTTCACTTAGTAACAAGTACTTCGTGAATTTCTATGGATATTTTCACTTCACGAGCCGTGGATAATTTCACTTATTTATAAAGAAAGTACTCCCAGCGCAATGCGACGCCAGTAGCATCATACCCCATGGTTTATAATAATATGTTTCCGACAATCAGCCGAGGGGACTAGCATAGAGCCCTTGAACACAATCAGTGCTCGAACCGCATCTTCAAGTATAAATCAAGCTACTTCCACGTATATAGCAATGAAGTTGGCCATGCATGTAATAAGTTCAATAAGTGTTCAAGACTCAATGTCAATAATAAGAATGCACCAAATATAAATTTATGAGTTCAAGAAATGCATTAATAACTAAGTTATGCCTTGGGGAAAATTCGACAACATAACGGTACATTCTTTATCTTTCATACTTTATCTTAGATGTCTTTGAATAAGGTTACAAGTCCCGGACTATCATTAGTCAGTCTGGGATTATAGGAATATTAACCCTGGGGTCAACAGTATTCAAAATATTTAGCGGTCTATAACTGGGCCGCTATATTAATATGGCGGTCTGACATTGGGCCGCTAGAGTGGGCTGAATCTAGAAAGAAATCAGTTTGGACTCAGAGAACTTGGCGGTCAGATACTAGATCGTTAAGGGGCCTTAGCGGTCGAGTATTGAACCGTTATATGACAGAATTCTGAAAACATCGGTAGTGCTTTCTAGACAATTTGGACTTTAATGGTACAACTAACTCGGCATCCTAGTGGAAATCCCAGGCTCGCGGAGAATTACGGAGGCCTTGAAATAAGATTTCCTAGTCCATTGGAAGGAATATCCAAAGGAGAGGTTATCAAGTTCAAGATTATGTTCCTATAGTACAAAAGTGTAACTAATGGTCATATACAGAAATATATGCCATGTACTTATAGAAATGACTCTAAGATCAGAAGATAATTTATAATAGTGATAAACCAATCAGTGAACCACGTTTAATATCACTCTTGAAAGAGGTATTTAATACAAAGTATAAGTTTTGGCTTGAAATTAGCATAAGCTTTAAAAGAATTCCAAGTATGATAAAGAACATGCGATCACGGTCATGAATCAGTAATTTATAACTCAGAACATTGAAATACCATTAAAATAGGTTAGAACATAGTTAACTAGGCTTACTTATAAGTTAATGGGCTATTCTTAAATCTATCTCGGGTTGACAGAAAATAGAACATTGGTGGTCTAATATTGAGCCGTTACAGATAGCTTGGCGGTTTATCATAAGGCCGCCAGAGGGACTTTAACGGTCTATCTATGGTCCATCAGAGATTTCATAAAAATCAAGTTTACAGAGTGTCTAGCGGTTTATCGTAGGGCCGCTACACAAGGTTTGCGGTCAAAGACTAAGCCGGTAGAGAACGTCTGACAGTAAAACTAAAATAAGAAGAACTATGTCAAAACACATCATGTCTGGAAATCAACATGTATAAAATTCCCTATCATGATAGAACGAAGATTAAGCTAACAATATGCATAGGATTCATGTATTATGACAAAGAGAATTATCTTAGTTCATTAGGGCTAAGAAAGACGCATGGATGTATAGATCCTATTAAAACATGAAATTCTCTGTACATAATACATGAAATCAAGTGCAATAAGAGCGCTTTTAATCCTAGAACGTTATTTTAGATGTTCACGAGATGACCTACCTCTGTTAAGGCTTTTAGGCTTTGAATTTGATGTTGGAAGTCAACCCTAATTCTGCACTTTTTATGACAAATCAGAAAATTCACATCATGTGATCTCTTGATCCACTTGACCTAATGACGTGAAATTCGGAGGGTAAGAAGTAGATACTAAGGGGAACAAAAAGTTCTAAAGGTACTAATGCTAATTACATCAATTTGGTTCTCTAATCCCTTGATCATCACCAGACTTCCGCTCAGTTTCCTGGGTCGCTAATGTGGAACCAGCAACTTTGCAGGCTTCTATCTCCTTGTGAGCTTGATCTCCTAGCACGAAATTTTGAGGGATGTTAGTCCTATGCATTAGGAATAAAAACTTCTAAAGAAGTTACCGAAAATAATACCTCCTTACCTTGATTCCACACAAGCCAAATGTAAGGGTCGCGCAGGTCAAATGTAGGGTCTATTTATAAGGTTTTAGCTAGGGTTTGAGGATTATAACGATCCTAGAGTCCTTATTAAATGTTAGATCGACTTCTGAGCGTCCTTAGCATGTTTACTAGCCTTCCCATCTCGATCCCTAGGTGATAGAGCCTTAAAAATCCAATTTTTTTGCTCTTTCTTCAATTCACGGAACTGACAGAATGTAGCGGTCGAATAATGGGCCGCTTTCTTGGATGTAGCGGTTGCACGATAGACCGCCATAGATCCTAGGCGCAGAATTTGAATTGCTTCAAACTCTTTTATTCTATTATCCACCCCATTATCCAATTAATGGGTATTTATCTTTATATTCCGTGAATAAATCAATTAACCTTCTAGAATTTGGGCCACACCTCATGGGCTCGGTCCTTAAATCCTTTGAGCTTTATTTTAATAGGCTAGATTAATTGTTCATCATAATTGGGCCTTAATAATGATTCATTTATTAATTCATTTGGGCCTTTGTAAATTCCAAAAAATTCTTAGAAATAAATTATCAAATTCCGGGGCATTACATGTGGGGAGAACACCGCGACCCTCTGCTGCACGGCCAGGTCGGATCGACCCGACTGTAAAAGATCCACTGACTCGACTCAGGAAGGGCGAGGCAAGATGGAGAGACGAGGCCGAGAATGTCGCAATCGCCTAGAGAACAAGGTGATGGGTCAATACCGACACTACACGCCCCTAACGGCTCCACCTGACCAGATCCTCATGGAGATCCGTGAGGAACCTTACCTCAAATGGCCCCCAAAGATGAAGTCTGACCTAAGGACCAGGAGTAAAAAAAGGTACTACCGTTTCCACCGCGACCACGGCCATGACACTACTGATTGCATCCAACTGAAGGATGCCATCAAGGACGTACCTCATCCAACGAGGACTCCTCGACAAATTTATCGCCAAGGTCGAGAAGAAGCGACAGCGCGAATGGTCCCCTCCACTTGACAACCGACCCAATGAAAAGGAGATCATGATGATCTCCAGAGGGCCGGCTTTAGGAGGCGACAGCTCTAGGAGGCGTCGGATGTACGCGTCAGCGATCAATACCATTGAGAGAGGCGATAGTAGCCATCAGGAAACTGCTGCCCGGGAGCACCTCAGGGATCCCATCATCTTCTCAGATGATGACCTGGAAGGTATGACCACTCCCCATTCTGATGCTTTGGTGGTGTCGACCACCATCAACCAATGTACCGTACGATGAATTCTAGTAGATAATAGAAGTGGTCCTGACGTTATTTCTTACGACTGCCTGGTACTTATGGGTGTGGATTGATCACGAATAGCACCACTACACACACTCTTGTATGGTTTCTCTGGCACGACAATCCTCCCAAAAGGACGTATCTCGTGCCGATCACATTCGAAACCGCACCAAAGGATGTGACTTTCCTAGCAAACTTCACTATAGTCCGCAGGATGATCGGGTACAACGCCATCATAGGGTGAGGTATCCTCAGCACTCTCTGGGGCGTCCCCTCCTCCTACCATCAAAAACTAAAGTTTTCCACTCCTCGTGGGGTGAGAGAAGTCCGGGGAGACCAGAGGGAGTCTAGGAGGTGCTACATGATCTCCACGCGTGATCGACAAATCGATGAAGCTCCGCCTGAGAAGAAGATGAAGACTGTAGGCCCGGCTCCGAGCATGAGCACCCCAGCGGAGTATATGTATCTCATCCAGGTGGGGGAGGACCCGAGCAGGATGCTTCAGATTAGCGTGACCCTATCAGAGCAGGAGAAGGAAGCTTACACAAGCTTCATAGAAGCAAATCAGTATGTATTCGCCTGGTCCGAGGATGAGCGCCTCGGAATCCTACCGGAGGTAAGAACCCACCAGCTGAAGCTGGATTCGAGCCGCCGCCCGGTTCAGCAGCACAGGAGGCACTGCAAACCCGAGCGATAGACCATAATTAGGGAACAAGTGAGTGAGAAGTTATGCTCGGGACTCTTGTGACCCACTCAGTATCCTGACTGGGTGGCTAACATAGTTCTTGTTCCCAAGAGCAATGAGAAATGGCGGATGTATGTAGACTACACCGACCTCAATAAAGCTACGCCCAAGGATAGTTTCCCGATGCCACGAATCGACCAACTGGTCGATGCCACGGCCAGGCATGAAATGCTAAGCTTTCTAGATGCCTACTCTGGGTACCACCAGATTAGCATGCACAATCCCGACCAAGACAAAATAGCATTCGTCACCGACCACGGCTTATACTGCTACACCCTCATGCCCTTCGGGTTGAAAAATGTAGGGGCTACGTATCAATGCCTGGTCAACCATATGTTTGACACACAGATTGGCCACAACATGGAAATTTATATTGACGACATCCTCATCAAGATCCTCCGAGCGACCGAGCATCTTGCTGACTTGGCTAAGACATTCACTACACTTTAGAGATACAACATGAAGCTCAACCCGAGCAAGTGCGCATTCGGAGTTAAGTCAAGTAAATTCCTTGGATTCCTCGTGACTCACAGAGGAATCGAAGTGAATCACGACCAGATCTGAGCAGTACAAGAGATGAAGCGACCAGTAGGGGTAAGGGACGTACAGTGCCTCACAGGCCGCACTGCCGCCCTGACTTGGTTCCTGTCCCGAGATGTTGAAAGGTGCCTACCATTCTTCCGGATCATCAAGCAAGCAAACAAGGCACCTGAGAAGAATGGTCAGATCGATTGGGACAAGGAGTACGAGCAGGCGTTTGAAGACCTGAAGCGGTACCTAGCATCCCCTTCTGTGCTTTTCAAGCCACAGAAAGGGGAACATCTACTCCTATATCTCTCGGTGACCCCGACCACCCTAAGTGTTGGGCTCACCAGAGAAGAGGGTAATATTATGAAGCCGGTCTACTATGTGAGACGAGCACTACAGGGGCCAGAATTCTGCTACTCAAGGATTGAAAAGTTCGCTCTGGCCCTAGTCACAGTCGCACGCAAGCTGCGACCATATTTCTTGACACGCCCAATCATTGTTCTCACTGATCAACCCTTGCGCCAGATTCCCCAGAACCCCGATGCTTCGAGAAGGCTCATCAAGTGGGCCATCGAGTTGGGCTAGTTTGATATAAGCTTTCACCCAAGAACTACGATTAAAGCCCAAGCCCTCACCGACTTCGCTGCTGAATGCACATTACCCAAGGATGACTCTCCCAAGCAATCTTTGGGAACCATATGGGAACTCTATGTTGATGGTTCATCCTATGCCACCGGCAGTGGGGCGGGACTAGTCCTACTGTCGTCGGAAGGCGTAGAGCTATAGTTCACCCTCTGCTTCAACTTTCCGACCACAAACAATGTGGCCGAGTATGAAGCACTACTTTCAGGCTTACGGATGGCAAAGCACTTAGGTGCGACCAACTTAAGAGTCTATAGTGATTCCATGCTCGTCGCCAATCAAGTTAAAGGGTAATTTGAAGCACGAGAGTAGGCCATGATTAAATATCTCGAGAAAGCCAAAGTAGTGACCCTGGAATTCTCTCACTTCGAGATAGTGCATATCCCGAGAGAGAAAAATGTTCGAGCAGATGCCCTATCCCGTCTGGCATCGTCAACCACCACCTTCAGTTCAAGGGCCATCTTGATATAAGAACTGTTGACACCAAGCATAGAAGAGCCGACGCCCCAGGTGAATGCCATAGATTATGAGCCTTCTTGGATGGACCCAATCCTGGATTTCCTCTTGCGACAGCAACTCCCTAATGATGGTGTTGAAGCCCGCCGCACGCGAGCACGAGCAACACACTTCACCGTCGTGCAGGGCCACCTATTTAGACACTCACTTTTAGCCCCACTACTAAAATGCTTGTTCCTCACGAAAGTCAAGCAAGCAATATAGGAAGTACACGAGGGGCTCTGCGAAAGCCATATAGGAGGGCGAGCACTCATACGGACTCTCATTTAAGAAGGATACTGGTGGCCCACACTGCAACAAGATTGCATTGACTATGTCTGGAGGTGCCCTCAATTCAATAAGTTCGCAAACCTACATCACTGTAGATATATTTCTCCTCCCGTCTGTTCTTCTAATGCATTCCCAATGTCCATCCTACCACATCCAACATGGGAAATGAATGAAGACAGAAGGAAAGGGAAGTGTAAAAACCTATGATCGCCACCAAGGTGTCAGACGTGATGAACACGCCGTACCTTGGAAAGAGGGAGAGGTACTGGCCTGACCTGCAGCACTGGAGAGATATACGGCTCGGGAAGAACCACCTATAGGATGCACGGTCTCACGATAGACCATTTAAGAACGCTGCAGAAGATGCGGGATGAAGCACTCCTGGCGGTTGAACGGCTCTGTCACTACTGTAGGAAGGAGAAGGACGGTCCAGGTAGCACCGCACGTCTCCTTGAATAGATGGTAGAGAACCGCGCAAGACCACCACGCCAGAAGTCACAAAGGGTCCAACCTCCACCCTCTCCAGTCGGCCAGAGGGGATGGGCCTCGTGCTAGGGATTGCTGACCTGCTAAACAACGTGAAAACACAAAGAGAAAACCCGAATTAGAACTGAAAAGTGTAGTAGATGCCAAAATAATAAGAAATGAACATGAATAAGTGGAAAGGGTGGTACTTGGGGGATTTTAAACCCCTAGGGTGTCATAAACGTGGGTGGGTGTGTGCATGGCAATGAAAGTGAAGAAAAACGTGGGGAAAAAGTGAGAAGAGTGATGCATGCAATAAAAAAAATGGATAAAACGTATCAAACACGCAAGACTTGAAAACTAGACTACTCCCTGAACCGGAGGCTTATATGGACGTGGAAAGCCTCCCTCCTTGGTGCTAGGTCACTTAAGAATGCGGCAGGGCTTCGCCGTCGACCAAAAATCTCCCCCCCTTTCAAACCCGGCCTTTAGGGTCTATTTATAGAGCACCTAAAGTCCTAGCTCGGGATTAGGGTTTAGAAGCATTTTCAGGTCAAGATAATCAAAGGAAAATCATAGATAATCAAATTATCTCTTATCCAGTCGAAACGGCACTCAAAATGGTTCATTATCTGTGGAGAAAATGACGGGAGAAGTTAGGGATGAAACCACGGATAGAGAGATAAAATCTGTTGAAATTCAGGAATCGAACGGATGAACGGTCTTACGATAGACCATTCAACGGTATGTGCGGCCATGTCCTGGCTGTCCAACCCCGTCGGTGAAAATTTAAAATAAATCATAAATAATCCAAATTATCCATCGAACTGACCGAAATCTTTGCCGTTGGACTCTCATAGATGAACGGCTCAAATGAGACCGCTCAAAGGTAGAGCGGCCAAAGACAAACCGTTCTAGCCTTGTCGGTGATAAATAGATTAATTGGATAATCATCTAAGAAAACCACCAAGCGCAGGACTCTGAGAGATAAGCGGCTACCATCCGTCTGTCCATTAAGTTGAACGGCTAGGAGAGGACCGCATAAATGCTTGTCGGTAGAAATTCAAAAAATTAACCAAAATATTCCAAAATAGGTGGATGGTCCACAGTCAACCTCACATTGATTGAGCGGCCAGGGATGAACCGTACATGTACATGGGTGTTGAAACTCATAGAAAAGTCCAATCAACCAAAACCAAGGCCCGTTAAGCCCTGAATCAACTCGGACCTAACCAGGGAGGGGGGCTACCCATAAAACAGGCACAAAACATGCCTGAAAATAGCCCCAATGAGTGATGGAGAACTCGAGGCATCAATAAATGGGAGTAAGAGGAATGACTCAACTTATCGGTAAAAAATGGGAGTCAACAGATGCCCCTCCTTAAAGTCCTCTTGGCAGGGGAGCGAGCGGAGGTGAAGCGAAAATGACATGGAACATGGAGATGAAGCGGAAATGCAGCGGGGTGGACCGGAAAGCGGGCGTTAAGGTAAAACGACACCCGTTTTTACCAAAAAGCGACAGGAATTTTCGAGAAAACTCCGAACCAAACGTAAGGAATAGTCAGACCAAAAGTGACACCTGCCTGGAGGAACTAAACTAAATGAAATGAAACAAATCAACAAGACCAACCTCATGGGGGACACAATCCCGCGGTCCAATGAGGAGGCCAAATGCAGGCAGCAAAGTAAAGGAAACAGGCTAAAGCTCCAGACGAGGACCACTTAATCAACCAAACCAAGTGAATCAACCAAAGAGAACCTTCCAACTCAGAGTGGAATTAGTTCCTCTTACTCAAACACTGAACGCACAGCTAACCATCTCTGATGGGACATTATGCCGACAAGCCATGGGTCATGAAAGCTTAAAAGATGCGAATGATGCATGCTGGGCTAAAATAGAAGAAATTGTTAAAACAAATGCAAAGAAAGATTAAAATATAAAATACTCGAGAATAATATTGCCAAGCTGGAAAATCAGAGTCAAGATACTATCCGCAACCACAGCGTGCAGGATAGAACCATCCTCCCCATGACATTCCAACCTAACGGCCTATCCGAAGATTAAACACGTGAACCTGGATCATCATCATTTTTGTTAAAGGGGAACATCAGATCCTGGAACACGTAGATAACCAACTGGTTCTCGAGATAATATAGCATAGTACCATATAATAATGCAATAAGGCCATACCTGACTTACCTGTGCAGGTGAAACAGCAAGTGAAAGTTTGATGCTGCACATAAAATTGTTAACAAGATTTGTAATGATATCAAAATTCATCAATTGAACACGAAGTGTGGAAATGAGGGTAAAGCAACTTCAAACATGAACGGTTAATTACCAACCGCCCAAAGAAGAACGGTTAGATGTGAGCTATATATGTTATGGAATTTGAACCGACTTAAATAGCATACCGTTGAGGATGAACGGTCACCTCTCAACCGTTCAAAGTAAGGATGGTCTAACGATAGACCGCATAACCTCTGCAACCTTGAAATGCTAAAACCCTTCGTCTCCCTCCACCGTAACCGACGGTGGGAGAGAACGAAGGGCACACCACCCATTCCAATCTCCCACTCTCTCAACTTCTCCAACTCCCTCTCTCATCTCCCCATCTCTCGCCTCTCCCTCGAGATGAGGACCAAGCACCAGGCGGCCCGAGACTGGGCGACCGGCGAGGAGCCCTCACCGCCATCGACGGCTGAGGAAATGCCGCCACCGCCGCCACCGGTGGCCGCCGCGGAGGAGGCCGACGGTGAGGAGCTTGCCGTGGCCGTGCCCGAACAGGAGGGGGAAGAAGCTGCAGTGGTTGCTACCGGCGCTGGAGGCGACGAAGCGCCAGAGGAGCCCGCCGGTGAACCCACGGCGAAGGTGAAGGTGACTCGGGGCCCCGAGGTAGGCCCCCCCTAGCCATTTTTACACCATGCATGTTAGATTTAGGGATTTTTGGGGAGATTTAGGAGGCTAAGGACCGGTTTGGGGCCCCATGGTGGCCTCCCCACCGGTGGGGAAACCCTCACCGTCGTCGGGGAAGACGACGGTAGGGCGGTTTAGACAAAACCGCACAGACGAAAACAGACGGGTCACATAGAGCCGCCCAAGCAACACACGGCTCAGGGGTAGCTGTTCAAATTCACCCAGCATCAGAACTGAACCAAGTAAGGACGGTGAGAGGCTCACCGTACAAACGACAAACGGACCACATTGGTCCATTCAACACCCTGTCAACAAAGAACAATGCGGTCCCTATAGGACCGCCCAACCTTCCTGCGGCCCAAGAGTGGCTGTTTGAAACTAAGAAGCCTGAGGGAAGAACGGTGCAGACCAACCCGTTCAAGATAAGAACGGCCAATGCTAGCCCGTTCGAAACACGGAACCTAGGGATTAAAACGGTGCACATGGGACCGTTCAAAGGGACGAGCGGCCTGTGGGAGACCGCTTTTCCAACAGAGAGTTAAACCTTGATGATTTTATTTATATATGAAATAAAAATGCTTAAATAAATTACTAAAATGTATCTAAAATGAATGAATGAATGCAGGGAAAGCGCAGGACCCGCACCTTGTGGCTGCAGGTCCGCGCAGTGTATCTATCACTCCCGGACTTTCACAGGGAGCGGTTGGCTACCATGGGGTTCGCCCCATTCCTGAGCATTGAGGTGTGTCGGTTCGACACAACTCTGCTCTACGCTCTGCATGACCGCTGGGATCCAGTGAGTCGGACGTTCCTCTTCCTGTGGGGCCATATGGTCCCCACACTGGAGGACATGGCCAGGCTCACTAGCCTTTGAGTGCACGGGGCACCGGTTAGTGGGACCACTTTTCCCGACTACCGGGCGATGGCTCGGGGATTGCTGGGCTTAGAGCTGCGGCGCCCTGAGAGGCAGTCGACCCTCCTACCTCGGGCTAGTCTCCAAGATAGCCTGGGATTACGACGGGCTAGAGTTGCAGTTGGAGAGCAGTCGGAGGAGCACCTGCAGTGGCTGGTGGAGCTGGTGCGGTCGAGGGTAGCTGCGGGGCCGGGAGTAGAGGCGGACAGAGTGCTACGACGATTCCTGATGCTGATGTTCGGGCGACTCCTCTTCTCGACCAGAGCCGACGTGATGAGCTTCCACTTCCTTCCTTTCCTCGAGGAGCTGAGCCACGTGGGCGACTACGCGTGGGGAGCATCAGTCCTTGCGTTCTTGTTTGACACGCTGAGTTCGACGGCCCATCGGACGATGCTCGGGGGCTTCTCCCCCTTACTCTAGGTACGACTCTTACCCTAGACCTAATTATGCAACTCTTTATGTTTCCTAAATGCTGACACGATGCTGTGACGTAGGTGTGGGCCTATTTATACCTACGGGGGCTGGGCAGAGGCGAGGAGACCCATCCTGGGCTCCTGCCGATCGCCCGGAGGTGGACAGCACCTCGGGAGACTGCAGCCCTGAGACGATAGATCCGAGAGCTGCAGGACGACCTGGACGCTCTACCGTTTGCCTCAGTATGCTTCTAAACTCAGACTCTTTAATTAAATGCAATTTTTATATGATGATGATGCTGATGCGACTTTCTATTTCTTGTAGGTACGGTGGACACCTTACACAGAGGAGGGCCAGGAGGGTCAGCCTTGGGTGGTGGCGCCCTCGCTTTTGGGAACAAGATGTGTGGCCTCACTGCGTGAATGTGGTGGAGCCACTGCACTATAGATTGGTGATGTGGACCATCGGGGTCCATCAGCCCGCAGTAGAGTTCTTGGCGCCTGAGAAGGCGGGGGAGCGAGTGACGAGGACTCCTCGGGGCCTAGCGGCAGCATTTGATTGGTATGCGAGGAACGCTGCGCAGGTGGCCGACTGGACAGCTCTTGGGCGGGTGGTGACCGTCCGAGCAGAGTGCGACTCAGCGTACTACACTGCGTACGCCAGACACTACCGAGCCCAGGTGTTCTGGGGTGCCCACCGACCGGTATGACTTCTAAACTCAAACTCTGTCTATTATGCTTATGATGATGATGCACTGACACTTGAACTTCTAAATGCAGATTGACCCTGAGGGACGACTGGCGGAGCTGCTGGGGCTCCTGCACTCCACCATCAGGGAGCGGGATGAGGCCCGACAGGCCCTGGCCTTACTGGTGAGTTTTCTAAACCCTAAACTCTCTAAATTATGCAATTGCTTATGATTATGATTGTGCATGTGACTAACCTGGAGTTTTGGATGCAGCGTGCCGAGGGGGCCCAGCGACAAGGGGCCGATGCTCCTTCTTCTTCTTCTACCAAGACTCCTGCAGATCGGGCTGAGCGGGAGGCCAACTTCACTAGGATGGTAGCGCGGGCCAAGGTGGCCGAGGTGGCGCTCACCGAGAGGGTACGCAAATCACTACACTTTCCATTGGTATTTATGCTTATGATATGTATGAAATGCAATTAACTGACAATGATATGTGTATGCAGATGACCGAGCTGACCCGCCTTAGGACCGAATTTGAGCAGAGCCGGGCAGCGGCTCGGGAGGAGGTGGCCCGTGTGCGGGAGGAGGCAGCATAGAGCCGACCAGCAGACGTGCTGGAGACAGCGCTTCTTCCGGCTGAGTTGGAACGACTCCGAGCCAGCGCGACCGAGGCGGAGAGCTACCGGGTTGAGGCAGAGCAGGCCCGGTTACAGGTTGCCAGATTGGAGGGCATGGTGGCGGGCATGAGAGAGGTGAGTCGAGAGTGCAGCAGAGCGACTTCGAGCGGCAGCCACAACACTCATGGCTCTATTAGGAGTTACTTTACAGGTTCCTTCGGCCACCGGAGGAATGAGCAGGACGAGTGGCGCCGGCGACGTCAGCGTGACGAGGCTGCTTCAGCGATGCCTCCACCAAAGAGGCATGAGGGAGCCGGAGACAGCGTCTGGGGCCAGGGAGAGGGACAATCTTGACTTTTGTACTTGGGGCCTGACTTTTGTACACATGATATGATATGATAGTGAGAGTGACATGCTTTTTGTCTATTTCTATGAATGAATGAATGGATGAATGCGGATACTAACTCGACGCGAGTGCGTGAGTGAGAGACGATGACTACGGGTGAGACACGACTACGGGTGTGACGCGACATGACCACGAGTGAGATAGAGGGACGCCGACTCCGAGTGGGAGAGAGAGAGCGTGATGCCAAAATGAGTGAGATGAGTGACGTCAAATGAGTGAGATGAGTGACGTCAAATGAGTGAGATGAGTGCGTCAAATGAGTGAGATGAGGGCGTCAAATGAGTGAGATGAGAGATAGTACGACTAGTAGTTGAATAGGTGCACAACTTGTTGGACAAGGGCTTCAGATCAGAAGAACGATTCTCAGTGGGCCATTTAAAGTAACACACGGTCCGTAATAGAACGTTCCAAGGAGAATTGAACGGTCTTATATCAACCGTTCTAAATGTTAAACGGTTTACCATAGGCTGCGTAAGAAGATGAACGGTCTAACTCAGGCCGCTTAAACTCTTGCCCTCGAATTCTCTAGAAGATGATAAATGGTCCGTCACGGGCCGCACAATGAGATAGGCGGTCTATCGTAAGACCGTCCAAAGGGGCATCCTACGAACTTGAATGGGACTCTCCTGGAGAGTCCTTAACCCGAGGGCAAACTGCTTTAAACCCATCCAAACCTCATCTTAACCTGCCCTAGACTTATCCAACCCCGATCTCAAGAGCCCTAAGCTTCCTAACAAGCCCTATAAGTAGGAGGGGGAGCCTAAATTCATGATTCACACATCCTCCTCCTTCTAAGCCTCGAAACCTTTTGCTATTCATCACCAAATCATCATGAAGAGGGCCCTAGAGGGGAGTTCCATGGAGGGAGCATCTTTTGAAGGGCAAAAGCCGGCCAGGAAGGAGCGGGAAGTGCTCCAACGACTGATCGCAATCCCGTGACATCTAAGCTCGAGCCCTCTGAGAGAGGTAAGTTAATCATGATTTCATTCAATTCAATTCTTTCATTTACTTACATGTTTTTCCTTCCTCTCTCTTTTCTTCCATCTCCTTTCTTCCCACCTCAGCTTCTCCCTGGTCCCAGGCGATATTCCACCTTGAAGTGGTTGGCTCCCATCGTCCGTGCCCTGCCCCTAGGAGTGACATCTATCCTGAGATCTTGGAACTTACAACCTCTCCTAGTGTTAGGTCAGAACTACTCAAAGCTTTCCCTTGATTGGCACAGCAACTCGGCCTTAGTTGAAATTTGGCATCCTCAAACTCATACATTCATCTTCCCAGCATTCGAGGCCACTATCTTACTGGAGGAGGTAGATACCTACTTCTCTTTACCTAGGACTAGTTCTTGATTTTTGGTCAAGGGGGCAAGCCTTATTAAATAGGTAAATAACAAATGTCAAATAAATGCAATGGATGCTATGAAAGCAAATCAAGAAAATCTTTTTTTTGAAAATTTGAAAATATCTATTTTTTGTTTGGATTTCAAAATATTTGATTTTGTTTTGGGATTTGAACATATTTAATTTTTGTGGATTTTGAAATATTTGATTTTTTTAGATTTCGAAGTATTTGATTTTTTAGATTTTGAAATATTTGATTTTTTAGATTTTGAAGTATTTGATTTTTTTAGATTTTGAAATATTTGATTTTTTTTTGGATTTTGAAGTATTTGATTTTTTTGGATTTTGAAATATTTGATTTTTTTAGATTTTGAAATATTTGATTTTTTTGGATTTTGAAACAAGCTTAGACCTGACGATAGGGAACCTCCTATCTCACCAGGGGCCTCCCGGCCTCAATGTGCAATATAAAGGACCACCCGTGGTCGGTGCTAATCCAGCTTTAACGGTGCCTCTGCCGAGGCCATACCCGGGGTAGGATCCATTCCTTGGAAAATAAAATAGATTTTAATAGAAAAGCTGGTGATAGGTATAAAGGTTTTTAGGGCTTGAGTTCTTCTCGCGACACCCCCTTTTCAAAGAATTTGGTCTGTTGCACCGGGGCTTTGTGTCCATCATCGAACCTATTTTCGCTCTAGGCACGCACACGACCGGGCTCATAATGTCCCGTGGGGAAACTGTACTGCCACTCTTGTCGTGCCTAGTTTTATTATTTGGGGACTTTCAAACTTTTGAGAGCATCGAGCTTACGAGCTTTTAGCTTTATTTTTTATCCCTTCATTCCTTTCTTTCTTTTCTTTCTTGTTCTTTTACGGAATAAGGTCATAATGGACTGCCCCTATTTGAGACCTCTTTTATTGGGGGGTCTAGATCAGTTCTCGCCCCCTTATTCACCCTTTTGCCCTTATTTTCAACCGAGAGAGAAGGAAAAAATAAGGACTTTCACCCTCCCCGAAGCATGGCCAAGGGAGAAATGGTGTTATGCAAAAGAAGGAAATCGACCCACGGGGGGTCGTGTGTGTGTGAAATGTTGAATCGGGGATTTTCTTTCGTGATCAAGTGAAGGCGCACCCCGCCACCAAGTCGTTGTTGATTTGACTCTATGGATAAAAGCGTTTTAAATATAGCCCATTCCACGGATTTGGTAATTCTTCGCCCTCCGCGTTGATTTCACAAAACGTATTACCCGGATAGACTTCCTTAATTACAAACAGCCCTTCCCAGTTGGGTTGCAGCTTAGACCTGGGACCTGCTGACCTGACAAATTTGCGTTTCAAAACCATATTACCCACTTAGAATTTTCGTTCGATAACCTTCTTTTGAAAATACCGCGAGACACGTTTTTGATAAACCGAGACATGATTGGCCGCGTTAAGCCTCTTCTCGTCTAAGAGTTCCAGTTGGACTAGCAACGCCTCTCGACATTCATCGAGATTAAGTTCTTTGTCCAGCTGCACCCTTAGGGAAGAGATCATGATCTCGTATGGGAGTACCGCCTCCATCCCATAGGTGAGAGCAAAAGGAGTTTGCCCCGTGGGAGTACGGACGGAGGTGCGATAAGCCCATAGAGCTTCTACCAGTTTATCGGCCCAATCAGCAAATTTGTGTGACTCACATGTTTTCTTGATGATTTTAAGAAGGGTTTTGTTTGTGGCCTCAGCCTGGCCATTACCTTGGGGGTAGTATGGTGATGAATGATGCAATGATATATTAAACTTCTTACAGAGGTCCCGGAGTTCTTGAGAAACGAATTGAGGCCCGTTGTCGGTGACGATACCACTTGGCACTCCAAACCGCGAGATGATATTCTTCAGGATAAAGCGGCATACTATGTTGGCTTTGATTTCTGCATAGGCTTCATCTTCTGCCCACTTGGTGATGTACTCCGTAGCTGTCAGGATGAAGGACTTCTGTTTGACTGTGGAATTCGGGTCACCGAGAGGTCCGATGATATCAAAGGCCCACATGGAAAATGGCCAAGGAGCAGAGAGAGGATGGAGAGAAGAAGCAGGATCATGGATCTTGTCAGCATGGAGCTGGCATTGAAGACACCTACGGACATAGGTGGAACAATCTTCTTCTAAGGTTGGCCAGTAATAGCCCTGCCTAAGAATCTTCTTCGCCAACGCCTGCCCATTTACGTGTCCTCCACACTCACTGGAGTGAGCTGCTTCTACTACCTTCCAAGCCTCATCGTCATCTAGACACCTCATTAGAACTTCATTGAGAGCTCGCCTATACAATTCTTTAGCAACAATCGTGTATCTTGCTGTGACTCTTCTAATGGCCTTTCACTGCTCGGCATTTGCCATCTCCGAAAATGAACCATCCCTACAATACTGCTCAATCTCATAATACCACGTCAACTCTTCTTCTTCTATGATCTCCTCAAGCTCAGTTAACAAAACTTCTTTCACCTCTTCCCTTTCTACCTTCCTTTCTACAGATTTCCTAAGGTTGTCGAACCAGGGATCCTGAAGAGAAGGGGCATCTAATCGCTGGACCACAATGCTCTCAGTGGCACGACTGAGGGGAAATGAAAGAGAAGAAGCTAGTGATGCAAGGGCATCAGCCAAAATGTTCTGAGAACGATGAGTGTGAATATAGATAAGCTTCCGGAATTGCCTAGCCAAGAGCGTGACCAAATCTTGATAGGGCTTAAGCTTAGGGTCACGGGTGTGGTAAGTTGACAGAACTTGACGCAGCACCAATTGAGAGTCTCCTATGATGTTAAGGTATCGCGCGCCCATGAAGTAGGTGTGCTTCAGACCGGCAAGGAGAGCCTCATACTCGGCTATATTATTCATGGCAGGAAATGAGAGTTGATAAGCGATAGGGATGGTTACCTCTTCCGGAGTAAGGAGAACGGTGCCGATTCCACTACCCTGGGAATTGAGAGCACCATCGAAATGGAGAGACCAAAAAGGAAGACGATTGATTACTGCCAAGTGTTCATCGGGAAACTCATCCTGGATTGAATCCGTGCGAGGGATGGGAGAATGAGCGAGATGCTCAGTAATGGCGTATCCCTTGATTTCTTTCTGGATGATGAAGGTGATGTTGAATTGGGAAAGAAAGCTCTGCCAGCAAGCTAATCGGCTAGAAAAGACAGGCTTTTCTAAAAGATAACGAATGGGGTCCATTCTAGAGATCAGCTTGACCTCATGGGCAAGAAAATAGTGTTTGAGCTTCTGAGCTATCCATACTAGCACTGCACTGGTCTTCTCCATGGCAGTATACTTGGATTCAGCGGGGTTAAACAACCTCGAAAGATAGTATGATGCCCTTTCCCTTCCTTCATCATCTACCTGAGCCAGGACAGCTCCTAGGGAGTCCTCAATCACAGAAATGTATAGGATCAGGGGTTTCCCAGGGACGGGTGGTTGCAGAATCGGGGGATTAGAAAGATAAACCTTAAGCTCTTCATAGGCCTTTTGGCATTGTTCATTCCATTCAAATTTTGCTCCCACCGTTAATAAGTCATAGAATGGGCGGCATATCTGCGAATGTTGAGATATAAATCTCCTAATGAATTGTAAGCGACCGATCAAACCTCGGAGTTCAGTGATGTTCTTAGGCGGCGGCATCTCCATAATGGCCTTTGCTTTGTTCGGATCGATCTGAATCCCCCGTTTACCAACTATGAACCCGAGTAACTTCCCCGATGCGACTCCAAACACGCATTTCTTCGGATTCATCTTTAATTTATATTCCCTAGCCCTTTGTAACACTTTGGCTACAATTGCGGGGTGTTCCTCTTGAGACCTCGATTTTACCAAAATATCATCCACGTAAGCTTCTAAGTAGACATGCATCATGTCGTGGAAGATAGCCATCATTGCCCTCTGATAAGTAGCACCTGCATTCTTTAATCCAAATGGCATAACAACATAGCAGTATGTGCCCCAGGGCGTAGTGAACGAAGTCTTCTCTTGATCCTCAAGAGCCAGACGGATTTGGTTATATCCAGAATAACCATCCATAAACGAGAGTGCTTCATATCCAGCTGTGTTATCCACCAATATATCAATGTGAGGAAGCGGGAAATCATCTTTCGGGCATGCCTTATTTAAGTCCCTGAAATTGATACAAATCTGAATTTTGCCATCCTTTTTCATTACCGGGACTATGTTTGCCACCCATTGTGGATATAAAACAACTCTAATAAACCTGGCCTTATGCAATTTTTCGACTTCTTCCTTAATTCTTAAGGCCATTTGTGGGTGGAATCTTCTCGCTTTCTGCTTAACGGGTGTTGCCCCTGGTTTAAGAATCAATCGGTGTTCAACCAATGTGGGATCAAGACCCGACATCTCCTCATAGGACCAGGCAAACGAATCCCTATACTCCCTCAAAACCTTGATGAGCTCCTCTTCAACCTGAGGAGGGAGATTAGCAGAAATAAGTATGGGCCTGGGGTCCTCTTCCGTTCCAAGATTAATTTCCTTAGTGGGTTCATCCACTACCGAGGACGGTTCGTCAAACCTTTTCAAACCTTGTGCGTACAGATCAGCAGTGTCATCCACATCGCTTTCCTCATCATCAGCTGGGTCCTTCTCATTCATAATTTCATATACCTCTAATCCGTCATTGCTCCACTCCCCATCCAATTCCTCATCTTCTTCTAAAACAATTGCGGTCTCTACAAACTCTGGGCACCTAAGGAGGGCATGGCACCTCTCGGCCAAATCTTGCAAAAACCTATCAGGGATGGATTTAGGATGACGCATCACAGGGCGCGCTGCAGACGAGGACGGGCTGACTAAACTCGAACTAGACTCTGCCCCAACTGACTCTACTAACCTAGGAGACTCTGCACACTGTACATCTAACATAGGAGATAGGAAATCTACCGGAAAAGGAACATGGTTCTCATGCCCCTGGGAAGCTGAGCAGAACACAACGTAATCTTCCATTGAAACCTCAGTTTTAAAATTGGCATTTTTTTTGGAGGTCGGAGGTGATCATGAGACAAGAGGAGGAAGAAGACGGGGGAGGAGGTAGTTGCATGGCGAACAAATCGGGGAAGATGCAATCAAAGAATGGATCAGAGGATCGAAACCACATCTCGTGGAGTTGGGCATTGAGGGGAGGAGGAGTAAACAAGGTTGAAAGATCAATAAGCAGGCAGCACCCACAAGCAAAGGGAACAAATAAAATTTCAGGCGGTCTCTCCGTGAAGTACGGGTCTACCAGAATTGGAGGGGAACGGGGGACAAACCCCAATTGCTAGAATAAATAGGCAAGACGGGATGGGGACAAAGAAAAGGTAGTGATAGAGCTCCCCACTTCCCGTGGCCCTCGGCGGACCAACTGCATTGGAGAATGCTTCACGAGCTGCACCTCCTTCTCCCTCGGACGGTCTTCCCTTTTACTGAACAACTTTTCAAAACAACCAGCAAAATCTTCCATATCACCCACCAACCCCTTCAGCGGCGGCGGTGGGTCAGACTTATCACATGCGGCATCAACCTTCACATCAGCACATGGCAGTGGTTGCTTCAAAGTGCCGGGCTGCAGTGGGCCTTTCACAAAATGTTGTCGATAGTCCCACATTAACGGCCCAGAGTCTCCAAGTATTGACATTGCTGAATCACGGTAGCCAAGGCCTCGGCGGCCCATCTTCCTACCTTTAGGGACGGGCTTGGTCCGCCCATGTAATTGTGCACCAAGACCCAGGCCCGGTTGATAACCTAGTTTCAGAATCATGTGCCACCCCTTTGAATCTCTAATCTTGGACTTGATCTTGACATTGACTGGCGCAGTGACGGGCTTGCGTGACGCATATGCCCATGGATAATTCAAGTCCATTACTGATAAAACTGGCCTATTGCTTGGCCACAGTGTAGGGAGAATCTTATCTGTGATGGCATCAATATACTGGACGGTGGAGATGCTTTTCACTTTAACCACCCATCCTTCAAATGGGAATTTCAGGCATTGGTGGGCGGTTGAAGGTCGGGCATTTAAACTGTTTATCCATGGATGACCCAGAATAGCTTTGAACATTGCGTCTATGTCCAACACGTAAAACTCCACATCCATAACCAACGGCCCTAGCTCGGTCTATACAGTCATGACCCCATGACAAGCACGCCTGGAATTGTCATATGCTGCTATGGTGGTGGGTGTTGGCTTAAGCATATCCTCTGAAATGTTACAGGCACGGAGGGTACTCAATGGGCACACGTTTATCGATGCTCCTGTGTCCACGAGGGCAGACTCAACAGCCACTTTATTAAAAGAAATGGTAATACATAGTGGCATCTACCATGCCTCTGGAGGAGCTAGTTCTGACTCAGAAAATAAAATAGAGGGCCCCCTTGTGATGGTTGCCAACACCGTTGGTAAACTGTCCACCGCCACGTCTTCATTTACCATCACTTTCTGCAGAAAAGTCTTCAAAGCATCCTGATGTAGCGACGACCTTTTGATCAATTCCAAAACTGAAATCTTGGCCGGCATCCGGTCCAAGTGCTGTAACAAGTCGTACTTCGTGCCTGGCACGGGGTCTGCATCTTCAGCTGTGGAGGAAGAGGACTGAGGGGTAGGTGCGGGTGCACGAGAAGAAGGATTAACTTTGTGGAATGGATTTCTGCTTCGAAGGGCGCAATGCGGTGCCGGCACGGCCTAAGAGGGACCCCCGCTTGGCTCGGTGGGGTAGGTGGAAGGGGTAGAAATGGGGGTGAGGATGGCGAAAGTTGGCCTGATGGGCCCTGGTGAAGGGGAAATGGGCGAGGGGTTAAGTGGAGGGGTGATGACGGAGGGTATGGTGGGTGATGGCGAAAGGACTAGCGGTATGGAGGGGAATGCGGTGGGTCTGATGGGTGATGCGGAGGGAATAATGGGTGGAGTGGGGGTCAGAATGGCGGGCCTGAGAACGAAGGGGATAGCAAGTGCGGGGGAATGGTTGTGGTGGAAGGCCAAGAGGTGTGTGGAGGTTTCATCATCAAAAGTCCACCCAGCGTTGGGGGCTGAACAATGTTCACCTGGGCTGGTTCCGGCGCCGGCGGCTGTTGTTGTTGCTGAGGAGCGGGCTGGTCTATCGGCATAGGATTCTGGTGGATCCCAAGGTCCTGTTGCTGCTGTTGTTGTTGGGGTTGCTGTTGTTGTTGGGGTTGCTGTTGTTGCTGTTGCTGGGGCGCTGCCTGCTACGGCCTAGCTTGTCTCTGCCTCTGCTTGATGTCTTCGATCAGTTGGTGCATTTGGGCCCAATCAATCCTCTGGCCCTCGTGTAAATCATACACCATATCTCTAAACTGATAGCACCGCTCTATTATGTGCCGGGGCTGCCGATGATATATGCAATATCGGGACTGATCGGTGGCCGGGTTCCAATTCTGACGCTCCGGAGGCAACTGAATATCACCAGTATACATCAAAGCAGAGAAAATATCAGACAATGTCTCAGGAAGAGGAGGGTAATGGGTCCTCTTTGGGCTCGGTCGAGTAGGTCCATAAGTTGCAGTTGGAGGAACATTATGATATTGTGGTGGCCGCTGAGGCTGTTGGGGTGGTGGTGGTGGTTGCGGGTGTTGAGGAACCGGGAAAGTGGGTTGGGGAACTTGTGGAGCGACGAACTAGGGGTTGCGTGGAGGTTGCGGGAAGCGAGGCAGAGCGGCTTGGTGGGGAAACTGAACAGCCTGGACCTGCTCGTTGTTTTGCACTCCCTCAGTGACGGGGCCCTGGGACTTTCTAGCGGTTTTGGGTTTCTGGGCCTCAAATAGTGAATAAATAGGGGAGTCTTTAAAATGTGTCTATATGAATCGAGCTCTACTGTATAACTGGTGCATATTCGAAATGTCATTCATTGCCAGAATATTTCTGAATGTGGGGGTGGCATTGGAGATCAACAACTTAACTTTCTCTTCTTCCGGGATTTGCCCGGGCACACGTGAGGCCATCTGCCTCCATCGATCCGGATAGGTCGCAAAATTCTCCTCCGGCTTCATCTTCTCCGCTACCAGGTCGGTGAAGGAATACTCGGGACCGACCCGATCTTGGAACCTCTGAATGAACTTCTCCTTGACTATCTTGAAATTTTTGACCTTCTCCATAGGCAAGGTATAGAACCACTCCAAGGCGACCCCCTCCAATGATCGGCGGAATAAGTAAGCCATCAGGCGATCGTCATGCTGGAACTGTGCTGACTCGTAAAGAAACTCCCGAACATGAATGAACGGGTTGCCGTTCCCGTCATATTTTTGGTACACGGGGAGCTCGGACTGAGGAGGAAAATGAATGTCACTGAAATTAGGAATAGGGACGTCAGCCAAAGACTGCGGGCCAACTGCTTGTGGAGGAGGTCAATTTGTTGCTGCATAGTAGCCCATTTGTCAAGAATTTCCGTTCCCGGGATGGAGGAGAAGGAGCAGGAGGAGCAGTACCTAGATACGGAGCCAAAGGAAAAGCTGACTGAGGGGGCAGCATGTAAGATGGATAATGGGCCAGGGAAGGGCCCACATCCGCATGAGCCAGCTGGGCGGCCCCTGGGTGCAACCGAGTAAAGTCTGCCGGGGCTACGAGGGCCTGCGGCGGTGGAGAAATAGTGACATAGGGATCAAGGTAAGGAACAGAGGGGATTTGAGACTTCCCCTTATCGAGCGGTTGATGGGCCGAGGTAGAAGCCTAGCCCGTTTCGATAGTAAGGTCAATGGCGGCCACAGAGGTGGTCCCAGCAACAGAAGATGTAGTGGCAACAGCAGTCACGCCACGAGAAGGAGCTGACATCGGGGAATCGGCCCCCTGCAAGGCTTGCCGGATGAGATGGAGCTGGGTAGGGTCTAGCTGGGCCATCATGTTGAGAATTTGATTGGCCGGATTCTCAATGGATGGATCGAAAAGAGAGGGTTGGGAACCCTCGCCAAGAATGGTCGAGAGTGGAGGGGCAGTCCCCTCTCCTCCCTGCATATGGGTGACCCTAGATGGGTCCTCAAGAAGGCCGCGAGGAAGAGAGTCCTCGTGGGACTGGGAGAAGTCGTATGACGACATGGGAGATGATGAATCAAACAAAGGACTAAAGTAAGAATGGAAATGAGAACTGACCCTAGGAGATGATCCTGAGGGAATGAAACAACCCCACATACTCTAAACACCTCAAGACTAGAACAATCAATCCTTACCAAAGCAAAATCTCAAACAACCAAGTATCCAATGGAGAGGAGAGATGAGAGGAGAATCAAGCACCTAAGCAATCAAGTTGTCAAATGATGCACGACAATTTTCAAATTCCTCTTGTAGGACCTTAGTGGATTAATTAATATATGAATTCGCTCAACCACAAGGTACCTAACAAGAGTGGGAAATGAGGAACTGGGTGACTCTACGGGGATCTCTCGCTCGCGGATGCAAACCCTAGACTGGGGGTGGATACGATACAACCTGCCCGACGTCCATGTGGGAATCCACGGCTCACGGGGGCTTACGGAGGCCCTCAGCAAGGTCCCCTAGTCGGCTCCAAGGAGTATGGAGACGAGAGGAAACCCTACCTCGATAGGAATGCAACTATTATGAAAGAGATGGATGCTCCTATGAGCACCGGAGTGCATGCAAAATCTAGCCTAGCAACTATCAACCAATGATCAATCAAATATATAAGCAATGAAAATGATCATGCAGCAATGACATGGGAGTAGGGGGAGACCAATAACTAGCACCAAAGATCATAAATCTCATGGAACATGGCAATCAAAATGAATTACGGGTGCACTGTAGCACCACAAGGAGGGTCTATGTAAGACTGCTCAAAGGGACAGACGGTCTGTACAGAACCGTATAAGCCAGGGAGTAACAGGGAGTAACGGCAGAATAACTGTAAAAACTCACAGAATCCTAGAAATGACGGATGGCAGAGATGAGAAACGTACCAGGAAGAGCGGTCTGTGGACAGCCGCGTAAGCTCTGGAACGGATCTCCAGCAACCGTGTACCTACAACCAGACCAACCAGAAGCGTACCTGTGGCAGAAAGATGGACGGCCAAGGACAGGCCGTTCGATAGTGTGGACGGTCGATAGGAGGCCGTCTGTGACAGGACACTTGCAGGAAAACTGGCACTGTTCGTAAAGAGGGATGGTCGACGTGCAGCCGCACAGGGGATGAACGGGTCTAGGAGAATCGTTCACGTTCCAGAAGGCAGAAAACGTGACCCAACCTGCAATCACTTCAAGAAGAGGACTAACACAACGAAAGAAGGGGTCAGCAAATCACTAACACGATGGGCACTAGGTGTCCCCCCGTGATCACCACAAAAGGAGGGTGTAGATATATTTCTCCTTCCGTCCGTTCTTCTAATGCATTCGCAATGTCTATCCTACCACATCCAACTTGAGAAATGAATGAAGACAGAAGGAAAGGGAAGTGTAAAAACCTGTGATCGCCACCAAGGTGTCGGACGTGATGAACACACCATACCTTGGAAAGAGGGAGAGGTACTGGCCTGACCTGCAGCACTGGAGAGATATACGGCTCGGGAAGAACCGCCTATAGGATGCACAATCTCACGATAGACCGTTTAAGAACGCTGCATAAGATGCGGGATGAAGCACTCTTGGCGGTTGAACGGCTCTGTCACGATCGCAGGAAGGAGAAGGACGGTCCAGGTAGCACCGCACGTCTCCTTGAACGGATGGTAGAGAACCCCGCAAAACCACCACACCAGAAGTCACAAAGGGTCCAACCTCCACCCTCTCCAGTCGGCCAGAGGGGATGGGCCTCGTGCTAGGGATTGCTGACCTGTAAAACAACATGAAAACACAAAGAGAAAACCCGAATAAGAACTGAAAAGTGTAGTAGATGCCAAAATAATAAGAAATGAACATGAATAAGTGGAAAGGGGGGTACCTGGGAGATTTTAAACCCCTAGGGTGTCATAAACATGGGTGGGTGTGTGCATGGCAATGAAGGTGAAGAAAAACGTGGGGAAAAGTGAGAAGAGTGATGCATGCAATAAAAAAATGGACAAAACGTATCAAACACACAAGACTTGAAAACTAGACTACTCCCTGAATCGGAGACTTATATGGACGTGGAAAGCCTCCCTCCTTGGTGCTAGGTCGCTCAAGAATGCGGCAGGGCTTCGCCGTCGACCAAAAATCTCCCCCCCTTTCAAACCCGGCCTTTAGGGTCTATTTAAGAGCACCTAAAGTCCTAGCTCGAAATTAGGGTTTAGAAGCATTTTCAGGTCGAGATAATCAAAGAAAAATCGTAGATAATCAAATTATCTCTTATCCAGTCGAAACGGCACTCAAAATGGTTCATTATCCGCGGAGAAAATGACGGGAGAAGTTAGGGGTGAAACCACTGATAGACAGATAAAATCTGTTGAAATTCAGGAATCGAACGGATGAACGATCTTACGATAGACCATTCAACGGTATGTGCGGCCTTGTCCTGGCCGTCCAACCCCGTCGGTGGAAATTCAAAATAAATCATAAATAATCCAAATTATCCATCGAACTGACCGAAATCTTCACCGTTGGACTCTCATAGATGAACGGCTCAAATGAGACCGTTCAAAGGTAGAGCGGCCAAAGACAAACTGTTCTAGCCTTGTTGGTGATAAATAGATTAATTGGATAATCATCTGAGAAAACCACCAAGCGCAGGACTCTGAGAGATGAGCGGCTACCATCCATTCGTCCATTAAGTTGAACGGCTAGGAGAGGATCGCATAAATGCTTGTCGGTGAAAATTCAGAAAATTAACCAAAATATTCCAAAATAGATGGACAATCCACAGTCAACCGCACATTGATTGAGTGGCCAGGGATGAACCGTACATGTACATGGGTGTTGAAACTCATAGAAAAGCCCAATCAACCAAAACCAAGGCCCGTTAAGCCCTGAATCAGCTCGGACCTAACCAGGGAGGGGGCTACCCATAAAACTGGCCCAAAACATGCTGAAAATAGCCCCAACGAGTGATGGAGAACTCGAGGCATCAACAAATGGGAGTAAGAGGAATTACTCAATTTATCGGCAAAAAATGGGTGTCAACAATCACCAGCCAGCAACACAACTGTACGCCCTGATGGAGCCTTGCCCATTTGCTCGATGGGGGGTGGACATACTAGGTCCCTTCCCCAAGGCTCAGAGGAGGAAGATATTCCTCATCATTGCTATTGATTACTTCACCAAATGGGTCGAGGCAGAACCATTAGGAAAAATTACAAGTGAAGTAACATGGAAGTTTGTGCTATGGAGCATCATTTTTTGATTTGGGATCTCATGCGCCCTCACAACCGACAATGGCAGGCAGTTCGCAAGCGCGGCGTTCCAGGAAAAGTGCTCGGGGCTGGGGATTTGGAACCACTACACATCGGTGGGCCACCCCCAGGCAAACGGTCTAGTAGAAAATGCCAACAGAACACTTCTTCATGGCATCAAGACCCGCTTGGAGCAAGCAGGCGACTCAAGGATAGACTCCATTCCAAACATACTATGAGCACACCGAACCACCGCTAGGGCCGCCACAGGAGAGACTCCGTTCCACCTCGCATACGGAGCAGAGGCGGTCATACCAGTTGAAATATCCAACCCATCTCTACGGGTTGGATAGCTCGACGAGGCCAGAAACAACCAGAAAATGCGAGAAAACCTAGACCTGCTCGAGGAAGATAGAGAGCGCGCCCGACTAAGGCTCGTAGCCTATCAGCAGAAACTGGTTGGTGCGGGACGGGTAGCGCATGGGGACTCACCCACCTGATCGACACGTCAACGGCGGCTGCTGGTATGAACCTGTGTGTACAGCCTTATGGCATTACGCTCAACGCAGGGAGGGGATCATGGAGTCAGGATTAATCAATACAAAACTACCCTCACGCAGGAGGAGGGAGCACAGGGAAGGGGAAATGGGCCTGCTACCATGTGCACTGTTCAGCAGGACAGAACCGAAATGCTTCGGCTGTCACGCCACGATCAGAGATCCGATGAAGGTGCCGTCAATGCTCACGTGTAGAGGAAGAGATGCAGAAGCGCTCCTAAAGATCCGGGTGCAATCCGATACGGATAGGAGGCGGTGGAGGCCAAAAGAGCCAACCCGCAACTGTCTACCCCGCAGGATAGGATCGCGCAGTTCTCTTATCAGAGTTGGTACGGACTCCACGGATGTCGGATCAGAGTGAAACTAGTTGGAGAAGAAAGAGGACAGAGGCCTAGACGTACCCTAAAGTGATGGTCTTCATCTGATGATCGTACAGGGCGTAGTCATCATCGGAGTCAGGCTCTAGAAACTAGGTTGCAATCTAGTGTGGTCCCACGGAACGGGTAGGTGCGGCTCGCTCGGGACTCCAAACGCAATCAGACCAGTTGAAGGAGATCTACGAAGAGGAGCCGATACCGGTGGAGATCTATGATTCAGATCTGGAATTGGCTATCCAAGATGAGGAAGAGGAGCGCGAGTCGGCGTTACACAAGACATGACGAAACCTGTCCCGACCCGCATCAACCAAGATTCGGCCATCAACATGCAAGATCTGGCCACCCAAGAACAATAAGCGCCAATCCCCAACATGGTTATTCAAATGACTCCACCACCCACACCTGCCGATCTTCCCCGACTTCTAGGGCTGCCCCAAGCGGACATTGTATGAGATGAGTTCTGTGCGATATACGAGAAGCAACACCCGAAGATCCTTTGATGAGTGAACGGATGAATAAGTGACCTAGAGGGGGGGTGAATAGATCTACCCCAAATTAAAATTTCTATAGTAGTGAATAATAGTGCGGAATTATAGTAAACTAATGTGAACAATAACACTAAGTGCAATATGAATTATCAACGAGATAATCTACTATGAAGTTGCTGCAGATCACAGTAAACACCAAAGTAATTGATCAATCAACTCAATATAGTACCTGGCGGAGGGTCGATTAGAAAATTTCCTCACGCAAAGGTCAATTTTTCAGATAGATGAAATCTATCCTTCTAACTGAACCAATTTTATATACTACTAAGTTGAAGAAGACAGATAAGATGAGGAAAGTAAGTCTACCAAGTAATTCACAGTAATGACAGTTTGAGATGAATCAACGCAGTTAGATTCAGAATATGTTTAAGCAGACAGATGTAGAATTTGATTGAATGCAACCGATGAATCATATGAATTGGTTAGGAAATAGCAGTTGACCATCCTAAGCATTCATCTATTCGCAGTGATGAAAAATTCAATCACACACAGGACAAATCAATTTTAAGGTGGTTCGATCTCAACCTTGAGATCTATGTCCACCCCTTACTCAACCGAGTAAGAATTCTGCTACTACACAGCTTGAATACCGCTGATCAGCAGCTTCGGGGATATACTCCCTATAACTGCTGATCCACAGCTTTGGGGAACACGTCCCAGACCGTTGATCCACAGCTTTAGGGAACACGTCCCAGACCGCTGAGCTTCACAGCTTGCTAGCCGAGGATGACACCTTGCTGCTGAGCACCACAGCTTGCTGACCGCTGATACACAGCTTACGAATGGTGTCAAAAACAAATAGAAAATAAAATGACAATTAAATGAAACAATATAGCTCACTACGGAGCAAATTGACTCTGGATCTGATCCAGGAGTCAAGACAGAAACACTCCCACTCAGACTCTCTTCTCACTCAAACGATCTTTACCATCTTACGACGCTATGTTTTTCTCTCTATTCTTTGAAGCATGCTCTTTCTCTCGATCTCCTCTCTGACTCTTCTCTCTCTTTGACTCTAACTCTTCTCATCTCTCTCTTCTCAACTTCTCTGAACTCTTCAGCTTCGTGTATTCTCTATTTCTCTATATCTTCATCTTATCTCTCGTCTAAGAGATCCACTTTTTAAAGGCGCAGGATGGGCCAGGTGGTCCGCTGAACTTTTTGAATTTTGGGTGCGTGGAACACACACTCCCGCTCACTAGAATTATCCAGAACTCGTACTTCGATGGGCCACGTGTCAGGAGTGGAGGTTGTGACGATCCAGGTTGCAGAATATCAGTTCTGCTCCCTACTTTGGATCACGTGCCTTTAATCTAGTTCTTTAAGTTCCATGTGAGATTGATGCAGACTGCCTTTATGCCACCCAGGTGTTCGATCATAGAACTGGGTTAGTTTTTCCTTTTTCGGTTCAAAACATAATACAAGATTTATGATTTTAATAAAGCATGTAATAGTTGTTTGCAAATACAATTTTAGATGCTTCATGAGGTCAGGCTATTTGTTTAAGTGAATCCTTAGAAACTCTTTAAGTGCATCGATGCATAAGTGAAGTATTTCAACCTATATGGCTAACACATGCAGTGGGTCAGAGTAACAACATCGACCTTGGTGAAATACACGTAGTCTTTTATTGTCAGTCACACTGACTTTGACTTTGAAATGAAGATGCATTGACCTGACCTTATGGTAGATGCGCAAGGTGCATCAACCTTGAGAATAATAACTAACAAGCATCGACCCAATTTTAACATGCATAGACTTATGCTGCAGTAGCTAGCTTAATAGCATCGACCTTACTAAGACATGCATAGACTTGTCCTTCAGTCACTAGCTCACTAGCATCGACCTTACTAACACACGCATTGACCTATGCAACAGTCGCTAACTTACTAGCTTCGACCTCATTGGAATATGCATTGACTTGTGCTACAGTCCTTCTACACATGCATCGACCTATGCAGCAGTCGCTTACTTACTAACATCGACTTTATTGAAACATGCATTGACCTGTGCTGCAAACCTTCTACACATGCATCAACCGATACTGGAGTCGCTAGCTCGCTAGCATCGACCTTCTAGTGAAGGACTTCACATGTGCATCGACCTTTCAATGCAAAACTTCTACATATGCATCGACCTTTCTAAGCGATGACTCTGCACATGCATCAACCTTCGGAATTGAAATGGACATATGCACTGACCTTTATATGCACTAATGTGAATATGCACCGACCTTTACTTGACTAAAAATTAATTCTGACTAAAGTAAGGACATTAGCGTAATAGTGTTACCAAAATCAAAATAAAATCAACTAAACTGTTGCCAACAACAAAACATAGCATTCTTCACACTAAGCATCACATCCATAGGATACATAATATTCTCCCCCTTTTTGATGATGGCAACACAACTATATTTTGATGGTAACACTCATTTCAATCTGAGTCAGAATATGCAAATATTACAGTCAAGTACAGTCAAGTGTACCATTGCAGTGGATAGCAGACATGCATGGACACATGCACCACAGACAAACAATCTCCCCCTTTGTCAAGACATATATGTCATCAAAACTCTCTCCCATCAAACCGCCCCATCAAAATCTCTCTCCCCCTTTGCCATCAGCAAACAAGGAAGTGATAGAGTCAAAGAATGAAATGATAGAATCAAAAGTTGGGAAAGAACAAGAGAGATCTGATTGACACCCTGAATGATAGTTCATTAAGCTAAGCATACATAGCTCAAATTCTTCAGGTATAAGATTCTATATACTGTATTCTTGATAGAATTCTGGTTTAAGAGTAATAAAAATTAGAGTTTATCCACTGTACTCTTTGAATAAGTTTGTAATAACCTTTAATACCAATAAACTAGAATCACATGAAACATGAAGAAGTTAGTCTTACTTTATCCTACTCACTCAAAAATCAGTGAAGTTCTTTAGAAGTGACTAGGATATGTATTGAAGTTAAAGAATTTGATATTTCAGAATTTTCATTTTAGGGTTACAGCAAAAACATTTTTCACCTTTTTGTTTCCAAAAATTAGAATAGTTAGGTATCATCCATGATTTTTGATATAAGGGTACACATTGAATAGATGCCAGTACCCCTAGTTACTTAGTAGAATTTACCATTCTGTTTCATGTGTCAAAATAGTAGAAATAGTTTACACCTTTTTGTGTAAGGGTACACGTTGATTGGACGCCAGTACCCCTAGTTACTTAGTGAAGCTAACTATACTGTTTTGACTTTTGAACAGAGATAACTTGAAGCACTTCATGACATGAGTTTTTCTCCATTACTTTGATGGAGTACTCAGTTTCTCAGTGCATTCAATCATTGCTCTGCCTATACATATTTTGACTCATTCTTTTAACATTGCTGCCCTTTGGTTTTGTAGAAAGACTTGTTTAAAAATAATACACACTCCAAGTTTCTCAACCAAGAAATCATTAATTCAAGAGGTTTCAGATTCTGGAAGACTTTATCAGACATGTTATGAGAGAGATGGTTGAGAGCTATTAATTGTGATCAACATCCTCGTTCATTGAATTCAATCTTTAGACTCTAAAATTTATTAAGTTTAAACCAACAGTTCATTCAAGAAGTAAAAAGGGTTCTTTTAAGAGAAGATTTCTGATTTTAGTAGCTTAGAATAATGAACTGATTATCAGACTGCCATTATTTTAGAGGATAAGAATTATAAGAACTTTCCAAGATATTGATATCTCTAAATGTGCTAGATCGACTAGATATCAACAATTGTTTTATTGAAATCATAGGATAAGTGAATTTGTTGATCCAGAATATAGAGATAGGGTTAACAAATTCCAGAAAGTAACAACCTGGACATGATTTAACCCAATTTATTCTGAACTCCCCCTGACAACATGCATAAGAAGAAAGATGAAAGCTCACTCCCCCTATCTATATGCATTGTTATTGGACACAACATTTTGACCTATGAAATACAAGACTCAGACATACTCTTGATTGAGGGTACTTCGTGGAGGACAAGCCTCTACACATGGTGTGGATTTCGAGACATAAGATATCTTCCCTTCTCCCAGTAAACCATTTGATATACCCTTAGGATCAAGAAAAACACAGTGCAAGACATTTTCTGAAATGACGACCACTGAAATTATGTGATAAAATGCATCATAGAGAAAATATTTATTCCTGACAAGAATGAAATTAAGAAGTCATTCATCATGTTGAAATTTACATAAACCTAATTCTCCTTAAGAATTTAAACAAGTCATTCCCAACAGGTTTAGTAAATATATCATCAATTTATTTTTTTGATTCAATAAAGTGCAGCTCAATTTCATTCTTACTTACTTCATCTCTGAAGAAGTGGTGTTTTATTTCAATGTGCTTAGTCGTAGAGTGATGAACATGATTTTTAGTTAGAGAAATAGCACTGGTATTATCACATAGAATAGGAATGCATCCCAATTTTATGTGATAGTCAATGAGTTGATGTTTTATCCAGAGTACTTGGGCTGTACAATTCCCTGCTGTAACATACTCAGCCTCAGCAGTGGAGAGAGCAACTGTGTGTTGCTTCTTAGATGCCCAAGACACTAGACAACCACCTAAATATTGACAATACACACTAGTGCTCTTTCTATCTATTATACACCCTGCATAGTCTACATCAGTGTAAGCTACAAGTTCAAGCTCACACCTAGCAGGATACCATAGACCTAAATTAAGGGTGCCTGATAGATACCTAAAAATTCTTTTCACTACACTCATGTGAGACTCCTTAGGACTAGCTTGCAATCTAGCACATAAACACACTGAAAACTGTATATCTGGATGAGATGCAGTAAGATACAAGAGAGATCCGCTCATGCCTCTGTATAGTTTGATATCAACCAATTTACCTTCTGGGTCAGCATCAAGACTAGTTGATGTGCCCATAGGTGCAGTAATTTCTTTGAGGTTTTCCAGCTTGTATTTCTTCAATAAATCTCTGATGTATTTGGACTGTGTGATGAAGCTTCCTTCTGAAGTTTGATTAACCTGTAATCCAAGGAAAAAATTTAATTCTCCCATTAAGCTCATTTCAAATTCATTAGTCATTAACTTAGAAAATTCCTCACACATAGAAGATTTAGTTGACCGAAAGACTATATCATCTACATAGATTTGAACAACAAGAATGTCTTTGTTGTTTACCTTGGTAAATAAAGTCTGGTCAACCTCACCTCTTGAATATCCTTTACTTGTGAGGAAGGAGCTTAACCTGTCATACCATGCCCTGGGAGCTTGTTTCAGTCCATAGAGTGCCTTGTCTAACTTATACACATGATCAGGGAAGTCGGTGCATTCAAATCCAGGAGGTTGCTTAACAAAAATATCCTCTTTTATTAGCCCATTTAAGAAAGTAGATTTCACATCCATCTGCTACAGCTTTATTCCTAGGCTGCAGGCAAAAGCTAAGAGAATCCGAATGGCGTCTAGTCTAGCTACAAGGGCAAAAGATTCTTCAAAGTCTATTCTAAATTCTTGATTATACCCTTGAGCTACAAGCCTAACTTTACTTCTGACTACTTTTCCCTACTCATCAATTTTATTTCTGAAAACCGATTTAGTGCCTAGAACAGTGCCATGTGAGGGTTTAGGAACCAGGTGCCATACCTTATTCCTTTCAAATTGATTCAATTCATCATGCATGGCATTTATCGAATGCTCATCTTTTAAGGCACAGTCAATGTTCTTGGGTTCTACTTGTGAGACTAATGCAAAAGAATTCAGTTCATTTTCTATCCTGAAATGTGATCTAGTCCTAGGGGGTTCATTTAAATTACCAATTACATTTTTTAGAGGATGATCTCTAAGAACTCTAATGTTGGTAAGTTGATTACCTGAATTTTCCATTACCTCCCCCTGAACTCCAGATCCTTCAGTCTCACCTCCTTTCAACTACTCCATTCTACTCTGAAGTCCTTGGTGAAGAGAATCTATGATTGATTCCATTTTCCCTGCTAAATTCATCAAACTGTGAGTTTTCAAATTCACCACCATGGTCAGACAAAATAGAAGAGATAGACTGCTCACTAGTCTGTTTTATTCTGAGGTAGAATTCTTGAAATTCTTCAAAAGTATTATTTTTGTGAGTTAGAAAGAATATGAAAGTGAATCTAGAGAAGTCAACTACTAAAACATATCCATATCTTCTACCAGATAAGCTAACTGATCTAGTAGGTCCAAATACTTCCATACGAATTAGCTCAAAAGGTTTGGAAGACATTTTTTCAGTTCTGGATTTAAACGAGTTTCTAGTCTGCTTGCACTGGGTACAGGCCTCACAGATCTTATTATTTTTCTTAAAAGATATTTCAGGAAGACCTCTTACTAAGCTATGTTTATTCAACTTACGCAGCACACTATAACTAGCATGACCTAACCTACGATGCCAAAGGCAAGCTAAGTCGTCCTTATTAATAGTGAGGCACAAGTTAGTGTGCACTGCATCATCTAAATATACGATATAAATGTTATTGACTCTTCTACCAGTGAATTTCACTTTTTTAGAATTAGGTTAAAAAATATTACATGCAAGTGAGTCAAAAAAAACTTTATGGCCTTTATCGTAAAGTTGACTAATACTAAGCAAATTATAGGCAAGGCCTTCAACTAATAAAACCTCATCAATGCAGCAAGAAGAGCACTTACCAACTTTACCTGATCCAATTATTTTCCCTTTGGTATTACCTCCGAAGGTAACATGACCAGCATCCTTCTCTACGAGCATGCAAAATTTCCCTTTGTCCCCAGTCATGTGCCTGGAACAGCCACTGTCAAGGTACCATCTGTTGTGGTTGGCTGTCAGGCATACTTGCAAAGAAAATCAAGTAGAGAATTTTGGAACCCAAAATTGTTTGGGCCCCATAATTGTAGTTAAATCATTCAAACAAAACAGCAACTATTTTAGTATCCACATTTGTTTATGTCATTTTACTTGTATTGTGGATTTATTGACTTTCAGCTCTTCCTATCTTTTCTTGCCACTTTGAGTTTTTGTTTTCAATTTCTTTGGTGTGGCAGTTTTGTTCTTACCAAAGTTATAGTTTTTGTGCCAGTTGCTTATCCATCGGGCATTGGAAGAAGTATTGGCACTGTAGACCCTAGGCTGAACAGTTCTAGGATGGACAAGGCCATATGAGTTCTAGTTCATGTAAGTTCTGGGCCTAGGTTGCATAGATACAGTCAAGTGATAAGGTTGATGCACCTGACTGGTGTATAAGTTAAGATCATTCCGTTGCACAGACCTCATATAGAAGCTACCTCGACCTTTCCTACCAACAGTGTATCGATAAGAATTATGGAATGATGGATAGGTCGGTGCACTAGTGTAGTAACATCGACCTGAGGTGCCCCTGCTCTGACTTGGGTTTCTAAAAGACTTGAACCCATAAGGAGTATGCGTTGATGCAGGTTGGGTGTTGCATCGACCTTTCTGTTGAATCTGGGTTATCTTGGTTTTGGGGATTCCCTGGACTTTGGATTTGGCTGGCATACCCCTAACATGTCCCTTAGCTTGAAGAGCAGTGGTGTATGAACTGGATCCTCCTAGCAGCTCTATCTTTCTTTTGCCCTTATCCTTGGCACTAGGCTTATTATTTTTCACAGATTTATTTAAGTTTTCTTCATAGTTCATTTTTATCAAAGGTTTGGATTTTCTTTTTTTAACAACAAAAGATATGATTTTTACATCCAACCTTTTCTTATTGCTTGAGTTAAAACCCAATCCTTCTCTTCTGAAATTTACTTTTGTTCCCATAATGGCATTCAAATTTTCAGTTCCCTGTGTCATGCCTTCAAGGGAATGTTATTTATCTTTGTTTTCTTTTTCTAAGTTTTCAATTATCTTTTTCAATTCATTATTCACTCCATTAACAACATCATATTTTTCAATAGTAGTTCTGGTTTCTTCCTCAAATTTTTGCATTCTAATTTTTAATTCATCAATTGTGTTTTTCAGATGCTCATTTTCATGCCTCATTTCATTCAAAACAATTTTGACATTTTCATATTCAGCAATAGAATTTTTTAAACTACAGGTTTCAGTTTCTAGGCATGCAATTCTGTCATTTAAAGAAGTATCATTCACTAATGAATTTATCTTTCTTTTCAGATGTATGTTCTCTTTTCGCACATCATCATACCTATCTAACATTTCAGCGTAAGCTTCTTCCCAATCACTATAAGTGTAATTTTCAAAGGGAGAAGTTACCTCATCATTGTCTTTCTCCTCATCTTCTTCTCTGGCCATCAGACAGAGCTTGTTTTCATCCTCACTGTCGGATGTGCTACTCTGACTACCTTCTTCTTCATCACTCCAGGTGCTCACCATGGCTTTTCCTTTCCTGTTCTTCCACCTGGGTTGTTTTTCCTTCAATAGCTCAGGACATTCAGCCTTCAGATGTCCTGCTTTCCTGCAATTATAACAGACAATAGCATCAGATTTCTTGGCAGTTTTAGACTTATATTTCGACTGCCTCTTTCCTAAGAAATATTTTCTTCCGAGTCCCTTCCATTCCTTCCTTAGGAATTTCTTAAACTTTCTAGTGATCATGGCAAACTCATCTGGGTCAGCATCGGAACTAGAAGAGCTATGCTCACTAGGCGACCCTTTGCTACTAGAATTACATTTAAGTGCAAGAGGCTTTTTCTTCTTCTCTGTCTCATCGACCCTCTTAATATTCAGCTCATATGTCATGAGGGAACCAATGAGTTCATCTACAGTGGTAGTCGCTAGGTTACTATACTCTTCCATAACAGTGGCCTTGGTGTGCCAAATTGGTGTAAGAGATCTAAGGATTTTTCTAACAGTCTCATACTCATTCTAGACCTTACCTAGACTCCTCAAACTATTGGTTAGAACCATCAGCCTGGCATACATCTCAGATATAGACTCCTCAGGTTTCATCTTAAATGCTTCATACTCTAAGAGTAACATGTTTGTCTTTATCTCTCTAACCTGAGACGTTCCCTCATAGATTACCTCCAACTTATCCCACATCTCCTTGGCTGTGGAACAGGAGGATATTCTAGAAAATTGAGTGGGATGAAGAGCACACTGCATTGCATTAATAGCACTCCAATTCAAAGTGGACCTACGGATCTGCTCCCTAGTCCAGACCGCCTTATCCTCTGGAAGCTCAAATGGTCCTTTAGTAACAACCTTCCAGATTTTAATAATCCTTCGCCTGAAAGAAGACATGCGTGCGATTCTTCGAGTAAGCATAATTGTTCCCGTCAAAGAAAGGTGGCTTACTAGTAGAATGACCTTCAACAGTTAACCCTCTAGCATCCATAACTAATCTCTCTGGGATCTAAAGCCCTTAAGGAGAGTTAGGCTCTGATACCACGTGATGAGTGAATGGATGAATAAGTCATCTAGAGGGAGGGTGAATAGATCTATCCCAAATTAAAATTTCTATAGTAGTGAATAACATTGTGGAATTAAAGTAAACTATTATGAATAGAAACACTAAGAGCAATATGAATTATCAGCGAGATAGTCTACTATGAAGTTGTTGCAGATCATAGTAAACACCAAAATAAATTATCACTCAACTCAATATAGTACCTGGCAGAGGGTCGATTAGAAAATCTCCTCACCCAATGGTCAGTTTTTCAGGTAGATGAAATCTATCCTTCTAACTGAACCAATTTTATATACTACTAAGTTGAATAAGACAGATAAGATGAGGAAAGTAAGTCTACCAAGTAATTCACAGCAATGACAGTTTGAGATGAATCAACACAGTTAGATTCAGAATATGTTTAAGCAGACGGATGTAGAATTTGATTGAATGTAATAGATGAATCGTATGAATTGATTAGGAAATAGCAGTTGACGATCCTAATCACTCATATATTCACAGTGATGAAAAATCCAATCACACACAGGACAAATCAATTTTAAGGTGGTTCGATCTCAACGTTGAGATCTACATCCACCCCTTACTCAACCGAGTAAGGATTCTGCTGCCACACAGCTTGAATACCGCTGATCCACAGCTTCGGAATTATACTCCCTACAACCGCTGATCCACAGCGTTGGGGAACACATCCCAGACCACTGATCCATAGCTTTGGGTAACACGTCCCAGACCTCTAAGCTTCACAGCTTGCTAGCCGAGGATGACACCTCGCTACTGAGCACCACAGCTTGCTGACCACTGATACATAGCTTACGAATGGTGTCAAAAATAAACAGAAAACAAAATGACAATGAAATGAAACAATATAGCTCACTACGCAGCAAATTGACTCTGGATCTGATCCATGAGTCAAGATAGCAACACTCCCACTCAGACACTCTTCTCACTCAAACGATCTTTACCATCTTACAACGCTTTGTTTTTCTCTCTATTCTTTGAAGGAGGCTCTTTCTCTCGATCTCCACTCTGACTCTTCTCTCTCTCTCTCTGACTCTAACTCTTCTCAGCTTATCTGAACTCTTCTGCTCTTCAGCTTCGTGTATTCTCTCTTTCTTTATATCTTCATCTTCTCTCTCCTCTGAGAGATCCCCTTTTTATAGGCGCAAGCTGAGCCAGGTGGTCCCCTGAGCTTTTTAAATTTTGGGCGGGTGGAAGACACACTCCCGCTCACTAGAATTATCCATAACTCGTACTTCGATAGGCCACATGTCAGGAGTGGAGGTTGTGATGATCCACATGGTAGAATATCAGTTCTGCTCTCTACCTTGGATCACGTGCCTTTAATCCGGTTCTTTAAGTTCCACGTGAGATTGATGCATACTGCCTTTATGCCACCCAGGTGTTCGATCATAGAACTGGGCATGTTCTTCCTTTTTCTGTTCAAAACATAATCCAAGATTTATGATTTTAATAAAGCATGTAATAGTTGTTAGCAAATACACTTTTAGATGCTTCATGAGGTCAGGCTATTTGTTTAAGTGAATGGTCAGAAACTCTTTAGGTGTATCGATGCATAAGTGAAGTATTTCAACCTGTATGGCTAACACATGCAGTGGGTTAGAGTAACAACATCGACCTTGGTGAAATACAGGTAGTCTTTCATTGTCAATCACACTGACTTTGACTTTGAAATGAAGATGCATCGGCCTGACCTTATGGTAGATGTGCAAGGTGCATCGACCTTGAAGATAATAACTAACAAGCATCGACCCAATTTTAACATGCATAGACTTATGCTGCAGTAGCTAGCTTAATAGCATCGACCTTACCAAGACATGCATAGACTTGTCCTTCAGTCGCTAGCTCACTAGCATTGACCTTACTAACACACGCATAAACCTATGCAACAGTCGCTAACTTACTAGCTTCGACCTCATTGGAACATTCATTGACCTGTGCTACAGTCCTTCTACACATGCATCGACCTATGCTACAATCCCTGACTTACTGGCATCGACTTTATTGAAACATGCATTGACCTGTGCTACAAACCTTCTACACATGCATCGACCTATACAAGAGTCGCTAGCTCACTAGCATCGACCTTCTAGTGCAGGACTTCACATGTGCATCGACCTTTCAATGCAATACTTCTACATGTGCTTCGACCTTTCTAAGCGATGACTCTGCACATGCATCGACCTTCAGAATTGAAATGGACATGTGCACTGACCTTTATATGCACTAATGTGAATATGCACCGACCTTTACTTGACTAAAAATTAATTCTGACTAAAGTAAAGACATTAACGTAATAGTGTTACCAAAATCAAAATAAAGTCAACTAAACTGTTGCCAACAACAAAACACAACATTCTTCACACTAAGCATCACATCCAGAGGAGACACAACATCCTTCTCGCCTTCAACCATCCTCCATCATCCCCATATCCTCCGACAATCATCTCAATCATGCTTCCCCACTTTAAGATTCGAGGTCGAATCTTTTCCAACCGGGAGGGTATGATGGGGACTTCGTGGCCCAACTCGAGTAGTGGAGAGATCGCTCCTGTCCCATGTCCCATTGGGGCGGGCCCGACAACGCTACGAATTTTTCTATTTTTATTACGATGTAATTTTCCTTTTATTTAGTATTTGGTTCTTAATGGGTCAGCTAATTGGGCCCAAAAGGCTGATTAGCTAGTGGATCTAGTTAAGAGGTCGTAGGTTGCTTATTGTTACCCCCGGGATAGTGTGGACGCCAAAAAATGATGATGATGATCATGGCGACATTCGCGTCTACACATTCGAGCGCGAGTCGAAGATGGAAATGCCGAATAAACCTCATGCCTCGCCCGATCAGGACGAGAACTCGCTTGGTGGTCCGCTACCCACTAAGGAAGCCCCCTAAGCAGAAGATACAGCTACAACGCTCCGACCAGCCATGCCGAAAGCTGAATCAAAGAAGAGTCGGGAACTTCGGCACAGTCTCAGCTTGCACCGAAAGTCACGCAAAGTCTGGGACCGAGTCCCGAAGGCTGCGAACAGAAAATTGTGGAGGCCATACATTGCAACCGGAACGTTCTGGGAATGCCGACATTCATATAAACGGCCGCGACTTCGAGAAGAATCCGTTCGGTGCTTAAAACGGCATGGAAGGGCCTTAAAGCGGCGCGCCTTAAAACGGCGCGCCCCTTTGCTTAATCGGCGCGCCCCATTTCATGCTCTAATACGAGCTCTCTTGTGTTGCATTAAAACGGCGCGCCCCTCAGGTTATCCGGCGTGCTCCTGTTGAAGGGGCCATCCCCCTTTGATGATTAAAACGGCGCCACCCATTTGCACAAGCTAAACCGGCGTGCTAAAGTTGAAGGACCCGTCTTGCCCATCTTCAAAAGCTTCTTCTTTCAAACATTGAACACGGCGTGGCTCATTTGCAATCTTAATGCGGCGCGCCAATTGCACTTGGGTTTAAACCGGCGCGATCACTGTTCCACCGCGCCGTTTTAACCTCATGCCATCCCATCGAAACTGCGATGCTCTGTTTTGTTTAAATGCGGTGCGCAGTGAGCATTCAATGATCTGAAGCCGTGCCTCCGTCTCCACTCGACAGCGCATTAACATCATCGGAGAAGGCATGTCTTCGGATGAAGATCTCCCAGCAAACCCGCAACTGTGCCATCCTCGGACGAACGACAAGGTACGGCGCCAATCACCGGATGCCAGCATAGAAGCCAACCCTGTTCGTCTGGCAGACGAACGCAGTGGCGGGAGTTCTCTTCCGTTCGAGCAAAGAAAAGGCAACCCACTATATATATACTCTGTAGAAGAGAAAAGAAGAGAGGAGGCTCGAACCCCCTCGGCTGTATGCAGTGAAGAGAAGAAGAAAAAGAAGAGGAGAGGCTCGAACCACCCCCCCAGTTGGGCTATTGAAGAGAGAAGAGAGGGCCCTTGGCTGGCCATTAAAGAGAAGAAGGAAAAGAGAGAAGAAGCCCCGTCCCTGCGCCTGCTAGGTGAAGAAAAAAGAGAGATTGAGCGTGAAAGAGAGAGGTGAGCTCGGAGGGGGTGGAGCTTGTGCCCCGTTCCCCCTCCCCCACCGATGTATTTCTTTCCTCTTTCTTTGATGTGTTTTCCTTGCTTTGGGGTAGATCTCCCCTCCTATATTTCTTTCCCCCCCTTTTTTTCCTTGGGGATGAATAAAAAGAATGCGTTCTTTGTGGGCATGGGCGGTGTTCTTCTGCTTCCCTCTCCCTCTCTCTGTTTTCTGCTCACCTAGGGCCCTTCGAAGCTTGCTTCTGCGTAGCACAGCCTTCGGAGGAACCCGTCAGAGAGGTGAACATTCATGGCCCTTGTGGCAAACACTTGTCCCGTTTGGAAAGTTCCTCACCCGTGAGCTGTGGTCGTTCTTGTAGGCTGGCCCTCGAACGTTCCATACTCACCTCTAGGTTCGGACCGCCGTGAGGCTACTCCGATTTTTGAGAGTTTACCCCGGAGCAATCCGTGTGGTGACTCTCCTTTATCTCCGGCAAGTCCCGGTCCGGGGGAGGTGCTGCCCAATTCTTGCTAGGGCCAAGAACAAGATGAACAAAGAACAAGAACACATAAGGATAAAAAAACGAAGCTTCTTCGGACTGAATCAACCCCACTCTTGAAGCCCCTGAACAGAATGAGCCTTCTGAGTTCCTGTATAACAAACTCACCCTTCGAACGAACACTTAAGCATTCGTGCTAATTCCTCTTAATAAACAACTAGAAAAATTAAACCCCCTCTTCACCAACGTAATCCACCAAATGAATGAACAAACGGATCATTAACCCAACCTGCAGGTGAAAGAAAATAAAACACACAGTTAAATCAAGAAACCCTCGGGAGGGGATAATCCGGCGCGGCCACTGCTCTATGGCGCCGTTTTAACCCTCCTCACAATAGCCCCATCTCCTTCTTCGGATGCTAAACGGCGCACCCCTTTCGTTTCTAATCCGGCGCCCTTAAAACCGGTGCGCCCCTCTCTCCTTGAATGGCCCAATTCCGGCGCCCCCCCCATTGTTTAACAATTAAAACGGCGCACGCCTTTGACCCTCTCCCCTTGTTTAACAATTAAAACGGCGCGCCCCCCCTTTGCCCACTCTTAAAACGGCGCGGGTCCTTTAGCACCCTATTCCGGCGCGCCTCCCCCCTTTATTCATCCTGTTCACTCCTTGTCCCACGCCGGATTAACCTCCCCTTTTGTCCACTTCAAACCCGGCGCGCCCATCTCCATTCTTGTTCATTCCATATCCGGCGCGCCTGCTTAACACAAAGGGGGAATAAACAAGCAAAAATAATAATGAAAGGTCAATCATGCTAATAAAAGAATAAAAGGAAACACCATAACCTTTCTATAATTAAATTTTTGTTCCGGGGGCGCTGCCCCCGGAAACCCCCGCAAGGGGCTTTGCCCCCTTGACCCCCACGACCTAACCGCGCAGGTCGATCCGCGTGTGAGGGCGCACGTTAGCGAGCTCGGGCTACGCATTTAACAATTCACTCCCCCGGACTGGGTGCAAAGAGAAAAATCAATGATGCCTTGTGGTATAGGGCGTGGACCTCGGAACCCCCGACATGGTCATGATCCGAACACATCTCGAGCCAATAGTTCGTTAACTCGACCCGCTTCTCTCGGGATCTAATCCCGCAACCCCACATTAAACTTGTCGTGTCTATGGTAGACATTTGCACGGTTTTATCATCGTCTTCGATGCTTCAAACGTGGACTCGTGTTCGAACAATGAATGGTCTGACCGTGACCGACACGCACGTATACCTTGGAACCTTCGTTTCCCAAGACTATGCGTGAAGAGAAAAGTAATGATGTCCCGGGGCATCAGACGTGGTCCTTGGAGACCCCGATATGGCCATAGTCCGCAACCACCTCAGGCCAATAGATCATCAGCTTGACCCATCTTCGTCGGGATCTGATCCCGCACCCACAGAAAACGTGCCATACCTACGGCATACATCCGTATGTCTTTGTCGCTGTCTCCGATGCTTCGAATAGGGACTTTCGTCCGAATACTGAATGGTCCGTTAGTGACTGACGTATATCCCGGGATCTAATCCCGCAACGCCACATTAAACTTGCCGTACTCACTGCAGACATTTGTACGGGTTTATTTCCGTTTACGTCTTCAATACGGATCTTGTCCGAACATAAAATGGTCCGTAAATGACCTACAAAATCTGAATGGAACGAGACGGCTCTTGCCTTCCCCGAACCCTACGTGCGGGAATATCAATAAGACCTTCGTGAGTCACATTTGGACCTCGGGTTTGCCCCAACCACGGTCATCGCCTGACCCACATCCTAGGCCTATAGTCGACTATCTCTGTACAAATCTTTGTTTCGGAATCTAGTCCCGGGACACTTCCCCGCTGCCCTTCGGCACCGAAAATATTAATGATGCCCACGCGAGCCCGATTTTGACCGCGGGGGGCCCACCGCAGTATGGTCGTAGCTTGGTCTTGCACCGGGCGAACAAACTTATCGGTTTCCGACCGCTCTAACCGGGATTCAACCGAATGCCTCCTATCCCTTTGAACAACAAACTTGCCGTACCCCGGCATACATATGCTCCAGTTTTCCCCGTGATGATCACGATTCTCTAAAGCCGGACGCTCGTCCGAATATCAAAATGGTCCCTTGAGTGACCGACATATTTCGAATGCTTGCTTCCCTAGACATAGGGCTTTCCGACTGATTCGAGACCGCTATCGGCTTGTTTCTCTCGATATATTTTCCTGGCCATGAGGCCCCTTTTCCCGGCGATTAACCAAGGGTGTTCCCCTCTCCGAGGGGATGTAAATGATGACGTGACCTTTACGGTGCGGCGGGTTCCAGTCCCGAGACGAACCACACAATCGTCTGATTAGTCAGATCGAGCGCACAATAAATCATCACTTTGTGACTGGCACGCCCACGCACTTAATAAACGCCAATAAACAAATAAACAACGATTTTATTAAATAAAAAGTGCGTCCACAGATAGCGAGGTATTTTTTCATTTGTTAGGGGTAAGTAAGGTCTTTGTAACCCTGGCCTCTCCTATAAATAGGGGACCAAGGGCCCTCATTTGGAGTTAGTGAAATTTTGGAACAAAATCAGTTTTTGTGTGAGAGTTCTTGGTCTCTCTCCCCCTCTCTCTCTTGCACACCCAACTCTCTCTCTCTCCAGCCAAGTTTGCCCCCCTCCCCTCTCTTTCCCCCAGCTCTGGCTGCATCCAGCTCTCCCTCCCAGCCCCCATGCCACGTCATCAAATCCTCCCCTTGAATCTCTCCCTATCCTCCTAAAATCCCTCCCCCATATCCTCCTTTCCTACTTGTGCAGCCAACCCACTACCTCCCAATCCCTTCCCCACTCCAACTAAAAATCAAAATTATTTCCTATTATCTCTCCCTCCCTCCTCCAAAATAATTCCTAATTTCCTAAAACCGCTGCCACCTCAGCCCAAATCGAAGGAGAATCTACTAAATCTTCTCCCTCTCCCTAGTCCTCCCCTTGAATCTCTCCCTATCTTCCTAAAATCCCTCCCCCATATCCTCCTTTCCTACTTGTGCAGCCAACCCACTCCCTCCCAATCCCTTCCCCACTCCAACTAAAATTCAAAATTCTTTCCTATTATCTCTCCCTCCCTCCTCCAAAATAATTCCTAATTTCCTAAAACCACTGCCACCTCAGCCCAAATCGAAGGAGAATCTACTAAATCTTCTCCCTCTCCCTAGCAGTCGTGACCCACCTTCCCTCTCCCAACCCAGGTTGCACCCCCCCTCCAACCCTAACCCTAGCGGGCCCCTGCTCATCCCCACGCCCCAGCCTCTCTTCAGGCTTTCTTCCTCACCTATCTCATGTCCTCTCCTCTCTTGGAACCTCCCTCCCGTGCCCCACAACCCATCTCTATCACCCACTTGCTACCCGATCTGCAGAACACCTCCGACAGTCCTGCCCGCACGCACCGACGAGAACAACAACCACGCCGCCCTCCCACCTCGTGGACATGCCACGCCAGCAACCCAGGATCGTTCCTGACTACCCGGGGGACCCTTGGGTCATGCTCCATCGCCTCGACGTGCCCCGGCACTGATGCGGAACACTGTGCAAGCTAAGACTCTATGTGAGTATCAGACTAAGGGGACACTTCGACCAGAAACAACGCAACAGTTCGAAGGGCGTAGACTCGACACCACATTCTCCCAAGAAGGAAGATATGCCAGTCAACAAGAACTCAAGCTCGCATGCGCCCCAAAGAGGGAAGCGCGCCGATCCGCATAGTTGAGAAACAGACAGGGTCTAGGGTGGTCACTCCACACTCGTGACTCGGATGAGTCACGGGACAGTCTTGCTCTCTCACCGTGACAGTGATATAAACAATAAGTGAGCTAGGAACCTAAGGACTTACAAGCAGCGGCGTCCAGAGATTATACTAAATGAGTAAGCAAACCAAGAAAGAGAACGGTCGCATACCTCCACGCTCGGGGCGTGAGGAAGAAGCCTGGCCAAGTCACTCGATCCCCGCTACAAAGGTCAAAAGATACAATCCAACAATGCCCACTCCTCACAGGGAGGTAAAAGGCTACACAGCGAAGTCCGAGGATCGTGTGAAGTGGGGTGACGGGTACCGGGTTGGTGAAGCTCGTCATCCACGTACGGCTGTGGACTGCGCTGCTCCCACGAACCGGCCTGAGTCCAGCAGTAAGGAAGGCGAGTTACTGGTGCCAAGGATGGAGCAACGGTCCCTAGAGGCAGGCAGCAAGGGACGTCGACCACTTGGGAAGACGCTAGACACCGTCGGCGCGGGAGGGAAGCTCCGGCGCGACTTCGATCGAGCGGGCAGACTGTTGGCCAATCTGCACAGTGCTGAGAAGCAGTAGGAAGATGAGCCCGATACGCCACCTTCTGCTCGTCCTCTGGTCACAAAAATTGGTGTGGATGGTGTTGGGGATGTCCCAGGGGCGCCGGTGAAGTGGCGACTGCAACTGAGTACCGAGGACGTTGTTGCGAATTTTGTAACAGACCCTACGCGTTCTGGTCTGTGCTCAGGCAGCAGGATCGGGGGTCGAAGATTGGGCTGGAACCAGGGCTTCCAGGTGGCAAATGGGGCGGGGTTTTCTCTAGTGGACAGGTAAGGGTCGTGGGGTGATTGGATAGCAGTGGCGGGGTGGCGTGCAGTGGGGGTTTTGGACGTGAGAAGTGAAAACAGACTGGGCTTAGCTCTGCAGTTCAGTGAAGTTAGAACTGAGGGTAGGAAGTATGGGCGGGGAAAGTAGAGAAAAGGTGCTCAAAAAATTGTTAGAAAACTCTGGGGAAAGGTTTTGGACGTGGTTAGACAGTGCTCAAAATTTCAGGTCATTCATAGACGATTTTGGGGTCGTCCCTTTGGAGGTGTTTGAGCACTATCCTGGTAGGACTGCACAGGGACAGTTCGCGCGACCAAAAGGGCTCTATAGGGAAGTTCGTGCACACAGCGATTTTTGGTGCGGGATTTTGAGGGAAGGTGGGGGAAAGGTAGAGGAAGAAAAGTGAAGAAGAGGTCGAAGTGATCAGAGGTTTGGAAGAGGGCATCCCAATCTGATCTTCAGGGTTTAGGTTTCCTGCATGTCTGTAGAGAGGTAGCCTGCGCAGAGAAAGGGGTTACAAAGGAAACTTTTGCTACTGGACGAGTTAGGGCATCGGATTTTCAGAGAACATGGGGGACAAAAGGAGGAAGAAAATCTATGAAAAAGTCAATGGGATTTTAGGACGGGAGAAAGGGGTGCCAACCCGATCTTCCTGATCCAGTTCTGCAGACAGACACCCATGGAGGGGTGCGCAGGGCAGCAAGGTTCCTCCTCCAAGCTTGCCGCAAAACCTTGATCCATGGGACTCCGGGATTGAGAAGAAGATGGGGAGGTCGCCTCCCAGCAGTTGGAGTAGCAAGAACCTACAAGAAAGGGGGGGCTAGGGCATCGCACTCAAGATGGAGAGGAAGAAGAAGGAAAGGCTCTTGGCAAATATTCAGATTTTCATTCATTCATTCATTAAAAAAATCCCTCAAGGGGGGGGGGGGGAATACATGACAATATATAAAGTTGGGCTCCATCTTCCCTCCTTGGAGTTTGAATTTGAACCCATTTGAAATTTAAAATCTATGGGCTCCATTTTCCCTCCTTAGAGTTTGAATTTGAACCCATTTGAAATTTGAAATCTATGGGCTCCATTTTCCCTCCTTGGAATTTGAATTCGAACCCATTTGAAATTTGAAATCTATGGGCTCCATTTTCCCTCCTTGGAATCCTAGATGGGCCTTGGGTGCCCCTAGCCCAATACCAAGAGAAGGAAGGCTTGGGCCTAATGCACTCAAAATGACCCAATTCCCTCAACCTAGACTCTTAATGACCCATTAACCAAATGGCCTTCAAATGGCCTACAAAAAGGAATCCAAAATAAAAATAACGATGAAATCTTGCCTCATAATTGGGACTCCCAACCGTCTCCAAGCCACAGTGATGCCTGCATAGCTTGAGCCGCACTACGTGTCCTGGAATGTCGTTCAATAGCTCGTGTGTCCTCACTAGGCACCCCTCGCCCTCGCCACACTCTCGGGCCGCTTCTTTGTAGAAACCCAGTCTACAAATTGTGACCCCTGAAGTTGCTCGCCCCGCCCTCGCCGCCAGCAACCGCAGACGACTGCGACACCTCTTCTGGGTGTTGAGGACGTCATCCACGCCGCCCATGTCAGAGGCCACGCTCAGATCCCATCTCAACTTGCCGTTCCTCCCCTGAAGGTCGACCTTGCGCAGTTCTGCCCCGGCAGAGTTTGCTGTGACCAGTCGGGACCTTTTGTGGTGACATCAATATCCCAGTCACCATCTGGCTCCTCAATTCGACCGGTGAGTTCCCAGGATGGCCTCCTTTGACCCCACCAAATTTCATCAACATCCGGCGTCATCTCAAGCCCCGTCTAGCACGTTCTCTACCACCCTGTTCCTGTCTCTCTATTCTGCTCGCCTGACAGAGGGTCTGCACTTCGTGCCGCCACCGATACGTCCCGGCTCTGACGATCCCACCCCACCTCTGAGGGCTTCCCCGACAAGTCTTCTATCATCCGTTCAAAGAGGGTCGTTGATTGGCCACCGGAAGATCACGTTCCCTGCATTCTTCTCGGACTGCGCAGTTCTACACAGTTAGGAGAAGAGCCGATTGGTCGTCATTGTCTGTGCCGCCACACCCACTAGTGACCCCGAAACCACCCCAGCTCGCCAGGAGTTCTTTTGCACGTCTTCCTCGACGCGTGGAAACTGACGACATCCTAATCTGACTTCTGGATTGAGCTTACTAGCTGAAACGGTCCAGTTATGTCTGCCGGACAGACGCAGGGCAATCCGCCCAATTCCCCTCCCCATGATCCCCCCTCCTATGTGAGGGTAATTTTTGTATTTTCTACACCCATCCTTGAGTTCCCCCTCCCTACGTGGAGGTTTGATTTTGGTTGTAAACATAGGTTTGCACCAACAACCGCGCCATCGACGTGCTGGTCGGGTGGGCGAGTCCCCATGCGCGTGCTCGTCCCGCACCACTGGCCCAGTACTACAATGCTAGCGTCAAAGAATGCCACTTCCTCCCCAGAGACTTGGTGCTATGACGAATGAGCGTGGTGGACCCTAAAGCGGCCATGGGAAAACTAGCACCAAATTGGGAAGACCCATATAGGGTAACGGAAGTGCTCGGTAAAGGAGCGTATAAGCTAACGACGCTGGAGGGGCGAGAGGTACCCAGGACATGTAATTCTGTAAACCTTAGAATTTTTTACCAATAAATCATTTTCAACATGTCACCTCACCGGTTTAATAGAAGCATCGCCAGCTGAGCTCAACTATGGTGGCTTCCGAGCCCCCAAGAGGCGAGCACTTATGCTCGCTTTGAAATCTTGGTGGCTTCCAAGCTTCCAAGAGGCGAGCACTTATGCTTCCTTAGAAATTCTGGTGGCTTCCAAGCTTCCAAGAGGTGAGCACTTATGCTCCCATAGAAATTATGGTGGCTTCCAAGCTCCCAAGAGGCGAGTGCCCATGCTCCCTCTGAAATTGCGAGCAACAGTCTTTTCCCGTCAAGGGAAGATGTACACTCTCCCCCAAAGCTAATCGCGAGTAGCGCGTAAGCCTTCAAAGGCAAGAGAAATCTCTATCGTCACCAAAAATGAAGCACATCGTTAGCCTAAGGCATACGAGAGACCCCTGGTCTTCCCAGGGAGTAGAGCATGCGCACACAATGGGGATGGATGAATTTGGAACGGCGAGTTTATCTACTCTCACGAGCTCACCGTACACGAAGATGGCTTATCGAAGACGCATATGGCCCGGGGATGGATCAAAAACCCCCACTTTTAAACATAATGCAAGTCGCTAAACTCCAGCACGGTGTCCTGGTGTGGCCAGCGTACACGGTTATGAAAATGAGTGGGACAAACTAAGGCCATAACAGAGTCATAGCCATCCCAATATCTGGCCATCCAACCTTGGGCGTAATTGCTGCCCTAGTCAAATGGCTCATCAATGACAACCAAAGCAACGTTGATGGCAACCTTGTCCTGCGCCGTCACTACTACTAGAGGGGTCAGAGCCACTGGAGGATCGTCTTATTTGGCACCCACGCTGGGCGGGGGGCTTGGGGCCTTCTCTCCAGTTGCCACGATCTTGGGAGAACTCTGAGCCATCACAACGGCGTAATGAAAATGAAGATGGGCAACATGCACATCCACTAGCCCTACTATTTATAGACGAGGGCCGCCTCATCTCCCTTACCGAAGGTGAAGAGTAACTCTTTTCTCCCGTAAGCATTAACGGAGGAATGGGGACCATTGAAGGGCAAGCATACACAACGAAACAAAGAAAGGATGGCAAGAAAAAGGAAAGTTTTATTCATACGTAGGGGAGGAGAGTACAAAAGGGTTACTCGTCCTCCTTGGGACGAAACCTGTCAGGAAGGAGGCTTGTTGCAGTAAAGGCAGTTCACCTTGGCTAAGGCCTCTTGCCATCCATCCAGGTATCCATGCCTATAGTCTTCGGAGACGCCGCCGCCGCTGCTCTCCCCCACCGCCGACTCCGACGTCGGTAGTACCTCCTGGCGAGAGCACAGACGTTTGAAGGGGCCCCGCCGGATGGGGAACCAGACCTCTCGCTTGAAGAGGAACAGGATTTCTCCAACGACATCCTGCAAGACCTCTTTCTAGCAACTCAACAGACCCAGGATGGCCTTAGGGTTAGTCGTGGGATGCTATTTATAGGGTAGGAGCGAAGTCACCAGAAGGAAGAAGGAGACTTACCGCCTCTCCGATTTCATGGGAATCGAAGCGACGGACTCTAAAGGACGGACTCTAAAGAAAGCAAGTTCTTGGCCACCGCTTCGTATCCCGAGAAACATTTAAAGCAAGTTACGTGGCAGACACCAGAGGCTCCTGAGTTTCCGAGAAAAAGGCAAGTCTTCCTTTCAAAATTGAAAAGGCTTATAGAAGAGGGGGGCGATTTCCACGGTGTACCCCAACCAAACAAAAAAAGGTGAAAGATAGTGCAAAGAAAATAGAGAAGAGGAAGGAATGGTGTGCACTTTTTCAAGAGCTCGCCCCAGCAGTAGTATCACTTGGCCATTGGTCTTGGACTTCGGGCACGCTTCCAGCAATGGTCTCGGGAGGCAGCGGGTCGTTGGTCAAGTCTACCAGGTCTTCCTCCACCGACGAACCCACCCCAGCTACATGCTCCTTGGTGCTCGACTCCACTACGTGGTCCTCGGTTCTTGGCTCCTCCTCACCGAGCTCCTCCTCGCCATCGCTGGCCTCTGGACTAAACAGCGTCAGTGGGGGTTCAAGGTCGGCATTGGGACACCCAAGATATCAGCCGTGGCTTGGAGAGTGGTCGACCAACCTTCCTAGAACCCACGGTCCTGGGCCGAGCCGTAGACTTTGACAGCCGTCGCATTCAACTCATCCCGATAACCCGAGGATAAACGATAGCGCTACACCACCTCTTTGCCAACGGCGAACATCGACGAGCGTAGGTTCTCAAGCTACGCCTTCGCCTCGCTCGCCCTACCTTCGGCAATGTCAGCCAATTCCTCTAGCCTGGCCGCTCGAGCCTCAGCTCTGTCAGCTCGTTTAGTCTCCTCCTGGATGGACTCCTCCGATGCTCGGGCCTGAACACAGAAGGTGTCCCGATCTCGCTCGGCCTCGGCGAGAGCTCGCTCTTGTAGCTCCAGACGCTCCCGGAGCATGGTGCACTCGGCTTCTTGCGCCACCTGACGTGCTTGAAGTTGGGCACACTGGGCCTCTAGCTCTTTCTTGCGTAGCCTTGCTAGCCTCCAGCTATTGTGCAATCCCAATGAAGTGATACCTCCGAAGGCCAAAAGCCCTGGTGACCGAGCTTAGGTTCTTCGTAGCCAGGTCAAGCAATTTCTCTTGGGCTCCAAAGGCAAAAACCCTGGTGCGTTCACAAATCCCAACGCTCATGTCCATGAGGGTAATGGCTTCTAGCCGGTCTGCATACCTCAGTGTGGGCTCCTCAGGCGATAGGAAGCGAATAGTGGGACGATCCTCAAGAAGCAGAAGGCGGGCGACGACGTCCGAATAAGGAGCCTTGCTCTTATCCCGAACGCTTCCCGCGGAGACCGGAGCAGGCGGAGTAGGAGCTGACTCTTCATCCAGCGTCGGTGTCGGCGGTGTTACGGACTGAGGGGGACAAGGCACCTTACAGCTCACCCCGGCGGCCGGCTTCTTCCTTTTTCTTTGGTGACGCTGGCTATCTAGCGCCGCCACCTCATCCAAGTTCACCTAGATACACGGACCACCCGACATGGCGGAGTCCACCTCGGGTGTACTCGCTGCACCGTCGGAGGCGTCCCGACGAACGCTTGACGCAACGCTGGCCACGGAAACTACGGACGGGCCTTCAACTAGAAGAGCCGCATGGAGCGGATACGGCAGGCGCCCTAACGCCAAGACGATGGCCTCCCAAAGAGAGGCGACGGTCACCTGGTCGGTGCCCGGTTCGAGGTGGTCAATGGGGTGAGGGGCAAACTGCGAAAACTTGACCGTGTCATACCGTAACTCTGATGACTCTTGCACCCCTGCAAAATAGCCCAGAGGAGTTAAGTTCAACGAGTAGTTAACAAAATATGATGAGTGACGAAGTTAGTACCCTGGGGCAATGGGGGGCTCAACCCCAGCTCCCGAAGTACCGCCGGGGTCAGCTTGTTGTCAGCGTCAAGGAGAGGAAATCGAAGGAGGGCTTTGATCGCCCTGGATTCCTCTGCGGTGGGTCTGGGCAGCCTATCAGCCCTAAGAGGACGAGAGCCCGCAATAAAGCTCCAGTCACTTGGGTGGCCGCTACCCCCAGCTTTGGTAATGAAGATGAAGCGCTCAGACTAGTGCTTGAGGTTGGACACCATGGAAGTGACACGAACAAGGGTCCGGTCATTCTGAGCCTGGAAATAAAAAGATGAAGTGTCGACAGGACAACACTGAAGGTCATGGAACTGTTGGAAGAGGAAGACATTCAGGGCAACTGAGGCTTGGTTGCAGACGAAGATAAAACCGCAAAGAATACGCCATGAATTGGGAAAAAGTTCCCCTAGATATCAACTGTAATAGTGAAGGATAGACTCAAAGAAGGAATGTACGGGTAGGCGGAAGATAGCTCGAAAGGACTCTATGGGTACCCTGATACTACCCTCAGGGTGACTCCACAGGTCATCGTCAATGGTCAGGAAGACTATGTCGAAATCAGATGGGATCTGGAAGGCCTCCCGCAACCCATGGACCACCCGATAAGCGACCAATGGCGGGGAGCGAAGACGACTAGGACCGAAGCCTGAAGTACTCAGAGCACCGCCATGACCGGCTTCTGCCTCCTCGGCGGAAGACGTAGGGCCAACACGGAAGACCCTCCGGCGAGGTGCCATAACTCAGGAAGTTAGAAGAGAGTGGAAACCCTCACCAGGATGGAGGAGGAGGTGCGACTAACCAACAACATCAGACATTGGAAGAGTAGGTGGGGTTCTCTGAAGGACCTTGTGTAGGTTTTTATAACTTCTAGAAGTGAAGCCACGACATCTAAATCATACGGAAGGGGAAAAGGCGCCTGTCGCCATCAGTGTACGATCACCGAACTCAAGCGATCGTTTGCGCTCGTGCTCCCAGACAAAAGCAACCCACGTCATGATTACAGAGACACTACCTGCCACCGTAAGGTGCGTCTTGCACGCCAAGCATATGGTTGAGACCAACGGCCTAAAGCAATACGAGGAGACCATCCTCGGAACCATCCTTTGATGCACCCTCTCGAACTCAACTCTCAGTTCTCGAAAACGTGCTTGACATCTAAGAGTAGGGGGCCTAGTGAGGAGGGTAAAATCCGCTTGGCCCACGTAAGGCCCATTTTCACCAGGCCCAACCAAGCCCACACTCTGCAACGCCCATGTCGGGCCTCGACAGCCGTAGCTTAGTGCGGACGGCCCGTTAGGTTTAATAAAGTGTACTAAGTAGGGGTCAGTCGACTGATAGAGGTGGTTTGGTCGACTGAACTATCGAGATTGGGGCCAGACTTTCTGGGAAAATGGGTCGACCAAACTTGCCACTTCGGTCAACCGAAACTTGTGGAGCATCCAACATGAATATAATTCAAACAACATTGATTATAGAAGCTTTTCATCTATACCTGAAATGGACAATATGCATGAAGGACATCTGATAGATGTAAATGAAAAGCTATCCAACAATTTTATTTGAACTAAGACTTAAGGAAATTTATTGTATTCTCCCCCCTTGAAGGAACTGTCAATTTTTGATCTGAGTGGGATGTGAAGCATGAGGTTGAACCAAAGATCGGCATGTGTTCGAAATGCTTGATAGATGCCAATAAATAATTGTTGACCTAAATAGAAGTAAACTGGAATGAAGTAGATTTAAGAGCACATGTTCTGTCGATAGAGGAAAAAGTCAAGTCGACAGTCATGAAAACAACATCATCTAACACTAAGGCGCTTTACAAGAATCATTCATATGATTTCTCTAATTCCTGGTACTTGGTGGGGTATATTCTCACACATAGTGACAATTTCCAGATAGACCTAATCTATCCTTCCATAAATCACCATTTGATATACCAGATAGCCAGATAGTCTCAAGATGAAGTCCATCCAATCAGAAATCAGAAATGAGTTTGAGAAATAGACATCAAGAGAGATTCTGAACTGAACAGAGTTGATAATGATGACTATAACTAAAAAGCTCACCTCCCCCTCGGCATAATAGATAGTAGACTCACTCCCCCTCAATGAGATCATCAAAGAACGTATGATTAACACAAATTGCTATTGGATTGAGAGTGAAATGCAAGGACACAAGAGTGGGACCTGAATAGACTGGAGCAATTTTCAATTGAACACAAGAAGTCGGCATGCAAGCACATAGACAATCTCAAACACACAAATATGCATATGAACTGATATCAATTAAGCCTCTTGTGGACACACTTTCAGGGTACTTCTTTTATTCTTTATTTGTTCGTTTGTTTGTTTATTTATTCGGTTTATTCGTGCGAGAGCGTGCCAGTCACCAGGGTCACAATTTATTCAGGCTTCAATGAAGCCCTTGGTGAGTTCGATCTGACTAATCAAACGATTGTGTGTGTCGTGTCGGGACAAAAAATCTGCCGTGTCATAAATGTCACGACATTAATTACATCCCCTCGGAGAGGGGAAAATCCTTGATTAGTCGCCAGGAAAAGGGGCCCTATGGCCTGAAATTCATATTAACGAAATGAGAGAATGAAATCTTGAGCTGCATTTAGATAGACCCCGCATTGGGGTGCAAACATTCGCATATGTGTCGATCACTCGCGGACCATTTCATGTTCGGACGGGAGTCTGCATTTGTAGCATAAAAGATGGTGATAAAATCGCACAAATGTCTGTCACGTATACATCAAGTTTAATAAGAATGCGGTATTGGATCCTGATAGAGGGACGGGCCAGGTTCGATGTACCATCGGCCCAAGGCAACACCGGGTCATCACCATATCGGGATGGTTCCCAAGGTCCAACTCTGACTTAATGGGGCTTCATTGATATTCTCCTCATGCCGAGTCTGGGGGAGTGGAAGTTCTGAACGAGCTATGTTAGGCTATTTTTTTGGTTATTGCTATTTAGGTTGTTGAATTTCACCGTTTCTTTACATGCATGGGTGGGCTTTTGCTTATTTGATGTCATTCCTTTTCTTTTGTTTGATTGTTTTTTTAAGGCACGCCATTTTAAGGAGGACATGGCGGGCGTGCCGGTTTAGGCCAAGGAGGGGTTGCACCAGTTTAGGGGGTCTAAGAGACTAAAATGGCATGGCAAAGGGGCGCGATAGTTTAGGGTGCCTAAGAAGCTAAAACGGCGTGGCGAGGGGCGCGCCGGTTTAGGCCGCGTCGGTTTAGGGGGTTTAGCAGGGCCTGGAGGTGGTTAGCAAGAAGATTTGTGATGTGACACCGAACCTTGGACCTATTTTCAAGCATTCAAGTTGAGCAGCGGACTCACACTAGCGAACTCACCCGTTTGGTGCACACTTGTGCCCGTTGGCAACTAAGCGATGTGGGAGAGGGTCCGAGACGGGACCATGAAGCTCCAATGGTTGGCTAGCTTGTGGAGAACCCCAAATGGGCCTAGGATGCCCAAACCATGGGCGGCCAGCACACCAAGGGTGTGGGTTTAGTGGGTTCACTCTCAACTCGCCCGCGGTGGTCACTCACGGAACTAGCAAGTTGGGCCGAGCTCTCACTCTCCGTCCGACGCAGTACTAGCAATAATACTAAGCTAAGCAAGTGATTAAACCAAGCAAGAGAGGGACTGAGGCTCACCTAGCCGGCGTGAAGACGCCGACTCCGGCCGGAGACGAGGGCGAGCCGGGAGGCGAGGGTATACACCCGATCGCCGCGGCGATGTAGCTTGAACCTGAAATTGAAAGAATTACACCACTACACCTCACGCAGGAGGGATGAACTTGGGGTGGGGATTATTCTTATTACATTCAAAACTACCTCCACGCAGGGAGGGGCCTTCAGCCGGCCAAGCGGGGTGGGGTTTTATGCAAAGGAAAAGCCGATCTTCCGAGTCCGCCGGTTCTGCCAATCTGCAGGTCTGCAGGATAGGGTGTCGCTGTTGACACTGCCACGGGCTCCACGGGGCTCCAAACTTGACGAAACCACTGCCAAAAGTTCCTCAGCTGACAGGGGATGAAGCTTGAATTTTTGGGGAAGCTTTGAGTCTCGGGGCTGACTGCACCGGCGACTGGAACAGGACACCACCGTCTGGTCTCTGGCTGGTATCGGGCTGAAGCAGTAGGTTGCAGAAGTCACTGTGGGCTCTCCCGGACTCCGATTGGAACGAAACTAGCGGTGACGCGAACTTGGTCGGAGTAGCTTCGAGCAGGAGTTGACGGGGATGCAATCCGATGTCAGTGGAGAGAGGAGTGACCGGAGAAATGAAGACTGATCTAACCTGGGACCACAGGGGCAGTCTGCCCTCTCCGACGAAGAAAATTGGAACAGAGGGTTCCAGAGGTCGATTGAGTCCCTTCTTCTTGGAGGTGGCAGCTAGCTGGAAGTAGTTTCTCCCCTCCAAAAATGGCGCTCAGAGCCTTCACGAGCTGGCTGTGGCAGAGTCTGGAACCGGGATGGTTGGTTCTGCCTCTGTCTGGTGCAGAACCATGTGACTGGATGCAGGGGGTGCCACGATTGCTACCGAGCTCTGATTGAGGCGAGACTTGAACCGTTGGAACCGTGGTCACGTCTTCTTTCTTTCGGACTTGACGGCGATGTCGGCAGATGTTGGAGTATACCGGGACGAACAGATGAGCAGAGGGATGTCGGTTCTGGCTCCTGAAAACTGACCTGATGCCTTGGAGTAGAAAATTCGTAACTTCTGATGCCGATATCCAAATGCAGCTCTGCTTCTTGAGGATTAAAGAGGACTTGAGAGGGAAGATTTCTTCTGAAGAACACTTGATCTGAATCCCAAAGGGTTTGCCGTGGTTGAGCTTCCAATCACGTTCTAGTTCCTTGCCTGGGGTCTCCTGCGCAGTCGAGGGAGAATGGATGCTGCGGACTGCTCGGAGCTCGGATGCTGACGAAACCGCCTCGCCTGGAAAGCTCTCTGGAAGACCTTTCCAGAGATGTAGGCCTTGCTACTTGAATCTTCAAGTAACGGTCGTGGCTGCTTCTGCAACTCGTTGTAGTTCTGCTGCCTGAAACAGAGATAGAATGAGGAGATGTGCAAGGGGAGAGCAAGGGAGAGGGGGGGTGAACTTGGTTTGACCAAGGGGAGGTGGGGGACGAATTTGGGAGCTTGGGGGTGGGGGAGATGGAGGGGCACAGCCCTAGGGAGAGGGAAATTCGAATTTGGGCTTTGGGAGGGGTTAATTCAGCCTTGGGAAGGTGGTGGGGTGCTTTGGAAAGTGGAAAGGTGCCTAGGAGAAGGGGTTTCCACCTAGGGGTTGGAGGGGGAGTTGAATGAGTGCATGGGGAAGGGGAAGGGGCCTTAATGAGGGGTGAATGGGGAGGAGAGAGAGTGAATTTCGAAATTGGGGTGGGGAGGAGAGAGAGAGAGGGGGTACAACCCACTTAGAGAGAGTGATAGTAAGAGAGAGAGAGAGAGAGGGAGATATTGAGAGGGAGATGGCAAATGCTTTTCAATATTCATCAAAAGTTGTTACAAATGAGAGAGGGGTGGGGTATTTATAGACTCCATAATTTTCCTAAGACCAAACTGACCCTGACAAACTAACTAAAGACCACACAGTCCAAGGGAGGGGCGCCCCTGGGCCTAGCCCAATGGATTGGGCCCATTAACCTATCTAACCAACATAATGACTCAATACTTTAGGAAAATGACTCAACTACCTAGGTACATGACTCAAAATAAAGGGAAAATTACATGATAATGACTCAAAGAAAATGTGAAGATTACATGACTAGTCTCAAAAATACATGACAAATATAATGGTGCTTGCCGTCGAACAATCCGAGTCTGGAAAAAGAGTGGAGGGGCAAGGGATGCCCTCATCATACCCCCGGGGTGGGGAAAACTCGACTCCGTCGAGTATGGGTCCACCAGGGAAGTAGTGCATCGAACTGCAGCTCGGGGCGATCCACGATCTCCATACTCAACCCGCGACTCTAGTCGGGGAACGGTGCTTCAGTCGACAAAGTGACTCGGTCATACCCTCATGCTGGTGATGGGATCTTGCTTGCCTAGTATTGCCGCTGTGTGCTCACGTCGGGCTCTCAGGCTATTTGTGGTGGCACTCCGAGGGTGTCTCTCACAAGGGTAGGTGTAAGCTGGAGGCACTCACTAGGATCCACCGCGGTGCCCTTATAGGGTGCTAGATCCGCCACATGAGAAATGGGGAGAATCCCAAAACTCTTTTGAAAGTTCAACCCATAAGCCGGGTTGCCAAAAGTCACTCAGAACTTGGCAAGGTCCAAGTCCTCGTGCCCTCAATTTGGAGGTGACCCTAGGGTAGAGCCACTCCAAAGTCATCATCGTCAAGTTACCAACTTGGAATTCCAAGTGGCGCTCACGAGTTTTTGCTCGCTTGTTGTGAATCTCACCGCTTGTTGCTTGATACTTGCTTGAATGCATATGCCATGTACTATGACGCGGTGTGAGTTGACAATGTATGGTATGCAAAGGGGGTCCAGGACAACCACATATAGACCTATCATGCATTGATGGTATGAAGACTTTGAAGGATTTGGGAGGACCAGGGCATCCATAGGTGTCCCTCTTGTGAGTGAGTGTGATGAATGTTGGAGGATCCGAACATCCATGAATGCTCCTAACATGCTTGAGATTTATGATGAATGATGGTGGACCATGACAACCAAATATTGACCACTCATATTTTCTTCTTGACATGTGGGTGATATGGATGAATGTACCCGACGGACTAATCATGCCAAGCGGTGTGATGTGCCAAGACATATGAACTCCTTTCCCAAAGATGACTTCCTTATGTGGGATGGTGGGGTGGTCTTTGAGCTTCCACTCAAAAGGGTCGAAGGGATCTAGGTAGGTGGATATAGGGTGGGTCATTTCCTCAATCCCGAGGTGTTTGTTGTCTAAGGTCAATGCTCTCATGGTGTAACCCGATTCCAGGAAGGGAGGAGTTTGGGTCAACATGGGTGGTATGGGTAGGGTGAGGTGAGTGGTGAATAGGGGGAGAGGGTCACATGGAGATTTAGGCTCCCATAGAAAAGGGTCAAAGGGATCATGGTAAGGGTCACCTAGGTAGGGGTACTCCGTGTTCTTAAGGACCTCAAATGGTGAGTCATCCTCCTCCAAGATAATTGGGCCAAGGTTGCTAATGGGTTGGCCAATCAAAGCACTTGGGATCTCAATGGTTGGGGAGTAGACTATGATAGGTTCTTCCTCCATGGGAAGAAGGAGGATGATCTCACTAGTAACTTGGCCATTAGTATAGATGGAAGTGATGGAGCCAATTGTGGGATATGCTAGGCTAATGGTGTTAGTTTCGGGCGGCCTCATGGCTAGCATATTGGTCAAGTGAATTTGCCCATGTAGGTAGTTCACTAAGTCTCCCAAATCTTCCACACAATAGGAAGTTTGATAAGTGACATGTGGCTGAATGGGAATGATTTGAGATTGATATCCCATAGGTAGGTGGCATGGTTGTGAACTAGGAATGGTGAGACTTTTCTTGAGCCATTGGAGTATGGACTTATCTATGGTGAGGTTGGGTGTCTCTAGAGGATCTAGGCTAGGGGTGTGTGAGTTGTTTGGCCTTTGGATTTCCTCTATGTAGGGAGGTGGATCCGGAGGGGCATCTTTTTCCACTTGGGTGGGTGTGGGGGTTGCAACTTCTATTGCTAATGGAGTAGGGGGATCTATGGTGGGTGGTTTGGTGATAGCTAGCGTATGACACTCCCGGGGTGGTGAATAAGCATGGGCTTGGGTTGGGCTAGGAAGGGGAAGTAGAGGAGGCCTAGGTTGGGGAAAGATTGGTGTAGGAAGTGGGAGGTGGGTTGGGTGAGGGGTTTTGGGTTTTGGGGTGGTGGCCATTATGGGCCTTGGTGGAGGGGTGGACATGGTGTCCACATGGTTTTTAATGGTGAGGGTTGGATGAGTGGTGGTCACCATGGAGGGAATTGGGTCGGTTAGGGGTCTCTTGCCCTTGGGATCATTTGGGGTGGAAGTGGGGGCTAAAGGGGCTTGACTAGTGTAGGTTAGGGAAGGGGGTTTTGGTTGGGGTGTGGGGGACCTCATGGGGTTAGGTGGGGAGGTGGAGGTCTTAGGTACTTGGGTTTTAGTGATAAGGGTTTGGACGGGTGGGGTGGGAGGAGTGGGAGTGCTCCTTGGGTTTTGGTGATCCGAGTGAGAAGGGGACACATATCTAGCCCTTAGTTGATCCTTCATGTCCTCCCATGTGGTGAGGGGAGCTTCCCGTCTAATTATCCTTAAGCCCTCAATTTTACACCAATGAGTTTGAGCCCTTTTGGTTAGTTGCATTTTGGCAACCCATGCTTTTTCATCCTTGGAAATATGATACCAATTGAAGTATTGGTCCATTGTAGCTTCCCAATCTAAATATTTGCTAGGAGAGGTCCCATCAAAGGTGGGAAGTGGGAAAGGGGCCATCCTATCGTCCGTCCTTGGGGCGGGCCTATTTTTTCCAAGTTGGTCGAGTCGGCCCGATATGTTATCAAGCCGCTCATTGGCATAGGTCAAGGCTTTCATGAAGTAGTTGATATGGCCCGGGAAGTTATGGGTGTTAGTGGTAGGCATCTTTTGGTGACTTGGACTTATGGAGTGGGCCGATTGGTAAGGTCGATATGAGGTGGCCATATTAGGGGACAAGAGTGATGCATTTGAAGACTCTAAATGCTTAGACATGCCCTAGGACCAACTTGATAGAGACAAGTTGTGAACTTGCTCTGATACCACTTGATGTGACACCGAACCTTGGACCTATTTTCAAGCATTCAAGTTGAGCAGCGGACTCACACTAGCGAACTCACCCGTTTGGTGCACACTTGTGCCCGTTGGCAACTAAGCGATGTGGGAGAGGGTCCGAGACGGGACCATGAAGCTCCAATGGTTGGCTAGCTTGTGGAGAACCCCAAATGGGCCTAGGATGCCCAAACCATGGGCGGCCAGCACACCAAGGGTGTGGGTTTAGTGGGTTCACTCTCAACTCGCCCGCGGTGGTCACTCACGGAACTAGCAAGTTGGGCCGAGCTCTCACTCTCCGTCCGACGCAGTACTAGCAATAATACTAAGCTAAGCAAGTGATTAAACCAAGCAAGAGAGGGACTGAGGCTCACCTAGCCGGCGTGAAGACGCCGACTCCGGCCGGAGACGAGGGCGAGCCGGGAGGCGAGGGTATACACCCGATCGCCGCGGCGATGTAGCTTGAACCTGAAATTGAAAGAATTACACCACTACACCTCACGCAGGAGGGATGAACTTGGGGTGGGGATTATTCTTATTACATTCAAAACTACCTCCACGCAGGGAGGGGCCTTCAGCCGGCCAAGCGGGGTGGGGTTTTATGCAAAGGAAAAGCCGATCTTCCGAGTCCGCCGGTTCTGCCAATCTGCAGGTCTGCAGGATAGGGTGTCGCTGTTGACACTGCCACGGGCTCCACGGGGCTCCAAACTTGACGAAACCACTGCCAAAAGTTCCTCAGCTGACAGGGGATGAAGCTTGAATTTTTGGGGAAGCTTTGAGTCTCGGGGCTGACTGCACCGGCGACTGGAACAGGACACCACCGTCTGGTCTCTGGCTGGTATCGGGCTGAAGCAGTAGGTTGCAGAAGTCACTGTGGGCTCTCCCGGACTCCGATTGGAACGAAACTAGCGGTGACGCGAACTTGGTCGGAGTAGCTTCGAGCAGGAGTTGACGGGGATGCAATCCGATGTCAGTGGAGAGAGGAGTGACCGGAGAAATGAAGACTGATCTAACCTGGGACCACAGGGGCAGTCTGCCCTCTCCGACGAAGAAAATTGGAACAGAGGGTTCCAGAGGTCGATTGAGTCCCTTCTTCTTGGAGGTGGCAGCTAGCTGGAAGTAGTTTCTCCCCTCCAAAAATGGCGCTCAGAGCCTTCACGAGCTGGCTGTGGCAGAGTCTGGAACCGGGATGGTTGGTTCTGCCTCTGTCTGGTGCAGAACCATGTGACTGGATGCAGGGGGTGCCACGATTGCTACCGAGCTCTGATTGAGGCGAGACTTGAACCGTTGGAACCGTGGTCACGTCTTCTTTCTTTCGGACTTGACGGCGATGTCGGCAGATGTTGGAGTATACCGGGACGAACAGATGAGCAGAGGGATGTCGGTTCTGGCTCCTGAAAACTGACCTGATGCCTTGGAGTAGAAAATTCGTAACTTCTGATGCCGATATCCAAATGCAGCTCTGCTTCTTGAGGATTAAAGAGGACTTGAGAGGGAAGATTTCTTCTGAAGAACACTTGATCTGAATCCCAAAGGGTTTGCCGTGGTTGAGCTTCCAATCACGTTCTAGTTCCTTGCCTGGGGTCTCCTGCGCAGTCGAGGGAGAATGGATGCTGCGGACTGCTCGGAGCTCGGATGCTGACGAAACCGCCTCGCCTGGAAAGCTCTCTGGAAGACCTTTCCAGAGATGTAGGCCTTGCTACTTGAATCTTCAAGTAACGGTCGTGGCTGCTTCTGCAACTCGTTGTAGTTCTGCTGCCTGAAACAGAGATAGAATGAGGAGATGTGCAAGGGGAGAGCAAGGGAGAGGGGGGGTGAACTTGGTTTGACCAAGGGGAGGTGGGGGACGAATTTGGGAGCTTGGGGGTGGGGGAGATGGAGGGGCACAGCCCTAGGGAGAGGGAAATTCGAATTTGGGCTTTGGGAGGGGTTAATTCAGCCTTGGGAAGGTGGTGGGGTGCTTTGGAAAGTGGAAAGGTGCCTAGGAGAAGGGGTTTCCACCTAGGGGTTGGAGGGGGAGTTGAATGAGTGCATGGGGAAGGGGAAGGGGCCTTAATGAGGGGTGAATGGGGAGGAGAGAGAGTGAATTTCGAAATTGGGGTGGGGAGGAGAGAGAGAGAGGGGGTACAACCCACTTAGAGAGAGTGATAGTAAGAGAGAGAGAGAGAGAGGGAGATATTGAGAGGGAGATGGCAAATGCTTTTCAATATTCATCAAAAGTTGTTACAAATGAGAGAGGGGTGGGGTATTTATAGACTCCATAATTTTCCTAAGACCAAACTGACCCTGACAAACTAACTAAAGACCACACAGTCCAAGGGAGGGGCGCCCCTGGGCCTAGCCCAATGGATTGGGCCCATTAACCTATCTAACCAACATAATGACTCAATACTTTAGGAAAATGACTCAACTACCTAGGTACATGACTCAAAATAAAGGGAAAATTACATGATAATGACTCAAAGAAAATGTGAAGATTACATGACTAGTCTCAAAAATACATGACAAATATAATGGTGCTTGCCGTCGAACAATCCGAGTCTGGAAAAAGAGTGGAGGGGCAAGGGATGCCCTCATCAATTTGAGTATAGATTGCAGGAGTTTATTGTGCGCATGTATTCAGAAATGCAGAGACTATATTATGTCAAATTCATGGGAGCTCAGACACACATCTCTTTGTGTCCACAGAGGGCTCTTTTCATTCATTCGTTCATCTTTGGTTGTGATCATTCAATCTTCCCGCCATTCGTGTTCCTTGTGAAAAAATGGCAGCATCTCTCCCAGACTAGGGTTTGCGAGGTGTAAAATAAGGAATCATCAAACGGGATGCCCCGGGATGACCCCCAAAATTCGGGTGAGCTAAAGACAACTGCTCGATGACCCGGATATGAGCATAGAAGCCCGAGGACCAGCCTTCGAGGGGTTTGTTGTGTCGGAATAGCTTATCTAGAGGGGAGGGGTGAATAGATCTACCCCTCTTTTTTTAGAAATAAAAATGACCACATCGGAATAAAAGGAACTACTATAAAAGCAGGGAATACACACACGCTATGCAAGAGAGTAAATAGATAACGGCCCTAGACAAGCATCTAGCAAGGAGCAAACACACATGCAAACCATAGGGACAGAGGTTTTTAAGGTGGTTCGGACTTTCTCCAAAGTCCTATGTCCACCCCTCACTTAAACCAAGTGAGGCTTCCCTAGTGCAACTGCACAACCCGCTGATTACACAGCTTAACAACCCGCTGCCTTATAGCTTGCAGAGAGATAATCCACTCTCAAGGAACCGTTGTCACATAGCTTGATGGCACACAAGCCAAACCACAGATCCAAGCTCACAAGCTTGATCTATCTTCCTACTATCAATGATAGGGACAATTCAAGTTTTAGCAAGAACGAGAACAAAATAGAAAAGGGTAATGAAAAACTTCAGACAAGAAGAATAAAACTCAATGCCAAATGTAAATATCCTTGTCTGAAAATTGGAGGACTTGGTTTGCTGCTTTCAGATTCGTTGCTTCAGTGATGGTAGCTTCTCTTTGCATGACAATGAACAGGTGGAAGAAGAGCTTGTGGCTTTGCTTCAGATCTTCACAGAAATGGCACCGAGCTCTTCAGCTTCTTCCTTCTAGTTCAGAGGCACTGGCCTCTCTTGCAGCAGAAGCAGCTCCTTCTCTTCCTGCTAGTTGTAGCAACTCCTCCTCTTCCTGCTAGCCGCAGCAACTCCTCCTCTCTATTCATGCCTTTTTCCTTTTGGCACACTTGCAGCACACTTCATGCATGAAGGTGCGTGTCCCATTTTGGTTTCCCAAGAGAGGAAACTTCCCTCTAAATATCTGTCCACTGATTGGTCCAGCATAAGTAGAAAAATATGTTTTTAGACTTGATTTCTTTTGATTGCCTCAGAGAAAATATAGAATAAGACTTTTCTTTAGCTCCAGAACTGAGCATTTAATGATCCACATGGGAGAAATCTTGTAGTCTGCTTCCTCATTGGCTCAGGTCAATTCTCTGCTTGGTGTACCTTTCTAGGACCATATCCCATTGGTTGCCTGCAGAAATTGGTGTCTCATGACAAGAGACTTTTCCCAGATTTGGACTCTGACATAGTCGTCTCCAAAAAGTTGGTCAGGTGTGGTGATGATGGCTGAGACATATGTCTGACCTTGGACCTTCCTCTAGACCTCAAAATCCATGTTTTTGGAGGTTTGTGGTTCATTATTTTATTCCATGGATGACCTGACGTGTTTAACAGAAAACAACGTAAAGTACTTCTGGGAGAACCATAGTGTCGACCTGCTGAAACAGTGGTATCGACACTACTTCACAAAATCCTGTCTACAACGCTTGCTGGAAGCACCGTGGTGTCGACCTGTTGTGTTGTAGTGTCGACACTGCCTTACAAAATCCTATCTACAACGCTTGCTGGAAACATCGTGGTGTCGACCTGCTGAAACAGTGGTGTCGACACTGCCTTTAGAAAAATTGCCAGTATAACAGTTAAGTTGTGAGGTCGATGCAGTGGCTCCATGAGGTCAACACTTCTTCTTCATTTTTCATGTTTTCAGCTTGGCCACCTATTTTCCATCATCTATCTCAATTTTTGTGTAACCAATTGCCTCGATTTTTGTGCACTTGATTTCTCTTAATCTTGACTAGCACATATTGTGAGTCTTAAATGCATTTGAGCCTTTTGCTTGATCTGCAAAGAGAATATCGAAGTATCTTTAGAAAGTCAATGACTCATGGTGTTAGACAACATCAAAATGGCAAAATATCAATTACTCATGGTGTTGGATAGCATTGAACCCATAGGGACACAACATTCTCCCCCTTTTTGATGATGGCAACACTGTGAGTCATTAGCAAATGAATATCGAGGCATAAAGAGATATACATGCATAAAGATATGCTCTTCCCCTTTGACATGGTATGCTCTCCCCCTTTGACATTAGCAAAAATGAAGGACAAATAATCAATATGAGGAATTTTAGAGAAATACAACTTGATACAAATCAGATGAGTGGAGGAGTGAGGATGCAAGGGGATTCACAATCTGATACTAATCTCATAATACAAAGAAGAAGTATGTTCAAAGTCGTCCATTATATGCATCCAATGATGTGATCCTTATTTAATTTGCATGGTTCAAATCTAATGATATCTGAGTTTGTCAATAGAATTTGCTTGAAAGACATCTACATTCTTGGTTTAATAGAAATGAACCAGATTTTCAAGTCAAAACCATGTTTAACCCTTCTTAGTCTTACTCACTCAATTTCAATGACTCCTTCGAGAGTCACACAAACTAGTATTGAGGTTAAACAAGCATGAAGTTCTTATGGCATTCCAGAGTTTCAGCAATTTTCCTTTTGTCTTTAGCTATCATGCACATAATTTTCTTTAAGCACAAGAAGATTCTTGTATCTTGAGGATACACGTTGTTTAGACGCCAGTATCTCTAGGTACTTGGTATGACTGACTATCATATCTCAAATTTGAACAGAGATAGCATTGTCACCTCTTGACATATCGAACCTCATTTCATTGATGAGGGGCATATTTCTCAGCAAGCTTGCCATTGCTCTGCCTTGAATGTTTTTCCAATTTTTTGGAGAGTTAACAAAGGTACTTCAAGACACAGCCCACTTTTCTTCGAGGAGAAGGGGCATGGTTTCTCAGTAACCTAGTGTCATTGTTCTGTCACACTTAGCTATTTTGAATTTCAGATTATCATTGTGTTTAAAAACAATACCCAATTTACATGTCTCAACAAAAATAGCCCTGAAATTAGAATTTGCATATTTCAGAAAAAATCATTCAGGGCACAATATGTAAACACTGGTTAAGGTATATTAAAAGTTGAACAGAGATGATTTCAAGAGGTCATTTATATCAAAACTTAATGAAGTCATTAAACCTGAACCAGCTTATTATTTGGATGAACATAGGAGCATATAATAGAAGATTCTTGCATTGAAGTGCACTCTGTTTTATGATCATGGTATCCTGATAGGAACATATCAGAATTTCAGAAGTTCAAGGAGGTGATCAAAACAACCAAAATGAGTGGCAAGCAGAAATGACCCAGAGAATTTTCAAGAAGGCTTCTCAAGAAGTTAAGATGAACAGTTAGACCCATGGTTCATTGAGAGATCATATGAAACTGGTTAATTGAATGATGACCAATGGAGTCTTGCACACACTGAATTGACATGGGCCAGTCACAGAACAAGGATTTTAGCTGGCGGAACTGAAGTGTAGACATTGAGTTGATGGTGTGTCGACGCAGGGAGCTTCACAGAAAACTAAATTCAAGAAAAATATGAATTGTTTGTTCCAGACACCGGATTTTAGAAGAGGTGCATTTCTACTCTTACTCCCTCTGAGCACGTGCATGCATTTCAAACAATGTTTTTGAGATTTTTAACTTAAATGATATGCAAGTTATTCTACGACCCATGTATGCAAGATCAAATCAAAAGATGCAATTACTTCCCCAATCTAAATGGCCTAAATGCAACATTGACTCATGGTACCGGGCGAGGTATGTCCTCACGCATAGGGAATGTAGCTACATAGGCCTAATCTGTCCTTTTGACAAATCACCATTTTATATACCATGATCAAGCATGAAAATGCATCAATCAATGCAGTACACCATGAGCAATGACCCGTTAAACTATGCAAGGCAATGCAGAAGAATATGTTTAAATGTGAAACATGTATGCATCAGAATTGTAACTGCTTTCCATCATAATCAACAGGCATAAACAGTGAGATATATAGAACAATTTAACCCTTGCTGATTTGATGTTGGCACAGACCAAGCACTCTCTTGGGAGTTGAAAACCTGTCATTACACAGAGGCTTGGTAAAAATGTCAGCAACTTGATTCATTGTATCAACAAAATGTAATTCAAAATTCCTCTTAAGGACCTCATCTCTAAGGAAATTATGCCTAATTTCAATATGCTTTATCCTGGAGTGCTGGACTAGATTTTTAGCAAGATTGATTGCACTTGTGTTATCAAACAAAATCGAGACACATCCAAGATCCACTAAGTAGTTTTGGAGTTGGTGTTTAATCCACAACACTTGGGTGCCATAACTCCCCGCAACAACATATTCTGCCTCTACGGTAGAGAGGGCAACCGAGTGTTGTTTCTTAGAGACCCAAGAAACTAAACACCCGCCCAAAAATTGGCAATACCCACTTGTGCTCTTGCGATCCAGCTTGCATCCAGCGTAGTCCGCATCTGAATAAGAGACAAGAGAAAGAACACAAGATGACGGATACCACAACCCCAAATCTTGAGTCCCGGTAAGATATCTAAGGATATGCTTGGCGGTAATCAAGTGAGATTCTATATGACTAGCTTGAAATCTAGCACAAAGGCATACACTAAATTGGATGTCCGGTCTGGATGCAGTCAAGTAAAGCAATGAACCAATCATACCTCTATAAATCTTTGCATCCACAGATTTACATTTCTCATCCGCATCTAGTGATGTGTTGGTCCCCATAGGAGTTGCAATGTGCTTACAATTTTTCATGTCAAACCTTTTCAACAGCTCCTTGATGTATTTGACTTGGCTTATAAAGCACACATCTGCACCTTCGTTAACCTACAAGCCAAGAAAGACTTCAAGTTTAACCATTAAACTCATCTTGAACTCACTAGTCATAAGGTTAGCAAATTCCTCATACATTTCAGATTTTGTAGATCCAAACATAATATCATCAACATAAATTTGAACAATCAAGATGTTCTTACCGTAATTTTTGGTGAAAAGTGTTTAATCTACTTTAACTCTTCTATATCCATTTTCGGTGAGGAAGGAGCTTAACCTTTCATACCAAACTCTAGGTGCTTACTTCAAGCTATAAAGAGCCCTGTCTAGCTTGTACACATAATCTTCATGATCAGAACTTTCAAAGCCTGGTGACTGCTCTGCATAAACTTCCTCTTTTATCAGCACATTTAAGAAAGCACTTTTAACATCCATTTGATGCAATTTTATTTTGTGTGAGCATGCAAATGCAAGCAAAATCCTAATGACTTCTAGTCGAGCTACAGGGGCAAATGATTCTTCAAAATCTACTCCAAATTCTTGATTGTAATCTTGAGCAACCAATCTAGCCTTATTTCTTATTATCTTGCCATCTTCACTAAGTTTGTTCCTAAATACCCATTTGGTACCTATGATAGATTTTGTTGAGGGTCTAGGAACAAGATGCCGAACATTATTTCTTTCAAACTGGTTTAATTCATCTTGCATGGAGTTTATCCAGTTTTCATCTTTCAAGGCTTCTTCAACATTTTTTGGTTCAATTTGTGAGACAAGAGCAATTTGGTCCAATTCTTCAACTATTCTAAAATGTGACCTGGTTCTAGGTGGTTCATTCATGTTCCCAATTACATTATCCAAGGGATGATCTTTAAGAATTCTAACGTCAGTAATATCATTACCTTCAACGATAGCCGGATCCCTTGAATTGCTTGATTCTCCCAAGTTATCATTTTCTCTTGTCTCATCTTGTGGAGGATCATGTTCTTCCTTTGATTTCAAGAACTCCTCATTGTCATCTTCCTTGCAAGGCTTGTCATTATTAGAATCATCATTGAATTTATCAAAAGTAACATGGGGTGATTCTTCCACAACTTGACTCTTGATATTGTAAATTCTATAAGCCCTAGATCGATCAGAATAACCAAGAAATATACATTCATCGCTCTTGGGCTCGAACTTATCCAATTTTCTTTTATCATTGTTATGAATGAAACATTTGGATCTGAACACTCTTATGTGAGAGAGAGAAGGCTTTTTTACTTTTGAGCAACTCATAAGGAGTCTTTTTGGTGAACGGCCTTACCATGGAGCGGTTGATGATGTAACATACTGTATTTACCGCTTCAGCCCAAAATCTCCTTGGGAGTTGTCATTCAGCAAGCATCGTTCTAGCCATCCTTATGAGTGTTCGGTTTCTCCTCTCAACTACCCTATTTTGTTCAGGGATCCTTGGTGATGAAAACCTATAAGATACCTTCAACCCTACAAAAATTTTAGAATTCAGCATTGTCGAATTCACCACCATGATCTGATTGAATGTTTAAAATTTTGAACTCACCATCTTGTTTTATCTTCATGTAGAGTGCCTGAAACTCACCAAAAGCATCATTCTTGTATGCAAGATAGAACACCCATGTGAACCTTGAAAAATCATCCACTAGGATACAGCCATACCTTCTACCACTTAAGTTGGCCGTTCTTGTTGACCCAAACAAGTCCATGTGTATTAGTTCAAGTGGTTTAGATGATAAATTTTCAGTTCTGGTTTTGAATGATTTTTTTGTTTGTTTCCCTAAGGTGAATGCGTCACAAATTTTATTATCTTGTTTAAAGGAGAGCTCAGGTAGCCCTTTCACCAGTGAATGTTTCATAAGTTTATGCAAGACATTGTAGCTAGCATGTCCTAGTCTACGATGCCATAACCATGAAAGTTCAGATTTTGGTGCACCAAGATAAAGATTCAAATGAGTTTGATCGTCTAAGTCAATCATGTATACATTGTTGACTCTTTTACCAGAAAACTTGATTTTATCAGATTTTGGTTCCAGAATATTACATTCATGAGAGTCAAACACTACTCTATGTCCTTTATCACACAATTGACTTATACTCAACAGATTATATTCTAAACCATCAACCAATAAAACATTCTCAATTGAGTTGGAGGGATTTTTACCTACTTTACCTGAACCAATGATTTTTCCTCTATTATTCCCTCCAAAGGTGACATGCCAAACTTCTTTTTCCACCAGAAGATAGAATTTTGTTCTGTCCCCCGTCATATGTCTTGCATAGCCGCTATCTATGTACCACCTGTTGTATATGGCTGCAAGACATTCCTGCAGGGCAATCAACTATTGTGCATGTGATTTTGATGATTACAAAATGTTGTTATTGTGATATCAATCATGTGAATGCATTTGTGACTCTATAAGGCTCATATGTGCTTTGATGTTAGCACATTGCATATACATTGCATATACACTTGGTGAGATTGCTTTGCACTCAATGAGAAAGCTTTTGTGAAAAACATGGTTGGATAAATGTCATATTGAGCCTCATGTTATGCATGTATACTTCGGTAATGCTAAATGAATGATTGAGATGCAAATACCATTGTTTGCCCCCAAGGTAATGATGTGTGGATTGATGAGATTTGATGATGATCAAATGCAATGTGACTCAATATTATTTTGCGTGGCTTTGCTCTTTACTCTTTAAATTCTAAATTTATTCTATCATGCAATGGTGAATGATATTTGGAACTTCATGACTCTGTGTATGGACGATTCAACCAACAAACAAGAAATTGAGGATCAATGGTGAATTCAGGTAAAATGATGAGGTAAATACTGATATGTTTTTGTTATGTAATATATCTCATCATTTTCTTCTTGAATGGGCAATGGAAACAATCCTGGATAAGATCCCACTTGGTTATAATTTCACAAGTCAACATGAATCTATTAAAGAAAGTGAATCACAATGTGTTGATTTGAAAGGTCAATGTTGAAGTAATCTGACTTGAACTTGGTGTTTTGCAGGCTGGAAGAACTTCTCACAACCTCAATTAATCATGCCAAAACCTATGGTGTAGTTGGAGGTTTCATTTTTAGCAAAATGGGCCATTGGGCATTTTGTAGGAGCAAGTGTCGACACCTGGTGTCGACACCTGCATCCAGAACACCCTGCAGGATCCTTTCCAGGAACTAGTCCAGGAGGTGTCGACACCAGGTGTCGACACCTACCTGAAACTTGTTCTGGCAGCAAGCCAGAACACTAGGTGTCGACACCCAGTGTCCAGGCAGTCTATTTGGGGTTTTTGTATAATGGAATGCACAAGGTGTCGACACCTATACAGAGCCGTGAAAGATGACTTTCATGTCCTTGCTCCGAAAGTCCATTAACTCCAGTCAAACCACTCTCAAATCACTCCCTTATTTGTGGATCTTATCCCAGGGCTGTCCCTTGACCGTCCTAGAAGCTTATATACATCTTATTGGGTTGTAAACCCTATGGAACCAAGCTAGATCTGAAATTTCATTTTGTTATTAACCCTTGTATGTGTAAGATGCGGGCAGCGGTTCGAGGGCTTCTTTCACATTGTTTTGGGTGTGAAAGTGAAAGGAAGAAGGCTCCTTCCAAGTCTAAAAATGATCTGGGTGTGTGCATTTGCTGGAGGAGGAAGAGAAGGTTGCAAGATATCATCTCTACGACCTTGAGTGCAGATTGATGGTTGAATCTGCAGTGGCAGTGACTTCCACTCCCTGGTTCATGATCTCTAGAGCATCTTTCCACCTTATCTCAAAGCTTGGCTGAAGATAAAGAGGGGGATCTCTAAACCATTCATTTCCATATTCTTGTTAGAGATTAGCTTAAAGTTTGGGCTTATTATTTCTATCTATTTTTTTAGGTGAAGAAGAGAATGGAAGAAGGAAAAGAGGAGCTCCTCGAGGAGAGGAATAAGATGATGTTGAAATCGTGAACATCCATCAAGGAGTCAAGGAGAACTAGATTTTGTTGAAGAAGGGGGAGCTTTATTTTTTATGCATCTTTCTAGTTTCCATCTATAGAATTTGTTTTGGGATGTCATAGCATATATTTATCTTCTTTTCATATACTTCTGTAAGAATACTTTGTGTGGGTGTTCGGAGAAAGGGTTCTCCGAGTGTGTGTGTTGACGTGTGTGCGTCGATTTGTGAGGAGCATATCCGCGTGTGTGCTTGGACGTATTTTGGGGTGTGTTCCCCGTGTGTGGTTGGGAGTTTACTCCCGTGTGATTGTGTAGGCTTTGCCCTACATATGTGTGTTGGAGCCTGGCTCCGTGTGTGGGGGGGGATTTATCCCCGGGCTATTTTTACAACAGTGAAGCCTCACCGGTTTGGTGAGGGGTGGATGTAGGGAGCCCGTCGTGGTCCCGAACCACCTTAAAAATCTCCGTGTCTTGTGGTTTGATCTTTGTGATTGTGTGCTTCACTATCTTATTTGTTTATGCAATCGTGTGAGCTTGGTGAGATTGAGTGAATTAAGTTTAAATCTGTTTAGATTAACATATCCTGGCTCCAGGATTCTCAAGAGCCCACCGACCCTCACGAGGCTCGGAAGCTGAAGTACCAAGCCCGGCATTTCATCATGCTAGATGAGGACTTATACCGCAGATCTTTCTCCGGTCCTCTCCTCAAGTGCATCAGCGCCGACGAAGCCAGCCGAGCTATTCAAGAAGTACACGAAGGCACCTGCAGAGCGCACCAAGGAGGAAGATCGCTCGCCAGGATCTTACTTTGGCAGGGTTACTGGTGGCCTACTCTGCAGCGCAACTGCACGACCTACGTACAGAAGTGCGACTGATGTCAACGCTTCGACCACCTGATCCATCAACACGCCGCGGAGCTCATCACCCTTGCCGAGCCATACCCTTTCGCTCGATGTGGGATCAACATCCTGGGGCCATTCCCCACAGCCCAAGCTCAAAAGAAGTTCATCATAGTCGCCATCGACTATTTCAATCAGTGGATCGAGGCCGAAGCCACCACTAGGATCACCGAGTCAGTCGTATGAAGTTTTGTTTTGAAGTCGATCATCTGTCGCTACGGTGTCCCCCGAGTGATCGTGAGTGATAACGGTCGGCAGTTTGATTCTCATTACTTTAGAGATAGATGTGCCGACCTAAACATTCACAACCACTTCACTTCGGTAGCTCACCCTCAGGCTAACGGACAGGTCGAAAATGCCAATAAGACTATTGATGAGGACATCTCACGACACTCGCTATGGCTCGGGTCGCCTGCACACCCTTGATTTGGGTCGACTCATTCTCATCTTATGTATCTTCCTTTTATTGAGTCTTATCATATGTAATTTTCCTTTTATTGGGTCATGTTGCATGTATTTCCTTTTATTATGTCATGTTGTACTAGTCCATTTCCCCTATTTGGTCTAATTGGACCCTAATACCTTAGTTTGGGCCTATTGGACTGAGTCTAGGACATGTTTGGTCTTTTGCCTTAAATAGCAAGGTTATTTTTATCTTGTAAAGATGGGTTGCCTATAAATAGCCCCCATCTCCCTCCATGTACTCACTTTTGATGAAAATATTGAGAATCACTTCATTCCACCTCTCAAGATCTCTCTCTTTTACTCTCTCTCTCACTCACTCTCTCCCCAAGGGGAGTTCGACCCCCTCTCTCTCTCCTCCTTCCCCCTCACTTATCCCAACCCCCAACCACCTCCACTACCTCACCCACCTCCATTAAGGCCCTCCACTTCCCCATAGCCCCTCATTTACTCCCCTCTCCTTGTCCCAAAGTAACTCTACCACCTCCCAACACAATCCCCCACTTCCCCACACAAATCCCACCCCTTCCAAGACCAATTTCGAATTTGAACCCTTCCCTCCATTGCCTTGACCGCCCCATACCCCTCCCCTTGGGCCAAGTTCGCCCCCACCCTCCCTCTCACTCACCCTTCCCCTTGTGCACACTCACCTTCCCACCACCATCACTAGCAGACCAGCCCCCTCTCCAGCCCCACTTCGCCCTCCCCACCTCCATCTCCCTAGCCTCCACAACCCCTAAAACACCTCTCATCTCCCTCCCATAGCCATTAGAACCGCCTTACACCTCTTTCTCTCTTGGCCATTCCCTTCCCCACCCCTTCTTCTTCTCCTCATTCTAACCCTGTTTCAGGAAGCAGAGTTACATCAACTTGCAGAGGAGGCCACGACCATCCCTCAATGACGCAGAAGGCGAGGCCTACATTGCTGGATTCATCTTCGAGTTAGCTTTCAAGGAGAGGCGGTTTTGTCGGCATCCGAGCTCCGAGCTGTCCGCAGCAACCATTCTCCCTCGACTGTGCAGGACCTCTCAGGCCAGGAGCCAGAACGACAGGGCAGGATCTTCCACAACGAACCTTGAAGGAACCAGCCTTCGAGGCCTTCTACAAAGATCTTCCTCCTCCTGTCAGCGTCCAGTAACAGAAGGCAGAACACCGTTTGGCATCCGAAAACCAGAGATATCAATTTTCTACCACAACCACGGCGATCTACCTCCTCACAGTCTGCACCGACCACCTTCCACTCCTATGGACACCCAGTTCATCTCCGACATCAGAAGACTTCCCTGTTTGTTTTTATACAAAGTAGACTCGTCCACGGTTCCAACGAGTCTAGCGGTGCCAGATTTGGAGCTCAGGAGCGGTCGTGGCAGCTTCTGCAACCTTCTGTTTCAGATCATGTTCGGCCAGAGACCAGAACTGCAGCCACCTTCCAGCAGCCGGAGCAGTCAGCCCCCAGGTCTGGAGGTCGCCCAAAAATTCAAGCCTTACCCATCTCCAGTTAGGAAACTTTTGGTGCAGGTCTCGTCGAGATCCGAGCTTCGTGGACCCCGTGACAGCATCGTCTCCGGTCACCTGTCCAGCAGCTCTGCAGCAAGGCTGAACCGAGGAAGCTCGGAAAGTCGATTCTATCTCGTTCATTCCCCTCCCCGCTTGGCCGGCTGAAGGCCCCTCCCTGCGTGGAGGTAGTTTTGGGTGTATTAAGATCAATCCCCACCCCAAGATCACCCCTCCTGTGTGAGGTGTAGTGCTGTAAACTCTTTAAATTTTCAGGTCAAGCACCATCGCCGCGGCGTCGGGTCTTTACCCACGCTTCCCGGCGCGCCCTCGTCTCCGAACGGGATCGGTGTCTTCACACCGATCAGGTGAGCTTCTGATCACACCCTTGTAGCTTCATTTCTGTAAATGTAGTATTTCCTTGAATGCCCGTCGGACGGTAAGAGAGCGCTCGGACTTAATTTTAAGCGATATCGTGCCCACCGCGGCCCGTGAGTGAGTGCCACCCAACACCCCGCCTTGCGGGCCAGCCACCCACAAAGCTGGGTCTCCCAGGCCCATTGGGGGTCAGCCTTAGCATTGTAAGTCCATTAGGACAATTGGGTCCCGCCTCGGACCCTCACCATCATCTCCCGGACCCATCGGGTGAACGTGTGAGCCGAGTGAGCAAAAATCATCATTGTGAGAATCATTGAGCGCTTGTATGCTTGCGGGTCTAAGTCCTAGGGTCATCTCATCATATTTAGTGGTCTTTGGGCTGTGCCACATCAACTATCTTAAAAGGTATCAAAACCAGGCTCGGCAAGGCCAAGGGTAGCTGGCTCGAGGAATTACCGAGTGTACTATGATCGCACCGAACTACTCCAAGGACGGCCACCGGTGAAATGCATTTTCAGCTGGTGTAAGGCACGGAAATCGTAATTCCGTTGGAGGTCGGCAACCCCTCTCTCTTAGTCATCCACTTCGAGCCCGAGGTAAACGAGCAGAAACTGCGAGAGAACCTTGACCTAGCGGATGAAATCCGAGAGATTACAAAGATCCGAGCAATGGAATACCAACGGCGCATCACTCGGTACTACAACTCCAGAGTCTAAGACAGACACTTCTAGCCAGGAGACTTCGTCCTGAGAAAGGCCGAAGCATCTCGACCACTAGAGGGGGCGGGGAAGCTGGCCCCTACATGGGAAGGCACCTACCGAGTGGTCGAGATGCTCAGGAAAGGAGCATACCGACTGTCCTTTATGGAAGGAACACTCGTCCCTCGGACGTGGAACGCGACAAATCTTATCAAGTTCAACTTTTGATCATTTGGCAAGCATGCACATGTAAGCAAAGTAGAATAAACGCCATTCTTCTCTTCTTATTAAAATTTGATGTACATCAAGTAGGCCATAGCCAATATAGTATACATGTATTAAAATTACACCCTCCGGTACTATTATGCGAGCAGAACGCTCGGCCATTCCAATAAGCACTCCTACGTCCAGCCACTGACTCTGCCTCGTGTAGAAACTGGCTTGGACAAAAGATTGCCGACCTCGTTGGTTTGAGAAAAGCTCGGAGAAGAGGGTGAAGAAGAGGAATGATTACAAGTGAAGGCCTCCTCTTTGCCAACTCTTTGGAAGGCAGAGAGAGCAAGCACCCTCCGAAGAGTGAAAGAGTGTAGACACGCCAAAATCGATGCTATGTTGAGTAAATCTCATGTCACCATGTGACGCCCCAAAGTGGACTTCAATATTGGCTTAATATGAAGTTTTTCTATTTTTCATGTTTTAATTGTGATTTCTTAGCATTTTTCTATGTTGAATGGAATTGACGCCTTAAGTAGGGGCATCTTTTAATTGACGCAGGGTCAGGGGCACCTCTTAACAAACAGATGGATATGTATAGTGGCGTCATTTCCTAGAATTTTACGAATCCTATACAAATTGAAGAATCAAGAATTGACGTCCCCCTTAAGGGTGTCTCTTGTTTAAGCCTTTTAAACAGGCGTCATTTCAAAAATTTTAATAAGGAAAGTGTTTTGTTGCCATAATTAAATCCAGGAATTGACGCCCCAGTGCATGTCGTCATTTTAATTAACGCCCTTTGTGCAGTCGTCATTTTTAATTGACGCCCATCGGTAGGTCATCATTTTCACTTCCAACTCCGTTTCGCCTGCTTCTTTCCAGTAATGATCCTTACCCCATTTTGCACCTTGTGTTCGATTGGGAAGAAGGTTTCTTATTGGAGGGTCATTACCGAATTTTAAATCCTTGTTTTGCAAGGATCTTTGGCCCTATAAATACCCCCCTTAATCTCCCTCGCGCGGGCAATGAAAAAAGAGAGAATTGGGGGTACTGCTAGAGCTTACAGAGATAAGAGAGTTTTCTCTTTTGCAGGTATTTCTTCCAAGGGCATTCTTCCTTCAGGCTTCCTCCTTGGGAATTTTCCTCCTTCCACGGGCGATCTTCATCCACCTGCTGCAACTATTGCATTGAAGCCCTCTCCATACCCATTAATACTCCTCTTAAGGGGTTTAAAAATCAAAACACACAAGGTGTGTTCATGTCCAATTTTATTGATTTCATATTTCTAGAACATTGATATTACACACTTGGCTAATTCATTCTTTCACTTGTTTTGCGCGTTTCCTTGCAAGGGTAATCAAGCTACAAACCCCCTTCATCGGCCGGCCAATCGGAGGAGGAAGGAAAAGCTCACAATCTCCCACGCTCAACATAAGGTACATTCGATCACTTCTATTCTTCTTGAGGTAACCCCTCTGGCGATCACACTTCTCTTTTTAGCACCACGTGCTTCTTATATTTATCCTTCTTTTCTTAGGTGGATTTTTTCATAATCTACAAATTGGCGATCACGGTGGGACTCCTTTTGTTTTTAGTTTGATTACACCTCCATTGTGCTCCACGTAGCACCCTCCTATTGACACCCTCGCGTGTCCCTCCTTTGGTACCCTCGTGTATCCCTCCATTGTGCTCCACGTAACACCCTCCCATTGACACCCTCGCGTGTCCCTCCTTTGGTACCCTCGCATACCCTTCCATTGTGCTCCACGTAGCACCCTCCCATCGACACCCTGGTGTGTCCCTCCTTTGGTACCCTCGCGTGCCCCTCCTTTGGTACCCTCGCGTACCCCTCCTTTGTGCTCCACGTAGCACCCTTCACCATGTGCACCACGTGCACACCTCCCACTGATTAGCCTTTTTATTTCTGTCTGATTTTTGTCTGATTGCCAGGGCTGTCGGTTCTTTGAACTGAGTAGCACCTTTCACACTGCCGTCATTTTTATAATTCGCGCCCCTCACAGAGGCGTCATTTCATAATTCGACGCCTTCCAGCAAGGCGTCATTTTGTTGATTACTGTCATTTTGCCTTTATCTCATTACTGTTTAGAGTGTTTTGACGCCCCTATTCAGAGGCGTCCGTTCATCATTTGATGCCTCATTCCAAGGCATATTTTTACCTGCTGATGCTTACTGCACGATTTGACGCCCCCCACGGGAGCGTCTTTTACTGATTCAGCGCCTTATTGCAAGGCGTCATTTTACTGTCATTCTTATATTGCGAGTACTGTTCATTGCCATTTGACGCCCCTGCCCAGAGGCATTTTTCATAGAAATAGCGCCTTGCATCAAGGTGTTATTTACTTCTGTGCCCATAGAAGCACTGATTATTGGTGTTCATTTGCTTGAGCTATTTTGATATCACCTGCTTCATATTGCTTGCATTAAATTGCATTCAGGGCATACGGTTTGAGAGACCTCCTCTCCCCACACTTTTAGGAGCTACACCCCTCTTGGTGAAGGAAGGACCCTCCATTGAGCACTCCGTCTCATTGGACCAGAAATTCCTAAGCCAAGCCTCCGTAAGTCGTCGCACCCGTGGATTCCCTCACGGACGCCAGGCAGGTTGTACCTTTGAAGTACCCGGAGTATAGTTGACCCATACGTTGGAAAGGAGAGAGAAAAACCTAGATACCCGGAGGTTAGACCCAAATTTTCAACTAGGATCCACCTTCACAAGAGAGAACCTAATATTAAACTCATCTTAATCTTCAAGGAAAACCTTAAAATTTTGGGCTCATCACAACTTGTGTGCTTCTCTTGCTTGAAAAGGTGATATTCATTGATTATATGTCATTGATTGAAATTTATTTCTCTCTCCTTAAGCATGAAATTGCGTTCAGGTAAAATCATCAATATGGCCAACTACGGGTACACTTATGATGGTTATGAGGAGGGTCACTCTGACCCGTTCTATGTGATTCCCTCTCAGGATTCTGTTTATTACGAGGGAAACTACAATTCTTCTTCTACTCAGGGCCACATGGTGGATGCCACCACTACTGCCTTGGAGGTTGAGCCTTCTTCCCAAGCCCAACCTACTACTCAAAATACTCCAGGGGACACTTCCCCTTCTCTCAATTTCAATGAATTCCTCAAGGTTCTTGCTCAGCTGGATGACTCCCAGCGCCAGGCAGCTCAAGCCACCCTCCTAAAGGGAAAGTCTATCCCGTCATCTTCTAATCCTCCCCAGGCCATGGGTGGCCACTATGTTAATTCCCCCAACGACCCGGCGGTCGTCCCTAGGGTGCTCTCGCGCCCATCAACTCCTGTTATGACTATGCCGGCCCAACCGGCAAGTCACTCCGTTGCTAGGCCTCAACAACCTCCTGTTTCTCAAATTTTGAGAAGGCCTATGACAAACCAACACTCTTTTCGTCCAGCCCCAGCCGAGTCTGATAGCCATGCTCTGCTCCTCCAAAAGATGGCTAGTATGGAGGAACAGCTTAAGAGGGTCACTGCATCCAAGATCGCTCCCGAAATCTTGCTTCCCCCTATGCCGTTTTTCATCTACCACCATCTGAAATGCCGAATTTCCGGCGATATAATGGCACGGGCAACCCGAACATTCATTTGAAGGATTTTATGTATGAAGCATCGTTCTGGCAGGATAATAAGAACTCGTTGGCTTATCTCTTTATGCGGTCTTTGGATGGCCCAGCACTAGAATGGTTTTATTCTCTGGAGCCGGCCGATGTCGGCGACTTTCATATAGTTCAACGGAAGTTCGTGCAGAAATATAAGGATCGTGTAGGTCTCTCCTTGTCTGTTACTGATTTGGTTGCTGAGAAGATGAAGCCGGAGGAGGACTTCGTTTTATTTGCTGATAGGTGGAGGGCTATGACCGAGAAGTTAAAGGACACATTGTCGGAAACAGAACAAGTAAAAATGATAATATCAAATTCCACTCCGCAATTCGCCATATTTTGGCCATGAACAAATTAAGCACTATGGAGGAGCTCTATGAAAGAGCAAGATATATACAGACCCAGATGAAAGATTCGCCCATTATGGGCATGTTTGAGCCAAGGCCAAAGGTGATAAGGAAGAATGTTAATACTGGTAATACTGGCCCAACTACTGAACGCACTGTCATCAATGAGCAGGTGAGCGCATTCGGCAACTCCACTCCTTTCCGCCACCCTCAAAATCCAAGGCCACCATAACAGCCCGCCTTCCAGAATCAAGTCCACCAGCCAAATGATAACCCTCCTTAGACCCTAAGGCCTCCTCCACCTCCACAACAACAACAACTCCCCTTTGCTCCACAAAACCAATATCACCAAGTGCCCCCCGGCTAATTATCAATCGCAACAGCCACAACAACCAAGAAGGCCAATGGGCCCACAAAGAGCCCAATACCCTCCCCTACCTGAAAGTTTGTCGGACATTTTTAACGCCCTCATGGCCGCTAACCTGCTCACATTGCCTAAAGAAAGGGCAGTATGGCCGCAACACGTGGACACCTCCCGGTATTGCGTCTTCCATCGGCAGCCGGGGCACAACATTGATTAATGCTTTCACTTCAAGGATTACATACATGACATGAACGATCAAGGGGATATTAATTGGGATGAGATGAGGAGGGTCATCGCTACTTTGAAGGCTCGAAGGCCTCCTCGGCAACCACCAGTTCAGTGACCACAACAAGGTCAGCAACATGTTCCACAGCAACAGCAGGCTCCTGCACCCCAGCCAAATATGGGGATTGTTAATAACCCGCTACCAGAGCACTCGGCTCAGAATCAACAAGTAAACCTTGTCACCTCGATCCATGAAGTGGAGAGAGGGCAGGACTGGCATAATGAAAGCGCCTCTGTCGGGGCCATTAGTCAAAATTCCAATCAACCACAACCACCACAACTGATAAGAAGGCCTCAGCTTGTATCTCCTTCCCCAGCCACAACGTACCCTTATACGCTCCACCGCTCCTTCACAGCCTCTTCTCTTACGCCAAACCCCGAACTCCCCTCCACACCAAAACCCTCCACCAAATAGACCTCTTCTTATCCGCCACACGCCGGTAGCCATCACTCCTCCTGTTCCACCTCCACCTACCACTACCGTGATTCCAAGGCTCTTCCTTGTCACTCGGCCTCTGCTTACGCCTTCCGATAATCCCCAGCCAGCGAGGCCCCTTGCAAGAACCTCTCCCCCTGCCATTCTAGCACCCAATACCACTATTCCCTCTACCTCCTCTACCCCTTTACCCACTCCAGGCCCGACAGAGGCGCCCCGAACCATGGTGCTCCGTAGTGGACGGATGTTCCACCGAGTGTTTCCCCGACGGGAGCAGGAGCCGATACAAGAACAAGAGTAAGAGTCTACACCGGGCACGTAGTATAATTTGTTGAAGCATTTGGACAGAACGCCGGCCCGAATTTGTATTCTAGAATTGATTAAAAGATCAACCACACATCAGCTAACCTTGAAACAGTATTTGCAAAAAGTGATGGTCAATGAAGACATTCCTGCTGAACAAGTCACCACAGTTCTGAATCCGGCCAGCAATCAACCGGCTATCACTTTTTATGAACACGAATTGGCTCCACAGCCGGCTAGAAAATATGCATTGTGTATCACTATCGACATCAATAAGATAGCTGTAAAGCAATGCTTGGTTGACACCGGGGCATCCATTAATGTTTTGCCACCAAGCACCTTGAAGATGTGCGACATTCCAGAAAATCAAATTCGGTCATCTAAAATGACCGTCACAGCTTATGATAATACTAAGAAGCCACCATTGGGAATGATCACTCTGAGAGTTGGTTTGGGTCCAGTGACAGTCACAGCGATTTCCACATTTTAGACATGGATCTGACATTCAACGGCATCTTGGGCCGCCCCTATATTCAAGAACTTGATGTTGTTCCCTCTACAAACCACCAATGCATAAAATTTCCACACAAAAGGCATATTATCAAGGTTACTAGAATGCCCATCTTGCCGACAGAAGATATACATTTAGCAACTTCAGTGCCTTCCATGTGGCCTTCCAATAGGCCTTTACTTTCAGTCTTGGATGTTGCCGACCCACGGCGAGATTTGCTAAGGCCCCCGGTCACTAAACCAGCTTCACCCCTAATGACACCCCTGCCTCCCCAAGGAAAGAAAAAGAAGAATATGATGAACACGCTTGGATGGAATATCTTGTTAAAAATGGGATATAAGACTGGTAAAGGCTTGGGGGTCAATCTCCAAGACTGTGTTAAACCAATCAGGCACCAAAAGATGATTCCCCGGGGTGGCCTAGGGTATAAAGTGCCGAACAAAAGCAAAGATGAAGATGGGCCATGGACCGTCATGACCTCCACTCTTAAGACAGACCGGCAGCCTCTTACATGGGCACTCCAAACACATTTTATAAAAGGGGGAATTCAGAATGATGAGCAAACTACACTTGTTACTTCCATGCTGGACTGTCAAGATGTACATGCACGACATTTTGCTCGCCACATAGCCCCACTAGCTACTTACAAAGCCTTGGAATCCTTGCGACCAGATAAGAGAAGAAAAATGGATGACCCTGAATGTGACTGGTATAGATGGTTTGATATGAATGACATTGCTATTGCTCTAAGGCGACTGTTTATGCCAACTGATCCGGAATGGCCGCCGTTGATTCATGAGTTGATTGAGAAGCCAGCAGTGATCACAAACAAGAGGCAGTTGTTAAGTGATTATACAGATACCAGAGAGCCTGATGTCCAGTTCGAGGAGGGCTACAATATAGATAGGCTGTGGGCCGGCCTCTTCCTTACCAAGTCCGTTCACCCAACGGCTGTTGTCCGTTTGATCAATCAACTATTTTTTTCAGATATCCCTAGACCGCCCACCGTCTTAATAAATGTTTCTCTAAATTCATCTCCAATAATTCCTCCCTTGCTCCTCGAGCAATTTTCCAAACTCTTCATCACGCCCCCGTACGGGCCATCATTGATCCAATCTTTTGTCAATCTTTCAATTTCAACTCCACCTCCTGTTCCCTCCTCGCATTGCCTCCTCTTGGAAAATGAAAATGAAAATAAAAACGAAAACGAAAAAAATGTCAAAATTCTAATTTTTCAATCCCCCATCTCCTTTGAGGAGACCTCCTATCTCCTTTCTTAGTGTGTCCCAACCCAGGGGCCGCTCTTTCAGAATTCATTGATAGATCTTTTCTACCCCTCTGGTGAGGGGTCTTCATCTGTATCACCTTCTGTACCCGCTTTTTCCCCTCCTTTCTCTTCTTCGTCAAGTTTTAGTGATCAAGCTAGTTGTTCTTACTCTTCTGATATTAAGACTCATGGGGTAGCTTCACATAAGAAATCCACGGGCAAGCAAATTCCCCGTAGGTTTCTCCAAGAATTAGCTGTCAAATGTCAGGCTTGTTTAGCCATCCCCGAATTTGTAGAGAATCCGATTATCCTGCCGGAAATAGAATATGAGGATACTTGTGCTTTTAATGAGGGTTTTGGTGTTTATGAGATAATGAACGATGAAGACCCTATTGAAGAGGGGGATGGAAGTTACGAAGAACATGAGGATGAGGCTGATGCTTTTGCTAGCGGCATGAGGAGATTTGATGAACCATCAGCCTCAGTAGAAGAGCCTACCAAAGAAATAAATCTGGGTACGGAAGAAGACCCTAGGTTTGTCCTCATTTCAAAGAACTTGTCGCCCGATGAAGAAGAGGCGCTTATTTTGGTTCTTCAAGAATACAAGGACACGTTCGTATGGAGTTATGAAGATATGCCTAGACTAGACCCTGCGCTTGTTGAACATCGACTTACACTTAAGCCAGGGTCTGTCGCGGTTAAACAGCGGTTGAGATGTTTCCACCCTAATATGGCATTAAAGATGAAAGAAGAGGTCGATAAGCTTCATAAGGCTAGATTTGTTAGAGTTGTCCGCTATCCTAATTGGGTGGCTAACATCGTCCCGGTCATGAAGAAGGACGGAAAGGTTCGAATTTGTATAGACTTTCGGGACCTCAACCACGCGTGTCCTAAAGATGACTTCCCCCTCCCTCAGATTGATGTTCTAATTGACAACATGGCGGGTTATGAGACTCTCTCATTTATGGATGGTTTTTCAGGTTATAATCAGATTCGCCTGGCCGAGGAAGATCAAGAGAAAACATCGTTCACTACACCATGGGGGACCTATTGCTACGTGATCATGCCTTTTGGACTTAAGAATGCTGGAGCCACCTATCAAAGGGCTATGATGGCAATTTTTCATGATATGATCCACATTTACATTGAGGTGTATGTTGACGATTTGGTAGTGGAAATCAAGGATAAGGATTGAGCATCCCAGGGTTCTAACCAAAGTCTTGCAAAGGGCACGGGAATATCAATTGAAGATGAACCCTAAGAAGTGCGTGTTTGGTGTTTCATCAGGGAAGTTGCTTGGATTCATCGTGAGTAAGAGGGGTATTGAGATTGATCCCAATAAGGCAAAGGCCATAAGAGAAATACCTCCTCCTAGGAATTTGAAAGAAGTTCGAGGCTTGACCGGGAGGTTGTAGTTTATTCGCCGCTTTGTCTCCCAACATTCACAAAGATGTAGGCCGTTCTACGAGCTTACCAAGCCAGGAGTCAAGTTTATTTGGGATGACAAGTGTCAGGCAATTTTTGATGGATTGAAGGATTATCTCTCAAATCCTCCTGTCCTGAGGCCGCCAGTTCCAGGCAAATCGCTTGTTCTTTATATTTCCATCTTGGATGACTCTGTAGGCGCTATCCTAGCCCAAGTTGATGAAGAGGGGAAAAGAAAGGGCAGCCTACTACTTGTCAAAGCTTCTCAACCCATGTGAGCAAAGGTACTCAGCTATAGAAAAGACTTGTGCTGCTTTAGTCTGGGTAGTTCAGAAACTTAAGCATTATTTCTTAGCTCACAAGATTCACCTCATCGCTCGTATGAATCCAAATAAGTTCCTTCTTGAAAAATCTGTTCTCACCGACCGATTGGCGCGATGGCAAAGCTTCCTTTCTCAATTCGACATCATTTACATTCAGCAAAAAGCAATTAAAGGCTATGCCATAGCAGAACATCTTGCTCATCATCCTCTTCCTAGATTTGACCCCGTTTGGTCAGAGTTTCCAGATGAGGAACTAATGTCCGTCAATCAGACCGATTCAATGTGGACGTTGCATTTTGATGGAGCTTTGAATTCAAAAGGGAAAGGGATTGGTGTTGTTCTATCACCAGAGGGTATCACTATTCCACTCGCCTCTCAGCTCACATTTCCAGTCACAAACAATATAGCTGAGTACGAGGCTCTCCTAGCCGGGCTGGAGGCCGCTCATCAATTCAGTGTTACCCATTTGCGGATTGTAGGTGATAGTCAGCTTATTCTTCGCCAAGTGCTCACCAAGTGCCGCACGCTTAATCCTAAGCTCAAACCCTACCAGGAATTGACTTCCGCTTATACCAAGCTTTTCACCAAATTAATCTTCGTCCATGTTCCTCGTGATCATAATATCTTAGCTGATGCTCTCGCTTCTCTTGCTTCTTCCTTGGCTTTCCCTCCCGAAAGGGATTCCCATTCTATCATTATTCACAAGCGGCTCACTCCAGCTATTAAGGATCCAGCTTTCCTTAGAGTTAAGGAGGAGGTGCTTAGGAAGGTGAAGCAAGAAGGAATCATTGAGAATAAGGAAGTCATGCTATTGGACTTAGAGGAAGAATTGGACGATGAAGAAAAGCCATGGTATTACGAGATTGCTAAGTATTGCCAAGATCAATCATATCCTGGAGAAGCCACGGCTGAAGAAAAGAAAGCCATTCGAAGAGTTGCTCATCGATACACTTTGGTTGGAGGTGTGCTTTATAGAAGAAGTCTTACCGGTGTCTTGCTACGATGCCTTGATGATAAGAATCTTGGAAAGTCGTGGCAGAGGCGCATTCAGGAGTGTGTGGCGGTCATGTCAATAGCCAGATGCTAGCTAAGAAGATCCTTAGGCTAGGTTTCTATTGGCCCACTCTAAAAGAGGATTGTTCTATCTATGTTCGAAGGTGTGTTAAGTGCCAACTACACGCTGACAAAATTCATTCTCCTGCTTCTTCCCTCCATCCTATATCTTCCCCCTGGCCCTTCTCCATGTGGGCTTTCGATATCATTGGACCTCTTGGTGATCTGACCCTCCTCACAAAACCAAAGTCATTCATACTCACGGCGACGCAGTACTTCACCAAGTGGGCGGAAGCGGAAGCTAATGCGGAGATAAAAGTGTCAACCATTTGCAAATTCATAATGAAGAACATCATCGCAAGGTTCGGCATCCCGAGTACCATCGTCACCGATAATGGACCGCAATTCATCTCTCAGGAGCTTCAGGACCTCTGCAACAGGTATAACATTGCATTGCACCATTCACCTCCTTATTATCCGCAGGGCAATGGTCAAGCAGAGGCAACTAATAAAACTTTGATTAAAATTATCAAGAAAACGTGTGAGGCTACTAAAATTTCAGATTGGCCAGAAAAATTGGTTGAAGCTCTTTGGGCCTATCGCACTTCCATTCGTACACCTACTGGGCAGACCCCTTTCGCCCTCACTTATGGAATGGAGGCGGTAGTTCCTTACGAGATTCTTATCCCTTCTTTACGAGTACAATTGGACGAGGAGCTCCCCATTGATGAGCGTCGCGAATCTCTCCTTGCTCAGTTGGAACTCCTAGACGAGAAGCGTTTAGCCGCCGCCGAGCATGCACGCATTTATCAAAGCAGGCTTTCACGTTTTTACCAAAAGAAAGTGATTGAGAGAAAATTCAAAATCGGTGAGATGGTAATTAAAAGAATTTTTGTAAAACCTGGTGGACCGCGCTCAAAACTCCAACCTAATTGGGAAGGTCCTTTTGTTATAAAAGATGTTTATCCTGGCAACGCTTACAAATTGATTAATGCTGAAGGTGAAGAGTTAACTCATCCTTGGAATGGTCTCTATTTGAAGAAATACTACCCCTAAACCATCACAAATAAAAATAAGAAAAGCAAAAAACAAAACAAAAGCAAAAAAAATTTGATTGACAATCGTAGGCATGGTACATGGGCTACAAGCCTGAGTAATCATCCTTAATTCATTCTTCAGTCTCGATGGTTTAACTTTGGGGTCAACTCCTGCACACACTACACGCTCTACTTTTAAACTCAATCAGCCCGTAATTCAAGGAAAGTATGTCTCAAACTAAAAGCATAAAAACCTTACCTATTCTCTTCTCTTCGGCTCACGAGAGGGAGTACGAGTAAAGGGTTACTAACCAAGCCTGCCCGCCGCCCTAGTAGGTGGAAGTTAGGGCCCAAAAGGGAACAAAATGCTTAAAGCCCAAGTATAATTAGGTCTCTATTTTTGAAAGAAAAAGAAGAAAAAGAAAAGAAAGTTATGAAAGAAAGCATGTCAAGAGGGCAAAGTCCCCGCAGGGAAAACCCTGGTCGTAAGCGTGCATGAATAAGGGCGAAAAGAGCAACACAATTTCCCTAAGCCAAAGACTGAATCCCAACAGGCATTAGGGCAAGGGAGGAATGTGCCCCACCCTTGAAAACCTCTCGTGAGCTTCCCCAAATTATTCTTCTTTTCCCTCTCCGGGGCAGGTTCTAAACTCGAAGAATGGTGAAGACTCACTAAGAAGGATGGGCTGTAAGAGAATATGAGTAGAAGCATAAGTCATTGAGCACGTTCATCCCTTTGTTAAGTTTTTTAAGAAAGATTAATGAATTTAAGATCATGGTGATAAAAGGTTTAAAGCCCTGTACTATGCTTGCTTTCAAACAAAAAAGAAAAAATTTTCAAAAGTAACGTCCTTAGTCAAGCCGTCATTTTCAAAAATCAAAAAAAGAGAGAAAATGAAAATTAACGCCTCTGGTGACGGGCGTCTTTTTCAAAATTAACGACTTACGCTAAGTCGTCATTTTTAATTTAAAACATTAAAAAAATGTTGTTTTTGCAATAAACGCCTACCATAAAGGCGTCAATTTCACAATGGGCGCCCATTGGCGAGGGCGTCATTTTTAAAATTGAAAATAAAAAAAATAAAAAGAGAGAAAATGGAAAAGAAAAATTGAAAATTTGAAGTCGTTGTTGTGCATGTGCCTGGTTGCATTCGTGTGTGGGCATCTTGTATTTTGAGTTAGCATTTGCTTGCTTGCATGTCGCATTTTCCTTATGTTTGATTATCATTTTGCCTTCATTGATTAAAGGCTTGGCCCCTTGACCCGTTATCAAAGTCAAAGTAAAGACATCCCCTTGCTTATTGAGCAAGGGGCCAAGCCGAACAGATGGATTAATCTGTTTGTTTAAGTGTGAACTACAGCTACAGGGGTAGGGCAAAAGTAAAAGGCAGAAAGTGGAAGAAAAACACAAGTACACAACTACACAAGTGCTCAGGTAACAAAAATTTCAATCTCATATATATATATATCATGAATATCTGAGTACAGGTGTGAGGGTGGAGGAGTACAAGTAAGTCTCTCAGCTCTCGCCTCCACCCTCCTCTCTCCTACTCTCGGCCTCACTCTCGTCCCCATGATGAGGCGCTGGTGGAGGGGGCATGGACCCCCATGAAGTAGCTGGAGCTCGAGCCGGCCCCTCTGCCTCGCTCCTCTGCCGGAGAGAGGAACCTGCTACGAAGGTGGAGCTGGTGAAGCCGTACCCCGCAGCCCGTGCTCGCTCTCGGCCTCGCTGAAGGCGCTCCTCTAACGCTCGTAGCCGCTCCTGGGTAACGGCTAGCTGGGTCCTCAAGTCCGCAAGCTCCTACTCGCGTGCTACCTCCTGCTCACGATCCCGGGCACGGTCCGCCTGGTGCTGCTCACGGTCACGGGCACGGTCCGCCTGGTGCTCCTCGCGCTCCCGAGCACGCTCTCTCCGCTCCATCTCAAGGGTGACTCGCAGCTCCGCCATGTCCTGAGGTAGCTCCTCTCGCCGCCTCAAGGCCCTCTCGAGCACCACGATCTGCTGCTCGCGGATCGCCAACTCTGTACCGGCCAAGGCAGCCCGGGTAAGTGCCGCCTGTAACTCTGAAGACTGCAAATAGGTAAACAAATCATCAGTTCCATATATTTAATTCAATAATTCATGAAATAAGCAATTAATAACTGAAAATAAAACTCACCTGAGTGGGCATCGCCTGCTGACCCTCCTCAACGCAGGTAAGAGCGGCTCGGAGCTCCTCAGTTTGTAAACACAATTTTTCATGAGCATATCATACAAACAATTGAATGAATTATGAGTTTAAGGTTTAAAGCATACCCGTGTGACGAGGTCGCGCTCTGCCGCCTCGGCCCGTGCCACCGCTCTAGCTAACTGCTCCGCTAGTACAGTCGTCTCTGCACTAGGTCCTCTCGAGCTGGAGGCCTCTCCCGTCGATCTCACCGCTGCTCCCTGCTGGGCACGCTGCATTCATGGAGATTGTCAGTGGCTAATCATCAATAATTCAGTAATTCATATGCATATAGATAATTTAAACACTCACCAGGGTCTCTAGGTCTGCCCGTGTGGTGGCCAGCTAGGCCTCCAAACTATGGAGGTGGGTCTGCATGTCCATCGCCACTATGTCCCGCGCATCCTGCATTCATCACATATTAGTCGCATGATAGATATACAAAGCATTTGCATTTAATTAAAAAAAAAGAGAGTGCATGCATACATACCCCTAAGACCCTCATCTGGGGTCAGCCGGCATAAACCTCCCAATAGCGTCGGAGGTACTCGGAGCTGGCTGCTGCCTGGGAAGTGACTCGGGTCCCGCCACGCTACCAGTCGGCGTACTGGTCCGAGAATCGGACTCTCCAGTCGATCGCCTTCGTGCGACCGCGCGTCTTCTTGCCTATCCCCCACGGCTCTCCTACCTCGATCCACTCCTGGTGCAGGCCAAGGGTCCTCATCACCAGCCAAAGCCGTAGCGGCTCAATCTCGTTCAGGCAATGAACCCAAAGCTCATGCCCGAAGCGAGGTCGGCCCGCTACGACCCAGTGCTGGCCCTCATCAGTCATCCCCTCATAAGGTCTCCACCTCACCTGCATTCACAAGCACGCGTATCATCGTATCATCATCATATCAACATATTTCACATAAAAATAAATAAAAATTGCATACCAGTGAGGCATGGAAGTCGCGGAACTCCCGTCGTAACACTCGCAGCTCGTAGGCAAGTGGGGCTCCAGTCACCACTGGTAGCCAGCACCGCGCTAGAGGGAAGGATCCCTCATCTCCAGGCCGTGGGTCAGCATGCCCCATCGGCATGTATAGGTGGCTCCATAGCTGCATCCATGCATTGCATTAGTAACGCATTCACATGCACATAAAAAAAGAAAAGAATAAAAATGCATACCTGAAGAAAGGGTGAAAAGCCGCTGACGGTCGTTTCTCGACCTATCCCCGTGGACAAGTCAGCTATCAAGTGCGCCAGTAATGCCGCTCCCCAAGCATACTTGCCGACGCCCTCCAAGTCCTCGAGTATCCCTAGGAATCGACAGTTGATAACATCGCCCCTTTGTGCCGAGCAGCAACCTCCCGAGCATCAAGAATAGAAATCTCCTCAGATCTCGATCTGCTCTCTCCCTCTCAGTCGGGTCCTGGCAGTAGGCAGCCCTAGCCCCGTCTATCAGCCTCCATGAAAACTACTCCAAAGACTCCCTCGACCTCTGCCTAGAGTCACCTAAGCCCATAGCTATGGTAAGGTCAGTGCGGAAGATGGTCCTACACTCGCTAGGTGTCTCGTAGACTGTCTCTAGCCCTAGCAGCATCTGAGTAAGGTCACTATAATCGGGTAGGGTGATACCGCTCACCGCCTCTCCATCTACCCTCAACCCGGTGATCCTAGTGATGTTCTCTAGGGTAGGTATCATATGACCCCACGGCATAAGGAAGGCCCTGCTAGTCCTATCCCATCTCTCTCTGAGAACCTGGATCAAGGGTAGGTCTGGTCTCACTGGCTCTATACTCAGGAAGGGTCCGAACCCCATAGCATCTACCCTAGCCCTCTGGAACTAAGGAAGCCATAGTAAGCCGCTCGGACTTGGACCTAAGAGATCTGTGTCCTCATCAACCCCTACATGCAACAAAAATAAAAATTCTAGCTTAAGTTTTTATGTGGATATTGATTTGCTGTCACATTTGCTCTCTGTTTTAATTAAAGACCTACCCCGGGTCGTGGTTTAATCAATTGACGCCCCTAAGAGAGGCATAGTTTTAAGATATATGTCTGTGCAATTTGAATTGACGACCCACCCAGGGTCGTTGTTTTCTTAAATGACGCCCCTATGGGGAGCGCTGTTTTGAAATTAATTTCTTAATCTGAAGAAAATTCTGAATTGACGACCATCCCTGTGGCCGTTGATTAAAGAATTGATGCCCCGGTGGGGGGCGTTGTTTTCTGGGGTTTCAAAGTTAATTAAACATGCGAAATAAAAAATAAAGCAGAGACATATACATTTAAAATAATGAAATGGCATGAAGATTGATAACAAAATGAATAAACATGGTGAAATTTAAAATAACGACATGTTGCAGGGTGTGTTTTTCACATTAATCAGTTTTAGAAATTAAAATAATGGAATTGACGACCCAGGTCTGGGCGTCTTTTTAATTGACGGCACCCCTAGGGGCGTCATTTGTCTGGTTTTCCCTCAACCGAGACTGATAGCTATGGAAATTGATGGAAAATGAAAATAAAATGGAAAATAGAGGGTTGGGGGCCTACCTTGCGTCGCTTGGGCACGATCAATCCTCCACGGATTATTTGCCTTGGTTGCCGTGGTCGTTGGGGTTGGCCGGGGCGTGCAACGACCGCCGCCGCCACCGGCGGTTCCTCTCCTTCTCCTTCCTCTCCTCCTTGTTCTTCTTCTTCTTCTTCTTCTTCATCCCCTTCGCCTTCTTCATCGTCGTCTTTGTCGTCCTCGTCATCATCTTCTTCTTCTCCATCTTCCCTTTCTTCGTCTTCGTGCTCCACCGCCGGAGTGTCTTCGGCCGCCGCGGGAGGAACCTCCTCCACGGCTTGGTCTTCGTCGCCTAGGTCCACCACCAAGGGGGCACTCACCCGTTGGTGTTTCTATGCGCCGCCCGCCATGGGTTCATGAAGGGAGAGAGTGAGAATGAGAGAGATAGGATGGAGGAGAATGGGGGGGCTCAGTTAGGGTTTGTTAGGGTTTGCAGAAAAGAGGGAAAGAAATGAACGAAGGAAGGAGAAGAAGGAGGGAAAAAGGGCTTTAACGGTCAAAAAGAATTGACGCCGAAGGGAAGGCGTTATTTGATTAATTGATGGTCTGAGGAAGGGCGTGGTTTGTTGATTTAATGGCCTGAGGCTCGGCGTCATTTTTGTTTGCGTGGGAATTTGCAACTGTCGTCAGGTGTATTAATGGGAAAGTGATAGATTTGATTGATCATAATAATTACTATTTGAATTTGATGCCGATGAGGATGGGCGTCCGTTGAATAATACACGACGTATGTAAGGGCGTCTATTTTATGCAATTGAGGATTTATTTTGAAAACAATTTTAAGGAATTTAAAGCAATTAACGCCTTTCCTGGGGGCACGAATTAATAAACGCATGTCATTGAGGGCGTCATTTGTGGTTTTTGAAGTATTTTAAGGAATTGATTTAATGGAATTGATGACATTATCTCAGACGTTGTTTTCAATTGACACCATGCAAGAAGGCACTATTCATAACAGAGAACCCGAAGCCCTCTTTTCATCAGACAGAATTGCATGAATTGGGAGATATGATCATTAATTCATTGTTTTGGCTCAAGTAAAGGAAGAATCTTTATTTCATTGAAGAAAAATCATGATTGCATCTAATGAGCCATCATAGGCCTTATCTTCCTAAGAGCTAGTACATATGATTTGCATTTATCTTCTTCTTCTTCTACACGTGCCTTGGACTTTTGGAGCAGTCCAACCTTCCATTGAGCCATTATTGTTTTGATTTCTTCTTGGTCTCCACTTGAGCATAATTCCCTTCTTTTGAGTGGAGGTAGGTGAGAAGGTTCTTCAAAGAGGTGCTGAGGTAGCCCGAGCTGTGAGAGGCACCGGTGAGCGTTATAAAGGACGAAGTCGGTCCCGCCTAGCAACCGAAGCTCTATGCCGGAGGAGAGTCTTGAGCGAAGATCTTGGGTCTTGAGAAACCCCGGTGCGCAAGTGAAACCGCTCTTTGGCATTGTTTTGAAGTAGTCCCTCCATTCGCTTCTCTTCTTGAGCTTGGGTACTCGATTGGTCACTCTCTCACATAGGCCCAAAGAATTTGTCATATGTCGTAGTGGGCTCTTTGAGAATATCTTTGAGGCCGCTTGAGTCTCTTGGCATGGGTCAAACTTTAGGTGGACGTCCACCCAACAAAATAGAATGAGCATTGACCCATAGAGAGGCCGTCCTAAGGAAGCCGAGGTGAGCCCATTGTGTAGGTTGGCTAATACCGCCGGACCTATTCTTATTCCCTCCCATATGCTAGCTATGGCACTTAGGTGGTGCTCCTCTAGGTGGTCTTCCATTGAAGGGAATAAGAGAGCTCCCGCTATACATATCACAAATCCCTTCATCACTCTCTCCAACAAGTCTTCATCCTCTTGAGCCTTATCCATATTTTTGAACACCCATGAAGCTAACTTTAGAAGGTTGATCCCCTTATGAGCTTTAATTTGGTTCACTAGATTTGGGCTTTGAATGAGGCTAGTGAGTATGTCTTGGGCTAGTATTGGTCTAGCCATGTGAGCCATCCTAGATTCCTCTCCTTGTTTCATCTTCCTCAAGCTTAAGAGTGCCTCTACTTCTTCTAGGAGAATAGTAGCTTCAAAGGTTGGGAAGAGGAATGTGTGGGTGTGAGGGTGCCACAATTCTATAAGAGCTTCAATGGAGGCCCAATCTAAGTGAATGTCATTATAATGGGTAGCATGGGTTATGAGGCCAAGAAGGTGCCACCTTGAGAGGAAGGATTTCATGTCTAATGAGAGTTTGGAGAGTAATAAAGGAAGCCACTTAATTTTGAGAAATCTCCTTGGACCAGGAACAATTGGGTAATCCTGAAAACATAAAAAGAAAGAAACAAGAAGAAGAGGAAATGTAATCAGAAATTTTGAAAAGGAAGGAAGAAGAACAAAATAAAAGCTTTAACGTAAGAACACTTACTTGGTTGTTGGCAATTCTCCCACTAATATGGCCTAGAACTTCAGAAATCCGTGGAAAACTCATATTCGGCTTCTTGGAAGGCCTTTGTTTCTGCATCATCGTATTCATCTTCCTGGAAGTTGTTCTGCAATTGCTATGCTTCTGTTAAAGAGGGCTTCAATTCTTCTGGTAGATCCTCTGCAAGTTCTCCATCTGCTCAATTGGTTTGATATACTCATAAGACGAATGGTTATCTTTTATAATGATTTGAACACTAACGGGTATCACAGTTTGTGTCTGAATCGAATGAGTTGCTGGAAGTTTAATTCCGAGCAGGAAACGAAAACTGTTAATTGACGACGCGCCATTTGGCGTCATTTGTTTAATTAACGACACAGTCAAGGTCGTCATTTAATTAAACGCCTCCCTGGAAGGCGTCATTTGCGGTTCAATTCCAAATCAAACCTCGATTGCAATTAACGCCCTATTGACAGTCGTCATTTCTTGATTTGACGCCGCTGTAAAGGGGCGTCATTTTCTGAGCTTACGCTTTTAAATTGCTTTACAACATTTTGAACTTAAGTGCTATTATATCTTGATGGAATTAATTGTTTTATGCACTTATGATTATATTATGAAATGTCCTGAGCTGATAATTCTTCTGACAAACTAATAAGCTTTGAAGTGCAGAAGTGCTGGTTGTGCAAGCCTGGAAGTATTTGCATAAGTTTAAGCATCATGGGTGCAAAGTTCTGAAGTCCATACATTCATTCCTCCTGAGTCTGTACATTGTCAAAATCTTTGCACTGCTGAAGTCTATACATTCATAAGTTCTGAAGTCCATGCATACATTCCATCCATCTTAAGCATAAGTCTATACATCGCATAGAGTCTATACGTTGCATAGAGTCTATACATTACCAAAGTCTGTGCACTCCATCCATTCCCTCCGTCTTCCATTTCCTCTGTCTTCCATTTCCTCCGTCTAAGCATTCCCTTCACAAGTCTGCACATTGCATTGTCTAAGTCTATACATTCCCTTCATAAGTCTGCACATTGCATTGTCTAAGTCCATACGTTCCCCAAAGGCCAAGCATCCCAAGTCTATACATTCCCTTCATAAGTCTATACATTCCATTCTCAAAGTCTGCACGTTCCAAAGTCTATACATTCCATTCTGTCTATGCATTGCTAAGTCTGCACGTTCCAAAGTCTATACATTCCATTCTGTTTATGCATTGCTAAGTCTGCACGTTCCGAAGTCTATACATTCCATTCCATAGAGTCTATACATTGCTAAGTCTGTACGTTCCAAAGTCTATACGTTCCTTCAAGGCTATACATCATAAGTCTATCCATTCTCCAAGTCTATACACTCCAAGTCCACACATTTCACAAGTCTGTACACCCTAAGTCTACACATTGCCTTCCGAGTCCATACATTCCACCAATCTGCACATCCATAAGTCTCTACATTTATAAGTCTATACATTCCCCATGTCTATACATTTCCTCAAGTCCAAGCATTGTCAAAGTCTGTACATTCCATGTCTACACATCAAAATCTACCCATCCCACGGTTAAAATTCTCAAAATTCCAATAAAAATTCAAAAAATTCTCAAAATTCTAATAAAATTTCAAAAATTCTCAAATAAATCCATAAAAATTCAAAAACTCTCAAAATTCCAATAAAAATTCAAAAATTCTCATAAATTAATAAAAATTCTCATAAATCCATAAAAATTCAAAAATTCTCAAAATTCCAATAAAAATTCAAAAAAATCTCAAATGAATCCAATAAAAATTCAAAAATTCTCAAATAACTCAAAAAAAAAACAATATACATATATATATATATATATACTCCAAACAAAAAAATTTTCAAATGCAAACCAATGTTGTTGAGTATTTTGATTATGCTTTCATGCTTAAATTAATGCCTTATGCATCTTTATATCTTGGACTAACACAATTTTGAGCACATGATAAGAAGCTCTTAACCCCACCAACCCGGAAGTATCATCCAAGCCCCACGGTGTTTGCACATTATTCCATCTCAGTTCGCTCATGCTCATTGATATCACCATCTTCCTATATGCATTTCTTGTAAGCATTGTTACTATATGATATCCTACGCTACTATAGCATATCAAGGACCTTGTGGTTCTGATGAACCTGGAATTTGAGTTCCCCTTCATCAAAAATAGTGATAATTCCAGGGGAATCTTGATCACACGGATAGGCCGTTGAGTCATTTAATGTTTGGGACGATGGTTCCACTTTCTGAGTTGATGCGTGGACAAACGGGCTTCGGCTTAGTGTCAACTTAAAGATCTGGATTCTTGACCAAATCTAGATGGCTTAACAATATTATCCTTGATTGTTTTCTATTTCTTAGTTTGATTTAATTTTTCTTTTATCCCAGCATCCATCATGTAGGACTTTGAGCTTAATGATGAAAATCTTCATATTACGCCAATAATGAAGGTCACTCGCTCTTAATTGAGTTGGCATGAGATATTCCATTCTAAATCAAGTACTTTATTCTCCTTGAGGCCGTTCAGGCTGGTTCCTTGAAAAGGGTTCATTTGCTGGGTCTTCATCTCAATTCATTTTTATTTTCCTGCAAATCTACCTTGGTTGTATCACGTCCACATTGGCTGGTAACCGCTCGCCAATGGTGTCTCCCTTTCGTGCCCTCGTGCACATTTTTTTTCATTTAGTTTAATCCCTTCGGTCCAGCTCATCAATGCTTTCTTGTAATCATCCGGAGTTGTTTCATTCAGAATCTTGGAAAGATTTCTAACGTCTAGCGTCGAAGGCGTGTCACATCACACCTTGGCATCTACTTATCAGTTCGTTCCACTTCATTCCGCTTGTTTCATTTTCACTTCATTCCGTCTCACTCCCTTGCAAAGCAGACACCAAGGCGGGGCAGCTGTAGACACGCCAAAATCGATGCTATGTTGAGTAAATCTCATGTCACCATGTGACGCCCCAAAGTGGACTTCAATATTGGCTTAATATGAAGTTTTTCTATTTTTCGTGTTTTAATTGTGATTTCTTAGCATTTTTCTGTGTTGAATGGAATTGACGCCTTAAGTAGGGGCGTCTTTTAATTGACGGCGTAGTCAGGGGCGCCTCTTAACAAACGGACGGCTATGTATAGTGGCGTCATTTCCTGGAATTTTACGAATCATATACAAATTGAAGAATCAAGAATTGACGTCCCCCTTTGGGGCGTCTATTGTTTGACGCCCTTTGGACAGGCGTCATTTCAGAATTTTTAATAAGGAAAGTGTTTTGTTGCCATAATTAAATCCAGGAATTGACGCCCCTGTGCACGTCATCATTTTAATTAACGCCCTTTGTGCAGTCGTCATTTTTAATTGACGCCCTTTGGCAGGTCGTCATTTTCACTTCCAACTCTGTTTCGCCTGCTTCTTTCCAGTAATGATCCTTACCCCATTTTGCACCTTGTGTTCGATTGGGAAGAAGGTTTCTTGTTGGAGAGTCATTACCTTATTTTAATCCTTTTTTGCCAAGGATCTTTGGCCCTATAAATACCCCCCTTAATCTCCCTCGCGCGGGCAATGAAAAAAAGAGAAAATTGGGGGTATTGCTAGAGCTTACAGAGAGAAGAAAGTTTTCTCTTTTGCAGGTATTTCTTCCAAGGGCGTTCTTCCTCCAGGCTTCCTCCTTGGGAATTTTCCTCTTTTCACGGGCGATCTTCATCCACCTGCTGCAACTATTGCATTGAAGTCCTCTCTCCCTTTACTGTTGCGCACACAACAGAAAGGAGCCCCTCACCTTAGTGTTGTTTAGTTGTTTCATTACAAGTATATTATCACCATGCATTTCTTCTTCTAGCTCCTCTGCTAGAGATACCATATCACATATATTTTTCATATCATTACCTTCATATTCTCCATACCCATTGACACTCCTCTTAAGGGGTTTAAAAACCAAAACACACAAGGTGTGTTCATGCCCAATTTGATTGATTTCATATTTCTAGAACATTGATATTACACACTTGGCTAATTCATTCTTTCACTTGTTTTGCGTGTTTTCTTGCAAGGGTAATCAAGCTACAAACCCCCTTCATCGGCCGATCGATCGGAAAGGAAAAGCTCACAATCCCCCACGCTCAACACAAGGTACATGCGATCACTTCTATTCTTCTTGAGGTAACCCCTTTGGCGATCACACTTCCCTTTTTAGCACCACGTGCTTCTCTTATATTTATCCTTCTTCTCTTAAGTGGATTTTTCCATAATCTACAAAGAGGAGGGGGAAAAAGAAAATGGTAGAGATAGACGAGGAGGCAGGGGGAGGCAAAGAAAGGAGGGAGCTTAATTAGCTCCCCCCTCCCATAAGGATGGCGTCGGCGGGTCAGGGATAGGAGGGCGACATGCTCCGGCATGACGAACCCTCTCCCAGAGTGACCCTCGACTGACAAACCCTCTTCTAGACTGAAGTAGCAGGAGCTTCCTTCCTACCGTCATCTACATCATCATCTTCTGAAGTGCCTTCCATGCCCGCCTAGATCGACAGCACAACGCCTCAGAGAAGGGAGAGAAGGAGAAACTGCCAGGGATGGCCTTAAGCGATGAAGGGAAAAGGAGACACCCATTGGACCTTTTATAGGCTGAAGGGGGAGCTGATCGTCTTAAATGACTCTCCCCTTACAAAACACGCTAAAGGGACTTTCCCTGAGATGGTTACCTCATTTCCCAAAACATCCCTCCAGTGGGACACGCGAAGCAGCAAGTCATTAAGGGCGGTGTGGAAAAATAGAAAGGTGCCAACGCCATGTTAGTCATTTGACGGACCAGCACACGCGATATCTGCAGAGAAAATCGACGCCTTCTCCAACGACTACAAATCCGATAGTCAAATCACACCAAAAGCTGTAAGAAACAGTCAATTTAGCATTTAATACTATCGCTATAATATTTTCCAGAAAAAGCCTTACCAGGCTACATAAGGGAAAGAAAAAAAAAGAAAGAGCTATTACATCAGGCCTCAGGCCCATCTTCAGGCTTGGCAGGCGAGGCTTCCTCAGCACAAGACGATCTACCCCCAATATTCTCGGCAACGACCGACCCAGGCACTGACCCCACCTGTGTGGGAACTATCTCAGTCGTATGCTCTCCTGAAGATGCTTGAGTTGGCAATCGCTCGGACGAAGACTCCCAACCCACCTATTCGCTTGAAGTATAATGGGAAGAGTCGTTCGAACCCCAGTCCAAGTCATAGCGTTGCCCGGAAGGAAAAACGAGCTTAGATGCTTGGGGCTCTACCTCTATGACGGCCCGATGGTAGCCCTGGGAGAAGCCCTTCCGAAGGCCCTGGTGATAGCTCGACTCATAATAAGGGAAGGCAGCCTAGAGAAGAGCCGCGTGGTAGGCCTCCGAGCACTTATGTCACTCGAGTGCCTCCACCCCATCCGACTCTGCCTGCCCCTCGAGCTCGGCTATCCTCTGCTCTGACTCGAACTGCCTTCTCTCGACCTCAGTCAGTGCACCCTTAGCTCCCCGGACTCGGCCCTCTAGCGTCTCCCGCTCGGCCTTCCACTGCTCGCCGCGCTCGACCTGAATCATACGCTCCACCTCCAGGAGCTCATTCTTCCGGTCGACCATATGACAAGCCTGGGCCAGCTGCTTCGCCAACGACCGAGCCTCCGGTTGGCTCGACTACACCTGAGCCCGAAGCGGGGACACCTCCCGACGGAGGTCACCAAGATCAAGGGTCAGACGCTCGACCTTCCCATCGAGCGCACCACGCGCCCACGAGAGAGCCTCCCGCTCTGACTACACCCGAGCATACGCGCCCACTGCCTCAGCCCCAAGCTGGGCCAAGATTAGGCTGCCTTCGATGTGTTGCTCGAAAAGCGTGGACGGGGGACTCCTCTGAAGTTTCGCTCGTACAACCCCTGAAGCTACGGAGTGGCACCACTGGTACATGGAGGCCCAGATGCTGAAGGCGCTGGTCGAGGGAAAGGGAGCCCTCTCTTAAGCGGCCGGGATCGGGGCACCTCTCCCGAGCAACCTTGTCTCAGGGGCCCCACCGGTTGGCTCGGGATGAGTGGGCCAGTCACGAACCTCCCCGACCTCGGTTGCCTACGATTGAGTTGCTTCCCCCTACGACCCTCCAGCCTCGACCGGCTTGGGCCGGCTCCCTCATCCGGTGGCTCCTCAACTTCGCTCGGCGCCCTAGCATCAGCCGCGATCCCTTCGTCATTTGCCCCCTCTTGCACCGCAGAAGGAGGAGGCAACAGGGGAACCTCATCAACCGGGCGGATGGTGTCCGCCTTCCTCGCCTGTTTCTTCTCAACAGACTAAGCCTGCATCGAAGACCGCAACAACTTCACCACGAGATCCTTCCGCTTGACCCCCCGACGTTCAGAAGCATCGTCTCGGGTAACCCCCTTGCCCTTTTCTTGGGCGCGGGATGAGCCCTCCGAAGCTGGGAGATCGCTTGGAGCCGGCGTATCGTCCACATTGATGACCTCCAGCTCGACCAATGGTGCCTCCTCCTCCTCCTCCTCCTCAGCCGCTCGCCGTAGATCTGCGCGAAGAAGATCAAATTGAGAAGAGGATAACACTCGCTTGAAAGAGGACAAGTTCCTGAGAACCTTACCCGTCAGCAACAACAGTCAAGAAAGATACTCCTCGATGTTAGAAGGAGTCACCAACTCAGTAGTCCCCAGGCGGTCCCGCTGAAGGATAGCAGCATCCCACTCCACCTCGTGAGAGACCTCTGTTTGCTTCGGAGAGATGTTCAGGTGAAAGTTCGGCGCCGTCAGGAAATCTCAGACCACGCCGACCGCGGATGGACCCACCAAAAAATATTGGGTCTTCCACCCCTTGTGAGAGGAATCCTTCACAGAAAGGACACGCAACTCCTTCCCCACCTCGCCTGAATGAAGAAGAAGCCCTTCCTAGCAAAAGGATTATCCTTCAACTCAAAAAAATAGTGGAAGATATCCAGCGAGGTGCGCACCCCTCTCTTGCCACAGAGGAAGATGAAGGAGAAGATGAGGGTATAAGAGTCGGAGACCAACTGGACAGGAGCCAGCCGGTAGAACCAAAGCAACTCGACAACAAAGGGATGGAGGGGCAGCCGAAAGCCACACTTCCAGGCCAGGAGGAAAGAACAGAAGAGGCCAGAACGAGCGACCAGACTGGATTCATGAGATTTAGGTGTGAGGAACTTGAATCACCATGGCAGCCCATACCGATTCTCCAGCCGCTTCACGTCCGCCTCACCCAGCTCACTACGAAGAGGCTCTGATGGCACCAAAAAAGTTCTCGAGGCCCGTTCTCCCTGTCGGCTCTCGGCCCCTAGATTTTGGTCTGCCATGGAACAGACAGAAGAGCTGGGAGAAGAAGGGGAAAGCTCTGAATCAGAGGACTCCGGAGGAGAAGGAAGCTGACGAATCGCCGTCTCAGGAATGCTCTCCTAGCTCCGATGACCGCAACGATTATCCACTCTTCCGATCTGCTTTCAGCAATGCAGAAGCCCCCACAAATATAAAGAGAGGTAAAACCCTAAACGCCGGAGATAAAAGGACGCAAAACGCGCAATGCTTGAACCGGAGGCGGCGCGACTATCCAATCTGCCAGGGAGGGGTCATCTCTTATTCATCATAACGGTCATATTTTCAAGGTGAGCCACGTCATGTGGCCCTTATCAAAAAGGGAGATCTATACCCAACCAGTGTCACAAAAAGTCCAGCCCAAATGCTTCTCTTCCGAGCCTAATTTTGGCTCGAGAGTAGGAGGGGGACAAGTGGAGAGGGGAAATCTCGTCGCCTATACGGAGAGGCCAAAAGAGGTCCAACCAGACCGAACGAGGCCCAACTCCTCGAAGTGGTAGCCCCCGAGCCCACTTAATATAAAGCCCAAAAACTCACTTGGTACAAGCGCTTCCTAGGCGGCCTTCGGGTTGGGAAGTCCGAGCATCAGTTCGATCGGGAAAGCTCCCCCGGAGCCCCTTATTCCCTGTTCCGACCAAGCACTCATCGCTCAGGAGACCTCTCCTAGGCCAGTGCCTATCGCTCGGGCTCACTGATGGAAGCTTATTGATCACGGCCATTTCGGGTCCCTTAAGGATAGGAAGCTCAAGAGGACAGGGGAAACCAAGAGTCCGCATGCTATAAGGAGCCCGCATGAAGGACGTAACCCCCCCCTGACACTCCTCTGCTTACAGGGATCAGTCATACAAATAGGTCACTATTTAAACTAGAACAGCCCTACTACAGGAGGTAAGCAAGGCAAGAGCCAAGAACCCTGAGCATGAACCACTTCACCTTTCGGTGGAGAGGGATCTAGCACTCTCATCTTCCTCCTAGCTCTTCCCTTTGCATCCGAGCTCTACCATTTTGCTGACTTAGGCATCGGAGGGTCTTCCCCAGGGTTCTATCCCTAGACACCTCGGACTCGTTTCCCTTCTTACAGTTCACATTTCAAGTGTACGTGGACATCATCTTCCCCGCTCAGGAGCAGCGTGAGATAACCCCTCTTCATAGTGTATATGCATCCCATTTTCGGTACCCCATCTCTAAAGGCCAGTGCTGCGGCATGTTTGAAGTCTTATGCCCACAGTTTAATACTTTTTACACAGCAGAGGGTGAAACTTCTTTGGACCTCTGGAGTTTGTCACAACTTTCAGGTTTGCCGATCGACGGAGAACCTTATGAAGAGATCTGCCTGTATGACTTCATCAAGGATGAAACTGACGGAGAGGGTGAGTATTTCTTTGGCTTTTCATACCGGTACTTGATGAAAGCATATCACTTCCTTTGCCTGGCACATCATAGGGGATCATATAAGGGATATCACACCCGGGAGAAAAGCAGTAGGATGAAAGTCCGAGTAGGACATTGGATCCAATATTTCATTGGTGGTCCTCTGAAATATAATGAGTTTCCTTCTGTGGCTCCCATTATGGGTAAGCCAAGCAAGCCACCCAAGTTCAAGTTAGAGCTTCATGCTTCCATTCGGCGAGTCATCCGAGGAGGGCCGAATCCTGCTGGAGTGGATCCTCTTACTCACTGTTCCGCTTATCTTACATTTTGGCTGTGCACTTTTGCTCTCCCGCAGGGAGATGAAATAGTTATTAGGCTGGAGGCAATATACCCGGCATGTCAGATGGCTTGGGGCATGCGGCTTGCTTTATGTCCGGCTGCACTCTACCTGGTTTACAAATCTCTGGGAGATTTATATAAACATCAGATCCCTCGGTCCTCCAGAACGGTGGGCCCGTTCCATTTCTTCAATGCCTGGGTATGTAATTTGTTCCCAGAACTTGCTCCCAGGACTTTGCAGACAACTACATTATACCCCAGGATGCTGGAATTTGCAAGTGCCGAACCTAGCCCAGTGTCACAGCAGTTTTACTCTATCAGAGGCCGATTAACAAGGGTTCTAGTGGATTCAGTAGGAACTATTCACTTCTGGAATTTGGCAACATATTCTGCTCCGTTGGTGAATCGTCGGTGTCAGTGTAAAATTGAGGCGGTGGAGACTTTTACCCACTTCATTTCGGGTGCCACAGTGACACGGTCAGTCTTGGAGCCTGAGCTCATTGATTGGGCTTTATCAATCCGCCCCGGTGTTTTAGTGTTTAGAAAGGGGGGCATGGTGCATATAGAACCCTATTACCCATTCAGATTCAGCCAAAATTTTAGCTATGATCAGCACATTCCACCTTCAGCTGCTCAGTTTCCGTTGGACAGCAGGTCAAACCATGGCTCGGTTATTGCCAGTGAGGGTCGCACCAGGTGGGACTACTTTCATCGCCGGGATGCTAATACTTTCAGAGTACCGGTGCCGAACCGTGTTCCCCGGGTCACTCCTGAGTACATAAAATGGTTGAATGCCTGAACCAGCTTCTATCGCAATGCCAGGACAACATGCTGGGATGTGTCCGAGCGTACTTTTCTGAGTCAATAGCCTGGGCAAATTTTTGATATTGATGAGGCCCATCTGAAGAGGATATTTTCTCAGCACCCGAAGGAGGCGGATGCATACATAGTAAGCAGGAAAACCTTGAAAGAGGATGCAACTAAATAGTTGATGCCTATGCTTGCTCACATAAATGAAGAAGTTTTCATGAAGAATCTAGAACATTTATGCCAAATTGGTGATGCCCGCCTGGAACTTCAAAAGTATCCTTTTCCCAGTGAGGAGCTGCTTCCCAAAGCAGTCTCATGGAAATGCGAGGTCGACCCCTTCTACCCGTATCGGGCGTACATTAGGAGGGAGGACAGAACCCCAACGTATTATCATCATACGTCTTGGTTGTTTGTTCTGATGAATGTCCATGGGTTGACCCTTGACAATCCTGTAGCAAGTGTTCTGGACAAGCCCTTGTTTATATCTTTTCATTATGCTGACGGCTGGGGTCTTGACCACCTCGGCTTGTATCATTGCCTTGCTTCACACGGCCATGTGGACTTGGCTGATCTGGCGGAAAAGTGTGAGAAAATTGGTGATATTTGCTGGCTTGTTCGGGAGGCTGCGTCCCGAAGCAAGGAGGTGGCTTATCAATACTACCCCCTCTCATCTTTTTATAATGGCATTACAGGTAAAATTTTCTCTGGCCGACATGTTACTTGTTTCATTCTTTAATCCTTTTTATAACGACATGCATCTTCTTCGGTAGATCGACCAGACATAAAGCAGTAGGGACTTTATAGGAAGATCATTTCCCAGGCCCAGAAGCCTGAATATTTTGACACTCCTGCACCAGCACCGACCACTACTCCACTACCTCCTGGCAGAAAGAGAGTGGCTTCTTTGTTGAAGGTTGCCTTGGGACGCATGAAGAAAGCTCGGAGAGCTTCATCGAAGCAGTCATCAGCTGATGTAACTAAGACTCCCTTGCCTATCGTGCCATCATATGAACAGTTCGCCGCTCAGCGGGAGACTACTCAGCAAGCAGTCGAAGGTGTCATTACTTTTCTTTACAGCCTGTAAGATTATTCCTTCCATGGCACCTTCATTTTCTGACATCTTCTTTGTTGGGTACTAGCTCAAGAGGCAAGTACTACTACTATGAATATTGAGGAGATTGCCACGGCGACAGAGGATGTGGAACCTTCTGCCGTGGCCATGGTGGAGGCAACCGTGACAGCTGAATCCATAGGGGAAAATCTCCCCACTACTCAGGAGGACGTCAGACTTCCTTCTCCTATGCCAGCCAGTGAAGCCAAGGGTGAGCCAAGTGACTGTGATCCTTCTAAATCTTCTTTTCTTAGTGATCTTCTGACCCTGCCTTATACATGTCTTTGTGCTGCAGTGGCCAAAGTAGACAGTACTAAGGCTAAGATGCCTGCTGTGGATGCCCCTTTGCAGCAGGAAGGACATAAAACTATGTTGAAGAAGGGTGCCATCCCATTGCAGCATGTAATCACCCGCTCAGTAGCTCGTAAGGCAATAGAAGAGGCGAGCCAACTCGAGCCTGGTATAGATATTTCTTCCAGCAGCTCTACTACCCCTTCTGACGAAGAAGTTGATTACGGTTCTTCAGAGGGTGATAAAAAAACACTTGAGACGGCCAGCGAAGAGACAGTGACGCCCTCTACGCTATTTAGTGGTCCTTTAATATTCAGTCCTCCAAGATTGCTGGCATCATCATCTGAGGGAATACTGCCAGAGGAATTTGTCAGAATTGACATGGAAGTGGAGATAACCCCTCCTTTTGTTGCTTCATCTGCGGAATTAGTGTCCTCTATACAAGCATTTGAGGAGATGGATTCTACGGTCATGGTAAATTATGCCCGCCCTTTCGCCAAGCTGCATAGCTTTTCATTTTTCTTTGTCATCTTGGTGCTTATTGAAACTTTGTTCCAGGAGCCTGGCGCAGCCGATCACCTTTCGGTACCGTCTTCGGATGTCATCATTTCATCGGGGGCTTTAGATATACTGCCTCCTGTCACCATATCTTCTCCAGAGGTGGTTACTGTACTCCGTTCTGTGCCAGTGAGGATACAACCAGCAGCTGAAGCATCAACACTAGAGTTGAGTTCACTGGGAGAGAGTTCTGCTCTAGTGCCTGCCACAGAGTTGAGGGCTGAAGTGGATCCACCAAGAGGTTCTGCCTTCGTTCCAGCGGTCGTAATGACCATTGCGCCTGATCTTACAGCTCCATCTTTGCAAGTAATAGAGTCAGAGCCTTTGCCGCCTCCCGCACTTGTGGAAGAGAGATCTTTAAAGCGCCCGGCGGAGCATGAGCAGACTATTAAGGTGCCTGTTCCTTCAGCTTTGGTGTCCATTCCATCTTCTTCTTCTGAGCCAGATACTGGCTTATGGGCATCCATAGATAGTGAAGTTACTTTTGATGTGGTGCCAGCAGCCTCCCTTGGTTTCTCATCATCAGAGGATTTTGTCTGGCAGCATTTGGAGATCTTACGCCGGGTAGCAGAATCTCAGCCGACATTGTCTTATCTTCAATTGAAGGAGGTGGCTGAACGACTGACCGTTGGCCTTCAGGTACTAGGCTGTCCTTTAGATATATGGACCCAACGGGTGCTATTTTTGCTGAAATTTGTGAATCGCCAAGACTTTCTCGAGCGGACAATGAATGACCGGCTTACGGCCCTTAAATTGCAGAAGGCCGATTGTCAGGTAGAGCTGGAGTCACTGAATTCTGATCTCCACAGGAACAGGGCCCAGGTCGAAGCTTTAGCTGCTTGCGTACAATTCTTGCGTGGCCGATGGGAAGAGCTTCGAGTTGAATTGGATGTTGTTGAAGCTGAGATACCGCTGCTGGAGGCGGCAAAAGCCCAGGGTATTGAGGAGACCACATTGCTGGGGAGGAGAGTTGCATCTTTGCAGATCGAAATGACTCGTGTTCAGGAGGAGGAAGTTCAACTCCGTGAACTGGGAGCGGCTCCACATGTCAGGCTTCTTGACTTTGACGATATCTTCTGGCAATCTTAACCGATCCTTCTTTTGTAATCCATCCCCCTTAAAAAGCCCCAATTGTCTTTATCTTCCCTTTTTGTAATGGAAATTATCAGTCCTTTAATGTCTTCGGTGCCCATCTCCACACCTTTATTCTGTAATATCTTGCAGCAATTTTGGCAACTTGTATGGAAACATACCCGTGTCTGTACCGAGAAAGAGCGCCCACCCTTTCAAGAAAAGGATGGGGGCATCGCTCCACCGCGTGGCGGGATTCCAGGAGTTGCCAAGTCAGCACAAGTGTATGTTTCATCGGCCAGAAGTGCCAGATGTATGAATTGCTTGCTGATATGTGGATGAAGGGCTCATATGTCTCATTGAAATAGACAGAAGGTCCATCCCGAAAAGGTTTTAGCATTGATCAAGGTGAAGTGTCGTATGATCAGTAAAAGCTTCATCATCAGCATTGGGTTTATGCCGGTGCAAGGAAATTGATAAGTTTCATCAGAGTAGACGGAAGGTCTATTCTGGATAGGTTTCATTATCGATCTAGGTGATGATGCCTTGTGACCGATAAAAAGTTTTATCGTCAGTGAGACTTAGGATGGCAGAAAATGGATGAGTTTCATCAGACTAGACAGAGGGCCTATTCTGGATAGGTTTCATTATCGATCCAGGCAATGATGTCTTGTGATTGACAAAAGGTTTCATCATCAGCATTGGATTTATGCCGATGCAGGAAAATTGGCAAGTTTCATCAGAGTAGACGGAAGGTCTATTCTGGGTAGGTTTCATTATCGATCTAGGTGATGATGCCTTGTGACTGACAGAAGGTTTCATCATCGGCATTTGGTTTATGCCGATGCAAGGAAATTGGCAAGTTTCTTCAGAGTAGACGGAAGGTCTATTCTGGATAGGTTTCATTATCGATCTAGGCGATGATGCCTTGTGACCGACAGAAGGTTTCATCATCGACATTGGGTTTATGCCGACGCAAGGAAATGGATATGTTCCATCAGAATAGACGGAAGGTCTATTCTGGATAGGTTTCATTATCGATCTAGGCGATGTCACCTTGTGACCGACAGAAGGTTTCATAATCAGCATTGGGTTTATACTGATGGATGAAAATTGGCAAGATTCATCAGAGTAGACGGAAGGTCTATTCTGGGTAGGTTTCATTATCGATCTAGGTGATGATGCCTTGTGACCGACAGAAGGTTTCATCATCGACATTTGGTTTATGCCGATGCAAGGAAATTGGCAAGTTTCATCAGAGTAGACGGAAGGTCTATTCTGGATAGATTTCATTATCGATCTAGGCGATGATGCCTTGTGACCGACAGAAGGTTTCATCATCGGCATTGGGTTTATGCCGACGCAAGGAAATAGATATGTTCCATCAAGATAGACTGAAGGTCTATTCTGGATAGGTTTCATTATCGATCTAGGCGATGTCACCTTGTGACCGACAGAAGGTTTCATCATCGACATTGGGTTTATGCCGATGCAAGGAAATTGATATGTTTCATCAGAATAGACGGAAGGTCTACTTTGGATAGGTTTCATTATCGATCTGGGCGGTGATGCCTTGTGACCGATAGAAGGTTTTATCATCAGCATTGGGTTTATGCCGACGCAAAGAAATGGATATGTTTCATCAGAATAGACAGAAGGACTACTCCGGATAGGTTTCATTATCGATCTAGGCGATGTTACCTTGTGACCGACAGAGGGTTTCATCATCGACATTGGGTTTATTCCGATGCAACGAAATTGATAAGTTTCATCAGAGTAGATAGAAGGTCTATTCTGGATAGGTTTCATTGTAGATCTAGGCGATGATGCCTTGTGACCGACAAAAAGTTTTATCGTCAGTGAGACTTAGGATGGCAGAAAATGGACGAGTTTCATCAGACTAGACAGAGGGCCTATTCTTGATAGGTTTCATTATCGATCTAGGCAATGATATCTTGTGACCGACAAAAGGTTTCATCATCAGCATTGGATTTATGCCGATGCAAGAAAATTGGCAAGTTTCATCAGAGTAGACGGAAGGTCTATTCTGGGTAGGTTTCATTATTGATCTAGGTGATGATGCCTTGTGACTGACAGAAGGTTTCATCATCTGCATTTGGTTTATGCCGATGCAAGGAAATTGGCAAGTTTCTTCAGAGTAGATGGAAGGTCTATTCTGGATAGGTTTCATTATCGATCTAGGCGATGATGCCTTGTGACCGATAGAAAGTTTCATCATCGGCATTGGGTTTATGCCGACGCAAGAAAATGGATATGTTCCATCAGAATAGACGGAAGGTCTATTCTAGATAGGTTTCATTATCGATCTAGGCGATGTCACCTTGTGACCGACAGAAGGTTTCATCATCAGCATTGGGTTTATGCTGATGGATGAAAATTGGCAAGATTCATCAGAGTAGACGGAAGGTCTATTCTGGGTAGGTTTCATTATCGATCTAGGCGATGATGCCTTGTGACCGACAGAAGGTTTCATCATCGGCATTTGGTTTATGCCGATGCAAGGAAATTGGCAAGTTTCATCAGAGTAGACGGAAGGTCTATTCTGGATAGATTTTATTATCGATCTAGGCGATGATGCCTTGTGACCGACAGAAGGTTTCATCATCGGCATTAGGTTTATACCGACGTAAGGAAATGGATATGTTCCATCAGAATAGACTGAAGGTCTATTCTGGATAGGTTTCATTATCGATCTAGGCGATGTCACCTTGTGAACGACAGAAGGTTTCATCATCGACATTGGGTTTATGCCGATGCAAGGAAATTGATATGTTTCATCAGAATAGACGGAAGGTCTACTTTGGATAGGTTTCATTATCGATCCGGGCGATGATGCCTTGTGACCGATAGAATGTTTTATCATCGGCATTGGGTTTATGCCGACGCAAGGAAATGGATATGTTTCATCAGAATAGATAGAAGGTCTACTCCGGATAGGTTTCATTATCGATCTAGGCGATGTTACCTTGTGATCGACAGAGGGTTTCATCATCGACATTGGGTTTATTCCGATGCAAGGAAATTGATAAGTTTCATCAGAGTAGACGGAAGGTCTATTTTGGACAGGTTTCATTATCGATCTAGGCGATGATGCCTTGTGACCGATAGAAGGTTTCATCATCGACATTGGGTTTATGTCGATGCAAGGAAATGGATAGGTTTCATCATAATAGATGAAACGTCTACTCCGGATAAGTTCATTATCGATCTAGGCGATGATGCCTTGTGACCGACAGAAAGTTTCATCATCGGTGGGATGACTGGTGGAAGTGTCGCCAAGAGCTATAGCATGTGTTTTCACGTTATAGTAACCACATTACTGACCCAAGTGCCCTTTCAGATTTTCACCGGAGTTAGCCCCCTCTTGCTTTTGCCCACGCGCCCTTTTGGGTTTTAACGTGGCGGGATACCCGATTTTACTTGCAACACCCTTTCAGGTTTTCACCATAGCTGGATTATAGCCCTTTTGCCCTTGTCTAGGATGTTTGAACAAGTCTGGCGGGGCACCTCTATTTTAAGCCCCATTTTTTTATTTATATAGTTTTTTCTTTTTTTTTGGTAACATTTGAAGTGGCCTTTTGGTTATGTAAAAGAGTCATCGTTGATGCGGGGGTTAACATCAACGCAAAGAGAAATAGGGTTTCATCATCTATCCAGATGAAAGATCCGAATCGATGTTGGTATACTGGTGGCTTAGGCCCGAAGCCATTCACCGAGAATGTGTGCGTTTCATCATTGATGTGGGGTTTACATTGACGCAAAGGAGATAAGGTTTCATCATCCATCCAGACGGAAGGTCCAGATTGATGTTCACCTACTGGTGGCTTAGGCCTGAAGCCATTCACCGAGAATGCACATATGTTTTATCGTTGATGTGGAGTCTACATCAACGCAAATGAGATAAGGTTTCATCATCTATCTGGATGGAAGGTCCGGATCGATGTTTATATGAAGGAGGCTTAGGCCAGAAGCCGTTCGCCGAGAATGTACATATGTTTTATCGTTGATGTGGGGCTTACATCAACGTAAAAGAGATAATGTTTCATCATCCATCCAGACGGAAGGTCCAAATTGATGTTCACATGAAGGAGGCTTAACCATCCTCATCGTCATCATCATTCTTCAGAGCCCTCATCATCATTATATTTTTTTATGTTGAGGCTGTTCATTCAATCATTCGCCACTCCCTCAAAGGGCAGTGGTGCAGCATGATATAGCTTCAGATGTTTCCCGTTGAGTGGCGGGAACTGAACTTCCCCCCGATGGTTGACAACCACCTAGGCTCCGCCTTCATAGACCCTTTGGACTACATATGGACCCAACCAGTTTGTAGCCAGCTTGCCCTTTGGGTTGGAAGCCATGACTTCTTTCTTCTTGACCATGACCAGGTCACCTTTCTTGAATTCTCGCCCTTTGACGAGCTTGTTGAAGGCATTTGCCATGCGGGCTTGGTATGCCTAGATATTCTTCTGTGCCTGAAGGTGTTTTCCTTCCAGCTCAGCCAATTCTTGAAATCTTCTTTCAGCATTTACTTGCTCATCGCGGGCTAATCCATATTGAATTGCAACCCTGATTGATGGGACTTCCAACTCTATGGGGACTACTACCTCGGAGCCGTATACTAAGGAGAAGGGTGAACAGCCTATAGGGGTCTTGTAGACAGTACGATATGCCCATAACGCTTCATACATCTTTTCCCCCCAGTCCTTTTTGTTGGAGCCGACAGTCTTAGCAAGGAGAGTGCATAGGGTTTTGTTAAATGCCTCGACCAATCCGTTTACTTGCGGATTGTAGGGGGTGGATGTCCTACAATCAATTTTATACTTTTCGACGAGCCGATATATTTTCTGATTCTTGAAGTGGCTTCCGTTATCAGAAATTATTCGGTTGGGAACACCAAACCGAAAAATAATGTTCTGTTTGATGAATCTGGCGGCCAGCTCACTATAGATCCTAATTAAAAATCCACTTAAGGAAAAATTAAGAATATGAATAAATAAGCATGCAACAGCACGAGGTGCTTGTAGACACACTAAAATTGACATCATTTTGAGCATATCTCCTATCGCACTGTGATGCCCCATTTGACCCTCAAATCGACTTATTTGAGTGGTTTTCCTCCTTTTTATTGAATATCCAACTTCCCCAAGCTTTTCACATGTTTTTCCATTTTTCTCCAGATTTTTTCTGAGCCATTTCTCCATTTTTTCGGGCCTTAAATCAAATGGGGGAAGGGACCCGGGCGTCATTTAAGTAACGCCCCGTCAGGGGGCGTCATTTCTTTAATTAGCGACCGTCTGTTCGGTCGTCAATTCTTGTTCAATTCTGAACTCCAGAAGCACCCCTTCCTTTCCTCACTTACACTCCTTTTTCACTTGGGAAAGAGTTCCTATGGCTTCCTAATATTGAAAGGACACTTGGAGGAAGGATCCCCCTTTCCATCCTACCAAAACTAAGTTTTCTAATTTTTTATGGAATTAATTCCGAATTTCCCTTCTTTCCTCATTTAACCTCCTTTTCCACTTGGGAAAGGGTTCCTATGACTTTCCAAGGTTGAAGGGACACTTGCCTAATGTTTATCTCTTCCAAATTCCAACTAAAACATGTTTTCTTATTTTCTCTTGATTTAATTCCGAATTTCACTTCCTTTCCTCATTTAATCTCTTTTTCCACTTGGGAAAGGGTTCCTATGACTTTCCAAGGTTGAAGGGACACTTGCCTAATGTTTATCTCTTCCAAATTCCAACTAAAACATGTTTTCTTATTTTCTCTTGATTTAATTCCGAATTTCACTTCCTTTCCTCATTTAATCTCTTTTTCCACTTAGGAAAGGGTTCCTATGACTTTCCAAGGTTGAAGGGACACTTGCCTAATGTTTATCTCATTCCAAATCCCACTAAAACATGTTTTCCTAATTTCCCTTGGAATTAATTTCGAATTTCAACCCTATAAATAGGACTCCTCTCTCCCTTGTGTTAAGAGATCAAGATCAATTCAAGGGGAGGTGCTGCCGGACCAAAGGCTCAAGGAGGAAGACTCCCATGCACCTAAAAGCTTCATCCACGGAGTTCTTCTTCCTCTATTGAAGATTTGAAACCTCTACATCCACAGAGTTCTTCTTCCTCTATTGAAGATTTGGAGCCTCTACATCCATGTAATTCTACATCCTCTTCTTCCTCTATTGAAGATCTTGAAGCCAATTGGAGAAACCACTAAGCTTTCCCCCTCCTATCTCTTATTTTTCTTTAGTTAATTGCATGCATCATTATTCCATCTCTTCCTTTTATTTCTTTTTATCTCCATGTTGAGATCTCCTTAGTGCAACACTTGCACACCTCCCTATTTGCATATCATTCATCATATCTCCCATACCCTTTTGCATAGGGGTTTAAAGGCCAAACACCAATAAGGTGTGTTCATATCCATGCTTTCTATGTCCATATTTACATTTGGATTTGATGCTACACATCTTGATTTCTAATCCATGTTTGTTTATTGGTGTTTGTTAACTTTACAAGGTTAATCAAAAAAGAAGAACTCTCTTCATCGGCCGGCCGATAGAAAGAGAAGGTGCACTCACAATCTCCCCCACATTTAAGGTATTTATATCGCGATCCCTCCATATTGTTACTGTTTATATCCTTTGAGGCCCTCGCGTCTCTGGCGATCACACATCCCCTTAGCATCCTACGCATGCTACCCTTTTCTCCCTCTTTTCCCATTCTTCTTCTATTCATTTTTCTTTTTCTCTTTTAATTGTTCTAAGTGGATTTCTTAGAATCTATAAATTGGCGATCACGGTGGGACCACCATTATTTTTCTTTGATTACCCTTCGCCCTTTGCACCCTCGGTGCAACTCCCTTTGTGCTCCACATAGCACTTTCCTTTTTGTTTTATCACTTGTGCATCGCGTGCACATCCCCCTCCCCTTATGTGATTGCTAACTTGTTGGTTTTTGAAAAATTCCACTTTCTTATCTCTCCATCTTTTTTAAAAAAAAAATTTGGATGCCATGCTTCATATTATGTTGATTGCTATGATTTGTATGGCCATGTGAGTGTTTTACCTTATCTTTCTTTGGTTTGGCTCATATCATGGTTCATACTTTCTTTTCTTTGTCTTTTGCATTAGGACTTGCATTTAGGGCATTTGGCTTGGGAGACCTCCTCTCTCTATATTAGGATTTCACACACCCCCTTGGTGAAGGAAGGACCCTCCATTGAGCATTCTGTCTCTTTGGATTGGAAATTCCTAAACCAAGCCTCCATAAGTCCCCGCACCCGTGGATTCCCTCACGGACGCCGGGCAGGTTGTACCCTTGAAGTTCCCGAGTTTAGTTGGCCTATACGTGGTGAGAGAGTGTTCCTAGTTGGCATTGAAGTAATCATATTGAAACTAGGTTCCTCCCTTGTGTGAATCATTCCAAATCTTTGTAAAAAATCATTAATTCACCAAGGTTCAAACATAAAAAAAAATCACGGTAACCATTCCAACTTGTGTGCTTCTTTGCAAATTATTTGCACATTAAATTGCTTACATAATGGCTTACTTTGATAGACAAAACAACATGTTCAATTCAATTAATGTTCATGAGGGTGATCAACATAGCACATCTTATTCCCCTCAATTCCAACATGTTCAACATAATTCTCACCATAATTCTTTCAAAGGACCACGTCCTCACTCTTATGGTGTTGCCCGACCCATGGGCAATGTCCAATCCAATGGTCCTTTAATCCAATTGCGAGCCACTATTCCCTCGGGACCGTCTCCTCCCAATGATGAGAAGGTTTCCCAAATCATTCATGCATTAGATCATCTCACCCCTCAACAGATCCAAGCCCTTAAGGCCGCCATGCATCTCATTCCTCTCCTCCTCCTTCTAATCCTACACGGGTGGCCCATCACCCACCTCCCTCTTTTATTCCTACACGGGTGGCCCATCACCCATCTCCTCCTATTCATTCTACTCGGGTGGCCCATCACCCGCCTCCTTCTATTCCTCCTCCATCACGGCGCCAAGGCCCATTTATTCCTTGCAATCCGGCCCATCCGGGTTCTTCCATGGGTCGACCCGTTAATTCTTCTCCACGGCCTTTTTATACGGCCCCTCCTCCTTCAAGGCCCTATCAACCTTCGGTTGCACAGGTCACACCCCTCCAGCAAACTCTCCTTGACAAAATCACTCTTATGGAGGAACAATTAAAGAGGGTTACGAGCCCGCGGCCCGCTCCTCCTACTCCAGTTAATTCTCTTCACGCTTTCCTGGATGACATTACCAAGATGGAGAGTGAATGGAAAGATAGGAGAGATGATTATGACTTTGGCACTTCAAGCAATCAAGAGCCGGCAATTGAAGAATCTGAAGCAATGTATGATGATGAAGCTATGCAGGCACCCCTTCCGAGTTTCCTTAACTTCCCGCTTCCTCCACTATCATTTGATGAACCCCCTGCTCAGGACGAAGCTACCATCCCTGATCCAACCCCCGTTTCCGAGACCTCTTGGTGTTACGATGATGGGTCGATACTCCAATCACCCACACTGGCGCATCTTGAGTCTCCTCCCACTCCTAACACCGCTCGCCCCGTCCGGAGTTTTCCCCGCATCAAACCTCCACCAGTTATACCTTCCCCAGTTACATCAACCTTCATATCATCACCCTCCCCTGAACCTTCCATCAAACCTCCACCAATGACACCTCCACCCATTAAACCATTAACCTTCACACCATCGGCCTCCATTGAACCCACCATTAAACCTTCCCCAATTAACATCCCACCACTTCAACCCTCCATTACCCCTTTAACCTCAAAACCCTCCACTATGCCTATAACACCTATTCCACCACATAACCCTTCACCTTTACCCGTGGCTAATCCTGAGCAGGATTCACCCTTTTTTGCACTCGAGCCAATCCCAACTGCTTCCGAGCAAAGGGAGAAACTCGACGTGTTTATACCTCCGCCTCCACTTATCCTTTCTCCAACGCCTTTCATTACGCCCCCACCATTCATGGAGCCTTCCGCCTCTGCTTCACCTCCCTCTACTACTCGGAAGGGGAGTGCTTCTACAAACACTTGTGCCGAGGATGATCAAGAGCTGCGAAAGAAGAATTTGGCCATGGCCGCGCTATTCAAAATGCAAGAGTTCATTTGCCGGATGCCAATCCGGGTTATTGTGTCAGGCATGATTGAAGAGGCCAAGTCACCGTCATGCCAAGCACTGATGCTGTGTAAGGGCCAGGCAGGGCACCCTCTGTTCCAACTTCCAAATCTTGAACCCCCGGGCAACATGATGCTTCTGAGCCCTACTTTCCAACTCCCTCACACCATTACTTTTCACCCTCCAAGGGAGTTGTCGTTTACTATTGAAGCTTCGTCATGGGCTTGTATTTCATCCATTAGGCCGTTTGGCTGTATTCTTTCACTGCCGTGGAGGGGCAGTTATCTTGGTGCCGAAAGGCCTTCCGCTATTTCATCCACCTTCTTGTCTATCACATCTTTTCCATGGGCCATTCCCAGGGTTAGGAGGAGGATCTCGTCCTCTCGCCCTTCATATTCTCCATATTCTTTGCATCTCATTGCATTCGCGCATTCATTGCATCCATCCCATTGCATGCATTTGCACCTCCTGCTTCCCGGGTTTCCAAACCCGTATCTTCCCCGCTTTCCGGCACCTCCGGATATTCCGCACTTCCCATCTTATTCATCTTCATCTTTTTATCCACTATCCCTGGGGCATCGCGTCCCTTTTCCTGCTATCTCCTTGGAACCTCCAGGAATTTTATCCCTCCTCTTTGGGCATCTCGCCCTTTCTAATTCCATTCCTCCGGAACCTCCGGACTTTCCCCTCGGGCATCGCGCCCCTTTCCATTCTCCTCCTCCGGAACCTCCGGACCTTTCTCTCGGGCATCGCGCCCCTTTCCACTTTCCTCCTCCGGAACCTCCGGACTTTCCCCTCGGGCATCGCGTCCCTTTTCATCTTCTTCCTCCGGACTTTCCCCTCGGGCATCGCGCCCCTTTCCATTCTCCTCCTCCGGAACCTCCGGACCTTTCTCTCGGGCATCACGCCCCTTTCCACCTTCCTCCTCCGGAACCTCCAGATTTTCCCCTTGGGCATCGCGCCCCTTCTCATTTGCTACCTTCGGAACCTCCGAATTTTCCTCCTGATCCTCCTTCATTCCTCTCTCTTGGGTATCGCGCCCCTTTCTATATTCTTCCTCCGGAACCTCCGGATTCTCCACCTGATTGTCTCCATCTTTTCCCCGGGCATCGTGCCCCTTTCCATTTGCTTCCTCCGGAACCTCCGAATTCTCTGTCTTATTCTCTCTATCATCTTCCAGGGCATTGTGACCCTCCTGATTTCATTCCCCCGGAACCTCCGGACCCTCCATCTTTCTTCCGATTCATCTTTCTACTCCTCCGGGACATCACATCCTTCATTTTCTTCTTCCTTTTCCATCATCTTTTTTCCTATTTCTCCCCAGGGCATCGCATCCCTTCTTTCAATATTCCTTCGGAGCCTCCGGATTCCTCCTATCATGATTCTCCTCCTCTGCCTCCGGACCCTCCGGATCCACCTCTTTCCATCTACCAATTTCTTCTTCTGATTCCTCCTAATTCTGGGTCTGACCCAACTTCTTCCACATCCACTGCCTTGGGCATCTGCCCTTTCTCCCATTGCTTCCGAGGCTTTAGTCCTCACCCCTCTTCTTGATTTTCCGCTTCTTCTGTAGACTGTTCCATGTGATCAGAGTCTCAGCGCCTTAGTGAGGGAGTTCTAGCCCTCGCCTCTTTTCCTTTTCTCCTTATTCGTCTGAGTCTGGTTTGAGCACCACTCATTCTTGTTAAGCCACTCCCAAAATCCTTTGCTTCCAATCCTTTTGACTGCCAAAGAGGACAAATCCCACGATGATCAACCTCGCCTCTGACAGCTGCTTCTACAAAGGTTGCAAGGTAACATATTGGCGTAAGTACGCGGTTTTATGATATCATTATCTCATTGCTTCACGCACGATTTTCAAAATGAAGTGCTTCTTAACAAGATTAAAAGTGGTGTTTTAAACCTTTATCTTAAGCTTTTGTTTAATTGAAATCATTCTCAAAAGAGTCCTTTAGGTTTGTTTTTTTGCAGCACCTCTGGTTAACAAAAACCCGCACTGGGAATTCAACATTCTCTCCCCGCTTGTTAAGAGCAACTCTTAGCTGGGCATTCCACACACTTCACGGCGTCCTTAGCCGGCTCCTTGGTTAAAACACCGTTGCTACTTTGGCCATGCCATGAGTATATCTGGAAGTCTTTTCTCTTCTTTACTCGGCCGAATGCAGGGGCAAGAGGTTGACGGATGAGATGACCAACCTAGGTAATCCCCAATACGAGAGGAGTCTCAAATAGGGGCAGTCTTGACCCAAAATCAATATGAGTTTTCATATGAGTTTTCATGATATACATTTCGCCAAAAGGGCTATTATGAAAATCAAGTCAAAATTTCGATAAAAGCAAAAGTATGAATTATGGCATGTCAAGAGTGGCAAAGTCCCCGCAGGGAAAACCCTGGTCGTATGCATGTCAAGGGTCTAAAAATTAAAGGCACAAAGTCCCGGCACAACAGACTACCTCTTTGAAGGGAACACCTTGGAAGGAATTCAAGTCCCGATATCTCCTATCCTGCACAAAGTTTATCCTCAATTATTCTTCTCTTCTCCCTCCAAGACCGAATGTTTCTCAGGTATGGCCTTGGTAGGGACACCGTTGATCAAAGACGGTCGGTTATAGGATGCCACTTTCAATGCACGTCCAGCTTTGGGCAGTTTTTAGCGAAAAGGGAAGGAACAAGGACCCCTAGCCAGTGGTTCAAAACACCCTTTGATGCTGCATTAACAATGTCTAAGCCAAAATCAAATAAAAATTGAATATTTCCTGATCAAAATCTAACAAAAAATGAATATTTTCAAAAATTCATAAAAAATCAAAATATTTTCAAAATCCACATAAAAATTCATATATTTTTCAAAACTCATAAAAATTTACATATTTCCAAAATCCAAAAATTTGCATTGTATTTTCTGATGGTGTTTTGCAGGAACAGCTTTGCAGAGACCAAAAATACGGGATGAGTCCTCTCTCTACTTATTGCTATCAATCTATTGATTCTTTCTCGATATTTTCATGACATGCCACCAGGGGCATTTTTTTTTTATTATCATCTCCCTATATCATTCTGATTATCATATCTCATGATTATTCATCTCCAAATCTTTTTTAATCAACTCCTGCTAATTTCATCTGATCACTCCGCCGATGGGCATTATATCAGATCTTGATCATTCATCTCCAAATCTTGATTAGCCAGATTGTCTCCTCATGATAAAACAACAAACAATGCTATGATTTGACTTATGCTATTCATGCCATATACATGCTATAATTGATGCTTTGATTATTGCTATGCTTAAATGCCTTCTTCATTGTTTGTTATCTTTTATATCTTGGCTAATGAATTTTTGAGCGCAGGATAAGAAGCTCTTGGTCCCGCCGACTGGGCATCATCATCAAAGTCCCACGGTGCTTGCAGCTCATTTCTCAGTTCCCATGCTTATTGATATCACCATCTCCCTGTATGCATTCCACTATATGTTACATATGTTACTAGATTATATCAAGGACCTTGTGGCTTTGGTAAATCTGGGATTTGAGTTCCCCTTCATCAAAAACAATGATGATTCCAGAGAAGTCTTAGTCACACGGATAGGCCGTTGAGCCGTCCAAGACTGGGGACGATGGTTCCATTTTTACGAGTGTGTGCGTGGATAAACGGGCTTCGGCTTAGTATCAGCTCGCAGAATTGGTTTCTTGACCCAGTCTGGGCAGTTTAACAATATTATCCTTGATTATATTATATTTTCATTTGTTATTTTCCCTTTAGCCCAGCATGCATTCATGTAGGACTTTGAATTAACGTTGGAAAATCATTCTGATAAGCTGATATTGAGAGTTGAATTGATCTTAATCTTTTTCGATATAAGATTTTCATTGCCGAATTGGATCCTCAGTTCGTTTTATCGCTATTTTGGGTCTTTTCTCGAGAACTCCTTGTTTGGATTTTTATCATCTTATTTTTTCAATCATTCCCCTTGATCCACCTTGGCTGCAGCACGTCCACATTGGCTGGTAACCGCTCCCCAATAGTGAAATCTACAGGTTTGTGACCTGGGGTACTTCCACCGTGCTGGAAGTTGATCATTTTATTTTATCTCCTTCGTGCACCGCGTGCACATCTCCCCTTTTATCCAAACATTGTTGATTTCGTTGGATTTCCCGAGATTTACTTCATCTCGAGCTTTTGATTTCATTCTCATCAAGTGATGTTGATTGCGTGTCTCATCACACCTTGGCATCTACTTTTCAGTTCGCTCTCACTTCATTCCATTCCATTCCATTCCATTCCATATTGCTTCACTTCATTCTATTCTATTTCATTCCGTGTCAATCCCTTGCAAAGCAGATGTCAAGGCGGGGCAGCTGTAGACACACTAAAATTGACATCATTTTGATCATATCTCCTATCGCACTGTGATGCCCCATTTGACCCTCAAATCGACTTATTTGAGTGGTTTTCCTCCTTTTTATTGAATATCCAACTTCCCCAAGCTTTTCACATGTTTTTCCATTTTTCTCCAGATTTTTTCTGAGCCATTTCTCCATTTTTTCGGGCCTTAAATCAAATGGGGGAAGGGACCCGAGCGTCATTTAAGTAACGCCCCGTCAGGGGGCGTCATTTCTTTAATTAGCGACCGTCTGTTCGGTCGTCAATTCTTGTTCAATTCTGAACTCCAGAAGCACCCCTTCCTTTCCTCACTTACACTCCTTTTTCACTTGGGAAAGAGTTCCTATGGCTTCCTAATATTGAAAGGACACTTGGAGGAAGGATCCCCCTTTCCATCCTACCAAAACTAAGTTTTCTAATTTTTTATGGAATTAATTCCGAATTTCCCTTCTTTCCTCATTTAACCTCCTTTTCCACTTGGGAAAGGGTTCCTATGACTTTCCAAGGTTGAAGGGACACTTGCCTAATGTTTATCTCTTCCAAATTCCAACTAAAACATGTTTTCTTATTTTCTCTTGATTTAATTCCGAATTTCACTTCCTTTCCTCATTTAATCTCTTTTTCCACTTGGGAAAGGGTTCCTATGACTTTCCAAGGTTGAAGGGACACTTGCCTAATGTTTATCTCTTCCAAATTCCAACTAAAACATGTTTTCTTATTTTCTCTTGATTTAATTCCGAATTTCACTTCCTTTCCTCATTTAATCTCTTTTTCCACTTAGGAAAGGGTTCCTATGACTTTTCAAGGTTGAAGGGACACTTGCCTAATGTTTATCTCATTCCAAATCCCACTAAAACATGTTTTCCTAATTTACCTTGGAATTAATTTCGAATTTCAACCCTATAAATAGGACTCCTCTCTCCCTTGTGTTAAGAGATCAAGATCAATTCAAGGGGAGGTGCTGCCGGACCAAAGGCTCAAGGAGGAAGACTCCCATGCACCTAAAAGCTTCATCCACGAAGTTCTTCTTCCTCTATTGAAGATTTGAAACCTCTACATCCACATAGTTCTTCTTCCTCTATTGAAGATTTGGAGCCTCTACATCCATGTAATTCTACATCCTCTTCTTCCTCTATTGAATATCTTGAAGCCAATTGGAGAAACCACTAAGCTTTCCCCCTCCTATCTCTTATTTTTCTTTAGTTAATTGCATGCATCATTATTCCATCTCTTCCTTTTATTTCTTTTTATCTCCATGTTGAGATCTCCTTAGTGCAACACTTGCACACCTCCCTATTTGCATATCATTCATCATATCTCCCATACCCTTTTGCATAGGGGTTTAAAGGCCAAACACCAATAAGGTGTGTTCATATCCATGCTTTCTATGTCCATATTTACATTTGGCTTTGATGCTACACATCTTGATTTCTAATCCATGTTTGTTTATTGGTGTTTGTTAACTTTACAAGGGTAATCAAAAAAGAAGAACTCTCTTCATCGGCCGGCCGATAGAAAGAGAAGGTGCACTCACAATCTCCCCCACATTTAAGGTATTTATATCGCGATCCCTCCATATTGTTACTGTTTATATCCTTTGAGGCCCTCGCGTCTCTGGCGATCACACATCCCCTTAGCATCCTACGCATGCTCCCCTTTTCTCCCTCTTTTCCCATTCTTCTTCTATTCATTTTTCTTTTTCTCTTTTAATTGTTCTAAGTGGATTTCTTAGAATCTACAGTGCTAAGGTGGAATAACGTGATCGCCAGAGACACGAGACCTCAAAATATAATAATAAAAAGCATGGAGGGATCGCGAAAAATACCTTGAATGCGGGGATTGTGAGTGCTCCTTTCTCTTCTAGATCGGCCGGCCGATGAAGAGAGTTCTTCTTGATTTGATTACCCTCGCAAAAACAATCAACAAACACCAATAAAAGATTGAATTAGAAATATAGTGAGTGTAGCATCAATTCTTAATAAAAGGATGAGCATGGTAACATGTGAAAAAACACACCTTAAGGGTGGTTGCCCTTAAACCCCTATGCAAAGAGGGTGTGGGAGGTATGATGAATGCATGAAAATATGAATAAAAATTAAGGGGAAAGAGTGCATGAGTTGCACTTATGGGAGATCTCAATGATGGAGAGAAAAATCAATAAAACAATGAAATATGATGCATGCATGAATTAATGAAAATACAAGATGATGAAAAGGAGATGAGATAAACAATCTTGTTTGTGGTTGGTGCTCCTTGGCTTGAATGCTCAATGGGGAGAAAGCTTCAAAAGGGATGAAGAGGTTGATGTTGAAAGTCCTCCTCCTTAGCCAAAAAGCCCCATTCGGTTCCTATAAAAGAACAAAAAAGAACAGAAGAAAAAAAATAGAAGAAGAAGGGGAAAGAAGAATAGAAAGGGAAGAAGAAGAATAGAAAGGGAAGAAGAAGAAGACGGAAGAAGAAGAGGAGAAGAAGACAGAAGAGGAAGAGGAAAGAAGGAGAAGAAAACGGTAAAAAGGGATCCAACCTCTTTAACAGAGCCGCCGGCTCTATTAAATAGAACAGATCAAATATAGGAGAAGATAAGAATGGCAAGAGCCCTACGGAGGCAAGACTCCAGTCCCCAATCAAGGAAGGTGTCTAACGAAGCAAGGACTCTCTAGGGAAAGGGCTGCGAAGACAGAAGATGAAACACGCCCTGGATCAGGGCGTCAATTCAAGAATTGACGACCTACCATAGGGCGTTAATTCAAAACACGACATGGCCAAGGGCGTCAACTCCCAGATCAATTTTAGAAATAAATATTTCTTTTATTTGGAAATTCTGAAACACGCCTCCGGGAGAGGCGTTAATTAAAACACGCCCTCAAGAAGGGCGTTAATTAACATTTTTCAAACATTTATTCTTTTTTCAAAAATTGGATAATGCCAGGAATTGACGCCCTTTTCAGAGGTCGTCACTTCTTTAAAAGGCGCCCTAGGTCCGGTCGTGAATCAAAACGCGCCCTTGCCCAGGTCGTTAATTTCAAAATTGAGATAAATGCCTAAAAAAAATCCAAAAAAATAGGAAAAAGGAGAAAATGAAAGAAAAATAAGAGAAATTCAAGAAAAGTGGGAAAAACCACTCAAATAAGCCGATTTGAGGGTCAAATGGGGCATCGCATTGCGATATTAAATATACTCAAAATAATGTCAATTTTAGCGTGTCTACAGCTGCCCCGCCTTGGCGTCTGCTTTGCAAGGGAGCGTAGCAAACTGAAAAGTAGATGCCAAGGTGTGATGAGACACGCAATCAACATCACTTGATGAGAATCAAATCAAAAGCACGAGATGAAGCAAATCTCGAGAAATTCAATGAAATCAATAATGTTTGGATAAAAGGGGAGTTGTGCGCGCGGTGCACGAAGGAGATAAAATAAATGATCAACTTCCAGCGCGGTGGAAATACCCCAGGTCACAAACCTGTAAGTTTCACCATTGGGGAGCGGTTACCAGCCAGTGGACGTGCTGCAGCCAAGGTGGATCAAAGGAAAGGATTGAAATAAGATGATAAAAAAAACCAAACAAGGAGCTTTCGAGAAAACAACCCAAAACAGCAACAAAACGAACTGAAGATTCAATCCGGCATGGAATATCTCATATCTGGAAAGATTAAGATCAACTTCAATCCTCAAAGTCAGCTCATCAGAATGATTTTTCAACAATTGTTTCAAATTCCTACATGAATGCATGCTGGGTTTAAAAGGAAAAATTAAATCAAATGAAAATATAAGATAATCAAGGTTAATATTGCTAAACTACCAAGACTGAGTCAAGAAACCGATTCTGCGAGCCGATACTAAGCCGAAGCCCGTTTATCCGCGCACTAACTTGCAAAAAGAGAACCATCGTCCCCAGCCTTGGACGGCTCAACGGCCTATCCGTGTGACTAAGATGCCTCTGGAATCGTCATCGTTTTTGATGAAGGGGAACTCAAATTCCAGATTTATCAAAGCCACACGGTCCTTGATATAATCTAGTAGCATATGTAACGTATAGTAAAATGCATACAGGAGATGGTGGGGCAATGAGCATGGGAACTGAGAACTGAGCTGCAAGCACCGTGGGGCTTGGATGATGATGCCCAGTCGGTGGGACCAAGAGCTTCTTATCCTGCGCTCAAAAATTCATCAGTCAAGATATAAAAGATAACAAGCAATGAATAAGGCATTTAAGCGTAGCAAGCATAGCATGAATCAAAGCATCAATAGCATGTCACAACATAGTAACCATTATGAGTTGAATCATGATATTGCAAAGCATCATTGTTTGTTATTTTGTCATGAGGATGCCAACTTGCCTAATCAAGATTTGGAGTTGAATGATCAAGATCTGATAATACCCATCGGCAGAATTGAACAAGAGAAATTAGTAGGAGTTGATTGAAAGATCTGGAGATGAATAATCAGAATGATAATCAGGAGATATAACCAAAATGATATAAGGAGGTGATAACCAAAAATGCCCAGGGTGGCATGTCATGAGAATATCGGGAGAATCAATAGATTGATAGCAATGAGTGGAGATAGGACTCATCCCGTGCTCTTGGTCCTTGTAAAGCTGTTCCTGTAAAACACCATCAGAAAATACAATGCAATTTTTATGGAGTTTTTTTTTTTGAAATATGCAAATTTTTATGTGGTTTTTGAAAATATACTCAAATTTTTATGAATTTTGGAAAAATATGCAAATTTTTATGGGTTTTGAAAAATATTTCAATTTTTATGAATTTTGGGAAAGATATTCAAATTCTTATAGATTTTGGACAAGAAATATTCAATTTTGTTTGATTTTGGTTAGACATTGCTAAAGCAGCATCGAAGGGTGTCTTAAACCACTGGCTAGGGGTCCTCGTTCCTTCCCCTTTTGCTAAAAATTACCCAAAGCTGGGCGTGCATTGAAGGGTGGCGCCCTATAACCGACTGCCCTTGATCAACGGTATCCCTACCAAGGCCATACCTGAGAAATGTTCGGTCTTGGAGGGAGAAGAGAAGAATAATTGGAGATAAGCTTTATGCAGGATGGGAGATGTCGGGACTTGATTTCTTTCCAAGGTGTTCCCCCTCAAAGAGGTAGTCTGTTGCGCCGGGGCTTTATGCCTTTGATTTTTAGACCCTTGACATGCATATGACCAGGATTTTCCCTGCGGGGACTTTGCCACTCTTGACATGCCATAATTCACAATCTTGCTTTTATCGAAATTCTGACTTGATTTTCATAATAGCCCTTTTGGCGAGATGTATATCATGAAATTCATATTTAGTTTGGGTCAAGACTGCCCCTATTTGAGACTCCTCTCGTATTGGGGATTACCTAGGTTGGTCATCTCATCCGTCAACCTCTTGCCCCTGCACGTGGCCGAGTAAAGAAGAGAAAAAGACTTTCAGATATGGCATGGCATGGCCAAGGTAGCAACGGTGTTTAACCAAAGGAGCCGGTTAAGGACGCCGTGAAGTGTGTGCGATGCCCAGCTAAGGGTTACTCTTAACAAGCAGGGAGAGAATGTTGAATTCCCAGCGCGGGGTTCTTATTAACCAAGGTGCTGCATAAGCAAGCCTAAAGACTCTTTTTGGAATATTTGAATTAAACAAAAGCCTAAGACGAAGGTCTAAAACACCACTTTTAATCTTGTTAAGAAGCACTTTATTTTGAAAATCCTGCGTGAATTAATGAGATAATGATATCATGAAATGAGTACTTACGCCAATATGTTACCTTGCAACCTTTGTTGAAGCAGCTATCAGAGGCGAGGTTGATCAACGTGGGGTAGTCCTCTTTGGCAGATAAAAAGATTGGAAGCAAAGGGTTTGAAAGTGGCTTAACAAGAAGGAGTGGTGCCAAGACCAGACTCAGACGAATAAGGAAAAAAGAGAAGAGAGGCGAGGGCTAGAACTCCCTCACTAAGGTGTGGAGACCCTGATCACATGGAACAGTCTACAGAAGAAGCGGAGAATTAGAAGGAGGAGTGAGGACTAAAGCCTCGAAAGCAATGGGAGAAAGGGCAGATGCCCAAGGCAGTGGATGTGGAAGAAGTTGGGTCGGACCCAGAATCAGGAGGAATTAGAAGAAGAAATTGATAGATGGAAAGAGGCGGATCCGGAGGGTCCGGAGGTGGAGGAGAATCGTGAGAGGAGAAACCATCCGGAGGCTCCGGAGGGATAGAGTATCGAGGGACGCGATGCCCTGAGAAGAAATTTGAAAAAGCGTGATGAAAAAGGAAGAAGAGAACGAAGGAGGTGATGTCTTGGAAGAACAGAAAGATGAACTGGAAGAAAGATGGATGGTCCGGAGGTTCCGTAGGGAGAAAATGGAAAGGGGTGCGATGCCCGAGAGATAAGTCCGGAGGTTCCGGAGGAAGAAAATGGAAAGGGGCGCGATGCCCGAGGGAAAGGTATGAAAGATCCGGAGACTCCGGAAGAATAAAGTGGAAAGGGGCGTGATGCCCTGGGGGAAAGTCCGGAGGTTCCGGAGGGATGAAATCAGGAGGGAGAAGATGGAAAGGGACGTCGTGCCCGGGGAAAAGATAGAGAGAATCAGATGAAGAATCCGGAGGTTCCGGAGGGATGAAATCAGGAAGGAGAAGATGGAAAGGGGCGTCGTGCCCGGGGAAAAGATAGAGAGAATCAGATGGAGAATCCGGAGGTTCCGGAGGAATGAGATAGAAAGGGGCGTCATGCCCGGGAAGAGAATAGAGAGAATAAAACGGAGAATCCGGAGGTTCCGGAGGAATCAGATGGAAAAGGTGAAAAGGGGCGTCGTGTCCGAGGGGAAAGTCCGGAGGTTCCGGAGGAATAAAATGCCGAGGGACGCGATGCCTTGGGAAAAAGGGAGAGAAATCTGGGAGAGTGAGATGAAAAGGTTGGAAAGGGGCGCGATGCCCAAGTAATGAAGATGAATATGAATAATGTGGGAAATGCAGAGGATCCGGCGGTGCCGGAAGGCGGGGAAGATACGGGTTTGGAAACCCGGGAATCTGGAGGTGTATGCAAAATGATGGATGCGATGAATGCAGTGAATGCGCGAATGCAACAAAATGCGTGAGATGCAAAGAAGATGGAGAATGTGAAGGGTGAGAGGACGAGATCCTCCTCCTAACCCCGGGAATGGCCCATGAAGAAAAAGTGATAGAAATGGATGCATAGAAAGTGGAACAAATAAGGGACGGCCCCTTAGCGCCAAGATAACTGCCCCTCCACGGCAGTGAAAGTGTATAATCAAACGGCCCAATGGAAGAAGCTTCAATAATAAATGACAACCCCCTTGGAAGGCAAGGATCAATAATGTAAGGGAGTTGGAAAGTTGATACAGGAAGCATTGCCATGCCCATTAATTGTGGTGTATAAGAAGTGTTGAACAAAATGGGCATTCGCCCCTTGTATGGAGGAATGGAATCAAGATTTGGAAGATGGAACAAAGGGTGCCCTGCCCGGCCCTTGGATGGCATCAACTCTTGGCATTCTCTGAGCAAAGGTGGTGGACCCTGCTCAGGATTAACCGTAGGTTAGGGTGAAGGGTTAAGTGGTGGAGTAGGTAAAGTAGGTTTTAGGTTTAAAGGGATAATGGAAGGTTGAATTGGGGAGGGTTCAATGGTAGGCTCGGTGGAGGCTAAAGGCTCAATATGTGGAGGTTTTATAGTGGAAGGCTTGGGGGAGGCTAGCGTTGTGAAGGTTGATGGCATAGTAGATGGAGGTGTAATTAGTGGAGGTTTAATGGGTGACGGTTTGGTGCGGAGGCAATGCCGGACGGGGCGAGCGATGTTAGGAATGGGAGTGGGAATGGGAAGAGACTCAATAGGCGCCGGCGCGGGCGATTGGAATATCGACCCATCATCGTAACACCAACTAGTCTCATAAACAGGGGTTGAATTAGGAGTGGTTTCCTCCTGAGCAGGGGGTTCATCGAATGAAAATGGGGAAAGCGGAAAGTTAAGGAAACTCGGAAGTGGTGCCTGCGGAGCTTCATCATCATCGTATACTGCCTCGGATTCTTCGAATGTCGGCTCTTGCTCACTTGAGCCGCCGACGCCGTAATCATCCCTCCTGTCTTTCCATTCTCTCTCCATCTTTGTAATCTCGTCTAAAGCGGCATGGAGAGGATTGACTGGAGTAGGAGGAGCCGTGACCCTCTTTATTTGTTCCTCCATCAAAGTAATCTTATCAAGCAGAGATTGTTGGAGGGGTGTGACTTGAACAACCGAGGGCTGGCAGGGCCTTGAAGGAGGAGGGGCCGCATAAAAAGGCCGTGGAGGGGAGTTGACGGGATGACCCGTAAAAGAACCCGGACGGGCCGGATTGCAAGGAGTAAATGGGCCTCGGGGCCGTGATGGAGGAGGAATAGAAGGAGGCGGGTGTCGGACCACCCGAGGAGGAGTGTGAATAGAAGGGGATGGGTAATGGGCTACCCGATTAGGAATATGAATAGAAGAGGGAGGTGGGTGATGGCCCCCCTGTGTAGGATTGTGAATAGAAGAGGGAGGTGGGTGATGGGCCACCCGTGTAGGATTGAAAGGGGGAGATGAAGGAGATGCACCCTCAACAGCGGCCTTAAGGGCTTGGATCTGTTGAGGGGTGAGATGATCTAATGCATGAATGAGTTGAGAAACTTTCCCATCATTAGGACGAGGCGGTCCCGAAGGAGTAGTGGCTCGAACTTGAGTAGGGGGATCATGAAGATGCACATTGCCCGTGGGTCGGGCATGGCCATAAGAATGAGGACGTGGTCCCTTGAAAGTGTGGTGAGAATGATGAACATGTTGAATTTGAGGGGAATAAGATGTGCTAGGTTGATCACCCTCATGAATATTAATTGAATTGAACATGTTATTTTTCCTATCATGGTAAGCCATCATGCAATCAAAATAATGTGCAAACAATTGGCAAAGAAACACACCCAAGTTGAAATGGTTACCTTGATTTTTATGTTCGAACCTTGGTGAATTAATGAATTTATGCAAATTGATATGATTCACACAAGGGGAGGAGCCTAGTTTCAATATGATTTAACTCCAATGCCAACTAGGAACACTCTCTCACCACGTTTAGGCCAACTAATTCGGGACTTCAAAGGGTACAACCTGCCCGGCGTCCGTGAGGGAATCCACGGGTGCGGGGACTTATGGAGGCTTGGAAAAGGGATTTCCGGTCCAAAGAGACGGAATGCTCAATGGAGGGTCGTCCCGATTCCAAGAGGGGGTGTGGAATCCTAGTGAGGAGAGAAGAGATCTCCCAAACCAATGCAAATGAATGAATGCAATATGTGCAAGGGGATAGGCAAATCACCAATAGAGCCAAATAATAATATAAATCAACGAAGCATGAAGAAGTGGAGGCTCTGTGAAATCACAGGAAAGAGACGGCCTGGGGAAGGTCGTTACTAGAAAAGACGCACCTTCGTATGAGGTGCTACCTGAGGAAAGGACGCCTCACACAGAGGGCGTCAAATCTAAAACACGCCCTGGGGCAGGGCGTTAAAAATCACGGGTGCTCACGACCGAGATAAAGAAACGCCTTGGTGTGAGGCGTTACCAAGTAAAAGACGCCCTGGAGAGGGGCGCTACCCAGAAAAGAAACGACAGGGTTACTGTCATGAATCACTGTGAGGGCCCACACAGGCAAGGTAAAAACACGCCCTGGTAAGGGGCGCTACAAATTCAATGGACGCCTCTGACTGAGGGCGTCAACTCTCAGGGGTACGCACGGCCGAAATGAAGAAACGCCTTAGTGTGAGGCGTTAGTAACTAAGAAGACGCCCTGGGAAAGGGTGTGGATTCACACACAAGCAGGGTATGATAGAAGACGTCCTGTCAGAGGGCGTTAAACATGCAGAACACGCCCTGGGTAAGGGCGTGAAATTAAAAAGCGCCTCTTACAGAGGCGTTAATTTCCAGAAAGACCCCTCGGCCAGCAATATTAACAGGAACACTCACAACCCCAAGGCAATCAATATAAACAATAACATGCTCATCAATTTTTTATTTTTAAAAGGATAAGTGGAATCTCTAAAAAAAAGAATCTAATCAAACTAGCCAAACACTAGTGGGGAATTGCAAAGCACAATGGAGGGTGCCCGAGGGGCACAAAGGAAAGGGTACCGTGGGTACCAAAGGGAAAGGGCACGCGAGGGTGCCAAAGGGGAAAGGGGTAATCAAAATAGAGAACAATAGGTGTCCCACCGTGATCGCCAATTTGTAGATCCTAATTAAAAATCCACTTAAGGAAAAATTAAGAATATGAATAAATAAGCATGCAACAGCACGAGGTGCTAAGGTGGAATAACGTGATCGCCAGAGACACGAGGCCTCAAAATATAATAATAAAAAGCATGGAGGGATCGCGAAAAATACCTTGAATGCGGGGATTGTGAGTGCTCCTTTCTCTTCTAGATCGGCCGGCCGATGAAGAGAGTTCTTCTTGATTTGATTACCCTCGCAAAAACAATCAACAAACACCAATAAAAGATTGAATTAGAAATATGGTGAGTGTAGCATCAATTCTTAATAAAAGGATGAGCATGGTAACATGTGAAAAAACACACCTTAAGGGTGGTTGCCCTTAAACCCCTATGCAAAGAGGGTGTGGGAGGTATGATGAATGCATGAAAATATGAATAAAAATTAAGGGGAAAGAGTGCATGAGTTGCACTTATGGGAGATCTCAATGATGGAGAGAAAAATCAATAAAACAATGAAATATGATGCATGCATGAATTAATGAAAATACAAGATGATGAAAAGGAGATGAGATAAAAATTCTTGTTTGTGGTTGGTGCTCCTTGGCTTGAATGCTCAATGGGGAGAAAGTTTCAAAAGGGATTGAAGAGGCGGAATCTCGCGCTGTGTCCTGAGCGGGCTGTAGATCACCAGAAGATGTTTCTGCAAGAGAAGGGAAATGTATCAGAGGGCCCAGGGGATCTCCCTGGGGGAAAACCCTCCGATGGCTAAGTCAGTAGAGCGATGGTGGAAGCGATAATGGGGGGAGGAGAGAGCTGATGCGCGAGAATCCTCTCCACCAAGGGTGAAGCGAATCGTGCTCAGGAGCTTAGGGTATGTGAATGGCTAGTTCATCTTACCATCTTCCGGAGGGTATCCCTGGCTTAAATAGTGCGTCGCCTTTTAAGAGTCCGGTGAGCTGAGGGCTTCCCGGCGGGAGTTACGTCTTCAGCGGGGGCTTTCATGACCGGATCGTGGGGGCGTTATCCCCTTGGAGTTCGGCAGCTCCCATGACTCTCCCGCTGGCGGAGGATTCTGACCGACCGCACCTGCAGATAATCAAGCGGTCTCACCGAGCTACGGGGATGCTGGCTCGTGTCCGAGCGATAGGCATGGCCCGACGAAGGTGGGGTCGGATAGGTCGACTGGAGCCTCTTTCTCTCGGTTGGAGAGTGGGCTTTAGACCGGACCTTCCATGCGACCTGATCGTTGTCTCGGGCCCTCCGAGCCTAGAAGGCCGCCGGGGAGAGTTGGTTCCTCGAGTCTTTGTTTATTGGACTTTTCTCCCGAAGTTGGCCCTGTGGGCTATCACTTGGGTGGGCTCGCCCGGTTGGACCTTGTAGGTCTTGTTGGGCTGCCTTTGTGGTGGGCTGCGGAAATCCCCCTCTCCACTTGTCCCCCTCCTACTCCCGAGCCAAGGAGGCTCGGATGAGTAGTTTTTTGAGGCTTTGGACCGGCGTGGCTCAGGTGGGTGGAATTCCGTTGGCGTTATGTAGCCGCTTATAGCGGTCGCCGAGGCCCGTAATGATGATCCTGACGGATTTGAAACGAAGGGCCCCCCCTTTTTCTCGGATCACGGAACGGCGCGCCGCCACCCTCAAGGGTTTATAGGGGGCGCTGTTCATCGTTCTAGGCTTCCAGGGTTTTAGGCTTTCGTTGCTTCTTGATGCACCATGAGAGCACAGCGGAGACGCGGAGCCTTGTGGCGGCGTTTGAAGAGTTGGCGAGGATAACCGCAGAGGCGGTCCGACAGCTTCCTTCTCCCCCGGAGTCTTCAAGCTCGTACGAGGGATCTTCTCCCGATCCGATGGCGGATCAGAGTCCGGAGCTTGTGCCCGTGAGGCGCGATCCCGTCCCCAACTGTAGCGAGTTGGGAGAAGCGGAGGTGCGGAGGCTGGAGCACCGTTTCCGTCTGCCTTTCCGCTATAGCTTTGCTGCTGCCACTCCATATGAGACGAGTCTGGACGACCGCGATGGGCACATTTGCACCTTTCTTTTGGCCTGGAAGAGTGGATTCCGGCTTCCTTTCGATCCTTACGTACTGCGGCTTCTCACTTTTTTCCGGTTGGCGCCTATCCAGTTGGTGGCCAACTCCTATCTTCTTCTTTCTGCCTTTGGGATCTTGTGCCATCAACGCGGCATCTTCCCGTCTCTGGACCTTTTCCACTTCTTCTTCGAGCTGAAGGCGCATCCATCGGCTGGGAAAGGTTTTTACTTCATCCAGGCGCGAAGGAACAGGAGCTGTATCTCGCTCACGGCGAAGGATTCTTCGCACAAGGGGTGGAAGACTCAATTCTTCTGGGTGAAGGCGGTGGCGACGGACGAGATCTGGAGATGCCGGACCTCGCCCAATTTTCACCCGAATCTGCCCCCTCGCCAGGAGGAGTTCCCTCCCCACGTGGAGCAGCAGGCTGCCCGTCTGCTGGAGAATCGCCAATCGACCGAGGAGCTGGTGACGCCGGAGAACATCGAACGGTGTCTTCTCTCGCGGTTGACGTCGTCAGGTATGGCTCTTGAGGCTCTTCTTTTGGGGTGGTAACTCTTTTTCCTCCTCCTGACTGGGGCTTCTTCTTGTTGCAAATGTGAGGCGGGAGCCTCTAGAGGAGGCGGCCGAGGTTATCGATCTGGGAGAAGACTCGGCAGCCGACGAACCTGATGTCTCGGCGGGTCGCTCTCATGCCCGAGATAAGGGCAAGGGGGCGGCCCCCGAGGGGACTTCTCGATCGACCGGCCTGAAGCGCAAGGATCCCCTGGTGGGGAAATTGCGGGAGGCCTCGAAGGCCAGGAAGAGGGCCAGGAAAGCCGGTCTTCCTACCGCCGTCGGTGGCGACTCTGGCTCGGCGGCGCTCCCCTCTCGGGGGCAGGATGGGGCCGACCCTTCTGGGCTGGCTCTCCCATCTGCCGAGCGAGAGGGCGCCGAGGAGACCAGGGGCCCCGCAGAGGGAGGTGATGGGTCGGCTCTCCCCTCTGTAGGGACAGAAGGGGCCGATGCCGGCGTGGCCAGCGCTGGGACCGAGAGTTCGGTCGGAGCAGATGGGGGTGTGCCCGCGGGGGCGCCGCAACCCCAAGTGCCGGCAGTTTCTGGTGCCGTTGATCCCGCGGCGCCGATCGAGGGAGGGGGTTCGCCCGGGGAGGCGTTGCAACCCCAACCGACCGTGGTGCGCGGGGCGGTTAGTTTCGCCGCTACAATAGGGCCTTCTGGCGGGGTGCCCGGGGTGGAGCGGTCCCCTTTGCCGGAAGCTCTGGTCAGGCTTGGTGTCTCGGGTGATCTGTACCGGATCTGCCGGTCGATCGCCGATAGAACGAGGGGAGGAGAAAAGCGCAGCACTCCTGCCGGGGTCCTTGACATCCTGATGGAGGGCGGCCTGGTCATAGCTCGGACAGCGGCCGTGATGGCAGAGGCGCACGCCCGGATGAAGGCGGAGCGGTCGAAGCTCGCCTGGACCCTTGGTGGATGCGAGGGGAAACTGGCCCGGCTCGAGGGGGAGCACGAGGGGCTTCGGCGGGAGTTCCTCACATTCAGGGAGTTGGGGCGGTCGAGCCGACGGGAAGCTGAGGTGCTGGCCGAGCAGCTGACAAGGGCCCAAGAATCGCTCGAGAGGAAGAGCAAACGTCTAGAAGACGAGTGTCAACGTCACATCGAGCTGGATAGCCTCTGGGAACTTGAGCGCAGCGAGCTGCAGGATCGGGCGGAGGACGCGGAGTGCCTTCGCGCTGAGGCTGAGGCGGACCGGGCCCGGGCGGAGGGTCGGATGACCGAGGCTGAGCGGAGGATGACCGAGCTGGAGGAGCGTCTGGCGAGGGCGGAAGAGCGTGCGGCCGAGGCGGAGCGGGCTCGGGACGGGCAGGTCGAGGAGGAGGCGATCGAGCGCTATAAAGGCTCGGAAGCTTACTCGGCCGACCTGATCGCAGCCGCCCTACCCTACTACGAGGTAGCGCTCTACCGGGGTGCTCGAAAGGGGTTCAGGCAGGGCTATCGCCGGGCGATGAGCTATGCTAATGAGCACCTGGCCGGAGGTGATTTTCCTTATGGCCAGCGTTATGACTCGGACGAGTCAGATTCCAGCTCCTCATCTTCGGCCGGGGAAGCACCGGAGGAGTCGCCCCCTGCGGGGTCACCAGCTCCGGAGGCCTCGGGAGGGCTCGCGACCGGGACAGTTCTCGCACAGGCGAGGTCAGTGTCCGGGCCGGCCGTCGCCGATGGTACCGGGGGTGACGCGTCCCCTACTGCGGTTCCCGAGCTTCAAAGTGGGCCCGAGGCCTGATGTATTTTGTTTTATTTTGCCCCTTCCTCTTTTTGTTCGTCTTCCTGGTTGTAAGAGGCTTTTATGGGAGGTAATAAATAACTTACTTTATTTGATCGCTATCTTTGCTGTGATTCGGTTGGCGTATCGGGGCAGTTGGAAAGTACTGATATTTTTTGTGCCGTTTTCGCACGTCGATTCGGGAGACTTCTGGCGGGCGTCCTTCCGTATTACCATGCTTTGAAACTCGAGGTGCTTCGCGAATCCCGCTAGGGCGGGGGGCAAGGATTTTGAGGTGACCTTCCCAGGGAGGTCCTGTAGCGTGTTTTCGAGGGGGGAGTCATTTAAGGCGCGTGGCCTCCCTTGGCCTATAAAAAGGACCGAAGGGTGCTCCTCCTCTCTTAACACTTAGGACTTCCGCCGGCGGTCTGCTCTTATTCCCTCGTCTTCGCTTTGCGTTGCACCGCCGCGATCGGAGCATGGAGGACCCTTCAGAAGGTGATGTTGCAGACGACGGGGAGCGGCCGGTTCCAGCTGTCCTGGAATATTGGTCGGGTCCCACGGTCGCCGCGCGTGCATGAGACGGGTCCGACGGTCGTCGCGCGGATCGGGAGAGGGCTTCGACGTGCGGGGGCACGCCGTTTGCCTCCTCTTGGCTCCGGCGAGGCTTCCGGGCGGATGCCGAGATGGAGGGTGGACGGGGGAGTTAGGGATGCCGGCCGCCATTCCCCTCCGTGGGAGGGGAGGAGGCGGCTCCAGTCCCTTCCTCACCCCCGTCCGCCGCCTCTTTCTCTCTCTTTTGTTCTTCATTTCTTTCACTCTTCGGGGGCTGCTTGCTTTCTGTTCGCCTCCAAAGAGTTGGCAGTTTGGAAGAAAGGGGACCTTCGCGGCGTGCCCTTTTTCCAGGTTGTTGCCAACTTGGAAGGTAGCCTTCCTTGCGTGAAAGGTGGCCTTCTCCTCGCCGTCCCTCTGTCACCTTTGTCACGGACCACCCGAGCCAACTGGGTCGACCATCTCTTGTCCAAGCCAGTTTCTACGCGAGGCAGAGTCAGTGGCTGGATGCGAGAAGGTCAAGACCGGGTCGATCGGGCGATGGCCGTTTGCTGCGGTGCTAGATGGATTTTCACTTTTTGTTATGTAATGTATTGGCAATTGCCTTTCTGATGTACCAATAGTTATCTTGAATGAATGCGAAAGATAAGGGGGTTTATTTTACCCAATTTGTTGATACAGTATTCAGAAATAAAATCTGCGTAGTGTGGTTGCGTTCCATGTCCGGGGAATGGGTTCCCCTTCCATTGTGGCTAACCTGTACGCACCTTTCCCGAGCGTCTCGATCACTCGGTAGGGGCCTTCCCAATTGGGGGATAGCTTGCCCGCCGCCTCTAGTGGTCGAGAGGCTTCTGCCTTCCTGAGGACGAAGTCCCCTGGTCGGAATTGTCTGCCTCGGACCTTGGCGTTGTAGTACCGAGTGAGGCGGCGCTGGTACTCCGTAGCTCGGACGTTCGCGATCTCTCGGAGTTCGTCTGCCAGGTCGAGGTTCTCGAGCAGCTTCTGCTCGTTTGCCTCCGGCAAAAAGCTGATCACTCGGAGAGACGGATTGGCGATTTCCAATGGAACGACGGCTTCGGTGCCATATACCAGTTGAAAAGGGGTCTCACCGGTTGCCGTTCTGGGGGTCGTTCGGTGCGACCATAGTACGCTAGGCAGTTCCTCGAGCCAGATACCCTTAGCCTTGCTGAGTCTGGTTTTTATGCCCTTCAAGATGGTCTTGTTGGCATTTTCAACCATCCCGTTGGCCTGAGGGTGGGCGACCGAAGTGAAGTGGTTGCGGATATTTAGGTCGGCACATCTATCTCGGAAGTATCGAGAGTCGAATTGCCGCCCGTTATCGCTCACTATCACTCGGGGGATGCCGAAGCGACAAATGATCGATTTCCATACGAAACCCCAGACGACTGTCTCGGTGATCCTCGCTGTTGCTTCAGCCTCGATCCATTTGGTGAAGTAGTCGATGGCGACGATGATGAACTTCTTCTGGGATTGAGCCGTTGGGAATGGCCCAAGGATGTCGATCCCCCACCGAGCGAAAGGGTAGGGCTCGGTAAGGGTGACAAGTTCCGTGGCCGGCTGGTGGACCAAATGGTCGAACCGCTGGCAACGGTCGCAATGTTGTACGTAAGCCGTGCAGTCGCGCTGGAGGGTCGGCCACCAGTATCCTTGCCTTAGCAGGATTCTGGCCAGCGACCGACCTCCTGAATGTGCTCCGCACAGGCCTCGATGAATCTCCTCAATAGCTTGGCTCGCTTCGTCGAGGCCGAGGCACTTCAGAAGGGGCCCGGAGAACGATCTTCGGTAGAGGGCGTTGTCGAGGATGATGAAGCGCCGAGCTTGGTACTTCATCCGGTGGGCTTCTCGAGAGTCGGAGGGTTCCTGGGAGTCTCGTAGCCAGGATAGGTAGGGGGAGCGCCAGTCGTCGGGAGTGGCCGAGTCAATGGCGAGGAGCTCCGAGTCTATGCTCGGGCGCTCTAGCTCTTCTAGGAGGACCGATCGTGTACCTTCCGGGTCTAGGGAGGAGGCCAGTCGGGAGAGGGCGTCCGCCTGAGAGTTTTGCTCCCGAGCTATTCGGACTACCTCGAACTCCTCGAACTGCTGGGCCAGGCTCCGGACCAACTGGAGGTATTTGATCATAGGTGCCTCCCGAGCTTCGTAGTCGCCACTGACCTGGCTTGCGACCAGCTGGGAGTCGGTGTGGAACCTGACTTGCTCAGCCCCCAACCGTCGGGCCATGCGGGCTCCTGAGATAAGGGCCTCATACTCGGAAGCATTGTTGGACGCCGAAAAGTTGAACTTTAGGGCGTACTACAACTCTATTCCTTCGGGGGACCTTAGGAGGATCCCTGCGCCGCTGCCGACCGAGTTGGACGATCCATCGACGAACAGTTCCCAGGTTGGCCCGGTTGCTGTCAGAGGCCTATCCTCGACCGGAACGGTGCTCTCGGCGATGAAGTCGGCGAGCGCTTGCCCCTTGATAGCTGATCGTGGCCGATACGAGATGTCGTATGCCCCGAGCATGATGGCCCATTTGACAAGTCACCCCGAGGCCTCGGGGTGGGCCAGAATCTTCTTCAGTGGCTCGCCGGTTAGCACAGTGATGGGATGCCCCTTGAAGTAGGGTCGGAGGCGCTTTGCGGAGGTAACCAACGCTAGCACGAGTTTCTCGGTTGCGGGGTACCTCCGTTCGGCCTCGCCAAGCACCTTGCTGGTGTAGTAGATCGGCCTCTCGACTCCCGAGTCATTTCTGACTAGGACCGAGCTGACCGTTGATGGCGTCGCCGAGAGATAGAGCAGCAAAACCTCGCCCGCAACGGGCTTGGAAAGCACCGGGGGTGAAGCTAGGAGCTCTTTGAGCTCGGCGAACGCTGTCTGGCATTCCCCGTCCCATGCGAACGTAGCAGACGCTATTTTAGGCCCCCTCATTAGCTTGAAGAAGGGCAAGCATCGTTCGGCCGCACGGGACAGGAAACGACTGAGAGCGGCGACACGCCCCGTCAGACGCTGGACGTCTTTAATGCACGTGGGCGGGCGCATGTCCAGGATGGCCTGGACCTTGTCAGGGTTTGCTTCGATCCCCCGCTGAGTGACCAGGAAACCCAGGAACTTCCCGGATCTTACTCCAAAGGCACACTTGGCAGGGTTGAGCTTCATGCTGTACTTCATGAGGGTGCCGAAAGTCTCGGTCAGGTCGGTGAGGTGATCGTGAGCCCTCGGGGTCTTGACGAGCATGTCGTCGATGTAGGCTTCGACGTTCCGACCTAACTGTCCCTCGAACATATGGTTGACCAGTCGCTGGTCTGTGGCTCCAGCATTCTTCAATCCGAAAGGCATCCGGGTGTAGCAGTACACGCCGTAGTCGGTGATGAAGGCGGTCTTCTCGACATCTTCAGGGTTCATTCGAATCTGATGATAACCCGAATAGGCATCCAAGAAACTGAGTATCTCGTTGCCCGAGGTTGAGTCAACCAGTTGGTCGATGCTCGGTAGCGGATAGCAGTCCTTGGGGGTGGCCTTGTTCAGATCGGTGAAGTCTACGCACATTCGCCACTTGCCGGTGGTCTTCGGCACCAGGACGACGTTGGCTAGCCACGTTGGGTACAGGACCGATCTGAAGAGACCAGTCTCTTGTCCCTTGGTGACCTGCGCCTTGATGATCGCCTGTTTTTCGGGCGCATGCTTCCTCCTCCGCTGCTGTACGGGTCTCACGGTGGCATCGAGGTTAAGCTTGTGCATCACGGTTTCCTCTGGTATACAAGGGAGTTGATCGCCGGACCAAGCGAAGACCCGGACGTACCCAGAAAGAAACTCCTTGTATTGCTGCTGTTCCTTCGGTGGTAGGTCGGAACCGATCCTCACTCCAAGGGCCGGGTCGTCATTCAGGAATACCGTTAATAATTCGCCACCGGGCTCGGCGGTCACGGTTTTTCCTTCGACTCCCCTGGGGCCCTTATCCTTCCCGTCCGGCCTTGAGGCTTCCACCGAGATATTGTAGCACCTTCTAGCCGTGGCCTGGTTACCTCGGACTTCCCCCAACCCGTTTTTGGTGGGAAACTTCTTTTTTTGGTGATAGGTAGATGGTACGGCCTTTATTCGGCTGAGAATTTTTCGGTCGAAAATGGCGTTGTACGCTATCATACCTTTAATCACTATGAAGTCCACTATGACCGTAACGGTTTTGGGTGGGGTGCCGATAGTGACCGGCAGGCTTAGGGCTCCCTCGGGGTAGGTGGCCAGGCCATTAAATCCGCACAGGGGTGTTCGGATCGGGCGGAGCTTGGATGGGTCTTCCCCCATCTTGAGAAAACAGTCATAAGATAATACATCAGGGGCGCTCCCATTATCAACCAAAATCCTGTCTACATTGCAGTGATTTATCATGGCCGAGATAACGAGGGCATCGTCATGCGGGGTGCTCAGCCCTTCCAGGTCTTGGTCGGAGAAGACTATGACCTGGGGCTTCATTGGCGGGCCTTTGGGGGGCTCTAAGGCTCGGCTGGCCCGCTCGGCATGACGCTTCCTCCTCGGCTGGTGTCGCCTCTCGATGCCGCTCCTCCGGAGATGACGTTGATGTGGACCCCTCGGGGGGCGTTGTCGATCTCCTCTGCGGCATCTCGGTCTTCTTTGTGCCCGGTTGTGAACCGGGCTAGATGCCCCAGACGGATGAGGCGCTCGATCTCGTCCTGGAGCTGATGGCAATCTCCGGTGTGGTGCCCGTGGTCGCCGTGGAACAGGCAATGCCTGTCCCGCTTGCGGTTCTTCGACCTCATCGGCTCGGGCTGGCGGAGAAGTCCCGAGTCTTTGATGTCTTCGTAGATCTCGTAGACTGGTGCGATCAAGGGGGTATACCGTACTTTCTCTTGCGCTCTCCTTCTCGATCGCGCTTCTTACTCGAGCCAGGATTTGGCTCGGAGGTCCGCTTTTTGTCCCCCTCCCGACCCGAGCCGGTTGTGTCTCGGCAGGCGCTGAGTACTTCTTCGCACTCGGCATGGCGCAGTGCCAGAGTCACTAGCTCGGCAAGAGTCGAGGGAGGGTGGAGGACAAGCTCGCGGCGGAGATTCTCGTCCCGGGTGCCCCCGGTCAGTGCGGTTGTGGCTGAGGCCACGTCCAGGCGGGGGATCCTAAGGGCTTCCGATTTAAATCGGTGGACGTAAGTCTGGAGCCTCTCCCCTTGCGCCTGTTTGAGAGCCAGGAGCCCCGCTACTGACCTTGGGGGGGCGCTACCGGCGAAGCTCTCCTTGAAAATTCGCCCGAATTGCCTGAAGTCTCGGATGGACCCCGGGGCGAGGGCTCGGAACCATGCCTGAGCGCCCTGGACCAAGGTGGCCGCGAAGGCTCGGCATTTGATGGGATCCGGCGTTCCATGCAGGGTCACCAGGGCGTCGAAGCTGTCATAGTGGTCGACTGGGTCGCCCTGGCCGTCGTAGAGCTTGAAGGTTGGGATGGAGGCTCTAGGAGAGACCTCTGCCTTCAAGATGTACTCGGAGAAAGGGGATTTCTCCTCGTCCTCCGGGAAAGAGGTCTTCTGCAGGGCGCGGAGAGCGCGCTCTTGCTCTGCGAACCGTCTTTCAAAATCTCGTAGCCGGAGGGATAGTTCCGGCTGTGGCCGCGACGTGGGGCTGGGGGGGGGGGCGTCGTGGCGATCTCCCAGAGCACTGGTGCCCGGGCGCGGCGGCCTCACCCCCTGCTTCCCTCTCCTCGGCGTGGAGGAAGCCTCTTGCTCCGCAGGCGGAGCTTGCGAGGGTCCTCCGACGTCGTTGCGGAGGAGCTGTCAGCCGCGGAGGGTGAAGCGGCCTCCGGCGGTGTGCTGCGTTGCACTCCTTCGAGGGGGACTTCCTGACGGGGCGCGGGACCTCGCGTCCCGGGCCGCCTGGGCCCTCATGAGCTCCACGAGGACGTCCATCTTCTCGTTGAGGGCTTGGAAGGCGTTGGCGCCTCCGTCGAGGGGTGCCCCTGTCTCCGCCGGGGGTGGTGGTGGTCCGTTAGTGGGGACGCTGGCGTTGGAGGGGGGGCTCTGCGAGACCCAAGGGGGGACGCCTCCCGCCGCTGCCACAGCCTTACCTGCCCCACCAGGCGGATCTCCTCCCTGAGCTTCTTCTCACCATCTTGACTCTTCGTGCGTTTCCCACAGACGGCGCCAGATGAAGGGGCGGAATCTCGCGCTGTGTCCTGAGCGGGCTGTAGATCACCAGAAGATGTTTCTGCAAGAGAAGGGAAACGTATCAGAGGGCCCAGGGGATCTCCCTGGGGGAAAACCCTTCGATGGCTAAGTCAGTAGAGCGATGGTGGAAGCGATAATGGGGGGAGGAGAGAGCTGATGCGCGAGAATCCTCTCCGCCAAGGGTGAAGCGAATCGTGCTCAGGAGCTTAGGGTATGTGAATGGCTAGTTCATCTTACCATCTTCCGGAGGGTATCCTTGGCTTAAATAGTGCGTCGCCTTTTAAGAGTCCGGTGAGCTGAGGGCTTCCCGGCGGGAGTTACGTCTTCAGCGGGGGCTTTCATGACCGGATCGTGGGGGCGTTATCCCCTTGGAGTTCGGCAGCTCCCATGACTCTCCCGCTGGCGGAGGATTCTGAACGGCCGCACCTGCAGATAATCAAGCGGTCTCACCGAGCTATAGGGATGCTGGCTCGTGTCCGAGCGATAGGCATGGCCCGGCGAAGGTGGGGTCGAATAGGTCGGCTGGAGCCTCTTTCTCTCGGTCGGAGAGTGGGCTTTAGACCGGACCTTCCATGCGACCTGACCGTTGTCTCAGGCCCTCCGAGCCTAGAAGGCCGCCGGGGAGAGTTGGTTCCTCGAGTCTTTGTTTATTGGGCTTTTCTCCCGAAGTTGGCCCTGTGGGCTATCACTTGGGTGGGCTCGCCCGGTTGGACCTTGTAGGTCTTGTTGGGCTGCCTTTGTGGTGGGCTGCGGAAATCCCCCTCTCCAGGGATGAAGAGGTTGATGTTGAAAGTCCTCCTCCTTAGCCAAAAAGCCCCCTTCGGTTCCTGTAAAAGAAGAAAAACAAAAAAAAAAAGAACAGAAGAAAAAAAACAGAAGAAGAAGGGGAAAGAAGAATAAGAAGAAGACAGAAGAAAGAAGAATAGAAAGGGAAGAAGAAGAAGACGGAAGAAGAAGAGGAGAAGAAGACAGACGAGGAAGAGGAAAGAAGGAGAAGAAAACGGTAAAAAGGGATCCAACCTCATTAACAGAGCCGTCGGCTCTATTAAATAGAGCAGATCAAATATAGGAGAAGATAAGAATGGCAAGAGCCCTACGGAGGCAAGACTCCAGTCCCCAATCAAGGAAGGTGTCTAACGAAGCAAGGACTCTCTGGGGAAAGGGCTGCGAAGACAGAAGATGAAACACGCCCTGGATCAGGGCGTCAATTCAAGAATTGACGACCTACCATAGGGCATTAATTCAAAACACGACATGGCCAAGGGCGTCAACTCCCAGATCAATTTTGGAAATAAATATTTCTTTTATTTGGAAATTCTGAAACACGCCTCCGAGAGAGGCGTTAATTAAAACACGCCCCCAAGAAGGGCGTTAATTAACATTTTTCAAATATTTATTCTTTTTTCAAAAATTGGATAATGCCAGGAATTGACGCCCTTTTCAGAGGTCGTCACTTCTTTAAAAGGCGCCCTAGGTCCGGTCGTGAATCAAAACGCGCCCTTGCCCAGGTCGTTAATTTCAAAATTGAGATAAATGCCCAAAAAAAATTCAAAAAAAAATAGGAAAAAGGTGAAAATGAAAGAAAAATAAGAGAAATTCAAGAAAAGTGGGAAAAACCACTCAAATAAGCTGATTTGAGGGTCAAATGGGGCATCGCATTGCGATATGAAATATACTCAAAATAATGTCAATTTTAGCGTGTCTACACTCACCAGTCACTTCTCTGAGTGCTATAGCTTCTGCCCATCTGGAGAAGTAATCTTTTATAGCCAAGATGTACTTGTGTCCAGCTGAGGATGTTGGAAGAGGTCCAACCACATCGGTTCCCCATTGAGCAAAAGGCCAACTGGGAAATGTCGGGTGTAGGGGTATAGTTGGCCTTCTGGGCACAGTAGCATGCTCCTGGCATTTCTGGCATGTTTTTGAAAACTGACAGCAGTCTTCAAACATAGTAGGCCAGTAATAGCCCAGTTTCTTGATTTTGATCTTCATCTTTGGTCCAGCTTGGTGTGCTCCAGCTGTCCCAGCATGTATTTCTTTCATCACTTGCCAGGCCTCGTTGGTGGATAGGCAGTGAAGCAGAATCTTCTTACGGGCGTCCGCCATGATTCGGAATAGTGTCTCGCTTCGGAGCTCAAAAGAATCTTTAGTTCGAAGGAGTTTCATTCTTTCTTCTTTGTTTTTGGGTAGCTGTTGGTGAAGGAACCACTATAGCAGATGCTGTCTCTAGTCGGGCTCCTGTGTTTCTTCGGCTACATTGGCCTCACATTCTTCTGAACACGATTCTAGCATACTGGGAATGTCACGCCCCGACGCGGAATATCGGGATCGGCAATAGAAAACACTAGTAAAGATAACATGCTAAGCTAAGAATTAACATAATGCCATAAACAGAAATAGCTCATATCTATTACAATAACCACCAAACGTCTTACAAACCGACTTAAATGTAATCATACATAGCCTCTACTCGACTCCGGTACAATAACTAATACAAGTTCTAAGACATAGCTAGATGTAAACAACTAAACAAACTCAACATATCTACTAGCTGATACACTCCAAGTAATCACTCTCGCTCATTCCCATCCATCTATGAATCTTCACCTGAGCTGCCCGGAAAGGGGGAAACAACTATATGAGCGAACGCTCAGTAGATAACAACAGGCAAGTGTAAGTGATTAACCAATCAATTACATGTATATGAACGGAAAGAAAATAAATAATGATCGACTGAAACAACATAATAACAGAAAGTGCTAAAGAATGGAATGGAATAACAATATGACAAGAATGATAGGATTACAAGAATTGCAAGTTTATGAACAATATATATAACATGAATTTATAGGAAATTGGCCAACAAGCAAGAATGTAACCAAGTCAAACACGATTCAAGTAAGAGATAACAGATCATTGTCATAGACATCACGCTAGTCATGCACTCGGTGCAATGTCTCAGCCTGTCATTACAAACTCCCATGGGCACAGGTACTTTTCGGGCGCTCTCCCCAGGACCAGACCGAGCCCCTATGGTGCGTTGGCATTTATTTATTGGATCCAAGATCCCAAGTTGTCTAGATTTTAATCAAGTTAAATGGCCAATTATAATCACGTATAAACTTACCTCGGAACATCCCAAGGCTAAGTTGATGAATTACTGTCCAAAAGTTTTGTCCAGGAGTTCAAATTATCAAGAACCATCATGTTCTTGGATTCAAAACCATAAAACACGGGGAAAACCAGTCTCTGGATGACATGCGGTCAATACTGGGCCACTCAAGGCTTGTGCGGTCGACACGGGGCCGTACTAACAAGAACTGGGCTAGGTTTAGCCCTGGGGAGGTCAAGGTTGAACGGCTAATAACGGGCCGCTCTTCTATATGAACGGTTAGAATTGGGCCGCATAAGACTAGAAAGTTACAGAATCGAGGATAGGATGTGTGGTCCTGACAGAGCCGCTCATGAGTCGAACGGTCCACTCAGGGCCGCCTATACGAAGTACGGTCCATTACTGGCCGCACAACACAGGGCCTAAGCATGAGTTAGATTTTAGCCCAAGTGGGCTCCCGGGCTACCATAGGCAGGGTGGAACTGAACCAAAGTCCAGCCCACTGTCTACTGGTCGGCCTAGGGTCTATTGGACCGTTCAAATCAGGGTTTGGCTGAAGATGGATCAAGGATAATCGGCTAAGACAAGTTGGCATAAGCCAGGTATGAATGGTCGATATTGGCCCGTTCATGGGTATATGCGGTCTACCAATAGCGCGCAAGTCTCTGTTAATCCAATTCGGATTAACTCCAATAACAGAGGTTCGATTGAGTCTAAATCAAAACTAGGGGATACAATGGTTCAAGATTAAGGTTATCACAAGTATGAACCTAATAGCCATTTCAATTATCAAGGATTTACAATTAAAATTGACATTCATTGGAAAGATGAATCAAGATCAAGCTCAATTTAAATAAATCAACAAGAATTATTTACTGTCATGAATTACAGTTTGTTAGGTGTGTTTGTAACATGTAATTAACCACTAATCTACTAACATAACATGCTGTACGACAATTACAATTAATATGTTCTGTTACAGATGTGCGATCAGTTCTGGACCTTACATCCCCTTGAACGGTCATACACTGGCCGCACACGTCCCCTCAGATCCGAAGACCTGCTTGATATGGACGGTCGGTAATGTGCCGCATGGAGAGATGTGTGGTCTATAACTGGCCGCAAGAAAAACATGTGGTTATGGATTGGCCACACATTCCAGGGAAACGATCAATAATCGAAAGCTATAAACGGTCCACATAGGGCCGCCTGTCTGGGATGTGCGGTCTATCGAGTGGCCGCACATGTCCAAACAGGTCGCTGCCCCTTCGCCGTGCCCGACTCCAGCGAGATTTCTAGGGTTAAATTAAAACATGAAATTCGCACGATATAAAACATGAAATTTGGGGCTTTTACTATCAAAAGAAACAGCACAAAAAACTATACAAGATGCATGAATCAATTTTATGTTTACAGCCTGAAATCACTACTTAATCGAAAGGGAACAATTATAACCCTAGATGTGACATGCTTCTAGTAAAACCTAAAATTCTCGCAGGATACTTGATGAAACTTAGGGCTTTCTACATTAATGAAAAGCTAACACGATGCTGCTTCTAACCATATATTATTTGTAGGGGTTGGCTTGCTCTCACCTACCTGAATCGGATGAAGAAGGAAGGAGAAAGAAAACCAAGGACGCCGGTACACACAGCCACTAATCGCTCGAGATCTCCCTCGATCTAACTCCTCTGCATCCGCCGCTGGTTCTAAACGATTCTAGGGTTAGAGAGCTTCATTTTAATAGGTCACACACCTTCTGGAGGCTTCTATGCGCGGAGTATTCATCCACGCAAGTCGAGTCAATGTGAACGCCGCCGTAATTGTTGACGCGCCAAAGCTCCGCCGAATGCATCTCCTAGGGTTAGGGTTTCGAGAGATTAAGAGAGGGTAAATGATCCTCTCATCCTGGCCTTTCATTTGCCACCAATTTGGGCTCATTTGCTGGAGTATTGGGCTCGAATTTGGCGTTTCATGGTATGGTTAACTAAGTGTTCAATTTGGGCTTAATCCACTAATTCGGCCTACTTACAGATTTTATTTGGGTTGGCCATAGAAGATAAGTTTGCTAAACGTGTTATCCTCTACAGGAATATAATTTTTCTGGATTTGTATAAAATAGTCAAAATCTAGCTTATTCTATTTATTAAGGGATTATTCTAATTACTTTCTAATTAATTTCTAAAAGAAATCGGGGTATTACACCCTCCCCCACTTAAGGAATTTGGTCCTCCAAATTCAATGCACTTAATAAAAAGCGGGAGTGAGACAGCTCACCTAGAATAAGTCAGGGTACTGTCTCCGCATAGTATCTTCTGACTCCCAAGTAGCTTCTTCAGTTCCACGCCGACTCCACTGTACTTTAACCATCGGTATGGAACGATTCCTGAGTTGCTGTTGCTTCCGAACAAAAATCTTGATAGATCTTTCTTCATAAATCAGATCTTCCTTCAATTCGAAGTCCATATGCTGAATAATGTGAGTGGGATCGTACACATATTTCCGTAACATAGACACATGGAAAATATTGTGCACTCCAGATAACTGAGGTGGTAGTGCCAAACGGTAAGCAACTTCCCCCACTCTTTCCAGAATCTCAAATGGACCAATGTATCTTGGACTCAGTTTGCCCTGAATACCAAACTTTCAAATTCCTCTCATAGGAGAAACCTTTAAAAACACATGCTCGCCAACCTGAAATTCCAATGCTCTCCTCCTGGTGTCGGCATAACTCTTCTGTCTTGATTGTGCTACTTGCAACCGATCTCTGATAATACGAATATTCTTGGACGATTCAAAAATGAGATCTGGTCCAAGCCATTACTTCTCACTTACCTCATCCCAACATAACGGGGATCGACAACTTCTACCATACAAAGCTTCAAATGGAGCCATATGAATGTTGGACTGGTAACTGTTGTTGTAGGCGAATTCAACCAATGCCAAATGATCACTCCAACTACCTCCAAAGTCAATCATGCAGGCTCTAAGCATATCTTTCACTATCTGGTTGGTCCTTTCAGTCTGTCCGTCTATTTGTGGATGGAAAGCAGTACTGAAATTTAGACGAGTTCCCAAGGACTCTTGTAATCCTTTCTAAAAATGAGAAGTGAATCTAGGGTCTCTATCAGACACAATGCTGACTAGTATACCATGTAGTCTTACCACTTCCTTCATATACAAAGTAGCCAAAACATCAACTGTCCATTTAGACTTAATGGATAAGAAATGAGCCGATTTTGTCAATCTGTCGATAATCACCCATATTGCATCAAATCCACTACGAGTCCTAGGTAGACCTATAATGAAATCCATGCCAATGCTCTCCCACTTCCATTGGGGTATATCAAGGGGTTTCAATTTCCCTACTGGTCTGAAATGCTCCTCCTTGACTTGCTGACAATCCAAGCATCTACTTACGAAGTCCGCCACTTCCCTTTTCATATTCGGCCACCAAAAAGATCTTTTCAAATCCTTGAACATTTTAGTACCTCCAGGATGAATGGTGTATCTGGATCTATGAGCTTCCTCGAGGATCTTACTCTTTATCTCAGCTACATCAGGTACACAAGTCCTTCCTTGAAATAACAATCTTCCATCATGAGCCATCATGAAGTCAAGTCTGTTACTCAAGCTTCCCTTGATCTCTACCAATTATGGGTCATCATTTTGTAGAGACTTGATTTCCATCAATAATTCGGGCTTAAGTTGAATCTGAGAAATCATAACTCGATCCTTGTCAACATTAAGATCCAAACTAGCTAACTGCTCCAGTAATTTCCATTCTTGTAACATGAGGCTTGATAACTTAGCTATAGGCTTGCGGCTTAAGGCATCTGCCACAACATTACCTTTTCCAGGATGATACTCAATGGAGAAATCAAAGTCCCTCAAATACTCCAGCCATCTTCGCTGCCTCATATTGAGTTCCTTCTAAGAAAACAAGTATTTCAAACTCTTATGATCAGAAAACACCATGAATGCCTCTCCATACAAGTAGTGCATTCATATCTTCAAGGCAAACACCACTGCTGCTAGCTACAAATCATGAACATGATAATTCTCTTCATGCTTCCTCAACTGCCTAGAAGAATAGGCTATCACTTTCCCATGCTGCATGAGTACACACCCTAAACCAATACCTGAAGCATCAGTGTATACAACAAAACCTCCTTCACCAGAAGGTAAAGCCAAAACAGGTGCAGTAGTCAAACATTCCTTCAAGGTCTGAAAGCTTCGCTCACAATCTTCTGACCAATCAAATCTGATCTCCTCGCAGGTCAATCTTATCGGAGGTACCGCAATCTTGAAGAAATCTTGAATAAACCTTCGGTAGTAACCTGCTAGGCCTAGGAAACTTCTCACTTCAATCACATTAGTAGGCTTAGCCCAATTCTTAACTGCCTCTACCTTCGAAGGATCAACAAAAATACCTTCTTTTGTGATGATATGCCCTAAAAAGGACACCTCTTGCAGCTAGAAATCACACTTACTAAACTTGGCATATAACTGATGATCTCTCAATAGTTGCAATGTCATCCTCAAATGTTCAGCATGCTCCTCCTCACTCTTAGAATAAATCAAGATGCCATCAATAAATACCACGACCCATTGGTCAAGATAGGGTCGAAACACATCATTAATCAGCTGCATGAAAGCTACAGGTGCATTCGTTAGCCCAAAGGGCATTACTACAAATTCAAAATGCCCATACCTGCTGCAGAAGGCTGTTTTATAGATATCCTCCTCCTTAATTCATAACTGATAATATCCAGATCGAAGGTCGATCTTTGAAAAATACTGAGCTCCTGCTATCTGATCAAATAACTCATCAATCCTTGGCAATGGATATTTGTTCTTGATAGTCAACTGGTTCAATTGCCGATAATCGATGCACAACCTCATCGAACCATCCTTCTTCCAGACGAATAATACAGGGGCTCCCCATGGGGAAGTACTAAGACGAATGAACCCTTTCTCAAGCAATTCCATCAACTGCTGCTTTAGTTCCCTTAGCTCCACCTGTAGACATACGATAAGGGGCTTTGGAAATAGGGGTCGCACCAGGAATCAGATCAACAGAAAAGATAACTTCCCTTTCAGGAGGAAGTCATGGTAGTTCCTCAGGAAAGACATCTAAAAATCTCAGACGACAGAAAAGTCCTCAACCTCAATCTTTTGCTCAGGGGTCACAAAAATAAAGGCTAGAAAAGCCTTACATCCTCTCCTCATCAGCTTATCAGCTCGACGAGCCGAAATAAGTAGAACAGACTTTTGGTGCCTAATTCTGATAAAAGAAAGTTCATGGTGTCCAGTGAAAAACACATAACTAGATCTGCACTGAACATTGGCCTCATACTTAGCCAACCAATCTGCTCCTAGGATTATATCAGAATCCTTCATGTCCATACAAACTAAATCAGCTGACAGGTTTTGTTCATTGATCAATACCTTACTAGAAGGATAGAAATACTTAATTGCTGTTCCGGAACCAATAGGAGTTGAAATCTCTAACGGAGAATTCATCAAAACTGGCTTCACAGCTAAAAACTTCACAAATCTCTGAGAAATAAAAGAATGAGTGGCACCAGTATCAAAAAGAACAAAAGCTGATTTATCATGTATAGTAAGTGTACCTTCGACAAGTCCACCCTCCTCGACGGGTCCTATCTCATCTTCTTGTAGAGCATGGAGCTTGCCTTGCTACTTCCTGATTCCTTGCGGTTTCACCGGGGTAGCTTGCTCAGATAATAGAGGGCACTCGGGAATACGGTGGTCCCTACTGCCACAACGTAAACAGGCACCCAGCTTGCGCCAGCACTCCTCCATCTTGTGACCTGGACGGTCACAATACTTACATATGCCCTTGAATGGAACAATAGGGCCATGTTTCTTGTCTTCAATCTTCGGCATCTTGCCTTTCCATGAACAAGACCCGCTAATGGGCCTCTTCCTGCCATGACCAGGCTTGATACTTTCAGAACCAGTTGGTGTTGTTCAATCTTAACACTCTTCCCGCGGATTCTCTCCGTCATTTCTAAAGTATCTTCCAACACTTGAGCCTTTCTCACCATCTCAAAATAAGTTAGAATTTCCATCGGTGCCAACTGGTTGATATACTGTAGCTTCAGCCCATTAAAAAAGTGCTTAGCTTTCATCTTCTCGGTAGATATCAAGTGAGTAGCATAACGAGATAGCCGAGAGCATTGAGCTTCATATTCAGCCACGGACAGATTTCATTGCTTCAAAGTAGAGAACTCAGCCGCCTTCTTCTCTTGTACTCGATCAGAGAAATATTTACCATTGAAGAATTCCTCGAACTCCTCCCATGTGACTTGTCTATCACCAAGGGTAGCCTTCACCGCGCCCCACCATGTCCTCCCATCACGTTCAAGTTGAAAGGTTGACAAGAGGACATGTTCCTGATCGCTGCATTGCATCACTTCAAAAATCCTCCCTATCTCCTCAAGCCAGTGCTCGGCTTCATCAGGGTCAGTCGAGCCACCAAATCGCGAGGGATTCATCCCACGAAAGTTCTGATAAAGATCGCTAGTGCCATGGTTTGTAGCTCCTCCTTGAGCCACTTGTTGCAAGGTCTGGGTAAGTCCTTGAACCGTACGCTGTAAGTTCCTCCATTCTGCGCGTTCTCCTGCCATTGCAAAAGCCTACACGAGGAATAGGTTATATTAGGTTCAATCAGGAATGGATAATCGTGCAATTAGATTATTAACTCAACCCCAGTCTTCTACCCAAATCTCACCAGGTTGGGTCCTAGGACTTATAACAAGGTTATAGGTCCTACGGTATAACTTAGGATCTTAGAACTTAGAGAACCTAGGGATATTAGAAAGCCTAGGCTCTGATACCACCAAACTGTCACGCCCCGACGCGGAATATTGGGACCGGCAGTAGAAAACGCTAGTAAAGATAACATGCTAAGCTAAGAATTACCATAACGCCATAAACAGAAATAGCTCCAACCTATTACAATAACCACCAAACGTCTTATAATCCGACTTAAATATAATCATACATAACCTCTACTCGACTCCGGTACAATAACTAATACAAGTTCTAAGACATAGCAAGATGTAAACAACTAAACAAACTCAACATATCTACTAGCTGATACACTCCAAGTAATCACTCTCGCCCATTCCCATCCATCTGTGAATCTTCACCTGAGCTGCCTGAAAAGGGGGAAACAACTATATGAGCGAACGCTCAGTAGGTAACAACAGACAAGTGTAAGTGATTAACCAATCAATTACATGTATATGAACGGAAAGAAAATAAATAACGATCGACTGAAACAACATAATAATAGAAAGTGCTAAAGAATGGAATGGAATAACAATATGACAAGAATGATAGGATTACAAGAATTGCAAGTTCATGAACAATATATATAACATGAATTTACAGGCAATTGGCCAACAAGCAAGAATGTAACCAAGTCAAATATGATTCAAGTAAGAGATAAGAGATCATTGTCATAGACATCACGCTAGTCATGCACTCGGTGCAATGCCTCAGCCTGTCATTACAAACTCCCATGGGCACAGGTACTTTTCGGGTGATCTCCCCAGGACTAGACCGGGCCCCTATGGTGCGTTGGCATTGATTTATTGGATCCAAGATCCCAAGTTGTCTAGACTTTAATCAAGTTAAATGGCCAATTATAATCACGTATAAACTTACCTCAGAACATCCCAAGGCTAAGTTGAAGAATTACTGTCCAGAATTTCTGTCCAAGAGTTCAAATTATCAAGAACCATCATGTTCTTGGATTCAAAACCATAAAACACGGGAAAAACCAGTCTCTGGATGACATGCAGTCAATATTGGGCCGCTCAAGGCTTGTGCGATCGACACGGGGCTGCACTAACAAGAACTGGCCTAGGTTTAGCCCTCGGGAAGTCAAGGTTGAACGGCTAATAACGGGCCGCTCTTCTATATGAACGGTTAGAATTGGGCTGCATAAGACCAGAAAGTTACATAATCGAGGACAGGATGTGTGGTCCTGACAGAGCCGCTCATGAGTTGAACGGTCCACTCAGGGCCGCCTGTACGAAGTACGGTCCGTTACTGGCCGCACAACACAGGGCCTAACCATGAGTTAGATTTTAGCCCAAGTGGGTTCCCGAGCTACCATAGGTAGGGTGGAACTGAACCAGAGTCCAGCCCACTGTCTACTGGTCGGCCTAGGGTCTACTGGACTGATCAAATCAGAGTTTCGCCGAAGATGGATCAAGGATAAGCCAGGTATGAACGGTCGATATTGGCCCGTTCGTGGGTATATGCTGTCTACCAATAGCCGTGCAAGTCTCTGTTAATTCAATTCGGATTAACTCAAATAACAGAGGTTCGATTGAGTCTAAATCAAAACTAGGGGATACAATGGTTCAAGATTAAGGTTATCACAAGTATGAACCTAATAGCCATTTCAATTATCAAGGATTTACAATTAAAATTGGCATTCATTGGAAAGATGAATCAAGATCAAGCTCAAATTAAATAAATCAACAAGAATTGTTTATTGTCATGAATTACAGTTTGTTAGGTGTATTTCTAACATGCAATTAACCACTAATCTACTTACTTAACATGCTATACGATAATTACAATTAATCTGTTCTGTTACAGATGTGCGATCGGTTATGGACCTTACATCCCCTTGAACGGTCATAGACTGGCCGCACACGTCCCCTCAGATCCGAAGACCTGCTGGATATGGACGGTCGGTAATGTGCCACATGGAGAGATGTGCGGTCTGTAACTGGCCGCAGGAAAAACATGCGGTTATGGATAGGCCGCACATTCCAGGGAAATGATCAATAATCGAAAGCTATAAACGGTCAACATAGGGCTGCATGTCTGGGATGTGTGGTCTATCGAGTGGCCGCACATGTCCAAACAGGTCGCTACCCCTTCACTGTGCCCGACTCCAGCGAGGTTTCTAGGGTTAAATTAAAACATGAAATTCGCACGATATAAAGCATGAAATTTGGGGCTTTTACTATCAAAAGAAAGAGCACGAAAAACTATACAAGATGCATGAATCAATTTTATGTTTACAGCCTGAAATCACTACTTAATTGAAAGGGAACAATTATAACCCTAGATGTGACATGCTTCTACTAAAACCTAAAATTCTTGCAGGATACTTGATAAAATTTAGGGCTTTCTACAACAATGAAAAGCTAACACGATGCTGCTTCTAACCATATATTATTCATAGGGTTTGGCTTGCTATCACCTACCTGAATCGGATGAAGAAAGAAGGAAAAAGAAAACCAAGGATGCCGGTACACGCAGCCACTAATCGCTCGAGATCTCCCTCGATCTAACTCCTCTACATCCGCCGCTGATTCTAAACGATTCTAGGGTTAGAGAGCTTCATTTTAATAGGTCACACACCTTCTGGAGGCTTCTATGCGCGGAGTATTCATCCACGCAAGTCGAGTCAATGTGAACACCGCCGTAATTGTTGACGCACCAAAGCTCCACCGAATGCATCTTCTAGGGTTAGGGTTTCGAGAGATTAAGAGAGGGTAAATGATCCTATCATCCTGGCCTTTCATTTGCCACCGATTTGGGATCATTTGGTGAAGTATTGGGCTCGAATTTGGCGTTTCAAGGTATGGTTAGTTAAGTGTTCAATTTGGGCTTAATCCACTAATTCGGCCTACTTACAGATTTTATTTGGGTTGGCCACAGAAGACAAGTTTGCTAAACATGTTATCCTCTACAAGAATATATTTTTTTTGGATTTGTATAAAATAGTCGAAATGTAGCTTATTCTATTTATTAAGGGATTATTCTAATTAATTTCTAATTAATTTCTAAAAGAAATCGGGGTATTACAGGGAACCTGCCGTCGGTTTATCACAACAATGTTGAGTGTTTCATCTGGTGGGACTGCTAGCGAACTGGCCAATTGCGCCAAAGCATCAGCCTGAGCATTATGCCCCCGGCCCACATGATTGAGCTTGATATGGTTGAAGTTCGCCATAAGGCGCAGGGCTTTTTGACAGTAGGGGCTTAGTTCTGGCTTTCGCACCACAAACTCCCCTTACATCTATTTTATTATCAGCATTCAGTCGACGAACACTTGGAGCATATGGATTCCCATGCTGAGTGTGATTTGTAGGCCGATTATCAGAGCTTCATACTCAGCTTCATTATTCGTGCACGGCTTGTTGATTGAGCATGAAGTGTATACCACTTCCCCCTCAGGTGACTTCAGGACAATGCCAGCTCCTGCTCGGACTTTCGCATGTCCGGCTGAGGTAGTTTCTATTCTTGATGCCCCATCAAAAAAGAGGTGCCACATCACCGGCTGGGCTTGACATGCCTCCAGCGTCTCATCATCAGGGAGTTCAGCTTCTAATGGAACATCTTTTGGCGTAGGGTGTGCTGCAATGTAGTCGACCAAGGCTTGACCTTTTATGTCTCTTTGAGGTAGATATGAAATTTCAAATTCCATCAAGATCATGGCCAATTTGTCGAGTCGACCTTTGAGTGCTGGCTGAGATAATATATACTTGAGCGAGTCCGCTCCATATATCAATTTAATTTCATGGGAGAGCACGTAATGTCGGAGCTTCTTGACAGTGAAGACTAGCGCCAGACATGTCTTCTCTATAAAAGTGTATTTTTCTTCAGTCCTCACTAACCTTCTGCTATGGTAGTAGAGGGCTTGCTCCTTACCCTCTTCATTCACTTGAGCTGGCATTGCCCCCAGGGAATAGTGAGTAGCTACTATGTAAAGAATCAGGGGTCTTCCTTTAATCGGTGCTCCCAGCACCGGAGGGGTCTTCAGGTATTCTTTCAACTTCTCAAAAGCTGTTTGGCATTCTTCATCCCAGAAAAATGGCATATCCTTCATCATGAGCCTGTGGAAAGGGTGACATCGACCCGACAGATTTGAAATAAATCGGCGAATATATGCCTGTCGGCCTTGCAAGGACCAGAACTCTGACAGACTCTTCGGAGGAGGGAGTTCTTGAATAGCTTTAATCTTGGATGGATCAATTTCAATGCCTCTATGTTGGACAATGAATCCAAGGAAATTTCAGTTGGACACGCCGAAGGCATATTTCATGGGGTTCATTTTCTTCTCATATTGACGTAGCCTTTGAAAGACTACTCTCAAATCTTGCATATGGTCTTCCTTTCTCTTGGTTTTCACCACTAGATCATCAATATAGCACTCCACCTTCTTGTGGAGCAAGTCATCGAATATCTTCGTCATGGCTCTTTGATATGTAGCACCGACATTCTTGAGGCCGAACTGCATTCTTTTGTAATGGAATATCCCCTTTGGAGTGCGGAATGCAGTATGAACCTTGTCTTGTTCAGTAATCCAAATTTGGTTATATCCGGATGATCCATCCATAAATGAGAGGGCTTCATGGCCTGTGGTGGCATCAATCATCACCTCAGTGATAAGCACAGGAAAATCATCTTTCGGGCATGCTTTATTAAGGTCCCGAAAGTCATCACCTCAATGATAAGCACAGGAAAATCATCTTTCGAGCATGCTTTATTAAGGTCCCGAAAGTCAACACATATTCTTATCTGCCCATTTTTTTTCTTCACGGGCACTATATTTGCTAACCATGTTGTGTATTGATTTTCTTCGACGAACCCCACATCAATGAGCTTGTCGACTTCTCCATTAATTTGATTAATCAACTCAGGCCGCATCCGCCTGGGAGGCTGCTTTACAGGCTCTACTCTTGGATCAATAGACAGTAGATGTTGTGCTACATCGGGGTTCAATCCTGGCATCTCATTGTAGGTCCAGGCAAAACATTTCCGGAACTCCTTCAGAAATTGTATATACTGCTCCTGCTCTTCTGCTGATAACAGCACACTGAGAAAGGTAGGTCTTGAATCCCCCTTACTCCCCATGGTCACATCTATCAGCTCATCAACGGTGGATTGACCACCGTCCTCGACTCCTGGTGGAGCTTCTTCGAGGTTTATAAAGCCTCCATTGATATAATCTTCTTCAGCTTCGAGGGCTTCCAACTCCCCGAGTGATGTGTAAGTTGACCTCAGGTCTTTGAAGTCGGCTAGTGATTGTCGATTTTCTTCAGATCGACTCTCTAAGGTTAGAGGAACTTGTCCCTCAGTTTCTTTATCCCATTGTTGAATTATCGGAGCCTCTGTCGGGTTTTGGTCAGCTCTGCTTTGCTATCTTGATGTCTCATCTTGTGTTTCTGACATAGGACCTTCTATCCCCTGAGGGTCCAAAGGTAGAAATTCTTCTGTTGGATCTGCCAGGTCCTGCATGGCCCAGATCTCCTCCAGTATGTGCCCAAATTCGAGGCGCACTTTTTCTTTCTCAGAGGCTTGATCTTCATCAGGTGTCCCCCTGTCAAATTTGGCTTCAGTTTGGAATAGATCTTCCCTGGGAATTGGCTCCTTCCAGTATTGGAATAGAGCGACTTCATATTATCCTTATGAGCTCTTACAACTGTCATAGGTTTTAGCACCACCTTCAGGGCGTTGTGTTGCTTCTTCGCCATATGGTGGGTAATCATCATAATCCGCCTCGAAGGGGTCTTCGTGGATGAAGTAGGTGGAGATAGCATCTACCTCTGTATCATAATACTCCTGCAGCATATAGCCCAGCCCCGCGTGCCGAGTGATCTTCAGTAATTGTTTGTTGTTGTTGGGCGGATCCCAGAGCTTCTGGAATGCCTTCTTCTAGTCGACAGGCTATAGCAAGGGCATTTGCATTTTGGTAAACATCTGGGAGACCCACTGGGCAGTGTAATGTAGACTCGATATTGGCACCATCCTGTTGGCTACCTCCTCTGGGATTACACAGTCCTCATCATCTTCATCGACAAGTTCTCCAGGGTAGAATATCATAGGGGGTCCGCCGAAATGGGGAACCTCCATAGTCTTCAATGGTTGCACCGTTTGGCATTCCAAGCTCGGAATGGGTTTGAATAGTCCAGGTGGAATCTCAATGAGCTTGAGCTTTTTCTTTATATCGTATTCTGCTTTGACAAGGTAAGCAGTTGGTGGCACAATTCTAGCAAAGTCCCCAGCCTGAGAGACGTGGGTGACCTCCTGTTGTTCCACGTAACCCGGAGGCGGTGGAGGGGACCATTCATCTGCTTTTGACATTGCTTTCTTCTATCTTGTAGGCGCTTCTTTTTTCTTCGCCCCTTGGGAGACTTCCGTATAGAATGGTGCATCAAGCATCTGACAGTCATATACTTCGAAGGGATGCAAATCTGTAAACACCCTCTCTTCTTTGCCATTGTGGCAGTACTTGATACACTGGTGCAAGGTGGAGGGCACTATCTGGTATCTATGTAGCCAGGGCCATCCCAATAAGGCTTTGTATGTAGTATTAGAATTTATAACATAGAATTGCACCGTGGTGGTAAAATCACCCAATGTGAGGTTGAACTCTGCCACTCCGAGCGGGGTTTCACATTTCTGATTGAAGCCAGCAATCCTCATGTCCTTCACGTTGGTGAGGTGCAGATCAAAATAATACATTTGATAGGTGCGGTCGGGTAAGATGTTTACAGCAGCTCCTGGGTCTATCAGAATCCGACTTAATGGCTGACAGTTGAGATGCCCCCTCATGTATAGAGGCCTGTTATGATTGGGGTTAGGAATTAACATGTCATCCTCCGTAAATGTAACCGTTGGCCCGGAGTTAACCTCCGTCAGAAGTGCTTCACATTGAGCCGGCGACTGTAGAGCATCAATAATAGATTGGCGAGCTTCTTCGCTCAAGGAGAGGATCTCTCATATAGAAAACCTTGTGGCGAGCTTTTTCAGCATCTTCATAATTCGGCTGCCCACACGGACGTTGGACATTCGCATCTCCTCCACCCAGCGGGGTCTTGGAGGCTCATGTGGTGCTTGCGGCATAGCATGCCCTTCTCTTGCTTCTTTCTCCTGAGGGGACCGTTGGGGGGTCTTCGTCGGGGCAGTTATCTCTGGTATTGAAGGAAGGTCGATGTTCGCTTCATCTTTCTCTTTGAACATCATGGCAGATGGTTGCGTTGGGATTTTCATCTTCAGTAGTAGCGTTTGGAGCCGGCTATTTGCCTTCCAGAACGGACAGGAATTCAAGGAATGATGGGGTTTCATTACCCCCTTTTGCTTTTGCATAGAGGCTCGACAGGGAAGGGATTTCAATGCCCCAGACTTCTGGCTCTGGTATCTGATAGGGTTGTTCGCCCCTGAAGATAATATTGTGGTTGGCTGGGGGCAGATGCCCCCAGCGTCTCCCAGAGCGGGTCGCATGCATCGAAGTTGAAGCCTCGGCTTGATTTGCTTCTAGAGATGGAGTGGAAGACTCCTCTTCATCTTCTTCCCCTGACAGGGTAAACAGTACTGATAGAGTATTACATTGCAATGTGACTGTTTTCTTCTTATTTCTTGGTTTATTCTTTTTTCGACGCCTGGACTCGGTCGGCTTATGCCCCTAGAAGAGGTCGGCTCTAGCCTCCTCTTGCTCTTTTTCTGATAGTCCTTTGATGGTTAATTTCTCCAGTTGTTCCCAAAGGACATGGTCTTTCACCAATATTGGCTTTTGCTCAAGCTGTTCATATTCATCAAGCTGGTTAATGTACTACTGCAAGCGTTTTACTTCCAGGCTTACCTTATCATGGGTCGGCAGCGGAGTCTGCTTCCTCCGATTGTGAGTAAATAGTCGGATGACTGGTGGTGACTCCGTATTATGCCACACAGGGTTTATTGTTGGCGGGGGTTGCTTCGGAGTGACACCCCGGATAGAGGCCCCCGACACTTCAGAGACTGATGGCCTTCTTTTAGTCTTAGCTGGCACTGTCTGCCATCCCACCTGATCCTTGATGGGGGTAAGAAAGTAGGCTTCATATGTATATTGTGTGCAAGTTTCAGCAACCTCTTCGGGCAATTATTGGTATAGGGAAATCATATTGATAGCATGCCTCATCACTGGGGGTTCATGAGGGCATGGAGGATCTACCTAGTGCTCTCCCATTTGTAACTCGCCCTTCTTAATCATGCTCTCCATGACATCCTTGAAGACATAATAGTTTTCAATGGCATGTCTCAGTGCCCGGTGATATGGACAGAATAGAGGATCATCTTTCTTGGTTGCATCATCGGGTCTCTTTAGCTCAGGCAATGTTATCTTGTTGTATTTATATGCCCAATCAAACAATGCATGTGTCGTTTCTTTGGGAAACGAATATAACTTCTTCATTTTGTTCCTGAAAGAGACACCTTCTTTCTTTTCTGTTGCCCCTACTGGCGGAGCGGCAGCTGCTGCTTTGGCCTTTGTTGTCTGATTGTCAAAGGTATTGAAATCAATAGTCTTTACTTCAGTTGGCGCCAATCGCCGCTCAATAGCTTTCCCTTTCTGAACAGCAGGAATGTTGTTTGCAGGACGTCATGGACCGGAAGGTCTCAACTTCTGCCACCACACTGTTCAGACGGTCGAATGTCCTGATATATGTTCCAATCATCTTTTCAAGCACCTCCCTCATGAGGTTTTACTTCCATATTTGAACAGCATCTTCTTGGTACGGAGGTCACTTGCACCTCCTGGCCGGGTGCCTCCATCTTTTAATATAATCCAGGGCCGTTTCATCCTGCCTCTGTCTGGTGGAATATAATTCTGCCACTGTAATCTCCCTTTCTGTGACATGGAACCTTTCTCAAAACTTTCACTGCATATCGGGCCAATCAGCTACAGACCCTGCTGGTAGGCTGGAATACCACTCAAAGGCCAAGCCCGTGAGGGACGAGCCGAAGAACTTCAGTAGATAAGCTTCATCAGCAGCCAAGTCTCCCATGACTGTTGTATAATAAGCAATATGTTCTCTTGGGGAACCTTGCCCATTGAATTTCTCAAACTTTGGCGGCTTGTTAATGCCTGGGGGTTGTCTTCTTGCAGCATATTGTGGGGGATACGGTACCCGGTAGACACCAAAAGTTCCACATTCACCATCAGCCCTCTCGGACAACTTCATCTCTATCATCCTTTCAAGCATCATCTTGTTTACCATAGTAGGATCAACAGGCTTAGGGTAGAAGTGCGCTTGTTGTTGTGTAAAGGGAGTTGTCATGACAGTGGCATGTAAACCCGGCTGCACTCCTGAAGGAGAGGGTTGCACTGGGAACGCCGAAGGTTGCACTGATGGCTGTGGCGGGAAAGGCTGACATGGAGCTTTCCCATGACTTTCTTGGTGGGAGACGGCAGGTATTACCACCTCCGTAGAACTGGAGATCTCTCTTGCTCATTCAGCATGCTTAGAGAGGGGAGTTTGTTCATTCTTCTCATTTAATTGCCTCTTAAGAGACTCAATCTCTTGCTGATATCTTCTGAACATCATTAGGATGGTTGGGTCCAGAGATGCAGTCGTAGGCATATCATCTGTCATCTGACCAGATGTCCCCTCAACCAAGTTCATGAGTGACACATCTTCTTCTTCTGAAGTCACCACATTTACAATTAAAGTGGTGATCTTTCTTGAATCATCGGATGCTGCAAGCTTTTCTCTTGCTGCCTGGCCCCGCCTTGTTATGGGTCCGTGATGGGGACATCGAGGCAAGACCGTACGCATTTTATTTGCATTTATATCTTTTCATATTTGTATGTATACCCTTGTGTTATATGGGTACGCAATTGTAGGTCTTAGTGGGTTTATATGTAAAATTCCAGTAGGACCAAGCAAGGGGGCCCTCAGCCCTTTCCCATTGGTCCATCTCACTCATGTGGGGCTGGTCAACCATCCTAGGTGGCCATCTAGAAGGGTTGAATGTCAAAATTCCACATGGGTAGACAAGTGGTTACATTGGTCCAAGGTAGGTCACCTACCTTCACCTACCCATTCAACCCTTACATATGGTCAAGGGGGTGCCCCATTCCACTAGGCATATTTTAATATTTTTTGTGTGTTTATCACACTTAATCCTAGCCTTTCATCCCCCATCCCTAGATCCAAGGGTGTACAATTGATTAGATACATAGCATATAAAAGGTTGTATTTTCCATTTGTTAGCATTAATGAAGAAAAAATTGTTGGAAAATCAAGAGTGATTCTTGAGCCCCTCCCCTCTCCCCTGGTGTTCATCTCCTCCAACCTCAAATTCTAGAGTGGTTCTATCTTCAATCCCCTCCCCTCTATCTCCGGTGATCATCTATGCCGCCGCCGCCGCCGTTCGTGCCGCCTTCGAGCCGCCGCGGAGCCATCTTCAAGGTTCTGTCCTGCTGGACAGAGGTGTAGTCCACGAATTCCTGCTCTCCACCACGTGAAGATCTCAATCTGAACTTTTTAGGGTGTGTTCTTACCTTGAATCTCCACCTCCACCTAAATTTTCATGTCCAAACTCCTCCATTTGGTAATTTTCCATTTTCGTGCATCTTTCATTCCCAGATCTGTTTTGTCTCTATCTACCGTGACAGTAGCCCTGTGTTTCTCACCTCCGACCCTCTTTTTGATTTTTCCAAACCCTCCCAATTTTACTGGGAGTTCTTTCCATCATCCCCTAGATCCACTATTTTTCTTGATGTTTTATCCACCCTCTATCCATTTTTCAAAATTCATGTTCTATCTCAGCTACAGTGCTTTCAGCCCATTTCTAGATCCGACCCACTTCCAGTTCAAAAATCCTATCAATTCGTAGCCACATCCAAACTTGTCCAAACCAGTTTTCTCATTCTAGATCAATTTCCTACACCTTTGATGAAGATTTCAAGAGCTGAATCGGAAATCCACCCTACGGTCAATGACAGTTATCAGAGGACAGCCCTACAGATCTGAGAGTTAAGCCACTGTACAATAGTAACTCAACAATTCATTAAAGCCCAGATCCAGGCCAGATCTTTAGGCCTAGATTGAATGATTTGAAGTTAGCTTTCTAACGGCGCCAGTCTCGTGTCGATCCGACATCGGGGCTGATCGCAGCGCCCGTTCTCGCCGGGACGCGGGCTGAAAACCAGAAGTTGCAGATCCGTGGCCGGTCATTCCGACCGGTGCCGATCGGAGCTGACCGGCCTCCAGCCGGTGAACCAGCGCACCTCCACTCCAGGGAGCGCTCATCCAGGCATCCACCACCACAGCGGTGCCACCGGGTCCCACACGGCCCCTCCGAACAGCAAGTGGGCCCCACAGGCGCTAGTACGTGTGCGGCCGAAGCTACGGGAGAAGCCGCCCGTCAACCCGAAATCGGTCCTCCCGGACCCCATTGTGTCGCCCTTTACCTCCCTGCGTGGAGTGGGCTGTAACTCATTGCTGTAATCTTTATGTATTAACTGTCCTGGGAGTTCGACTTCGGCCGGGTCCGTCGTCCCCACGCCGAGCGCGTGGAGGTATCGTATTCGCTCCTTCCTTCTTCTTTTTTTTAATAAGCACTGGCCAATCTGGAGCTAGAACTGGTCGAGTGCACCCTCCCTCATAGAGGGAGAATGTTCCCACTCCCCCAGACAGCACCAGGGCCCTAAATTTTATTGCTTTTTCTGGTAAAATTACAAAGGCAAAAAGAGGCGTACCCCTTTAGAAACAACAGGGCAAAGCCCTTATAAACCCAATAACAGAAGCAACTAAGGCTATCAGAATGTAATCAAAAGGAGCTAAAAATGAAAAGCTGGTAGACCTGCCCCATCTATCCTAAGAGCACCCCTGGCAGGCCAAGGAAGCTCTCTAACTCGACTAAAAACTGAGTTAGTAGTTTCAGTACATGCAAAAGAAGCCAAAGAATCGGCCACTTGATTCCCCTCCCTATATATATGCTGTAACAAGCAACCACTTTCCTTAAGTAGCAGCATGGTCCTCTTCCACCATGGAATTGTCATCCAGCTGGGAGCTATATCCTTCCTAGCAGCTTCCACCAAAACTGCACAATCCGAATATATAGCTGCCAATCTTATGCCACTCTACTTTGCAACAGCCAAGCCATCATGTAATGCCCTTGTCTCAGCCACAAGGCTATATCCAATGCCATAAGTGAAAGCAAAGGCTACCATTAGTCTACCATTAGCATCTCTTATGCAGCCTCCTCCACCACTTCTACCAGGATTGCCTTTCGATGCTCCATCAAAATGAAGAGTATAGCCTTGTACAGCCAGCTTACAAACCACAACAATTGGCTTTTTGATTACAATCCGAGGGAATAGATCTAAAGCAGCAAGACATCTGTATTGATTATGTGATAAAGGTCTGTAGAATGTTAATCTGTCCAGAGCCATGGAGATGGAAGAGAGAATTCTTCTCTTAATTGCTGTATGATTAATGAAAGTACCTTCATATCTTGCAATGCATCTAGACTTCCAGATTTCCCATATCATTATAATAACAGCAACCATCCCAATAAAATTATATGCTGACTGCATATTGGTCACAGAGATGAGTTTCCATAGTCGGACAGTAATCTGATCACACAAACAGATTCTATTGTTGATCATGGGATGTACCCATCTCCATAAATCAGAAGCCAGCTCTCCAGAAATAAAGACATGATTAAGATCTTCATGACTTGGGAGTAGACAACAGTTACAATTTGAAGCCATTTGGATTCCACAGTCTATAACCCTACTGTCAACCGGAACAGCTCGATGGAGGATCTTCCAAGCAAATAAAGCAGCCCTCGGATTTATGGTAGAGTGCCATAGCTTGGCCCAAGATGGCCTCCTTATACCTTTGGACCGAATCATATTATAGACTAACTTTGTAGAGAAAGTTCCATTTAGTGTTCCAGTCCAAACACATATATCTGTTTCACTGGTCAACTGGATATTAGGGATATGTGGCAGACCGGAACCAAAACACCCCCATAAACTCCACTGTCTGAAATTACTCTATACAGGGGGCCATTTCCAGTCCAATTGTCCCTCAGAAAATCTGTTTCATCCCCACAGCCAATGAGCCATCTGCTGTGCTGTAATATAATATCTCTTGCCTGCCTGAAAATAGCCATAGGCATTCCAGCTGGAAAAGGCTTCAAACTGCTAGCTAAATGTTGCTTGATGAATCGACTTCGAGCATAAGAAGACCACAGAGATGCCCCATGTAAAATGTTCCACGACATCTTTACAGCCAAGGAGATTTGAACTTCTAACAGATTCCTTATGCCTAGTCCCCCCTCCACCCGAGGCTTTTGGATTGAAGGCCAAGCTACCCAATGTCTACGATTTGTACTTTGATCTCCATGCCAGAAAAAGTTTGCACACAGCCTTTCAATAATATGTATTACCTTCTTGGGTATAAAGCATGCTGAGGCAAGGTAGACTGGCATACTTGTTGATTTGTTTTTTTAATTAGATTAGATTCCTATCCACCCCCTTTAAATACATACACGCATAAACATGTGAATCAAAGACAAGGGGATGAAAGGATGGAAACACTAACCGTGATCGCCACCAAGGATTAACAACGCCGCAAGGATGAAGAAAGGAGTGCAACGGCGCCGTATACCTTGGAACTTAAAGACTTGATCGCGCTTGAAACGGGGTGCGGGGAACTTGTGGATTCGAACCTCCTCTCCTTCCAGCCGGCTAGAGGAAGAGGGCCTCACGTTGTATTCATGCTCTTATGCAAAACAAAGATCAAAACACAAAGGCAAAACCCATTAGAACATGCATGTGTAGTATCAATCCCGAAGTGATAAAATAGTGTTAGAAATTGAGGGCAAACTCACCGGGGGGAGGTTTTTAACCCCTATGTGTGGGTGCAAAAGCAAGGTGGGAGTGCAAAAGCAAGGTGGGAGTTTTGTGCATGCATAGGCTTTGAAATCACAAGATTTGATGGAGAGAATAGAGAGAAAACGATGATGCAAAACGGAGAAAAACACATGTGTAGCAGAAAGTGCAGAAAACTGTGATGATTTATGATTTTGAGGAGATTAGAACTAAGAGTGTAGACCATGAAATCAAGCCCAGAAGGATGAAATTGAAAGCCAATATTTCCCTCTTCAAGATGGGGTCGAAGTTGTGAGTCGACGGTGCAGCATGGCTTCGCCCCACGTCCGAAAAGAGCCCCCCCGTCACGACTGCGAACTGGGTAGTTTTTATAGAGTTTTGAAAGAAAGCCTCATCTTCTTATCACGATTCCCAGAGATAGAGTCCAAGATAAATTGAGTTCTTTGGATCAAGCTTGAGATAATACTAAGGACAAGAGATAGGAACAAACGGGGATCAATTCGGAGGAGGATTCTAGAAGATAGGGCTCTTGGAAGGCAGCCCCGGAGCCTTATCTGCAGAGTTTGAGTTGAACCAGGAAACATAAATCCTGATCTTGCGACCCAGATCCCAAGAGATATTGCCAATTAAAATTTGATTCCTACGAACCAAATTCAAGATAATACCAAGGGCTAGAAGTAGGAAAAAACGGGGATCAATTTGGATAAGAAGTCAAGAAGTTATGGACTCTTCAAGAGGGCCACGGCGCACAAAAACGGAGCAGAGTCCAGCACGAATTGGACTCTCTGGTGCATGTAACGGTCTATCATAGGACCGTCAGAGTGATGTAACGGACTAGGGTAGGTCCGTCACACTCTGGAGGTCGAACGAGATGTTTTCGGATGAGATTGGATGTAACGCACCTAAACAGGGCCGTCACTTGGTCTAACGGTCAAGGATAGGACCGCCACACTCTAGGGGTTGAACCGGGCTGTTTTGGGCAAGTTTTGGTGTGACGGTCTATCGTAGGAACGTCACACTGAAGTAACGGTCTTCACTGGGCCGTCACTTCAATGAAGTAACGCACCTGCAAATGACCTTCACATCGATGAAGGTAGATTCTGGGCAGACTGCGCGCGACTTTAGAAATTGAAGCGTATCTCTCAAACAGTGGAGAATTAGACAAAGTGGTAAACATAGAAGTTGTAGATAACTGAGAGAGGAACAACTTTTATGAAGAAAGAAATGTGAGAAAATGACTGGAAGAGGGTGAAAATGGGGCTGGAAGAGAGAGGAAAATTCTGGAATGTAGGTGAACAGCACGGCATGCCAGAAAAATGCGAATAGCTCACAATCGGGGTAGAACCGGACAACGGTGTAGAAGAAGAAATTGTAGATCTTTGAAAGAGGAACAACTTTGATGAAGACAACTTTTTGAATAGAGGATTGGAAGAGGGTGAAAAAGAACCACTTTTAAGACTGCGCAGTGAGACAGAGTCGATTACTTGAGGGAAGTCGGCCTAAATGGGCCGAAAGTTGATTTGGAAGCCGGAATTTGATAAGATAAGCTCCGAGGCTCTAAGAAATCATGATCTCCAAGACTCAAAGGATATGGAATGGTAAAAATGGGCTTGAAATCCATCCAAGGAAGCTCCAAAATAATGGCTAATTCGGGACATCAAAAATGATGAATAAGAGAAACGACGCAACTTGTGGGCTAAAACGGGTGTCAACAATACTGTGTAGGACTGATTCAATTAGCACTGCCCTCCCAGCTGTTGATAACAGTTTGGAGTGCCATCCCTCCAACTTATTTTGGATCTTATCAATTAGAAACTGAAAATCAGAACACACATATCTGCCTTTTTTGACTGGTATGCCCAGATAGTTCAGACCATCGGGCTGATATTTAAAACCTGTAAGAGAGCGGATGGATTACCTTAAAGAAGCAGGGGCTTTTGATGATATAATAAAGCTACTCTTTGTATCATTGACTTTCTGCCCTGAACTATACTCATAACAGCTGATGAAATGTTTAAAAGCCTCAATATTCTGTTTACCAGCATTTAGAAAAACCAATGTGTCATCTGCATATAATAGGTGTGTAATCTGTTTTATATGCCTTGGCCCTTTGTAACCTTTTAGATTACCAGATTGAAACAATGTAGAAAGGCCTCTACTTAAGACTGCTGATGCAATTATAAACAGGAAAGGGGCAATTGGGTCTCCTTGTCTTATGCCTCTGCTCGACTTGAAGAAACCTGTAACCATGCCATTGAAGTTTATCGAAAACCAACTATTGTAAAGCAGCATTCCAATAAGTGAAGTAAACCTGGTGCTAAAACCCATTTTCTTCAAAACTGCAATGAGGAAGTCTCACTCCATCCTATCATAGGCTTTAGCCATATCAAGTTTAAATATCACATTGTGACCTCGAACTTTCCTGTTAAGATCCATCATTAACTGTCGGGCTAAGGCAACATTATCCAGAATATATCTACCTTTCACAAAGGCCCCCTGCTCCAAGGAAATAATATTTGGCAGCAACGGAGCCAGCCTTTCAGAGATAATCCGAGAAATGATTTTATAAGAGAAATTACACAAACTAATAGGTCTGAACTCATTGAAAGACTTTGGTTCTTGTACTTTGGGAATTAAAGTGATAAGAGATGAGGAGATTCCCCTTGGGAGGGGAAATCCCTTAAAGAATGCACCAACCGCTGCTGTAACATCTTCCCCCACAATATCCCAGGAAGAAGTGAAAAATTCTCCAGTGAAGCCATCGGGGCCAGGGGAACTAGAGCCTTTTAATGACCAAACTGCTTTTCGGACCTCATTGGCATCTGGCATTGCACATAAAGACAAGTTTTGGGCCTCATTTATAACTTGAGGGATGTAATTCAGCATAGTGGGATCTAGCATATGTTCCTCAGAAGAAAAGAGTTGTTTAAAGTAAGCTTCAGCATGAAATTGAAGAGTTGCCTGTTCACTACACCACTCTGCATGATCTCCAACTCTTAATCTGGTTATAACATTCCTTCTTCTATTACACTGAGCAATTGCATGATAAAAAGAGGTGTTCCTATCCCCACTCTCAATCCAGTCAACCCTTGATTTCTGGTTCCAGAAAAGTTCCTCTCTGAACAGAGCTTGACGTAATCTGGCATTAGCTGTAGACAAATCCTCTTTATTTCGGGGGGAGGGGTCTGAATCAAACAAATTCTGTTTGAGTTCAACTTCTGCTTCAGCTTGGCTTATGTTCAACGTAATATCTCCAAAGACCTCTTTGTTCCATTTTCTTAGAGCATCTTTGACAGCCTTCAGCTTAAAGAAAAGTCTGTCCATGGCATTGGGATGGTTTGTCTGAGCCTGTTGCCATACATTAGAAACTAATTGTTTGAAGGAGTCATGAGTACACCACATTCTCTGAAAAATAAACCGACCAGGGCTTTTAGGCAAGCTGTCCAAAGAAATCAGTAAAGGGGTATGGTCTGATGGACCGCTAGATAAATGCTTGACTGTTAGGTGAGAGGCCATAGAGAGGCAATTATTATTTACAAAAATTCGATCAAGTCTAGCCCGAATATTTGCAGCACCAACTCTGTTGTTAGTCTATGTCATACATGACCCTTGAAATCCAGCATCAATCAGACCAGTAGAGCAGGAAAAAGAATTAAAATCCAGCATTGATGCTAAGGCCGGAGGATCACCCCCAACCTTCTCAGACAAACTGGGTATACAGTTAAAATCACCACCCACCAGCCAAGGCACCGAAACCGATATGCCAAAATTAGCAAGATCACTGAATACTTCCTGTCTTATTCGAGGATTGCATGATGCATATACAAATGTGTAGTATGTACAGTAAGAATTATCAATTTTTTGACCCAAAGTAATATATTGGGGCGATGAAGCTATTACCTCCATATTATTGCTTTCTTGCCAGAAGACCCAGATCTTGGAATCATCTGAATTATTACCAGCACAGCCCCTGAGTTTAAGATATCTCCCCAATTGGGGCGCTCTACTAAAAGAAATCATCGGTTCAGATATGGCCACCAGGCAAGCCTTATTATTCTGTACAATTTGTTTTAAGCATCTGCGAGAACCAGGGTTCCCTACCCCCCGTATGTTCCAAAATATAATTGGTTGAATCATTGGGGATCCCAAATAATGTCCTCCAAAGATCTAGCTCTAGATCTAGTGATAACCCCACCATCATGGTACTTATTTAAATTCTCATTTCCTTTTCCATTCACTTTGACCTGCAATATCTCATTATCTAGCCGAGCCCTTTCAGCCACTGACATACAAGCTGAGTACTTATTTATCTCCTCTGCATTGCTAGGAATCTCCACTTCACAGGCCACAACCGATGCCACAGGAAACAAATTTGATATCACTTCAAGCCCAGTTTGACACTGTTGATTTTCAAAATCAACATCTCCAACAGGATTTTTCAATAGAGATGAACCTGTTTCCGTTGCCTCGTTAGGTCCCTGATCCATGCATCTGCCAGAATCAACCTTAGAGGTAGAGAGCTCTACAGCAGCAGACTGCATTATAGTTGAGCCCAAAATCTCTTCCATCACCTGCACCATATCCTGAGGTGACCCCTCAACAACAAGTTCACCAGGATTAGTATCCTGCATATCAGGAGAGTCCACATCCTGATGAAGCAACTCAAATTTATTTTCCATTGGCACATTTTGTCGAGCAGCCAAGGGATCTACCTGTCGGGGACGGAAAACCTGTCTGAATGGATGCAGGGAACCTCTTAGGATAGAAGTGTTGACCATAGCTTGCTTTGGATCTTCATTCTTTCTGTATTTTTTCTTGCAGTCCTTTTCTTGATGCCCAATCTTATGACAATGGGAGCACAATTGTGGCACTCTATGATAGTTAATCGGTTGCCAAAAACCACCATTCCCTTTTCCAATCCATACTCAAGTTTTCCTCTGCAACTCAAGGTTGATCTCTACACATACCAAAGCTTCTAACGTATTAGTCATAGCTGCTGTTGCATCATGAATCCGCAACACTGGGCCAATGTAGCCTGCTATTGATCGGATCATTTCCTCATGATAAAAATTGACCGGAAGAGAGGGAAACCCAATCCAAACTGGAGCAACAGGGGGATCAGCTTCGAAATCAAAATCATGTGTCCATCTGAAAAATCTGAACAGAAAACCTTTGATATAGAGATTTTTTTGCAACAGAACTCTAAGGAAATCCGCTTCGCAACCCATTCGAATCAATATGTGTCTTGCATTCAATCTACTTACTATAAACTCAGAACACAAATGAAGTCGTAGCGATAGACATGCTTTGATTTCCGGAATGGATGGCCGGCCATAAGAACATTTGGCAATAATCGCATTCAGAAATGGCGAACACGATACCTGAATATCTTCTTGTGAGAAAAATACTGCAGGCTCACCCTGGTCTGTAAACGCTGGAGGTTTCACCTGAAGAGGAAGGCGCGGCCGAATCCGATCTTTCATGAGAGTCTGAGCAAAAGTTTTTCGAGTCGCTACCACTGCTACTTCTGAAACGCCAGCTTCAGTGTTCTCCGGATGGGTGAGGAGCTCCCCCACCATGCCCGCCATGGCCGACACAGAGGGGAGTTCGCCGAGGACGACAGCGAAAAACGAAGGCGGGAACCAGAGCTTCTCACACTAGAAAAAAAAATTAAGAGAGAGAAAGACTTTTTCTATGTTGTGTTTTGATGACATTGTGCTTTTTGTATTATTCGCTCCTTGCTTGGCATTTGCTTATTTTCATATATATTTGTTTATGCCGCTGCTAGAGAGCATGTGTAGGGACAATTAGCTCGCTTTATATTTATATCACTGCTGCTGCGAGAGAGAGCGTTACCGTCCCGTGACCCGATCCGGGCACAAGTAAGAGCCGACCACCCTAGCTCACTGGCGATTTCTCAACCGCGCACGTCCGACGCTTCCCTCGTTAAGGGGCAGTCACGAGCTTGTCGTGTCCGTGGTCTTGTCCCGCATCCGTCCGGGCCTTTGAGCCAACTTGATGATCTCTTCAGGCTGGTCGGGCAAAGCAACATACCCCCCAGTGATTCCTACCATGTTACAGGTAAAAATCTGCAATTTTATTTTTTGCGTACAAACTCTTCTCCGGGTGTGGCCAGGGAAGGTCAATCGATCAAACACAGATACTCTTCCTTTTTCTTCTCCCCTCCACGGGGCATCCTTCGAACATCCGGCCCTTTGGCCGTCTTCAATCTCATTGGAGCCCGAACACGATACTCTTGGCATTATCTCTTTTTTATTATCTTCTTTTTCCTCTTCGGCGCCCATGGCGCAAAGTAACCTTTGCTGTCCTAGGGATGAATTCCCCAGACAATGGAAATAGTCTTGGACTACCGTATTCATTTCTTCTTGACTATGCCTCTGGTGATCAACTCAAGGCACCAGCCGCTCTTGTGTCTTCGGCTGATAAGCCAGCCTTGTCATCCGTGCAGCTTGATACATTTTCCAGGGATACCGGAATACATCCGCCTGCCTGGCGCAGGCCCTTGGCATGCGGGAAACAGCCATTGGAATAACTTCCTCTTCTTCTTCTTCTTTTCTTATCTGAACTTTCATGCCCCCTCTCCTGGGGCGCATAACAGCAACTTCTTCCTTCGCAGGGGCTGATGCTGGGCTTCGAACTTTCTTGGGCACCCAGATCTACTTGAATCTTGCTGGCTTAGGTGCCAGCAACTTCTTTTCTTCTCTCTCCATGTTGGCTTTCCTGGTGGCCAGCACTTGGAACTTGTTGTAGGTAGGGACTGCCGGAATGATGCGGTCGGGTAGTGCTTCAGCCGGGCGACCATTGAGATGCACCCGCATTCCTCCAATTAGCATGGACTTCCCCAAAGTTGATAGGCGTCCTCGAGGTGCAACAGCCCGATTTGTACGGTAATTCTGCCTTCTCCCGCCAACAACAGTAGGAACAGTGGTCCTTCTATCCACATGGTGGACATAGCATGGAACAACGATGTATGAGACAACCGTCTTTTGTGTTTTCTTCTTCTCTGGCATCTTCGCGGCTTCTACCGCAATAGTCTTCTTAGCTTTACCATCGACCTGGAGCAGGTCGACGAATGCAAGCCCCAAGCAGTTTGTGAAGCCCACCGCCGGTGGCAGGGATCCGAACATCGTTGGCACCTCCAGGTACCCATCACGAACGTGGTTGTCGATGACTTGTTGGTCGAACTTGAGAGAAATCAGTCCAGTCTCCATTTGAATTCCTACAAATAAGATCAGCACACAATCAGAACTTTTGGGGAGGCCGCCAGGCCTCTTACTTTGGCGAAAAGATGAAGGGAAACTTGGTCCCATCGGGCGTGCCAGCTTTGTGGAATGATCTTTATTAATTTATTTTAATTTATTTATTTATATTGGTTGTTTATTTATTGATTTATTTGGTCAGTTTATTAGGCGTGCCAGTCACCGGAGTGACAATTTATTATGCGCTCGATCTGACTTGGTCAGTCGATTGTGAGGCTCGGGTCGGGACCGGAAGTCCGTCATACCATAAAGGCTATGACGTTAATTATGCCCTTCCAAAGAAGAACAACCCTTGATTAATCGCCAAAGTAAAAGGGGCCCCGGGGGCAAAACAAGATAAGATTGTCATAGTCATTTAAATTGCAAGATTTGAGATGCATGCACATGATCATGCGATTAGCAGTTTATTATGGTTTATCTGCCTGGTTCCCAGTACGGGGGCGGAGAACTTAGGTTCGAGAACCACTCTCACGCATAATGATGGCCTCCAATTGGGCGGAGCCCAACCTTCAACGACGCACTATTTCATATACCGAGAGTACATGAGGGGATGACTTTAGGTTTATTTGATCATATTGATAATGCTGTGCGAGATAGACACATTTATTCTTTATGAAACTAGGCAAGGATAAGCAGATTAACAAGATTTATTAGAACATTACGGGATTACATGCACATCTCTTGATTTTATTTACGTGAATCATGGAATGAATATGGGAGCACGTCCCCTTTATCTTGGATCATACCAAGTGTGAATAGGAGACCATCCACGCAGAGGCGAGACAAGATCCATAAATGATCGGGGCACGCCAGTGCCCGAATAACACGAAGGAGGACTAAACTGAGATGAACTAATCCGAGACGGTATTCGTCCGCAGAGTTGTTTGATGTCTTTATTCCCTAGAGGAAGTCACTAGAGACCATGCAGAGGCAGGGCTCTTTGGATCCCAAGGGGTTTGGAGCTGATGTAGCATGCCGAAGACCGGAATTCATTTCGGCAGCATCTCCCCTTATTTTGGACTATGCCAAAGGGCAAGTATAGGACATCCATCTACGGAGTGCCGAGATGGAAGCCAAAAGGAAGATGGGCGTAGCCCGAGATCCAAGAGGATCAGAATTCAGCGGGACAGTGTCCACTCATCGTGGCATTTATTGATATCCCCTTGAAGAGGCCATAGGAGAACATGCAATGGCAGAACTTCATAGGCCAGTAGGGTTGGAAAATAAGCATCAAATTCGATAGAATGTAGGGGGGTTAACTTCATTAATTTAGCTCCCATGGGCTTGAGTGAAGGGCTATTACTCCTCCCCGGGATGATAAGGGTTCTACACTGAGGATAATAAGGCTCTGGGCTCTGGGGCTTCAAGGTTCATCCACTATCATAGGGAATTAACAGGCATATAGGATTGGCTATGGAGGGCATCAGCGCGATGGCGCCTCGGCACGGCCAGATTTGGCATGACAACAAGCACAAGGGGCATCGGCCTGGGGGGATTGAAGGGAGAGGTGATCAGCGTGTAGATTAGCCCTACGCGGGCAGTCGTCGGCGAGCCCATCACTAGGCGTGAAACTCACGTCGAGAGGGCACCGCCTCGAGATGCCATCAGGTGCCGATAGGAGGGATTTGAGAATTTTTAGGACTTTATGAGGGATTTTTTTGTTTGGGGTTTCGAAGCTTCATCCAAGGGTTTTGAGAGGCCAGGGAGCCCTAAGACTGATTCTGGAACATATCATCCTGAGGAGGCAAAGACCTTCACACAGAGGTATCACTGGGAGTAGAGTTATTTATTGAATCGCATGAATTGTGATTCGATTGTATCCCTCACTATCTCGTGAATGAGAAGCCATGAGATGAACTATCTCAGGCTCTCACCGCGGTTATGAGGTTGGGAAAACAACGGCGATGCAATAGAAATGAGCTTATGTAGTACGAGGGGTGTGCATACACAGCAGAATCAAGATCTGTATGCAACAGCTATCAAATACGATAGTCCCCCGAGAGACAGAGAGAGAGAAAACTCTAGAATCTAATATTTCATTTCATTCAAAAGAACGCACATGTTCAGCATAGAAGAGAATCAGACTGCATGAATATACACATAGACTAATGACCGTTGAAGATCTGCTGGACTGCACCGACGCTTAACATCGATAGAGGAATAGCGCTCAGAAGCAGACTACAGAAAAGAAGACTGAAATAACAAATGGGGAGGGGGAGAATATAGCCCCTGAGGGCGTTTGACAGACGATCTCCCACCTTGAATCTCCTTCGCCTAGGCTTCTACTACTCTCTCTCTTTCTTTCAGATCCCTCTCAGCGAGCTCTCAGTCTCTCTTCTTTTCAGTGGCTGCTATGGCTCTGAATGTTCTTCTCAGCATCAAGCCCCCTTTTCTCTGTCGAACGCACAGGGCTTTTTATAGAGGGGAAGACCCTTTTTCATCGGCGTGCATCGGAGGTAAGTCCTCCCAGCGCCTGCAGCTCTTGGCGCGTCTCTAGGGATGATGCCATCGGCGCAACCATGGTGTGTATATGGGCTTTGGCCCAATTTCTGCTTGGTTGAGCCTTCGAAGTGTTTACTTATGTTAGCCTTTAACAATATTAGTGACTCTTTCATTGTCACGTTGCTAGGCCCATGATATGATACCCATTTTGCCAGATATTGTCATATCTCAGAGATCTCATCAACAAGTTAATGATTGCCCAAAACTTAAACCATATGTAATCAGACCGATCATCAAAGACAATAGTTCCGGACAGCAGCTTTGTCGGGAAGGCCTTAGCCGAATAGGTTGTTGTTTGTAACAGATCTCTGCTTCCATCACAGTTTTGGGACTTCAGAGAGTATCATCAGAGCAGCATATTTCTTTAGTCTTTAGAGCCCCAGCTTAATGACTCATGGCATCTTTTGTTCTCTTTATTTGTACACTTTTTCAATGTCAACAGAGCCTCCTCGGCCGGGTGGGCGACCTCTTCCTTTCTCACCTGTTTCTTCTCGGCAGACAGGGCCTCCATTAAAGACTTTAGCAACTTCACCACGGGATCCTTATGCTTGACCCCCCGGCGCTCGGAAGCGTCATCCCGGATGGCCCGCTTGCACCTCTCCCGGGCGCGGGATGAGCCCTCCGAAGCTTGAAGATCACTCGGAGCCGGAGTATCATCCACGTCAATAACCTCCAGCTCGGCTGGCGGTGCCTCCTCCTCAGCCGCTCGCCTCAGGTCTGAACGAAGGAGAGCAAATTGTGAGAAGGAAGGCACTTACCCAAAAAAAAAGGGGGAACAAGCCTCTGAAACCCTTACCTGTCGACAACAACGCTTGAGAAAGGTACTCCTCAATATTGGATGGGGTCACCATCTCAGCAGTTGACCGGCGATTCTTCAGAAGGATAGCAGCCTCCCTCTCCATCTCCGGGGAGACCTCCGTTTGCTTCGAAGGAACGTTCGGGTGAAAGTTTGGCACCGTCGGAAAATCCCAAGACACACCGACCGCAGACGTGCCCACCCAGAAGTACTGGGTCTTCCACCCCTTCTGAGAGGAATCCTTCAGGGAAAGGGACACGCAACTCCTTTTTCGCTTCGCCTGGATGAAGAAGAAGCCCTTTCCCGCGTAAAGGTTCTCTTTCAACTCATAAAAATAGTGGAAAATGTCCAACGACGTGTTCATCCCACTCTGGCCATAGAGGAAAATGAAGCAGAAGATAAGGGTATAGGAGTTTGATACCAGCTAAACAAGAGCCAGCCGATAGAACCGAAACAAATCGGCAACAAAGGAATGGAGGGGTATATGAAAGCCGCATTTCTAGGCCAAAAGAAATCAACAAAAGAAGCCGGAACGAGTGGCCAGGCTAGACTCGTGAGGTTCAGGCGCGGATAAGTAAAATCGCCAAGGTAGCCTATACTGATTCTCTAGTCGCTTCACATCAACCTCACTCAGCTCGCTGCGGAGAGGCTCCGACGGTGCCAAAAAAGCCCTTAGGGCCCGTTCTTCCCACCGCCCCTCGACCTCAGGATTTTGGTTCGCCATAGAACAGATAGAAGAACTAGAGGAAGAAGGGGAAGGCTCTGGACCAGAGGACTCCGGAGGAGAAGGAAGCTGACGGATTGCCGCCGCGGTAATCTCTTCTAGCTCCGCAAAAGCCGCTGCGATTCTCTGCACCTCCGAACTGCACTCACGGCGCATGAGCCCCCCCTCAAATATGAATGCAATAGAAGGCAAAACCCTAAACCACGGAAATAAAGGGACGCAAGCATTGCGCAATGCTTATAACCCCCAGCCTGAAGCAGCACGACATTCCGATCTCCTGAAGAGGGGTCTTCTTACAATAATTCTCCAGAATTATCATCATGACGGGCGTATTTTCAGGACAAGCCGCATCATGTGGCCCCTACCACAAAAAGATCTCCACCCAACTAGAGCCACGAAAAGTTTGGCCCAAATTCTACTCGTCTGAGCCTCATTTTAGTTCGGGAGTAAGAGGGGGACAAGTGGAGAAGGGAAATCTTTCCGCCCGAACAGAGAGGCCAAACGAGGTCCGACCTGAGCCAACGAGGCCTGGCTCCTTGAAGTGATAGCCCCAGGGCCCACTCAATACAAGCCTAATAAGTCACTCGGATCAAGCACTTCCTAGGCGGCCTTCGGGTTGGGAAGTCCGAGCATCAGATCGATCAGGAAAGCTCCTTCAGAGCCTAGTATTCCCGGCCCAAGCAACGCACTCATCGCTCGGGAGGCATCTCCTAGGGCAATGCCTCGCACTCGGGCCAACTGATGGAAGCTTATCTGTACGGCCGTTACGAGTCCTTTAAAAGCTAGGAGCTCAGGGGGATAAGGGAGACCAAGAGTCCGGGTACTATAAAGAGCCCACAAGGAGGACGTAACCCCCCCCCCCAAAACTCCTCAGCTCACAGGGATCATACACTCAACGAGCCACTATTTAAACCGGAAGAGCCCTACTGTGAGGAGGTAAGCCAGAAACCCTGAGCAGGAACCACTTCACCTCTTGGTGGAGAGGGATCTCGCACCCCCATCTGATGGGGACATCGCTTACTCCTTCACATACCTCTGAGGGTCCTGCTACTCGCCATTTTGCTCGCCATGATTTTTGGAGTCTAGCTATATAATTTCCATAATTTTCTTGAGTCATTATCATGTAATTTTGCCTTTTATTGAGTCTATTACCTAAGTTTGTTAGTCATTTACCTAAGTCCAAGTTTCATTAACTAGCTTAGTAGGTTATTGGGCCTGTTCATTGGCTGGCCCATGGGCGCCCCCTTCCCCAACCTTTGGTCTTCTGTCAGTTGTCCACAATGTGAGGACTTATTGTAAATTGTGGGTTTCCTATATAAGGACCCCAATCCCCCACTTGAAGAGGGTAATTGATGAATGAATGAAAGCTTGAAATCCACTTGAATCCCCTTGAGTCTATCTCTCTCCCTCTCTCTCTATCTCTCTCTCTCTCTCTAAATTTCGAAATTCACTCTCTCTCCTCCCTATTCTCCCCTAATTAAGACCCCTCCCCCTTCCCCATACCTCCCATTTAATCCCCCTCCAACCCCTAGGTGGAAGCCCCTCTTCCAAGGCACCCCTTGGCATTCCCCATACACCCCCTCACTTCCCCAAGCACCCCCTTCACCCCTCCCAAGCTAAAATTCGAATTCTCCTCCCTTTGGGACTGCACCACATTCATTCCCAGCCCCCCTCACCTCCCTAGGTCGCAGCCCCCAACCCCCCTTCCCATTGTTCTTCCTTTGGCCAACCAAGCTCTTCCACCCCTCTCCCCCCCTTTGATCAGTCTGCAGGTGGCTGAAGAAGGCCCGTCTTGCAGAAGCTACCCCGAGTTCGTACGGTGACATCTGAGGGCGTATCTTACCTTTCTGGAAAGGTCGTCCAGTCCCCTACGCAGGCGAGAAAGAATCGTGCAATTCCGAGTTCGTGGCCACCCGTGAGAGCTGTCCTACCCCGACTGCGCTAGACACCACCTGCAGAAAGTCTGAGCCCGATTGGAAGCTGCTTCACGACCAACGGCGAAGGAATCAGGCTGAAGTCTCTTCTTCAAATATCTTCCTCCACCAGTCCTCTGTCTGGATCAAGAAGAGGAAGTGCATTCAGCATCCGGAGGTCAGAGTTTTGGTCTTTCTTCTTCGACTGGTCGGGTCTGCCTCCTGCAGTCTGCAGCGACCAGTTCCCACTCGTCGGCGTCCCCCTGTCCACCCCGACCTCAGAAGGTGTTGCCGTCAGTTTTTATGAGAAGAGGCTTTGTCCACGGTTCCATCGACTCCAACGGTTCATGATTCGACATCCAGGAGCGGCCGGGACAACTTCTGCAATCCACTGTTCGCATCTAGTAGCCGCTGCGGCCAGAGTCTGCAACCCGGTTCGTCGCTGCACCACGGCTAATCGTGGAGGATTCAGACCCACGGCCCTTCATCAAAGTTCTTCCTCCATCTGTCCCCAACCAGGAGCAAGAAACAGAACCTCATTCGGCATCCCGGGGCCAGAGTTCCGAATTTTCTCCCTCTGTCGCGCGGATCTGCCTCCAGCAGCCTACAGCGACCAGTGCCTACTCTTCAGGGCACACCGACCGTCCACGGCCTCAGATCGCAGCCCCACCAACTCCAGCTGAAAGCTACCTCGACCACGGAGACGACACCACTGATTTCGTGCCAATCGGAGTTCGGGAGCGCCCGTGACAGCATCTGTAACCTACTTCTACAGAACAGGTCCGGCCAGAGACCACACCAACTGTCCTGGTTCAGTCGCCAGTGCTGCCAGTCCCTGACTCCAAAGGCCGCCCCAAAATTCAGACAACACCGGCTTCAAGTCAGGAAGCATTGCGAGGTGGTTTCGCTCAATTCGGAGTCCGGACAAGCCCGGGACAGAGCCAACAACAACACCCTATCCAGCCGTCCAGATTGCAGCTGAACCCACATTGATTTCCTTTCTACCATTTCGGTTCGTCCTCCCATCCCCGCCTGGCCGGCTTACCGCCCCACCCTACGTGGTGGTAGTGTTTGTTTGTAATTAACCAATTCCCACCCCCGAGATCACCCTCCTGCGCGAGGTGTAGTAATTGTACTCTTGAACAGGTTTTGAAGCTTCACCGGCGCAGTGTGCGGGGAGCACACTTCCCCGCTCGCCCTCGTCTCCGCCCGGGATCGGCGTCTTCACGCCGATCAGGTGAGCTCTTGGCCACTCTTCTTTGCTGGTTATTACCATTGCTAGCTTAGTATTGCTTTTAGTTGTCCGTCGGAGGTGAGAGGAGCGTCCGATCCTCAATTCAACCAATTATAGTGTTCGCCGCGGAGCGAGTTGAGAGAGTTCCATCACATCCCACGCCCTCGGCGTGCCGGATACCCTTGAAATCGGGCATCCCTGGCCCATTGGGGTCCCTTCCGAGCTAGCCAAACCCTTGGAACCTTGAGGTCCAACCCCGGACCCTCACCGTCATCGCCGGTCCTCCTTCGGACCCGAGTGTGCCTACGCGAGTGAGTCCGCTAGTGCGACGTTGCCAACTCATGTGTTGCTTGCTATCCTAGGTCCAAGGGAGTCATATCACATCACCATCTCCCCCCTATCTCTTCCCTTCGCACCAGTGCTCTACTACGCTTGCTGACTTAAGCATCGAAGGGTTTTTCCCGAGGATCCATCCCTGGGCACCTCTGACTTGTTTCCCTTCTTGTAGTTCATGCTTCAAGCATACATGGTTATCCTCTTCGCCGCTCAGGAGTAGCGCGAGATCAGCCCTCTTCAGCGCCGTTGCACTCCTTTCTCTCTTTTCTTCATCCTTTGGCGTTATTAATCCTTGGTGGTGATCACGGTATGTCTATCTCATCTATTCATCGCCCTTTGTTCATTATCTTCCATGCATGTTCATGCTCATATGATACATGCATAGTTAGGGGGCGGGGTAGATAGTTTATCAATAGACTTATCCTCCCACATCTCATCTCCTCCCCTCTGTTTCCAGAGAGCAAGTCGACTTGCTCCCCAGGGCAAGTTGACTTGACCCCTTGGCCCTTGTTCCCATCTTAGAAAAAGAGGAGAGAAACAATAGAGCAACCAAAAAATAATAATAACAATAAATAAAAGAACAATGCATGTGCTTGGCTTATGAATGAATTTTAGAGATGAATCAACCCTCATCTGTATTATAATTTTCACTTGATGATCCCTTTGCAGGCCTTTGGGGTGTTTGATCAAACCCCCTGCACACATTTGAGATCTACATGATTACACCTTAGGATCTCTTAATAGAAAATATCAAATTTGCTTTTGCATGATTAAACATCTGCATGATAATCATAGGGATTTGTAAGTTGATGCCTTTGCATCCCTTTGATGCTATAGATGCCCTTGTGCATTAATGAATAAGATAAATATTTGGGCTCTTCAGTGCCCTGTTATGATCCACTTGCCCCCTTTTCTGATGCACACATCTGAATATGCATCATGCATGATCTTGGCCCATGTGCAATAATAAAATGAGAAGATAAGGCAAATCAAATAAAAGAAAAGAAAGAAAGAAGGCAAGATAAAAAAATGAAATGAAATGCATGACAAAGATACACCATGTTTTTTTAATCAAAACCCATGATTGGCCTGGTAGCCCATCATAGGTGGAATTTTATTATAATAAAATAAGAATTAAGTACAGTCCGGAAGCCTTATAATCGGCCATAACCAAGTCAGGAGTAGAAAAGCCCACCCACAGAAACCCATTTAACATAAAAGAATATTGGAAGCCCTGCTTTGTCGAGCAGAAGTGCTCCTTTAGCCTGTCGAGGGAGATCTCTTCCAGTCTGGAAGATACGGTTATCGCCCGAACGGCATGCATGAACAGCCAGGCTGTCTGCCACGGAATTACACACATGTTTGATTGGGCATTAGAAGAACTGAAGCAGCTTCATGATTCCTCGCCACCAAGGGTAAATAGACCAGTGTGGAGCGGATTGATTAAGAATCGCATTAACAAGCACTGCGCAGTCAGAGTAGATAACAGACAGAATGCTCCCCATCTCACGGGCGATCTGCAGGCCATCATGAAGCGCCCAAACTTGAGCCGACACCGTATAAGAATGAGAAACCAACCAGAGATTGCCATTGATGTCTCTAATGCATCCACCCCCTCCACAGGGACCTGGGTTACCTTTGGAGGATACATCTACATTAAGGCAGTAATTCAAGCTCGGCAGCCTCCATTTGACCAGATTTGGGAGCTTAAGCTTAACTTCCAGCCGAAGGTTGAAGGAAAGGAGTAATTGGGCATCAATATATGAGATAGATTTGGTAAACATGACAACCTTGACGGCCTCAGCTAGGTGGTTGAGAATTGAGTTCTGAATTCTTCTCAAAGAGGGAGTGGCTCCTTCATATCTTGCAGCACAACGGGCTTTCCAGATTTCCCAGACCACCAGTATAGAAGCATAGAGACCAGCAAATTGAACAGCAGACTACGACGATGATTTTGAAATAAAATTCCAACACCGAATGGTGATCTGGTTGCTAAGGTGAATTTTAGGGCTAATAAGAGGAGCAATCGAGGACCATAGGGCCACGGCAATATCATTATGCACAAACAAATGGTTGAGGTCTTCAGTTTGTGGATGTTAACAACAGGCACATTTGGACACAGTCTGGATGCCACATTCCGTCACTCGGCTGTCGACAGCTATAGCTCTATGGATAACTTTCCAGGAGAAAAGGCAAGCCTGCGGTAGGAAAGCTCTGTGCCACAAATTCCTCCAGGCATTCCGCCGAACACTATGAGACTCAATCATCCGATAAGCTGATGATGATGTGAAGATGCCTGAACTGTTGCTAGTCCAAATGCAAAAATTCTTCTCATTACTAATATCAACCTTTAGCACCTCAGACTGAACACTTATGTTACTACATAATGGGTGTTCCTGGTCGGTTAGCATGTCACAAGCACTTACTCCTGAGTAGTTGGCAGCATTAGTTCCAGGTTTCAAGAGATGGATGAGGGGTCTGTCACCAATCCAGGTGTCTCAGAGGAAATCAATGTCTGCCCCATCTCCAACAATCCACCTCGAATGAGTGAGAACCAATTCCTTCGCTCGGATGAAAATGCGCTTTTTTATACCAGCTAGAAATTATCTCTATTCCTCCTGAAGGTGTTGCTTAAGAAAACGATTCCGAGCAAAGCGGGACCACAGAGAATTACCATGTAGGATATTCCAAAGCTGCTTGACAGAAAGAGAGAGCTGGACATCCTGAGTACTCCGAATTCCTAGGCCCCCTTCCTCAATAGGTTTCTGAATTTCCGACCATGCGGTCCAATGCCTTTTACTGGTATTCTCAGTGCCACTCTAGAAGAAGTTGGCACACAAGCGATCCATGAGTTTGGAAACTCCAGCAGGGATGTTGACAGAGGAGGCCAAGTAAATTGGCAAGCTTCAGAGGACTGTTTTAATTAAAACCAAGTGCCCTACCTGTGATAGGAGGCTGGAGCTCCAGCTAGCCAAGCGGTTGTTAAAAGCATCAACAAGAGGGATAAAATCTGCAGCAACCAGTCTGCCCGATTTGAGGGGGATGCCAAGGTAACAGAGAGAGCATGTATGATGCATGTATCCTGTATCATCCTGAACTCATTGCATAACACTTCTGGGTGATTTGGAGGATATCATAAAGCAGCTTTTGCTTGCATTAACTTTCTGACCTGAGGAAGCCTCATACTTCTTCAGGAATTGTAACATGTTGCGAATGTTCCTGCTAGATGCATTCGTGATGATTAAGGTATCATTCTCATAGAGGAGATGGGATATGGGTTCACTTCCACGTTTGGTCTGGTAGTATTGGATTTTCCCTTTTTGATAAAGGTCTTTAAGACCCTTGCTCAACACCTCAGATCCAATGATGAAAAGAAGAGGGGCTATAGGGTCGCCCTGTCGGAGCCCTCTTATTGACTTAAAATAGCCTACCAGTCCGCCATTAAAAGAAATGGAGAACCAGCAATTAAATAGAAGCATTCCCACATAAGAGAGGAATCTATTGCTGAATCCGAATCTTCTCATGACTTCTAGCAAGAAATCCCACTCCATCCTGTCATATGCTTTAGCCATATCCAATTTAAATAGCACATTATGGCCCCTAACCTTTCTATTGAGGTCCAGCATGAGATGGCGAGAGAGTGAGACATTATCTAATATGTATCTCCCTTTAACAAATTCTCCCTGTTATTCAGATATGATACTAGGAAGAAGAGGTGTCAGACGGGCACAGAGAATCCTCGACACAATTTTGTAGGCAAAGTTACACAAGCTAATTGGACGAAAATGTCCACAAGAGGTAGGTTCCGGCACCTTGGGGATCAATGTTATGATAGCGGAAGTGATGCCTTTAGGCATCGAAAATCCTACAAAAAAATCTTGCACCACCTTCACAACATCAGCCGAGACAATGGACCAGCAATGTGTAAAGAAAATACCAGTGAAGCCATCAGGTCCAGGGGCGCTGGAACCTCGCAGGGAGAAAATAGCCTCCTTGATCTCCTCTGCAGTAGGAGTTTCACAGAGTGTTGGTTTTGGGCTTCAGTAATGACTGCAGGGATTGACTGAAGAAGGTCTGCATCTATGCTATGCGTTTCAAAGGATAGTTGCTGCTGGAAAAACTCCACAATTTTGTCTTGAAGAATTCCTTGGTCTGAGCACCAAGAATTATTCTCTCCCACTTTTAATCTTTGGATGTAGTTCCTCCTGCGGTGAGACTGAACTGTGGCATGATAGAAGCTTGTGTTTCCGTCCCCATTGTTTAGCCAAGTAATCCAAGCTTTCTGGCCCCAAAATATCTCCTCACACCGCAGTGTCTGTTGAAGCTTAGCGTTAGCTGCATTTAACGCTTCCCTGCTTGATTCAGTAGGGTCACGGTCGAACTTAACTTGACACTTGTCGACTTCCATCTCTGCCTTCTTAACATTCTGACCAATATCCCCAAAGCTACTTTTATTCCAATGTAGTAACTTTGCTTTAGTTTCTTTGAGCTTAATTTGGAGGCAGATAAGGCCATTCGGATGGTTAACATTAGCGCCCTCCCAGGCCTCTTTGACCATCCCTAGAAAATCTTGATGAAGTGTCCACATCTCCTGAAAGATAAATCTGCTAGGCCCCTTGGTTATGTTGCTACATACTAAAGCCAGCGGTGCATGGTCCGAAGGACCCCGTTGAAGATGCTTAACTTGCATAATGGGGTATTGGATTTGCCAAGGGCGATTAAACAGAACTCTATCAAGCCGAGCACTAACACATGTAGACCCCGTCCTCTTGTTACTCCAAGTATATGAAGGACCAACAAAACCTGCATCGAAAACACTCGTTCCAGATATGAAAGTATTGAAGTCGACCATAGCATCAAGATTACAGGTGGTGCGGACACCAGAGCACTCGATCGGCACGAGTCAGCGAGCCCCGATACCGTACGCGGAGCACCACCCGAGCGACAGCGGCTTCCATCTGGCTCGGAGACGGCCTGGAGACTCCCCCTTGAGTCTCCCCGTTTATCATATTTAGTTAGACATTATTTTTGTATAATGTGTGTTTGTTTCATTTTATTCGGTATGTAATTTTGATTGTAATAGGGGCTTATGTGCAATTTGGACCCCATGGGCCCCTCGGGCCCCCCAGGCCCCATCCCATTGAGCCACCTCAGCCTAGGGTCCCATGTGGGGTCAGTCAACCTTCCACATGGAGGCTTCTAGAAGGGTGGGCCAAGTGGGGGACAAGTGACTTGGAAAGTCCAAGTTTGGCCACCCACCCCACCTACCATGTCAAGCTTGTTCCCCCTAGTCAATAGGCTGTCCCCCCCTTATTTTTTTATTGTAATTTTTGTGGAATGGTCACATGCCATCCCAGCCCTCCATTTCACATCCCTAGATCCAACGGTGGAGGATGGATTAGATGGGTGACCTATATATGCTTGTATTTTCTATTTTCAGAAATTAATGCATTCATTTGGAAGAAAAAACCTTGGAGCTCCAGCTTGGTGCGCCCCTCCCTCTCCCCTTGCAGCTGTGAAGGTTGCTTCTGGTTGTGAGACTCCACCCTATCAGTTCCGGTCGCCGCCGCCGCCGCCACGAGCCGCCACCGCACCGCCATCGTCTTCATCGGAGTTCTGCCCGCGCAGTACCACAGCAACTCCCACGAAATTCCCAACTCAGCCAAGAGCTCTGATAGACCTGGAGATTTTACTGGAGGTTCCATAGGTGTCAAGGATGTCCCAAAAAAATCGGTTTCTCATTCAGATCCCGTTTCATAATTTTTGATTTTCGTCCACCCTTCCATCTCAGTTCTATCAGCAGTCTGTCCAAGTTCATCTCCGCCCTGAGTTTTAGGTCTTAGGTCCACTTTTTCATTTTTTTTAGTCCCACAGATTTAACTGGAGTTTCCTTCCATCCACCCATTCATCCACAATTTTTCTTTAACTTCTAGTTCGTCCATTGCATATTTTCTAAAAATCGTTCTCAGTCCCAGCTACAGTTCTGTTCCCCAGTTCCCAGATCCGACCACCCGACACTCCAAAAATCCTATCAAATCACCACAACCTCTAAATCCAATTCCAAAAATTTTCCCAGCTTCGTGGTTTGATTTTATACAACTTTGAAGAAGATCTAGAAGTCTGAATCCCATTGTAAGTAGGCGGCCAATGGCCATTTATAGGAAACTCATATGCTGATCTGATATTTCGGGAGTTGTGCAACAGAGGATTGAAAAATAGTTAAAGCCCAGGTCCGCAGAGGTTCAGAAGATTCCATTGGCCCTAGGTTGAAGGATTTTTAATCTCTTTCCAACGGCGCTAGTTTCATCGCATTCCGACGACGGGGCTGATCGCAGCGGCCGTTTTCGCCGGAGCGCGCGTTGCTAAAACAGCAACCTTAGCTCGTGGACAGCAACTTCAAAGCTTGGAGATCGGGACCGATCGACCCCCGATCGGTGTTCCCGGCCGACCGCCGTCCATGGAGGCGCGCCACCATGGGTCCCCATCATAGTGGGTCCCACCCCCGCAGATCCGGAGGACAGCGCTATCCGTGGGCCCCGCGGGCCCGCAGAACCCGCCGTTCGGAAAGCACGAAAACGCGGAGTTCGGCACCGCCGGGCGACATCAAGATGCTGCCCGTCAACCCAATTCGCGTGATTCCTGGGGCCCCGCATGTGACCTTTTACCTCCCTGCGTGGAGTGGGTCAAATTATTGTATTGCTGTAATATTGTTTAACCGGGAGTCCGTGATTCGTCCGGGGTTGTCTTCGCCACGCCGGGTGCGTGGAGGTAATGGTCCGAACCTCTTGGCGTTCATTTGCTTAGCTAGTATACGGTCTTTTGCCGCTGCCGAGAGTGTAGGTACTAGCCGTGTGTCCATGTCACCGCTGTGAGAGCGAGAGTGACCCGTCCCGAGACTCGATCCGAGTCCGGAAGTTGAGTCGGACTACCCTTGACCTCCGCCGGTTCCTTAACCGCGCACGGTCCGCGCTTTCCCTCGCATGGGACGACGAGTGAGTTTGCACTTCTGTTAGCGATGTTTTGCCACTAGGAGCTCGTAGTGTCGGGCTTAATGTCTCCCTGGTGTGTGCTGCTGGTCGCGTCTTCATCTAGAGTCCGAGGGTGGCACCTAATAGTGTCATCTCCTGTGTCCGTCCCGCATCAGTTTGGTATCAGAGCGAGTCGAGTCTAGGGTAGTCATTGCATAAGTCTTGCATGCATCATGGTCTAAGTCAAGTCTAGGATCATCATTTTCAAAAAAACAAAAAAAGAGTGTTTTAAAATTGCATTTCATCCCGATAATTCGGTATCTTAAAAGGTGTTGTCCGAACGTTAGGCTACGCCTATCGGGAAGACCGCACACTTGCGCGAGTGATCTTCGGATCGATTTACTCCGCCATGTACCGGATATTGGTTTAGGTCTAGGAGCATTAGTCGGTGTTTGCATTAGTTAGTGCATTCCAACCTTGCATAGCCGGTCTAGTGTAATGTCCAAGTGTCGGCATGTCCAACATATAGTCCCCCCCCAATTTCCCATGGATTCCCAATCACCCGGGCAATATGGCCGTTGGTCCACCCATGGGCTTGGCAACCATCCCCTCCACTTCCGTAGGCCCGAAGCCTCGAACTTTTATGGCTCCAATGACCCAGGCGACTACCTCAAGTGGGAAGCTGCCATGGACACATACTTTGATTGTTATACTATGTCGATGCCATGCAAGTTAGTTTTGCCCGAGAGAGGCTTGTCCACAAAGCCGCCTGGAAATGGGAGAGCATTGAGCGCATGAGAGAGGTTAGGAGGCAAAGGCCCATCGAGTCGTGGCATGAGATGAAGGACGAACTTAGGAAGGTCTACCTACCCGGCCCGGTCACCTCCAACCGACCCCACCCAATCACATCCACCCAAGTGGGTCATAATCGGAGGCAACGCGCCGCGCATGTAGAAGAGCCTAGGTCCACGACTAGGCCGACTTTATATGGGGAAGTCCATCACATCGCTCCTACTCCAAACCCCACCATTGCCGAACTCTTCCAAATCATTTTGGATAAGGTGGATAGGAAGTGTGATTATATTGAGTCCCTGCTTCCCCCTTACCTACCTCCTAGCCGAGATAGAACCAAGCATGACCCTAAGGAGGTAGCAACCGGTAGTACCAATCCAGTGTCATCTAGAGTGCCATCCCGAGGTCCTCTCCCCATCTTGGTGGATCCTCTTCCCCCACCCACGAGAGCCCCATTGCCTACACCCCCTGTCCGTCAGGAGGATAAGGGTAGGGACCCACTTATCAGGGAGCGTAGGGGGTCACGACAGCAGTGTTATCGCTGCCAGGGGTTCGGCCACTACGCCGGACAATGTCCCACTCGGACATCTCTAGCCATAAGGGACAAAAGGGTTGGAGAAGCCCCACTCTCTGATCTTTATTCTAAGCCACCTCAGCCCGAGCCACCCGTGTTTCTAACGGGTATGCTTTTCATAGCCGAGCCGCTTCTTAGCTGGCTCAAGAAGGGATTGGTCCCACTTCCCTTCCAATCTATGGACCCTATCCTACCTCTGGTGCCAATCAACTCATTCCATACCACTTTCCGGTCTAGTCACCATGTGGATACATTGGATGACCTTCTTAACGGATTAGACCGGCAATTGACATTTACGCCCTTGTTGGCTCCACGCTTCGACCGACCCACAGGTCGTAGTTTCACTCATCCCGCTTTAGGGTCCATCACCTCCGTGTACACCGTGGGTCATGTTACCACGGAGGTTCTTCTACTCCTCCCTATGCCGGCCGAGTCCGACTTCATTCCCCTTTGCCCAAGGGAGGAATCTACTTTTTACCTATGACTGTCGTCCCATCTCTCACAATGAATGGTGGTGATCATTTACACCTCCAAGATTTCCAAATGTGGGACAGTGATTTGTTGAAGCCTAGTTCGAGGGGTCATACCTTCTTTGATCCCTTCGACCCATTCTCTTGTGGACCCCGTGACCCACCATATTTACTCCACCTTTTCGAGAGAGTCCACCATCATACCCCCACCATCTCATCTCCCTTCATGGATGAAGGAGATCAACAACACCTTCTAGACTTCCACACATGGGATCTTGAGATGAGGGAATCCATATCGAGGGGTCACACATTCTTTGATCCCTTCGATCCCTTTCTTAGTGGGCCCCTTGTTCCACAATCTCCATTCCACTTCTTTAGGGGAGGTCACCATTATACCCCTCCCCCATGGACCGGGTCATCGGCACCCACCGAGTCCGTTCTCGGGCGAGAGACACCTGACCCTCCTGTTCCACCCAAACCTCCCAAATCCAAAGGACCGTCTTATGGTTGTACCGACATTCAGTCACACTTAGGGTATGCATGGCACACCTTCGGATGCCCTGGACCACCTTGCATATGATTGGGTCGAACTAACATTAGGTTTGTTTAGGGTTGTGTGTGCATCCGTGTGTTTCTTTTCTTTTGCTAAGCATGTTAGGTCGTGTGTGCATCCTATGTTTCTTTTCTTTTGCTAATCATGTTAGGAGTCTGCATGACGATGTCCGTCGTCACAGTTGAGGCCAACAATGCACGGTACAAGGAGTTAGCCGATGCCCACCGACACCGCCGAGAGTTCCACGAGGGCGAATACGTCATGATCAGGGTAAGACCTGAACGGTTTCCCTCTGGACCCGTTAAGAAGTTGCAAGCTCGCGGAGCCGGTCCATTCAGAGTGTTGAAACGCGTTGGATCCAATGCGTATGTTGTGGACCTGCCCGAGGAATATGGTATAATCTCTACCTTCAATGTATCGGATCTTGTTGCATATAGGGACCCAGCGGTGATCCCTAGTGAGCCTTCTGAGCCATCTCCTCCCCTTGAGAGTGATCCCACACCTGCGTGTCCACTTCCACCTCCAGCCCCTTTTTCACGGCAGCGTGAGCATATAGATCGTATACTGGACGAGCAAGTGACAGTTACCAGGAGTGGATCTTACCCGCGCTACCTAGTGCGATGGAGAGGACGGCCCGCTACTGAGGACACATGGATCACATATGGCGAGTTGCAGCGGATCGATCCGGACCTTCTGGAGCGATACAGGAGCGATGCATACCCTTACTCGACAGGGTCGAGTTTCTCCCACCCGGGGAGAATTGGTGCGGACACCAGAGCACTCGATCAGCACGAGTCAGCGAGCCCCGATACCGTACGCGGAGCACCACCCGAGCGACAGCGGCTTCCATCTGGCTCAGAGACGGCCTGGAGACTCCCCCTTGAGTCTCCCCGTTTATCATATTTAGTTAGACATTATTTTTGTATAATGTGTGTTTGTTTCATTTTATTCGGTATGTAATTTTGATTGTAAGAGGGGCTTATGTGCAATTTGGACCCCGTGGGCCCCACGGGCCCCCCAGGCCCCATCCCATTGAGCCACCTCAGCCTAGGGTCCCATGTGGGGTCAGTCAACCTTCCACATGGAGGCTTCTAGAAGGGTGGGCCAAGTGGGGGACAAGTGACTTGGAAAGTCCAAGTTTGGCCACCCACCCCACCTACCATGTCAAGCTTGTTCCCCCTAGTCAATAGGCTGTCCCCCCCTTATTTTTTTATTGTAATTTTTGTGGAATGGTCACATGCCATCCCAGCCCTCCATTTCACACCCCTAGATCCAACGGTGGAGGAAGGATTAGATGGGTGACCTATATATGCTTGTATTTTCTCATTTTTAGAAATTAATGCATTCATTTGGAAGAAAAAACCTTGGAGCTCCAGCTTGGTGCGCCCCTCCCTCTCCCCTTGCAGCTGTGAAGGTTGCTTCTGGTTGTGAGACTCCACCCTATCAGTTCCGGTCGCCGCCGCCGCTGCCACGAGCCGCCACCGCACCGCCATCGTCTTCATCGGAGTTCTGCCCGCGCAGTACCACAGCAATTCCCACGAAATTCCCAACTCAGCCAAGAGCTCTGATCGACCTGGAGATTTTACTGGAGGTTCCATGGGTGTCAAGGATGTCCCAAAAAAATCGGTTTCTCATTCAGATCCCGTTTCATAATTTTTGATTTTCGTCCACCCTTCCATCTCAGTTCTACCAGCAGTCTGTCCAAGTTCATCTCCGCCCTGCGTTTTAGGTCTTAGGTCCACGTTTTCATTTTATTTAGTCCCAAAAATTTAACTGGAGTTTCCTTCCATCCACCCATTCATCCACAATTTTTGTTAATTTCTAGTTCGTCCATTGCATATTTTCTAAAAATCGTTCTCAGTCCCAGCTACAGTTCTATTCCCCAGTTCTCAGATCCGACCACCCGACACTCCCAAAATCCTATCAAATCACCACAACCTCTAAATCCAATTCCAAAAATTTTCCCAACTTCGTGGTTTGCTTTTATACAACTTTGAAGAAGAGCTAGAAGTCTGAATCCCACTGTACGTAGGCGGTCAATGGCCATTTACAGGAAACTCATATGCTGATCTGATATTTCGGGAGCTATGCAACAGAGGATTGAAAAATAGTTAAAGCCCAGGTCCGCAGAGGTTCAGAAGATTCCACTGGCCCTAGGCTGAAGGATTTGTAATCCTCTTTCCAACGGCGCTGGTTTCATCGCATTCCGACGACGGGGCTGATCGCAGCGGCCGTTTTCGCCGGAGCGCGCGCTGCTAAAACAGCAACCTCAGCTCGTGGACAGCAACTTCAAAGCTTGGAGATCGGGATCGATCGACCCCCGATCGGTGTTCCCGGCCGACCGCCATCCGTGGAGGCGCGCCACCAGGGGTCCCCATCATAGTGGGTCCCACCCCCGCAGATCCGGAGGACAGCGCCATCCGTGGGCCCCGCGGGCCCGCAGAACCCGCCGTTCGGAAAGCACGAAAACGCGGAGTTCGGCACCGCCGGGCGACATCAAGATGCTGCCCGTCAACCCAATTCGCGTGATTCCCGGGCCCCGCATGTGACCTTTTACCTCCCTGCGTGGAGTGGGTCAAATTATTGTATTGCTGTAATATTGTTTAACCGGGAGTCTGTGATTCGGCCGGGGTTGTCTTCGCCACGCCGGGTGCGTGGAGGTAATGGTCCGAACCTCTTGGCGTTCATTTGCTTAGCTAGTATACGGTCTTTTGCCACTGCCGAGAGTGTAGGTACTAGCCGTGTGTCCATGTCACCGCTGTGAGAGCGAGAGTGACCCGTCCCGTGACTCGATCCGAGTCCGGAAGTTGAGTCGGACTACCCTTGACCTCCGTCGGTTCCTTAACCGCGCACGGTCCGCGCTTTCCCTCGCATGGGACGACGAGTGAGTTTGCACTTCTGTTAGCGATGTTTTGCCACTAGGAGCTCGTAGTGTCGGGCTTAGTGTCTCCCTGGTGTGTGCTGCTGGTCGCGTCTTCATCTAGAGTCTGAGGGTGGCACCTAATAGTGTTGTCTCCCGTGTCCGTCCCGCATCAACAGGCCACCCCTCCTCTCTTTTCATAAGAATGTTTTATACAATTAAAATCTCCTCCCATGATCCATGGGATATCTACCAAGGCTCCAAAAGTCATGAGCTAATCAAAAAGGTCTCGGCGTTCAATCCTGTTGCAAGAAGCATACACACTTGTAAAGTATCTGGTTAAAGAATTGCCCTCTAGTTGGCCAAGAGTTAAAAATTGTTCTGAAGAAGCCACCACCGATAAAGGGATGGCGGTTTTCCAGAATACCCAAATCTTAGAGTCTTCGCCTTTATTACTAGCCACTTTGTCCATTTTGATATATCTAGCCACTGAATGTGCTTTAGAGAAGGCAATTTTTGGCTCACAATTAGCTACAATAGCCGGTCTGAGTTTTTGAATAATTTGTTTCAAGGCTCTTTTTGAAGCCCCATTTCCAATTCCCCGAATCTTTCAAAATAAAGCAGAATCCATTAGGAAGATGAAGTACCAGCCCCATCCACCGAGCGAGCACTGGCTCCTTTTATAACCCCATCCACATTAATTTTAGAAAGATCTTCATGACTAAGATTATAGAGAGGCATTAATGTATTTTCCTTGGCCGCTATAACCATAGTACTAGTACCTTGCTGTTTTCTTTCCAATGTAACAGTACCCTGCGTACTTTGGAAAGCTTGTTTGCATATGTTGGCAGGAGGTTCATCTTGGGTTGCCAGCCTTGACTTCTGGAGGGTTGGTTCCTTAGGCAGAGAAGGACCATACTCATCAAGAATAGGATCAACCCCCATATCTTGGGAATTCAGTGAGCTAGGTGTTCTAGCAGTTTGCTGACGGCCATGAAAATATGTAGTATCAATACTATTGGAATGCTAGCAAACCTTCTCAACATGGGGAGATGCTTGCTGTATTTCTAGTTGATTCCCTCTATCTACATCCTATTGGTCTTTATCATCATGTGATTCCTTCCATTGAGTTAGTCGAGACCCACGGCATGCTGACTGCATCTTCAATAATTTTTGTTTGTTACTTTCCGATTCTTTCTCGACCATAATAGTCCGTAAGTTCTCCACAGGTTGCTTCCCACCTCCAGTGTCTGACTTGGACTTAACTCTACATGTTTCCTGATCATGACCTTGCCGTTTGTAGTTCATGCAATATAGAAGAACGTTGAGGTATTTGATCTCCTGCCAGAAACCTCCATAATCCGGTCCCATGCCAATCCAAACTCGCTCTGGTCGACTGCTAAGAAGCTACAACTCAACACAAACCCTAGCCGCCTTGGTGTTAACCAGGAATTCAGATGCCTACGTAACTTGTAAAACAGGTCCTATATTTGCTGCAATAGAGATTAGAAACTTTTTCTGATAAAGGTTCATAGGTAGGTTGGGGAATTCTATCCACATCAGACTAAATGTTGGTTCCTCGTCCGAGCGAAACATGGGAGTCCATTTAAAGAATCGGAATAACCTGCCTTGAACATATAAAAACTCACGTAATAAAACACGAAGGTAATCATCTTCGGTTTGAAAATGGAGTAATAAATGAAAGTTATCAAGAGCACTAATGATAAAAGATTCTTTCAAACCACACCGTTGCATCAAGTGCAATCACATTTCAGGAAAACCGGGTCTCCCATAGGCTGTTTGGCGACCACTGTAAATCTGAAATGTACTAGGGAAGCTTCTATCTCCTTCTTTCAAAAGAAACATGTCGGCTCTCCTCTATCGGTCGAGGCGGGAGAATGGACGTCAATGTCCACCTGAGGAACTACAAGAGAAGATGCGAGAACTTGGGCGAAGGACCTGCCATCTCTGGCTACATGCTCCGCATGCAGAACGTTCTCTGTCGGCGGGGCTCCCCCGCCGGCGTCCATCGAAGCCACCACCTTAAACACCAAACCCTAACCTCGGTCACCTCATGCTCTTTATTGACTCCGTTCTTTCTCAATTTAAACACCATTCATTGCATATATGAATTCAGAATTGCACACTGCATGCATGAGTTCAAAAAATGCATATGCTCGCATGAGTTCAGAAATGCATTTGCATGCATGAACTCCAAAATCCCATTTGCATATATGTAAATTCTGAAACCGCATCCTCATGTAGAAACCCGAAAGTGATGAATGAATGAAGATAAAAGATGAACTTCCCGGATGGATGAATTACAAAAAAAAATATTGAATGAATCCCCACAAAACCCCATAGGACGGCAAGACAACCCAAACAAAGAAAACTGAAATTGCATCGGCTGTTAGGTTCGGTTGACCGAATTCAAGCTTCGGTCGACCGATAAGCCGTGGAGTCGACGCCCCATGCTCAAGGAGTCGACTCCTTTCAGCCCGTCCCCATCCCTGGGAGGATCGGTCGATCGAACTCCCCATTTCAAAAAAAGAAAAGAACAACAACGAAACACAAACAAAAATCAACATAAACAAAAATCAACAAAGCAACAATAAAAGAATGAATGATAAACTATGGATATCAACAAAAATGATGAACCTAAAAACCTTCCTCAACAGATAAACGACGTTCGATTTCGGATTCCTTCTTCTTGACCCTTTGAATATGGGATATTAACGAGGCCTTCACAAGTCACGCCTGGGCCCCGGGGATTCATCCCACTATGGCCATGGCGCGATCTTGCACTGGGCCAATGACCCACTAAATTTAAACAGTTTCGACCAAAATTTAACCGAATTCCTCCACTTCTTCAAGTCATACCCCGGCATACATATATCCCGACGTTGCATATATTTTCATGATGTTTTTGATCTGGACGTTCGTCTGAATATGAAATGGTCGATATACGACCGACATGATGTCAAACACCCTTTTGCACCCTAATATGGGGATCTTAATGCTCTTCAACATATCTTTCGCTCATTCCACAAAAAAATGAATTTTCAGGCCATGAGGCCCCTTATCTTGGAGACTAATCAAAGGTTTTCTCCTCTCCGAGGGGATGTAATTAACGTCGTGACCTTTATGGCACGGCGGGTCTCCACTCCCGACTTGATACCCATAATCGTCTGGTTAGTCAGACGAAGTGCACCGCAAGCTTCAGACCACTATAGTCTCGAAGTCTGAACACATTGTCACATATGTGACTGGCACGCCCTCGCACTAAATAAACTGTTACCCAATAAAATATAAATTCAAAATATAGAAGAAATCTTAGTGCGTCCACAAGTTGGCACACCCGGTGGGATTGCACCACCTTTTATCTTTTCACCAAGATTTGGGGCCTTGTGGCCTCCTCCTAAAAATTTGACCTCCTCAATTTTAAATTGCGCGATGAACTTCGAAGAAGCCAATGGCCGTCACATTCGGTCCTTTGGTGGTTGCGAGCCATGCTGAGCATGGCTACTTGGCGGTGCCAACCCGGTTTGGTGATTTCCCCCCAGCGGTTAGGTTCCCCAACTTTCTCGGGGTTATGTTCACAGACCTCTTGGAGATCCAGGAGGTCGAGCCTGTCGCCAATGTGCAGGTGACATCCGAAGAAGGAAAGGTGGTGGGCAGCTACGTCCACCACGTTGATACAAGAAGGAAGCACACTCCAGCAGCCAAGAGGGCGGCTAAGAAGAATGTCGGTACGCTGCAAGGTCGGCTCTCCACCTAGGGCAAATTCATCATGATCAGAGGCGTCCGAGTCTTCTTGAATGGCCAGTAGGCCACGATTGTGCCTGACAGGGTGATCCCAACCGTGCTGGTGCACAACCACTTTCAAGCATTCGCCCAAGATAGAATGAACCGGACTAGGCCCAGGCAGATGTGGGTGCCCAAGCGATGGGCCCCAGCCCCAATTCAGCCTGATCCCGTCAGGATTAACAGGCTCAAGAGAGAAGAAGATAATGAAGTAAAGAAGACCGAGGTGCCAGCTCGAGTGTTTCGAAGACTCGTCGCCCGAACTCATAGCCGGTAGGCAAATATTTATCCAAATGATGAGAATCATGGCGAGATGTCTGAGCAAAGGTGCCTTGCCTACAGATCTCTGGAACGAACTAGAGTGCCACCACCAATGGCCCGCCCTATCAATGGGCAAGATAATGTTACCCAGGTCGCACGGGAATACCTTCGTGGCCTCGAAAATACCCACTCGGGAAAGCAGCGTCCCTGGAAGCCGTGAATGATGCGTAGAGAACCGGGGGCAGCAAGTCGACTCGGGAAGCATAGATGATGCGCAATAGGGTTGCTATGGGCCACCCCTCCATGAAGAACCTATGCCAAGAGTATCGACATTTGAAAGATTAACTTTCCCTTGGCAGTCAGCTAGGAAAGTGACCTGAAGAAACAAGAAACTACAGATGTTTACCTGCAATATGGCCGGAGTGGCCGACCACCATGGGGCTCTACCCGAAGAACATAATGTGGAGACTAGGCCCGATGAAAGGTCAGGTCCCATCACCCGAAGAAGAAAAGCTACAGTCAAAGCAAAACAAGCCCCTGCCGGTGAAACTAATTCAAATATGGTCTTGATGACAGTGAATGTAATTACCATTGAAGATGATGGCGAGAGACCGACGCTTTCTCCAAAAATCCCGATGGAAGGGGGAGGTTAGGCCCCCAACTCCACTATGCCCGATCTGGCAATAATGATGATGTTGCTCCAAGAATATAAAGAGGAAATCAAAATGCTGAAGAGGCAAGTCAACGAGCTGACTTGGCATGCTTCAACCTCAAAACAAGTTGGGGTCCCTCATGATGCCTCGCAGCGATGCACCGAAGAACTCGAGGCTTCGCCTCAAATAATGGCCTCCCAGCCGGCACTCGATCACACTGGGGGCATAACCCCGATGACGCAGCCCGCTCCTCAACTATAGGGGACCACTACCATATCTCAAGCGACAGCGTCGACCGCACCGCAGATGCAGCAAGCTCAACTCTGCCCAAGTCCCATGGACCCGGCAATAAGCAACATGATGATAGAACAGATGATTGAAATGAAGTTGGCTGATAGAGGCGGTGATGATAATGCCTCCTTCGATGTGTACAAGGTACCTTACCTCGTCCATCACGCGGCTAAAAGATTGCCTCCCGGCATCACCAAACTGCCAAAGTTCAATAAGTTCAACGGCCAAAGTTCGCCAAAAGAGCATATAGCCTACTACAATAATGTGATGGGCGATCTGGCGACTGATGAATCATATCTATTGACGTTTTTTGGGTCCTCACTCACGAGGCTCGCCTTTGAGTGGTACTCGAACATGCCGGTCGGGTCCATCAATGATTGGCTGGATATGCAAAGAAAATTCTGGGAGCAGTTCCATGTCACCGAAAGAGAAGTGACGGTGGGCGAATTATATGCTTGCAAGTAGAAGAACGATGAAACGGCCTTGGAATTCATTAAAAGATGGTGGAATCTCAGCATGAGATGCAGGCGCTCGCCACACTAGGAAGATGCAGTCCAGATCTGCAAACGAAATCTGAAGCGGGAGATACTTGAAAGGATGATCGGGATCGAAATTAAGTTGTTTGACTGATTGAACAACATCGTGGCAGAGATTGAGGCTTTCCTCTCTAGTTATTCCTCTGCCCCTGCTTCCTCAAGACAGAAGGCTAGATCAGCTGATAAGCAGCACACGCCTAAAGAAGTGCATACACTTGACTTCAAGGCACTCTAGTAGCAAAAAGATAAAGATAAAGGGGTCCCCGACCCACCTCTCGCCAAGCCGGCTGATCGAAAAGAAGGCTCCTCCTTGCGAGCCAAGATGAGCATGATGTATTCCTTTCCTAAGGAGAGGACCCTGGCCCTGTTTGAATGGGCCATGAAATATAACAAGATCACATTCCCGCAGCCGAAGAGACTGGGTGATGCCAGAAGAAAAGATGATCCCTGCTTCTGCCCATATCACCTGGCACTGGGGAACCTTATAGAAGATTGCTATGTATTTAAAAATATTATCGAAGGCCTAATCAAGTAGGGAGAACTCCAAATGGGCGAATATGAGGTGGATCCTCCACGCCCTCATGAGGTCCCCGATCTCCAAACAATGGTCAACATAGTATCTATATACTGGCAGTTGCCTGAAGATGTGTTGGAAGCTTGTACGGCTCACACCTACGAATATGTCCCATAGGAACAATTTGGCCTCCCGAACCTGATGCAAGATGCGGGAAGGAAACCAGGCATGCCAAGCGCACCAAATGGCCTGCTGCGAGGGCAGATGCCGGCTGTAGAGGGAAAGAAGAAGAAGAAATCAAATGATAGAAGAAGAGGCATCGTCCTCTCTTGCAATATATTGTCGGTCTCACCCGACATGAGCCAAGCTGCTGAAAGAAAAGATGAAGAAATATGCTTTGCGCCAAGAGGGCCAGATCAGCCCGAAGCTTCTACCTCCTGTCATGATGATGAGCCTCGGGAGGCGAGGGGGCACTCTCCACCGCCTAATGGAGATATATGCTATCATACTCCCTCATGTGGGGGTATGGGGGCAAGAGCATCAACCTCTGAAGGACTGGATGCGTCCGATCAAGATAACAAAATGACGTTGGTCCCACCTGAAATCAAGACGGGAGGCAGCATTCTTGGCTCCCCCCAACCTAGCCCTGCTATGATGGCAGAGCTATATCAACAAATACAAGAAAATGAAATGCTGAAAAGAAAGCTGAGCGAGTCAGGTATATACCCAACTGGCTTGTCTCTGAATCCGATGGTTCCAGCGGCGATGAATGAACCAAGCACGGCACAATTAGCCGAAGCATAGGTAGCCAAGGGATAACTCATTGAGGCAGAATTATATAAGATCAAGCAAAGGAAAGATGAGTCTTCCCTTGACTATATCCTACGATGGGGAAATCTCTATACAAGATACCGGCATATGCCAAACTATGAAGATGCTATCCAAATATGCAAGCGCAATTTGAAGATGAAGATCCTATCATGGATGGATGGCATTGAAGTCAAATCCTACGATAGATTGAGCAATATTCTGGCTGATATCGAGGCCTTTATGGCGAAGTATTGCCCGACTACAGCAACCCCAAATCAAAAGAACGAGCAAATTGATGAGCGGCCGATGCAAAAAGAAATTCATGTCATCGATTTTAAAGTCTTCAAGAGGTAGAGGCAGAAGGCGAAAGTAGAAGCTAGCTCGTCTTCAGCCAAGCCCGCCAAGCAAAAGCCCTCGCTCAGAAGCAAGATGATGAAGCCATACTCCTTTTTGACGGAGGAAACCCAAATGCTGTTCGAATGGGCCCGCGAATGCGACAAGATTGTCCTCCCGAAGCCCAAAAGACCAAATGATGCCAAATGGAAAGATTACCGTCAATTCTGCCCTTATCTCCAACAGAGAGGGTATTACATTGAGGACTGCTATGTATTCAAAGACAATATTGAAAGCCTGATCCGGAAGGGCGAAATACAGATAGATGAGTACAAGGTGGACCTACCACGTCCTCACCAGATGCCCAGCTTCAAGAGGGCGGCCAACATGGCTTCACTACATCAGAGGAAGAATAATGTGCTCTGAAGGGCATTTTAAGCCCCTTAGATTATATTACCAAAAAAAATCTAAGATGCAAATGGTGCTCCGTCTCGGGGCCAGATGTTGAAAATAAAAGAAGATAGAAACCCAAAGATGAAGAAGTTACCACCCTATATGTCGATATGCTGTCGACACTTGTTAAAGTTGACAAAATGCACAAAAAGAAAGCTAGCTGATGTCAAGGCCAAATGACATAATGATAAGGCTAAAAGAAAAAAAATCTCTTTAAGAGATGCTCCCCCCAGATGAAAGACTCAGCAAGATATGACTCCAGCCCCACATGCTTTAGCACACTACGGAGGATGCCCTATGGGGAGTAGCTGGATGTTCAACCGTCAAACAGGATCAATTTAGTCAGGGGGCAATGCTAACTCGAGACGATGGTAAGAAGCATGATGCACAATTCAAAATGATGTATTCAGGCCACACTTTGAAGGTAGCCACGATGGAAATAATAAAATGATAGTTGGAGGTGTTATCCCTCGAAGATCTAGCTCTCCTCATGCAAACTCTTAAGAGTGATTCTCATTTTACAAATGGGCCAGGTCAGCTAAAGTAAAGATACTCAAAGCCAATGCATCGACGAAGCCACCAAAGCTATCAACAGTGCCACCGGATAAAGCAACCTGAGTCGTAGATGAATGTTGTACCAATAAAAAATATTGATAAAGAAAATGAATGATGACGATGAAATGATCATGAAGATCGTGATAAATGATGAAACAATGAAGAAGATGACATGATGATCAAGATGATGACCAAGATCAAGATGAAGATGCTGAAGATGATGATCAAGATCATGAAGAAAATGAAGATGATGATCAAGACTGATGAAGAAAATGAAGATGATGATCAGGATCATGATAAAGATGATGACTCAAATGACAATGAAGATGATGATAAAAAAATGACGATGATGAAAAGGAAGAAAGAATGATAAATATGATGAGCAAGATCATAATGAGTGATGATAGAAGATCAATGAAGAATGATGAATGCTCGAAAGCGATGATCATGCAAAAAAAGAGAGAGAGAGATATTCGACCTTCAGCATCCAGACCGACAAATATTCAAAAATATTCAAGATGCTCTATCGTCGGCACCCAAGCCGACAAATATTCAAAATATCCAAGATGTTCAATCGTCGGTGCCCAGGCCGACAAATATTCAAAGATATTCAAGATATTCAACCATCAGCCTCCAAGCCGATAGATGTTCCATGATGTCCGAAGAAGACATTCATGAAGATTTGGAGCTCTTGAGGAAGGGTTATCATCTACATCCATGAAGATTTGGAGCTCGTGGTAGAAGAAGAAAAGAAGCGTCTCAAAGAGAGGAACAAGAGGATGCCAAAATCGCCACCATCCGACAACGAGCCAAGAAGAGCGGGAGTCTTTCTTGAAGGGGGAGCTTCATACATGCTTTATCTTCTTTGATTCAGTCTATAGAGTTTGTTTGGGGCTCAATGCATCTATTTGTCTTTGCTTCTTAAATTTCTGAAAGGATATATTGTGTGGGGGTTCAGAGAAAGGATTCTCCGAGTGTTTATGTTGACGCGTGTGCGTCGTTTTGTGCGGAGCATATCCGCGTGTGTGCTTGGACATATCTTGGGGTGTGTTCCCCGTGTGTGGTTGGGAGTTTACTCACGTGTGATTGTGTAGGCTTCGCCCTACGTGTGTGTTGGAGCTTGGCTCCGTGTGTGTGTGGGGATTTATCCCCGGGCTGTTTTATACAGCAGTGAAGCCTCACCGGTTCGGTGAGGGGTGGACGTAGGGAGCCCGTCGTGGTCCCGAACCACCTTAAAAATCCTCGTGCATTGTGGCTTGTATTGTGGTTTTTGTTGTGGTGGTTTGCTTTATTGTTCATATCTAATTATCCGTTCGAGTGAGTTCGGTGAGATTGAGAGAATCAAGTCTACTCCAATTAGTTTAAATTCCTCACTCTTGCTAATCTTGCTAATTCCGCTGTGAGCTAGTAAATAGTTTTAATTGGACATAATTTTAGTAGAGGGTTCTATTCACCCCCCCTCTAGAACCGTGTTCCTACACTACGAGACCCAACAATTCATATCAGAGCGAGGCTCTGTTGTACCTAGATCTAACGATCTACAGAGTGATCCTAGTGCATTGTCAATCATGAATTTTTCTGTTGATCAAATCTCTATGAATTGCCTTCCTATTTTTAATGGTCATGATTATATTTCTTGGAGAAATGCTATGTGTGTTTATCTTGGTTTGCATGAGCCTAATGTTTGGAAGGTCATATGTGAAGGTCCATAGAAGCTTCCTACTGAACATAACAAATGGGATGATATGCATGTCAAGAAAAATGCAATGAATCTTAGAGCATTGAATTTTCTCTTGAATGCGATTGAGTCTAATATACTTTCACAAATTCTCTTGTGTAGGTCGGTAAGAGACCTTTGGGACGAATTGGCACGGAAGTATGAAGAAAAAGTAATGGATCCATGATTAATGGCTCATGGTGAAGAAATTTCAAATGAGGTAAATTCTAACTCTGACTCTAATGAAGACGAAATGTCATTTGAAGAACTTCTTGATGCTTATGAGGAGTTATCGAGTCGATATAAGAAAATCAAATCTGAAAATAAAAATCTGAAAAAGAAAATTAGTGAGAATGTGCATGCTAGCGTTTCCTATGAAAAATGCATTGAGTTAGAATCAAAAATTAAAAATCTAAAAAATGATAATGAACTTCTAGAATCCAAAGTTGAATTATTTTCAGATGAAATGTCTTGTATGAATAAAGAGCTTAAAATGTTCAGAAAATCTAATACTGCTCTTGAAATTGAAAATGATTCCGATGATTTGCTTGATCAGAACAAGCTCTTGTTGTCTAAGATTTCATTGCTTGAAGAAACTGAAAAATGTCTTAGAAACAAGTTGGATTCCTTATCTGACGATGATAAAATGCTTGAAAAACTTCTTGATTCTGAAATTGATAGCTAGAGCATCATGTTTGAAAATGAGGAACTTAAACAGAAAAATGGTGCCATGCTAATCGAGAATGCTTTGCTTGAAGGTAGATTGAACAGTTTTGATAAAAGTGGAAAAGAAAATGTGTTGTTGAAATCTGAAAATGAAAAGTTGAAACAATTAAACAACGCCATGTCTGAAAGACTGCTAGTTCTTGAAAAAGGAAACTCTGTTAATATCAAATTGCATGAAGATGAATGTGAAAAAGTGCATGTGCTAGAACAAGAAATTGAGAGCTATAAAACTGTAAATAGAGTATTGAATGAGAGCATTGTTTGCAGTGAACATGAGATAGCTAGCTATGAATTGCACATTGCATCCCTTGAATCTGAAATTGTAGACTTAAATGCATCATTGTCTAAATTTGTCAAAGGTAAGGAAAACTTAGACAAAATGCTAGGTGTTAAGGTCAACTTTCAAAAAGAGGGTCTTGGATATTCTCCAATCAACAAAAAGTCTTTTGAATCAAAACTAAAAACCTCTTTTGTTCATGCTTCTAATATCCCTAGCACTTCAAAAGCTCCTCCTCCTATTACGCAAACAAAAATTTCTGAAAAATATTTTGAGAAAAAGAAAAATGTTCACACAAAACCCACCATGGAAAAACAATTTCAAAAAGTTCAAGGTGGGCGAAAAATGAAATCAAATGTTGAATGTTTCTATTGTGGATTGAATGGACATGTGATGGATGATTGTGTTGTCATGAAAGAGGATGACAAACATGCGTGCAAAGATAAATATGTGTTCAAATTAAAAGGAAATGTTTCTTGCCTTCATTGTTGTAAGCTAGGCCATAGGATGAAAAATTATTTTTCAAACCAGAAAAGTGAACAAAATACTTTTAATAGAAAAAAAATGTTTCTTGTTTCTATTGTCATAAACTTGGGCATGTCATGGATAATTACTTCGTGAAACAAAATGATGATTATTGTGCCATGAATGCTAAGTTTGATCTTCAAAGAAAATTCAGTGACAAATATACCTTTCGTGCTCAAACGTTTTCATCTAACAAGGGAAAGTTCTTGGAAAAACTTTTGCTCATAATGATAAATCATTTGATAGAACTACTTCTCCTTGTTGCTATCATTGTGGGAAGTACGTGCATGTTATGAAAGAATGTTAGTTTTTGAAAACTAATAATTTCCATGCTTCTAGAATGAATGCTAGGTTTAATTTTGTTAGACCTAGATCTTTTGAAAATAGGAGATGGAAAACTTTTGAAAATACCTTTACTCTTAGAAGGAAATCATTTGCTAGAAATGCCATCCCTCAATGCTTTTATTGTGGAAACCATGGACATGTCATTGAGGATTGCAGGATCATGAAGGATGATGATATAGTGGCAATGAAAAAGTCAAAGAAAACATTTGGAAGAGATGCTACTAACATCCAAGGACCCAAGAAGACTTGGGTGCCAAGATCCGACAAATGAGTCGGTTGTTATGAAGGTGTGCCTTGAGGTAAATAAAGAATGAAAGGGATTCCAATAAAATAGAACAAGGCACACTCATAAGATAAAACCCCAACTTTGCCTTTTCATTATTAAATTTGATGATTTTGATGTTTGGTATGTTATTCTGTTATAGTTTTCATATGATTCTTGAATTGCATTTCCTCACAAGTCATACAAGTCTTTAATGGATGGATTTTTGGTATATCAAATGGTGATATGTGAAATGACAGATCAAGTCTGTTAGGAAGCTATCACTATGTGTGAGGTGATCTTAGGATCAATGTCCTCCACCTTGTATCAAAATTCAGAAATTAAATTATTTGGCTAATGTTGAAACATGTCTTTTTGAATGAAATCAATTTGTCTTGATTTGCATGTGCTTTCAATTTGAACCTGAAAATCTTTCTTGTTTTAAGAAGGCAAAATCTCTGAAAATCTATTTTTGAACAACTTCTGAAAATAATCAGGTTGCATTGCTTGATTTTGATCATTTTTACACCCTTGTTCCTGAAGGCCATGTCATGGAGAATGTTTGTTATTTATCATTTGAATGTGAATGCTTTCATGTGCAATTTATCATGATAGTCTGAAAATCAAACTTTTGGATTTTGCTTTTACATATTGCATTACATTCTTAAGTTGTTATAGGTTGCATGCATAAGAGTTCATGCATTAGGGGCATTGAAACATTCAAATAAAATCTGAAATTCTGCATTCTTGGTGCATTCTACATTTGCATTTTGCATTTTGCATGTTTCCACTGTGTGCTTGCATGTTAATATATGCTACAACCCCTTCCTTGTAAATTCTAAGACTGTACACTCCATTGATAAATAATATTGCATCTGAGTCTTAACAAGTGTGTTTCTTGTCATACACTCAGGGAGAGTAAATATTTGATAAGTGCATCTAGATAGGGGGAGTTGCATTGCTATGTGCTCATAATGTTTTCGATATATATGCTAAATCAAATTCGCACACCTCTTGCACAATATGTGAAAATGAGTGTTAAAGATATGGATATAGGAATTTCTTTTCAACACTCTAGAGATATTAAACCTGCTGCATGTATGTTGAAGAGGCAGTTGAGGAAATAGCTACCTACCTATCTTTGTTAAAGGAATGTGAAATGAAAGGTAGAGCAATGTTTAGTCTCACTGAGTAAATTGGGCACATGTCACTTGAGACGTGATGTGGTTCATTTAAGAAAGGTGTTGTACTAAAGTATCTCTGTTCAAAATGAAGTGAAATAGTTCAGTGTTCTGAGTAACCGGGGAGTCTGGCATGAGCTCCATGTGTCTCCTCGTGTAAAAAGGAATTATTTGAACCTGATCATTCTTAGAAAAATTCTGATTATTTTTGTGAAATCAATGAAAAATTTTGATGTGAAAAATATTGAGGTAGAGCGTAGCCTCCAATACGTTGTTCTCTGATTGTAGTGTAGCTTGTATAATCTCTCGATGTGTTGATCTTAAAATCTGAATATCCATATTGTAACAATCTATTTTCATGTTATTCACTTACACATATGAAAATTTGATTTAATATGTATTCATAAAATTGATTGATTGCATTGACTTTTACTTCATTCTCCTATATGATTGTACAATCCCCTAGGTGTACACTTGAGCAAATTGGTTTCATTGACTCACCTGCACTTTTCGTACACCTATCCTCTCACTATAAATAAATTGGGGGAGCTATATTGCATGTATATAAATCTACTTGTTTGGAAGTCAATCATACTTGATCATTCTACTTGCATTCTGCATGTTCATATTGCCCATAATTTGCATTTCAAACATGTGCAATTAGTTCATGCATATTTGGCATTTAGTGCATTCACACATGCATATTTGAATTGCATCTTCTTGAACATAGTGTGCATATGGTTCTCTTAATAACCCCGTTGTCCGTCGATTCATTGTCAATGACAAAGGGGGAGAGACTGGCAACTGTTCCTTGTGCTTCTTTCATGAATATCATATGTTTTTACTTGACGGTTCTCATTTTGTCATAAGGGGAGTAAGCTTGCTGATTTTGGTTTTGATACTATCGTGAACTCCTCATGTTGATCCTTATTTCTGATTATGTCAAAGGGGGAGAGAGCATTAATGCATAACATTTTGTCATCATCAAAATGGGGGAGATTGTTGTGCATGTGATTTTGATGATTACAAAATGACTTTGTTGCTTGGCCTTGCTTGGCCTTGTGCTTGAATGATACTTCATGTTCTCATGTGCTTGAATCATACTTGTTCTCTTACTATGGAGTAATGTTCTAGAATGAGAATGAATTTGTAAAACAATGCTTCTGAATGCCATCAACATGAATGAGTCTTTATGCTCATTTGAATGCTATCATGCTCACTTGTTTGTAATAGCTTAACTCTCACTTGAATGAGAGTCATGTTCATTTGAATGCAAGTATGCTAATCTTCTTGCATTGCAGGAACGAGTCTTGATGGACATCAAATGGAACTCAAGAGAATGCTTAAATAAGTCATCTTGTTGTCCACCATTCAGAACTTGTGTTAATTCTATCTCTATTCTTTAAAGAACCATTGGTCCAAGGATGGTTTTTATACCCTCCCATATCAAGTGGATCATGGTAATACACTAACCACCTTATGTGCTTGAAATGGAGGTAGTTGAGGTTGAGCTTTCATACCTTTGTATTTGGACAATTGAGAGATTCAATTTCATTACAACAAACACTTGTCATATGGTGGAATGTGTTTTTGTTGGTTGTAAATGGAAAGCCAAACACATGTTTGAATGGGTTGTATGATGTATTTTTATGTGAACAAGTTGAAATTGTTGATGCTTGATTCATGAACTTTGATTATGATCTAACCGCTTGTTTCATCATGTGTTTTAGGTTAAGAAATCATGTTTGATCATCATGGGACTTTGGTAACATCTAAACATTTATTTTCCCATGTATTTTTAGTGATTTGATAAGTTTTTGAAACCCATACTGACATGGGTCGACCCCTGGGGTCGACCCGTGAAGCTTCTGGTTCGGACAGAACCAAATTTGTGACCCAGTGTGTAGGGGTCGACCCATGGGGTCGATCGACACAGCATGGGTCGACCCCATGGGTCGACCCACAAATCCATGGGTCGACCCATGGGGTCGACCCCTGAAACTGAGTTTCCATTCCTTTCTTCCCGCCCTTTGGTTGTCCAGGGGTCGACCCATGGGGTCGACCCATTCCGGCATGGGATTCTCGGGAGCATCCGAAACCCAATGAAATCATGTCTAAACTTTACCAAACTATCCCCCAATGGTTTCTAATGTTATTAGGGGGTTTCTAACATGTATTGGGAGAGTTTTATGTGTCTTTTGTCCACTCCTCTATATATATGAATGTGAACTCCGAATTTGGGTGAGGAAAAGCCCTAATACATTTTGTTCTATCTTGTAGGTGGAGAAAAGGGGAAAGCAACAAGGAGCTCTTGAGGAAGGGTTATCATCTACATCCATGAAGATTTGGAGCTCGTGGTAGAAGAAGAAAAGAAGCGTCTCGAAGAGAGGAACAAGAGGATGCCAAAATCGTAACCATTCAACAACGAGCCAAGAAGAGCGGGAGTCTTTCTTGAAGGGGGAGCCTCATACATGCTTTATCTTCTTTGATTCAGTCTCTAGAGTTTGTTTGGGGCTCAATGCATCTATTTGTCTTTGCTTCTTAAATTTCTGAAAGGATATATTGTGTGGGGGTTCGGAGAAAGGGTTCTCCGAGTGTTTATGTTGACGCGTGTGCGTCGTTTTGTGCGGAGCATATCCACGTGTGTGCTTGGACATATCTTAGGGTGTGTTCCCCGTGTGTGGTTGGGAGTTTACTCCCGTGTGATTGTGTAGGCTTCGCCCTACGTGTGTGTGTTGGAGCTTGGCTCCATGTGTGTGTGGGGATTTATCCCTAGGCTATTTTATACAGCAGTGAAGCCTCACCGGTTCGGTGAGGGGTGGACGTAGGGGGCCCGTCGTGGTCCCGAACCACCTTAAAAATCCTTGTGCATTGTGGCTTGCATTGTGATTTTTATTGTGGTGGTTTGCTTTATTGTTCATATCTAATTATCCGTTCGAGTGAGTTCGGTGAGATTGAGAGAATCAAGTCTATTCCAATTAGTTTAAATTCCTCACTCTTGCTAATCTTGCTAATTCCGCTGTGAGCTAGTAAATAGTTTTAATTGGACATAATTTTAGTAGAGGGTTCTATTCACCCCCCCTCTAGAACCGTGTTCCTGCACACAACATGTTCGATAATGATGAAGATGTTCAACCATTGACGTCCGCGCGACAGATGTTTAATGATGATGAAGATGTTCAACCATTGGCGACCGCGCCGACAGATGTTCGATGACGTCAAAGATGCTCAAGAGGTTCAAGCATTGGCGCCCAGGATGACAGATGATCAATGATGTTCACAATGTTCAAAGATGTTCAAGATGTCCAACCATCGGCGCCCGGGTCGATAGATGTTCCATGATGTTTCAAGATGATTGAAGATATACAAAGATGTTCGAGATGTTCAACCGTCATCAACCGAACCAACATATGTCTAAACCATCTGCACTCATGTCAATAGATGTTAAAAGTTGCCCAAAGATGCTCAACCACCGTGATGCCCTGTGCTGACACAAATTTAGTGTCGACGAAACAACACAGAAAATGAAAAAAAAAAGGGAAGGAAAGAAGAAAAAAAAGGAAAGAGAAGAAGAGAGAGGGGAGGTACAACCCTTTAAATGCGTCAACTCGATGCCCATGGCCTTCCGGGGTCTCGGCCGAGGGGTACGACTTAGACCTTTCATCTAAGTCGTAGAAACCCAATTTCCTTGCTCGGTGTAATCCCAGTACCGATGATACACTTCACTCGGTGCCTATGGCCTTTTGAGGTCTTAGTCGAGGGGCATGGCTCAGGCCTTTCGTCTAAGCCAGATAAACCTAATCCCTTGCATCAGCATGAACCCAATCCGATTGGTGCTTGTCTCTCTGTTAGGACCAATCCATACGTCCCACCGCGATGTTCGATACAACCCAATGGCTTAGACCTTCCGTCTAGGACCAGATGAACCCGATGTCTTTGCGATGACCTATACCCTATGTCGATGATATCATTTGGCTCTCAGTCAGAGCCAATCGATACAAGCTCGTGGCTTAGACCTTCTGTCTAGGACCAGATAGACCAGATGTCCTTGCATCGGCATAGGCCTAATGTTGATGATGTCATCTTGGTTGGCGCCTGATTCTCTGTCGGGGCCAATCGATATAGTTCACGGTTGAGATCGTTCACGTGAAGATGATGTTCTGCTCCAATGTTAACTGCATTTGTGGACGATCAAATAAAATATAAAATAAGAGGGAAGATATGCCCAAAGAAAAAAAGGGTGAAAGCAAAATAGAAGAGAAGAAAAGGGGAGGGCAAATGCGTGAATGAAGAGATGATAGGGGAAGAAAGAAAAGAAGAAAGATTTTTCAAAGAAAAATGAAAATAGGAAGAAAATCACGGGTACTATTCACCTGTGTCTGTATACCTCTTCCCGTGTGTTTTCTTCTTCTCCTCTCTTCGCGTGGCGTCTCTCTCCCATGCCATGCATTGGATGCTCGTTGACGTCCCCATCAACTCGCGCCCCACCCGCGAACTAGTAGCGGCCAGTGCGGCAGCCTACGGCCTCCCGCCTGCTCCACCTTACCCCTTGCGAAACAACCGCGACAGCAGCAACAGCAGCAGTGAAGCAGCAGCTGCCACGTCTTCAACAGCAACAGCAGCAGCGAACGCGCCTTCGACACCGTAGCAACATCAATATGGGAGCAGTAGCAGCAGCAGAAAAAAGGAGGAAAAGATGTGGAGGTTTCCCTCTAAAATAGGGGCTCCAGCCCCATATAAAAAGAGCACCACATGGAGCTTGAAGACCTCTTGGAAGCCTTGAGGAAAAAGTCCCTTGGAAGCCTTTAAGAAAGATCCCCTCAGGCCCTTATAAGAAGTCCTCGTGAAGTGCCTCCGATCTACCACAGCGAAAGACAGAAAGAGTGAGTGAGAGAGTGGGAGAACCATCCTTCAAAGAGGGTGGTTTCTTTTGTATCTTCTTCATTTTCTTTTCTCTTCGATTTGTGAGGCTCTGTATGGCCTAGATGTAGATATTCATATTCGAAAATGAAAAAAAGATATGGGGTATTCGCCCTGATGTTTATATTTTCTTTGAGCTTCGATCCTTTCCTCCGATGGCGTGATGTAGCATTTGTGCTTACTCTTTCCTTTCCTTCTAGGAGATAGGGTGATTTCTGATAAGTGTTCAATTGTTTATATTTATTCTTATCACACACGCTATTTTTTTGGACTTTAATGAAGATAATTATGTAATTTTATATGATAATCTCAATCTCATGCGAAACAAAGTTTTGTTCAAAATTAATGAGATTTGAAACGTTTTCTTTAAAATAAAAAATTACATAATTAAAAATTTGATGAAAGAAAAATTTATAAGAGACTCTTCTATAATCACATCCTATAAAATTCACTTTGTATGAATAAATGAGAAGACAAAATGACAAAGCATAAATACTTTGATTTAAACCTTGTTGATGGAGGGTTTTTTATATAATTTTTTCATCAATTTACTACTTTGTGAGTGCAGCTCCCTTCTCCCTTGTGCAGTAGCATTGACACGGGGCATTCTAAGTAGCGGCATGGGCATTCAAGGTAGGAGCATGGACATAGCATAGATCACGGCCGGTGTGCCGGATCTTGTGGCCTCGCCATCCTCTACAAAGCGCGGCGCCTTCCCCTCCTCCGGGCATCACCATCTCTCTCTCCCCCCCTTTCCAACACTTCATCTTCTTCGTCTTCTCTGCCCCTCCGATCTCCACTCTTCCTCTTCTCATACCCCCTCCCCTTTCCTCACCTTCTCCACTCCCTCAACTTCTCTTCTCACCGTGTCCGGCAGCCCTGCTCCAACCACGGCACCCTTCTCTCTCCGTCGCGAGCCTCCCCCCCTCTCTCTTAACACCGCGGCCACCTCCGCTCTAACCTGGATAGCCACCCCACATCTCCCTTATCACCGCAACCACTCTCCACCTCCCTCTGCTCTCCGCAACCACCGCTACACCACCCCCTCTCTCCTCCTTTCTGTCTCTCTCTTCTCACCGTTCTCCCCTCTCCTCTCGTCGCCCTCTCCCTTCTCAACTCTCCTCACTGCACACATCACCTCGTGTCTCCCTCCTCTTCCTCGACCTCCCCTTCGCCTGCTCCCTCACTCCCTCTGCTACCCAAACCCCGCAGCCGGCCTTCTCTCATTCACGTAGAGTCGACTCCCTCCCGCTCCGGCTTCCCACTGCATCACCACACGCAACACTCATCTCCCCTACACACACTCTACACACTCTGTGGTGGTCGCTTCTTCCACAGTCGCCTGCACCCTCTCTACGTAGGATCTGTCGCCACTAGTCCCCCTCACCTCACACACCACTGCACCACTCTCCTCCTCTCTCGCCACCGCACACACACACACACCGTCTCACACACGCACACTTGCACTATGGGCCACCTACCCTCTCCCACCCGCAGGCACCGGCCCATGCACGTCCATCTCTCCCTCGTCTCTCTCGTTCCCTCTCCCTCCCATTCACTTCTCACGCCGCATCTCTCTCTCTAACCCCCCTCCGTAGCGTCTTCTCTCCCACGGTGACCACCGTCGGCTAGCACTGCGTCCCACCGCGGTAGCCCCTCACCATGCACGTACCTCCCCTCTCACTGTCCAACGGCTCTCACCCTCCACCGTTCGCGGCCACTTCTTCCCCTTCACCTCCTCACTGCACGCACAACTCCACGCCGGACAGTGCTCTCTCTCTCGCCGTAACCCTCTCACACATACCCCCTACCCCTCCGTCGCACTCTCTCTCACCGTCTCTTCTCTCGCTCCCTCTCTCTCTCTCACACACACACACAAGCACACACACATTTTTAATTTTTATGTTGATTTAAAAACCCACCTTTCTCTATTTCTTTCTCTCTCTAGTTCCCTCCACTTTCTCTCTCTATCTCCTTCTGCTCTCTCTAACCCCTCCCAAGTCGGCGCAAGACGGGCGTCCTTGACTCCGGAACGAGCGGAAGTCAATGGCTCAAGGAGACGGTCACCTTGACACCACGGCCGTGATATCATTACCCATCATCCTCGTAGATGTTACTTAAGATTTATTCTTATTTAGAGTTGTAATTTTATTTCCGCACTTTATGTTGCAAAACTTCTCTTTTTAATTAAGTGAAAATCATGTATTTCTATTTTCTCTCTCTAGATCTCTCTCCTCTTTCTTCTTCTTCTTCTTCCTCTCCCTCTCTTCTTTCTCTCTCTACAACCCTCCAAATGTCATTAGATAGATTTATTTAATGTCATTTTTATTTATTAAGTTGCATATAATCATTTAAGTTCGCATTCCACCTAGAACACAAGATCTTCAATTCGAAAAACAAAACCTCTCCGTGGATTCGACTCAGACTCGCCTTAGTACTATGTTCTTTATTTTAATTGCGAGTTCGGTAATTATTTTTGATTGACGGCCATTGTGTTTAACGACACACATTTCGGTCCGATCAATTTCCTCATTACTTTCAAACATGGTATCCATATAAAGATGTTTGCATTGATTCGGTGGCCAACAGCAGCAACGGCGAAGCAGCAGCTGCCACGTCTTCAACAGTAATAGCAGCAGCAAACGCGCCTTCGATAGCGCAGCAGCAGCAATATGCGAACAGTAGCAGCAGCAGAAAAAAGGAGAAAAAGATGCGGAGGTTTCCCTCTAAAATAGGGGCTCTAGCCCCTTATAAAAAGAGCACCCATGTGGAGCTTGAAGACCTCTTGGAAGCCTCGAGGAAAAAGTCCCTTGGAAGCCTTAAAGAAAGATCCCCTCAGGTCCTTCTGAGAAGTCCTCCTAAAGAGCCTCCGAGCTACCACTATGAAAGAGAGAAAGAGTGAGTGAGGGAGTGGGAGAATAATCCTTGAAAGAGGGTGGTTTCTTTTGTATCTTCTTCCTTTTCTTTTCTCTTCAATTTGTGAGGCTCTGTATGGCCTAGATGTAGATATTCATATTTGGAAATGAAAAAAAGATATCGGATTTTTGCCCTGATGTTTATATTTTTTTTGAGCTTCGATCCTTTCCTTTGATGCCGTGATGTAGCATTTGTGCTTGCTCTTTCCTTTCCTTCTAGGAGATAGGGTGATTTCTGATAAGTGCTCAATTGTTTGTATTTATTCATATCACACACGCTATTTTTTTAGATTTTAATGAAGATAATTATGTAATTTTATATGATAATCTCAATCTCGCACAAAAAAAAGTTTTGTTCGAAATTAATGAGATTTGAGTTTTCATTAAAATAAAAAATTACATAATTAAAAATTTGATGAATGGAAAATTTATAAGAGACTCTTCTATAATCACATCCTATAAAATTCACTTTGTATGAATAAATGAGAAGATAAAATGACAAAGTATAAATACTTTGATTTAAACCTTGTTGATGGAGGGTCTTTTATGTAATTTTTTGATCAATTTACTACTTTGTGAATGCAGCTCCCTTCTCCCATGTGCAGTAGCATTGACACGGGGCATTCTAGGCAGCGGCATGGGCATTCAAGGTAGGAGCATGGGCAGAGCATAGATCATGGCAGGTGTGCCGGATCTTGCGGCCTCGCCATCTTCTACAAATTGCGGCGCCTTCCCCCCCTCTGGGCAGCTTCCATCTCTCTCCCCCTCTTTCCAACACTTCTTCTTCTTCGGCTTCTCTCCCCCTCCGATCTCTACTCTTCCTCTTCTCATACCCCCCCTTCCTCTCCTTCTCCACTCTCTCAACTTCTCTTCTCACTGTGTCTGGCGGCCCTGCTCCCACCGCGGCACCCTTCTCTCTCCGTCGCGAGCCTCCCCCCTCTCTCTTCACACTACGGCCACCTCCGCTCTAACCTGCACAGCCACCCCCCGTCTCCCTTCTCACCGCAACCACTCTCCACCTCCCACTCCTATCCGCAACCACCGCTACATCACCCCCTCTGTCCTCCTTTCTCTCTCCCTCTTCTCACCATTCTCCCCTCTCCTCTCGTCGCCCTCTCCCTTCTCAACTCTCCTCACTGCACACATCACCTCGTGTCTCCCTCCTCTTCCTCGACCTCCCCTTCACCTGCTCCCTCACTCCCTCTACTACCCAAACCCCACAGCCGGCCTCCTCTCATTCACGTAGAGTCGACTCCCTCCCGCTCTAGCTTCCCACTGCATCACCACACACAACACTCATCTCCCCTACACACACTCCGCTGGTGGTCTCTTCTTCCACAGTCATCTGCACCCTCTCTGCGCAGCACCGGTCGCCACCAGACCCCCTCACCTCACACACTACTGCACCACTCTCCTCCTCTCTCGCCACCGCACACACACACATACACCATCTCACACATGCACACTTGCACCACGGGCCACCTACCCTCTCGCCCCCGCAGGCACCGGCCCATGCACGTCCATCTCTCCCTCGTCTCTCTCGTTCCCTCTCCCTCTCGTTCACTTCTCACGCCGCGTCTCTCTCTCTAACCCCCGTCCGCAGCGTCTTCTCTCCCACCGTGACCACCACTGGCTGGCACTGCATCCCACTGCGGCAGCCCCTCACCATGCACGTAGCTCCCCTCTCACTGTCCTCCGACTCTCACCCTCCACCTTTCGCGGCCACTTCTTCCCCTTCACCTCCTCACTGCACGCACAACTCCACGCCGGACGGTGCTCTCTCTCACCGTAACCCTCTCACACATACCCCCTCTCCCTCCGTCACATTGTCTCTCACCGTCTCTTCTCTCTCTCTCTCTCTCTCTCACACACACACACACACACACACACACACACAAGCGCACACACATTTTTAATTTTTTTATGTTGATTTTAAAACCCACCTTTCTCTATTTCTTTCGATCTCTACATCCCTCTACTTTCTCTCTCTATCTCCTTCTGCTCTCTCTAACCCCTCCAAAGTCGGTGCAAGATGGACGTCCTCGACTCCGGAATGAGCGGAAGTCAAAGGCTCAAGTAGACGGTCACCCTGACACCACGGCCGCGATATCATTACCCATCATCCTCCTCAATGTTACTTAAGATTTATTTTATTTTAGAGTTGTAATTTTATTTCACACTCTATGTTGTAAAACTTTTTTTTTAATTTAGTGAAAATCATATATTTCTATTTTCTCTCTCTAGATCTCTCTCTCTCCTCTTTCTTCTTATTCCTCTCCCTCTCTTCTTTCTCTCTCTACAACCCTCCAAATGTCATTAGATAGATTTATTTAATGTCATTTTTATTTATTAAGTTGCATATAATCATTTAAGTTCGCATTCCGCCTAGAACACAAGATCTTCAATCCAGAAAACAAAACCTCTCCATGGATTCAACTTGAACTCGCCTTAATACTACATTGTTTATTTTAATTGTGAGTTCGATAATTATTTTAGATTGACGACCGTTGTGTTTAACGACACACATTTCGGTCCGATCAATTTCCTCTTTACTTTCAAGCATGATATCCATATAAAGATGTTTACATTGATTCGGTGGCCAGCGACAGCTGCGGCGAAGCATCAACTACCACGTCTTCAATAGCAACAGCAGCAACGAACGCGCCTTCGACAGCGCAGCAGCAGCAGAAAAAAGGAGAAAAGGATGTGGAGGTTTCCCTCTAAAACAGGGGGTCCAGCCCCCTATAAAAAGAGTACCCCGGTGGAGCTTGAAGACCGCTTGGAAGCCTTGAGGAAAAAGTCCCTTGGAAGTCTTAAAGAAAGATCCCCTCAAGTCCTTCTAAGAAGTCCTCCTAAAGAGCCTCTGGGCTACCACTATGAAAGAGAGAAAGAGTGAGTGATGGAGTGGGAGAACAATCCTTGAAATAGGGTGGTTTCTTTTGTATCTTCTTCATTTTCTTTTCTCTTCTATTTGTGAGGCTCTGTATGGCCTAGATGTAGATATTCATATTCAGAAATGAAAAAAAAGATATGCGATTTTCACCCTGATGTTTATATTTTCTTTGAGCTTTGATCCTTTCCTCCGATGCCGTGATGTTGCATTTGTGCTTGCTCTTTCCTTTCCTTCTAGAAGATAGGGTGATTTCCTCTTTACTTTCAAGCATGATATCCACATAATGATGTTTACATTGATTCGGTGGCCACCGGCCTGGGGATTATCCAAATCCATGGATATGACTCCGAGGTCCCCAACTGCCGGGAGTCCCTCTCGTGGCTTTGCCTTTCGTTTTATAACGATTACGTCTCTTCCCCTCTCAAAGTCCCACTTTGGGATTTGATCAATTCCATGATCATGATGCCAATGGTGTAAGGGATATGGGGCTTAGGTCTGGCCTACTTGTCTTAAAAACTCCTTTGCAACAGTTGTTTCTGTTGGGTTCGGTCCCCTCTTTGTCTTTGACAATGGTTTTGATGATGACAATATATTGTGGCTCTATCCAAATACATCTTCCCCCCTCTTTGTCTTTCACAATGATTTTGATGATTCCAATATATTGTGTGTTTTTCGTATGCTCTAAAATGAAAATATTGTGTGCAAGTTCTGTGGAAACTGTTCATATGTGATTGAGGAGCTCACGGCTAATATCTTGTTTTGTAGGTTCTTCAAAATCACAAATGGATGCAATTCTACTTTTATGTTCTCATGGATATCATTCAAGTGTGTTTAATGGAGCTTTCACAATTTCCAAATGCATTATGGTCGGTGCACATCCAAACAGGTCGGTGCACATTTCCATATAGGTCGGTGCACATCTAAACAGGTCGGTGCAAATGGTGTTTTCATGATTGACTTGATGTTTTCAATTTGGTGCTTGAGATTAATGAACTGAACTTGAATGGGCTTCATGTTTTCAGAAGTGAAACCCAATTCATTTGCTCTTGATTAAACATGGTGAAAAATGGAAATCCAGTATACTCACTTGACTTTAGTGGGTTTCTTGTTGGTTTTGCCTTGAACTGAATTAGCAATCTAATGGTGGCTAATGTCTGCTTGAACTATGTTGGAATTGAGTTTTCAATGCTGAATCAATTTTGATATGTTGGGTAAGACTGTGATGTTTTGGCCAAAGATTCAATTTGATATATGAGCCTAAGAAAAATCTGGATTTGTGGTTCACTCATATTGGTTATTATATGGGGAGCTCAACTTATGTTGGAACTGCTTCTGCCTAAACATGGATATGTTTGGATTTGTTGTCTGGGCCACATGAATGGCCATCTTTGAGCTGAATTTAAACTGTTACTCTCTTGAGGTTTTGAGTTCCACTGACAAAGAACCATCTAATTTCAGTTTGCTTTGGACTGTAGGTAGAACTTATGTAAGGTGTGATTGAATTGCTTTGGAAATGCCCTTTCCATGCATGATTAATTGTTTGATATACTTAGCTTGTGAAGAAATTGGTTGAAAGTGTGCGAATCACTTTTATATCTGATTATAATTCAAGAGGTTAAGATGCAGGTTGAAGGAATCTTTATAAAGGGTTTGTGGATCCCATTTGCCTTGATTCAAGACTGACTCGAATGGATTTTCATATTGAAAGTGCAGGTTCAAAATTTCCCCTAATCCATTGAATCCATGGTAAGTCTTTATGTTTGAATATAGTCTCATGTGCCTTGATTGGATTCGCCTCATGTACAGTGGGCTTGGGGCTTATTTGGTTGATTATTTGTCCCTTGTTAAATAGAGGTTCTTGATGCATCATGCTCATTTTGATTCCCAAACTTCATTGCTAAACCTGGTTTGATTTGTGTCTTAAAGATCCCTCATACATGCCATTTAATTGTACTTGAATGGGGTTGAATTCTGTTTAATGGGTGTAAATGGCTTTGGGCTTTATTCATTGCATAATATGTTTTTCTCTTCTGTCAGAGAAAGTGTCGACTCAACGAGTCGACACTTTCTAGCCAACTTGCTAGCTGGACACTGCTAGCTACAAGTGTCGACTCCTAGAGTCGACACTTACAGTCCAGAGGTCTGTTTTCTATGAAAACAGAACCTCTGGTGAAAAGTGTCGACCCTACGAGTCGACACTTTCACCTGGGTCCTGTTTTTATATAATGGGACAGATTGTGTTGAGAAAAGTGTCGAATCTAAGAGTCGACACTTTCTCTGGGCAACCCGAATCGGGTTTGCCATTTTGGTTGCGAACTCCGTGGGGTGAGATCCGAATAGCTTCGTTGTTTACACCCTTGCCCTTAAGGTTTCACCACTTGTCTTAGGGTTGCTTTGAGAGGGTTTTAACATGGGCTTTGTGGTCTTTTTGTTGGAGCTTTCCCTCTCATATATGATGGCCGCGATTTCCCTCGGAAGATATCCCTAGCGCTAACATTCTTCATCTGGTTGCAGGAAAAGAAGAAAGAGGGAGAGGAAGAACGTGAAGTAGGGCGTTACACACTCAAAGAGGAGAAAGAAGAAGCTGCAGAGGGCATCGTCAACGAGCCTGAGTCTCGTTCTGGTAGCTGCAACTGCTGCTCTCCACCGTTCGAGATTTTGGCCGTCTGAAACTTCAAGTCCGGCTGCTTCCACTCCAAGGATCAACTTCTAGCGCACCCTACCTACTGATTGAAGGGAGATGTGAGACATTCAAAGGGAAACATATATAAATCTATTTTCATTTGTTTGTGATGTCCCTTTTAACCAAGATATAGTGCTGGAGCATATTGACTCATCTGTTCTTGGTGTGTGCAGGCATGATTGGAGCAGGGATTTGAAGGAACATACGTTGGATCCTCAAGGAGGACGACCGACTGCTCCAACCAGCTGCGGATAAGACTTTCTCCAACCTAAGCTTCAAGGAAGATCCCCTCATGAAGAATCAAGGAGATATTTCTACATCCTGTTTATGTTTATTTCCATGAGTGCTTCATAGTCTATCTTCATTTACATACTGCTATGGGCGTTTATTGTACATCTTCTTGTTGTCTTAAACTAGATATATCATCGTGTGTATGCGGAGCTGTGACTCCGTGTGGGTTTAGTGTCCAGGGTGTGTTCCCCGGCATTGTGTGTGTGTGTGCTGCAGTGGCAGCGTTTTGGGGCTTGTCCCCGTGTGGATATTGCTACAGAAGCAGCGTGTGTGGTGTTGGGGTTCGTCCTCGTGTTGGTACGTTTTGTAGCGTGGAGTGAAGCCTCACCGAGTTCGGTGAGGGGTGGACGTAGGGAGTCCGTCGTGGTCCCGAACCACCTAAAAATCTCCGTGTTGTATGTGGTTTGCCTGTGCATTTGTCCATTTCTTCTATCTCTATTCACAGGTCAATTTGTAGATTTTTATTCACGACACCTCCACACATTGCTACCCCCGTTATTGGTATTTGGGCATAAATTTATCTTTTATTTGCTCTGTTAATTCAAGTGAGATTGGAAAGCTTGAGAGAATTATCTTAATCTCATGTTTGATTAGGGTAATCAACGTTGGTAATCTTAATTCCATTATGGTTTATTTAAGCTTGTTTTTAAAATCCACCATCTCGGCAAGAGGATAATTAAACTCCCCTTCTTGTCCGCCATCTCTCTAGGCCAACAATTGGTATCAGAGCAAAGTCTCTAATTTTATAGTGGACCTCACGGTCTAGGAGAAAAGATCGTTTCATGATGGCTAGTGAAAATGTGCTTCATGTCTTTGATGGTTTTGATTTTACATCATGGCTTGGAAAATTGTGTGTTTAGATTTCTAGTACTAATCCGAGGCTTTTGAACTTAATGACTAATGGTCCTCATACTCTACCAAAAGATAAGTCAAAGTGGACCTATGAGCACCAGAAAAAAGATTCTGGTAATCTTTTTGTTTTGAATATTCTTAAGGTTGCAGTGAACACTAATGTATATCCATTCGTTTCATCTTGTAGGTCAGCCAAAGATATCTTGGATGAGCTAAGCATGGCCCAAAAAGGAAGCTGCAACAATGATGAGTGCCTCGTGGCAAACAAGGAAAATAAATGTCAAAGCGAGAAAAACTCCAAGGTAAATTCTGATTCTGATGAAGAGGATGAGCTTAGCTATGATGAGTTAATGGATGCTTACGATGAGTTAGTTGATAGATACAAAGCCTTAAAATTTGAAAATAGAAAAATGAAAAAGAAACTTGATGATCTTTCACATGTTAACTCTCCATATGCTAAGTGCTCTAAAATTGAAAATGCTTGTGTTGATAATCTTTCATGTGAGAAATGCTCTGAGCTTAGGAACTTGAATAAAAAAATTTTGCATGATGTTGTTGTGCATAAAGAAACTATTTCAATTCTGAAAATTGAAATTGAAACTTTAATGTCTAAAATTTCAGAATTTGAAAACATTGAAAGACAAACCAGAGGTAAATTGAATCATTCAGAGAGTGATCAATTTTTACTTGATGAACTTGTTCATAATGCAAAGCTTGCTGAAGAAATTGAGAGATTAAAGAATCAAAATAATTTGTTAGTTGATAAACTCAACACTTTTGAAAAAGGAAAACATGTAGTTGTTGATGATTATGAAAATCTTCATGTTCTAGAACAAGAGATTGCTAGCTATAAAACTATAAATTCTGTCTTGAATGAAAAAGTAACTTCATGTGAAAAAGAGGTTGTTAATCTTGAAATACACATCACGACATTGGAAAAAGAAATCAAGAGCTTGAATGAATCCTTGTCGATGTGTGATAAAGAAAATGAGAAACAGAAAAATGATGTTGATTGTCATTGTGAGCATGAAAAATTCCCCAGTGATGAGTTTGTTCATGCTTCAAGAAAAAGAAGAAATGTGTCTTGCTTTTACTGTGGAAAATATAGTCATGACATGTATGACTGGTTCCTGATGAAATCTGATGATGAACATGCATTAAAGTCAAGAATGGAAGTGTGTGACAAGTCTAAAAATGTTAAAAAGCCAATGAAGAAAAACTTCAATGTTCATTGCTTCTATTGTGGTTTGCGTGGCCATGTAATGGAAAATTATTTCATGAAGAAAAATGATGATGAATGGTTTGTCAACAAGAATTTTTCATGTCATTATTGTGGTGAACGTGGACATGTAATGAATACATGTTCTTTGATGGAAAAAGATGATAATTGATTCATAAAATGGAAATCTTCTCATTGTTTTTATTGTGGCCTGAATGGACATTCAATGGATGATTGTACCATGATGAGGGCCGATGATGAATAGTATGAAAGGAAAAATAAGAAGAATACATTTACTCATGTTAGAGCTAACCCCTCAGGACGCAAGATGGCTTGGGTACCCAAATATCTAAAATGAGAATCTGTTTTACAGGGGCGCCTTGAGGACAAGGAATATATCGATAAATAAAGGACTCTCAAGGCGAGAAACAAAAATGGTTTGTTTTAAAATTTGTTTCGCTTAGGTTCACCTTGAAAAATCTGAAAAGGTAAAAATTATGTTTGGAGGAAAATGTTTGCAATGTTGGCTCACTAATTTTGGCATCTTTTGAAATATTGAGATCTTTTAAGTCTGATGAGTAGTTATTTGGAATGCTTCTCTTTGCACGTCTTGTAAATAATCTTAGTTTTTGAATACTTTACATTGTACACATATGCTTTTTCATACACACACCTTCACTTGTTAGCAAATAACAATTCAGTCAAAAAATGCTTTGGTCTGTACATAGAGTCTTTCATACTCTTACTTACTTTATGCAAATAACAATTCATCTCTGCATACATAGAACATATACTTAGTTGCATGATACATATTGCACATATCATACACACACTTGCATACTTGTAAATAAAGAAAATTTTCAATCATCTTTTCAAGTTACATGCATATACTTAAATATCATTGCATACGTGTGTGCCTGAATGCCATGATTGACCGATATATAAAATGACGTTAGTGGAAAGGTTGATTACGTCCACTTGGAAGCTTTACTTATGCGTGAGTAAGGTCTTTGGACCTCCATCTCTGCCACGTAGCAGTGATCAACCTGTGTGAAAAATTCATCTCAATGCATGCTTGATGTATATAAAATATCGCCCATCTTTTTGACTCCTTCTATGACTCTTCCCATGCTAAATGAAATTGCATTGATTTAGACATGTTTATTACATGGCATAAATTAAGGGAGAGATTTTTTTATAACCGTACATACATTTAAGGGGAGACATTACTATGATGAGACTAATTCATCTTTTACATTCAATACAACCACCCACATAAATTACACCTTTTTGAGATAATGATTCAATCTAATAAAGATTATAGTTTTCAATTCTACACTTTTGAGAGCTATTGATTCTCTACATGGAAATCACATATCTCATGAGGAAAAAGCTATTTATCCCTTTAAAAATTTGTATAAGTGGAACGTGGATCCGAGTAGCCGGGAATCCCCCCTGAAATAAAGGAGGAAACTCGTGTCGAAAGAGAAACAAATCTACATCAAAAATAAGTGTGATTCGCCACCGAGTAGCCGAGAAGTGTCCTTGAGACAAAGGATACAACTCGCGCTGAAAAGTGACAAAATCCACAGTCAATATAAGTGATGAAACTGAGTAACTGGGAAGTGTCCCTGAGACAAAGGATATAACTCGTGTCAAAAGGCTAGTCACACCATTTAAATTTTAAAAAAATTGGGGTCATACGTAACTACCAATATTCGAGCATTGTGAATGAAAGTGTATGGATGATAAGGTTCTTTTTAGTGTTCTTTAGAAAATCTGATGATCCATATTGCTTTGGAACTCATTGCTCAATCTTCACATACGCACTTTAGGTTTGATTATGTGAATGTCCTTTATGAATCAGTCGTCTTTCATAGTTAATGCAGTATTTTATTTATTTAAGCACGGCCTTCTTAGTATTGTACATGCACATCATGTTCTATAATCGATTGCATAATCCTTACACCTGTCCCGAAGGGACTTGCATGAGTCTATATCTTGTTATGCATGCTTGAGTGCTTGATTGCTTAATCTGTTTTGATCATATCATATTTCATTGCAAAGTTTGCATCTATAGGTTATACTTATAAATAACAGGTTAAATAACCCATTGTCAGTTGGTTTTTTGGTATTGATAATTGGCGGAGAATAATGTGCTTGTTAGCACAACACTTGCATATAGTTTAGTTAAATCATACACTTGTGCATAGTTCAATCATACCTTCTGCATATAGTTCGAAATCTGAGCATTTGAGTTTTCCTTCACACACTTTCATCTCATCGTAGGTCATTGCTGGGTTCGTGCACTATTGTTTGAATCTTCATGCTTGTTTACCTTCTCCCCCATTTTTTTGATAATGCCATAGGGGGAGAGAAATTTGGATGTATTTGTATAGAGCCACAATATATTGTCATCATCAAAAATGGGGAGATTGTTGGGTTCGGCCCCCTCTTTGTCTTTGACAATAGTTTTGATGATTCCAATATATTGTGTTTTTCGTATGCTCTAAAATGAAAATATTGTGTGCAAGTTCTATGGAAAATGTTCATATGTGATTGAGGAGCTCACGGCTAATATCTTGTTTTGTAGGTTCTTCAAAATCACAAATGGATGCAATTCTACTTTGATGTTCTCATGGATATCATTCAAGTGTGTTTAATGGAGCTTTCACAATTTCCAAATACATTATGGTCGGTGCACATCCAAATAGGTCGGTGCACATTTCCATATAGGTCGGTGCACATTTCCACATAGGTCGGTGCACATGGTCTTTTCATGATTGACTTGATGTTTTCAATTGGGTGCTTGAGATTATTGAACTGAACTTGAATGGGCTTCATGTTTTCAGAAGTGAAACCCAATTCATTTGCTCTTGATTAAACATGGTGAAAAATGGACATCTAGTATACTCACTTGACTTTAGTGGGTTTCTTATTGGTTTTGCCTTGAACTGAATTAGCAATCTAATGGTGGCTAATGTCTGCTTGAACTATATTGGAATTGAGTTTTCAATGCTGAATCAATTTTGATATGTTGGGTAATACTGTGATGTTTTGGCTAAAGATTCAATTTGATATATGAGCCTGAGAAAATTCTAGATTTGTGGTTCACTCATATTGGTTATTATATGGGGAGCTCAACTTGTGTTGGAACTGCTTCTGAATGAACATGGATATGTTTGGATTTGTTGTTTGGGCCACATGAATGGCCATCTTTGAGCTGAATTTAAACTGTTACTCTCTTGAGGTTTTGAGTTCCACTGACAAAGAACCATCTGATTTTAGTTTGCTTTGGACTGTAGGTGGAACTTATGTAAGGTGTGATTGAATTGCTTTGGAAATGCCCTTTCCATGCATGATTAATCGTTTGATATACTTAGCTTGTGAAGAAATTGGTTGAAAGTGTGTGACTCACTTTTATATCTGATTACAATTCAAGAGGTTAAGATGCAGGTTAAAGGAATCTTTATAAAGGGTTTGTGGATCCCATTTGCCTTGATCAAGACTGACTCGAATGGATTTTCATATAGAAAGTGCAGGTTCAAAATTTCCACTAATCCATTGAATCCATGGTAAGTCTTTATGTTTGAATATAGTCTCATGTGCCTTGATTGGATTCGTCTCAAGTACTGTGGGCTTGGGGCTTATTTGTCCCTTGTTAAATAGAGGTTCTTGATGCATCATGCTCATTTTGATTCCCAAACTTCATTGCTAAACTTGGTTTCATTTGTGTCTTAAAGACCCCTCATGCATGCCATTCAATTGTACTTGAATGGGGTTGAATTCTGTTTAATGGGTGTAAATGGCTTTGGGCTTTATTCATTGCAGAATCTATTTTTCTCTTCTGTCAGGGAAAGTGTCGACTCAATGAGTCGACACTTTCTAGCCAACTTGCTGGCTAGACACTACTGGGTGCAAGTGTTGACTCCTAGAGTCGACACTTACAGGCCAGAGGTCTATTTTCTATGAAAACAGAACCTCTGGTGAAAAGTGTCGACCCTATGGGTCGACACTTTCACCTGGGTCCTGTTTTTATATAACGGGACAGAATGTGTTGAGAAAAGTGTCGACTCTAAGAGTCGACACTTTCTTTGGGCAACCCGAATTAGGTTTGCTATTTTGGTTGCGAACTCCGTGGGGTGAGATCCGAGGCTTGGTTGTTTACACCCTTGCCCTTAGGGTTTCACCACTTGTCTTAGGGTTGCTTTGAGAGGGTTTTAACATGGGCTTTGTGGTCTTTTTGTTGGAGCTTTCCCTCTCATATATGATGGCCGTGATTTCCCTCGGGAAGATATCCCTAGCGCTAACATTCTTCATCTGGTTGTAGGAAAAGAAGAAAGAGGGAGAGGAAGAACGTGAAGGAGGGCGTTGCACACTCAAGGAGGAGGAAGAAGAAGCTGCAGAGGGTGCCGTCCATGAGCCTGAGTCTCGTTCTGGTAGCTGCAGTTGATGGTCTCCACCGTTCAAGATTTTGGGCTTCTGAAACATCAAGTCCGGCTGCTTCCACTCCAAGGATCGACTTCCAGCGCACCCTACCTACTGATTGGAGGGAGTTGTGGGACATTCAAAGGGGAACATATATAAATCTGCTTTCATTTGTTTGTGAAGTCCCTTTTAACCAAGATATAGTGCTGGAGCATAATGACTCATCTGTTCTTGGTGTGTGCAGGCATGATTAGAGCTGGGATTTGAAGGAACATATGCTGGATCCTCAAAGAGGACGATCGACTGCTCCAACTAGCTGCGGATAAGACTTTCTCCAACCTAAGCTTCAAGGAAGATCCCCTCATGCTTATTGGAGAATCAAGGAGATAGTTCTACATCCTCTTTATGTTTATTTCCATGAGTGCATCATAGTCTATCTTCATTTACATACTGATGTGGGCGTTTATTGTACATCTTCTTGTTGTCTTAAACTCGATATATCATCGTGTGTGTGCGGAGCTACGACTCCGTGTGGGTTTAGTGTCCAGGGTGTATTCCCCGACGTTGTGTGTGTGTGTGCTGTGGTGGCAGCGTTTTGGGGCTTGTCCCCGTCTGGATATTGCTGCAGAAGCAGCGTGTGTGGTGTTGGGGTTCGTCCCCGTGTTGCTACGTTTCGTAGCGTGGAGTGAAGCCTCAGCAGGTTCGGTGAGGGGTGGACGTAGGGAGCCCGTCGTGGTCCCAAACCACCTAAAAATCTCCGTGTTGCATGTGGCTTGCCTGTGCGCTTGTCCATTTCTTCTATCTCCATTCACAAGTCAATTTGTAGATTTTTATTCATGACACCTCCACACATTGCTACCTCCGTTATTGGTATTTGGGCATAAATTTATCCGTTATTTGCTCTGGTAATTCGAGTGAGATTGGAAAGCTTGAGAGAACTATCTTAATCTCACGTTTGATTAGAGTAATCAACGTTGGTAATCTTAATTCCATTGTGGTTTATTTAAGCTTGTTTTTAAAATCCGCCATCTCGGTAAGGGGATAATTCAACCCCCCTTCTTGTTCGCCATCTCTCTGGGCCAACAGTTTCAATTAGGGAGATGCATATAATGGCCTTTAAGGAAGGGTTTCGGGTTTACATAACCCCATAAGTATGATTCAGAATTCACGCCAGTCAGGGCTCCTCCCCAGTTGATTTTAAAACCCCCGATTCTCTTCTTGAGTCTTGGTCAGCCTCGGACCTCCGGGGACTCGCTTCCTCATAGCGTGTGCCCCGGATGATCCCTTGAAAAGAGTGAATATCAGTGGCTATATAATGTGGTGATAATTTAAAACCACATCTCAAGATCGAGATTGTGGCATCCCTCGGGTCATAAGAGCCCCTCGTAGGCTAGTCCTCAGGGTATCCATGCCCAATTCGGATTATAGAATGTTGTCGCTTCCGTGCGCATCCTCGGGTGTTGCCGCTTCCGTGTTTCACCCTTCTCATTTTGGGGCCGTCTTGGAGTTCTTTCTCCGTGGGCGCGTACCCGATTAACCCCTCCCAAAAGCTCTGGGTCTAGTGGAGGTGCTGCCAAATTTTTGCCAAGAAACTTGAACCAATGGTAAAACTAATAAATAGAGGATGATGACAGCTGAACTGAACAAAAGAATTTATGGAGAAATGATATGCATCAAGATATGCAATTCTTAACCCCAAACCAGAAAAGAAATGTCATGATGCCATAATTTTAGAAAATAGTTGGAAACTGGGAAAGAACAAGATGATCTGATTTCAGAATGAACAAGATGAAAGAAAGTCAATGAAAGAAATAAAAAAAGCAGACCCTTAGATCAAAAAACAAAAATTCAGAATGGTCAAATGATGCATGTGCACATTGGCTCATATCAGACCTTTTACAGGGATTGCATGGATGTGGGCATCCCTGCCCTTTTACTCCTCTTTCGGAGATGAGCATGGCATTTGCGCTCTCATGCATGCCTTAATGCATATATGCATTGTTTCATACATGAATTCCAAATGGAAATAAAACCTTGCATGCACCTCAATTTCATATATTGAAGTGAGTAGACTTTTTGTTAGAATTGTCTCTACATGCATGCCCACGCAATTTAATCCCCACCACATGTGCATGGATTCATAAAATTCAGAAAAGATTTCACATGCCACCTGCATAAAAGAAATAAGAATTCAAGTGTGATGAAACCCCTACACGATCGTCAAAATATGCATTACTGCATTTCATGATATCTCAAAAAAAGAAAAGGCAGAAATATGTTGCTGGCCTGGCCCAAGTCGCTGCTGGCACCCGGGACAAGTCGCTATTGTCACTAGTGCCAGCAGCAGAAATCTGCTGCTAGCCTGGCCCAAGTTGACTTGGGTTGGCCCCAAGTCGACTTGTCCCTGGTGCCAACAACAGAAATCTGCTGCTGGCCTGGCCCAAGTTGACTTGGGTTGGCCCCAAGTCAACTTGTCCTCCCCCAGCTCATCTCCTCCCCTCTGTTTCCAGGGAGCAAGTCGACTTGTCCCCTGGGCCCTAGTTCCCATCTAAGAAAAAGGGGAGAGAAACAATAGAGCAACCAAAAAGAAATAATAACAATAAATAAAAGAACAATGCATGTGCTTGGCTTATGAATGAATTTCAGAGATGAATCAACCCTCATGTGCATTATAATTTTCACTTGATGATCCCTTTGCAGGCCTTTGGGGTGTTTGATCAAACCCCCCGCACACATTTGAGATGTACATGATTACCCCTTAGGATCTCATAATAGAAAATATCAAATTTGCTTTTGCATGATTAAACTTCTGCATGATAAGCATAGGGATTTATAATTTGATGCCTTTGCATCCCTTTGATGCTATAGATGCCCTTGTGCATTAATGAATAACATAAATATTTGGGTTCTCTAGTGCCCTGTTATGATCCACTTGCCCCCTTTTCTGATACAGCACACATCTGCATATGCATCATGCATGATCTTGGCCCATGTGCAATAATAAAATGAGAAGATAAGGCAAATCAAATAAAAGAAAAGAAATAAAGAAGGCAAGATAAAAAAATGAAATGAAATGCATGACGAAGATACACCATTCATTGCATATATGAATTCAGAATTGCACACTGCATGCATGAGTTCAAAAAATGCATATGCTCGCATGAGTTCAGAAATGCATTTGTATGCATGAACCCCAAAATCCCATTTGCATATATGTAAATTCTGAAACCGCATCCTCATGCAGAAACCCAGAAGTGATGAATGAATGAAGATAAAAGATGAACTTCTCGGATGGATGAATTACAAAAAAAAATATTGAATGAATCCCCACAAAACCCCATAGGATGGCAAGACAACCCAAACAAAGAAAATTGAAATTGCATTGGCTGCTAGGTTCGGTTGACCAAACTCAGGCTTCGGTCGACCGATAAGCTGTGGAGTCGACACCCCATGCTCAAGGAGTCGACTCCTTTCAGCCAGTCCCCATCCCTGGGAGGATCGGTCGACCGAACTAAATTTTCGGTCGATCGAACTCCCCATTTCAAAAAAAGAAAAGAACAACAACGAAACACAAACAAAAATCAACATAAACAAAAATCAACAAATCAACAATAAAAGAATGAATGATAAACTATGGATATCAATAAAAATGATGAACCCAAAAACCTTCCTCAACAGATAAACGGCATTCGATTCTGGATTCCTTCCTCTTGACCCTTTGAATGTGGGATATTAACGAGGCCTTCACAAGTCACGCCTGGGCCCCGGGGATTCATCCCACTATGGCCATGGTGCGATCTTGCACCGGCCAATAACCCACTAAATTTAAACTGTTTCGACCAAAATTTAACTAAATTCCTCCACTTCTTCAAATATTAAAGTTGTCGTACCCCGGCATACTTATATCCCAAGGTTGCATATATTTTCACGATGTTTTTGATCTAGATGTTCGTCCGAACATGAAATGGTCAATATACGACCGACATGATGTCAAACACCCTTCTGCACCCTAATATGAGGATTTTAATCCTCTTCAACATATCTTTCGCTCATTCCATGAAAATTAAATTTTCAGGCCATGAGGCCCCTTATCTTGGTGATTAATCAAAGGTTTTCTCCTCTCCGAGAGGATGTAATTAATGTCATGACCTTTATGGCACGGCGGGTCTCTAGTCCCGACCTGATATCCACAATCGTCTGGTTAGTCAGATGGAGCGCACCACAGGCTTCAGACCACTCCAGTCTCGAAGCTTGAACACATTGTCACATATGTGACTAGCACGCCCTCGCACTAAATAAACCTATCCAATTAAAGATAAACCCTGAATATAGAAGAAATCTTAGTGCGTCCACAAATATCCATAGACCATCGACTTTTAATAGGTAGAAAATGTGCATATTTTATCAATCAGCCAATGATCACCCATATTCCATCATGTCCACCTCTTTTCTTTGACAAACCCATTATGAAATCCATCCCAATGCTCTCCCATGTCCACTCGGGAATTTTCAAGGCATGTAACTTCCCAGCGGGCTTTTGATGTGCCACCTTAACTTGTTGACAAGTGAGACAGCGAGATACAAAGTCCGCCACTTCTCTCTTCATATTAGGCCACCATAAATTTCTTTTTAAGTCTTGGTACATCTTGCTAGCACCAGGGTGAATAGCATATCTTGACCTGTGAGCTTCTTCCATAATTAGCTTTTTAGTCTCCTCATGATCTGGTACATAGATCCGACCTCAGAATATCAATCTTCCATCAGTCGTGACGCAGAAATCTGGCTGTTGATCAATATTAGCCTTGTTCTCCACCAGTATAGGGTCATTTTCTTGAAACTTAACTAGATCTTCCACTAATGTAGGTTGTGACCGGATATTGGCAACAATACATTCTTCATTATATGTGTCAATATTTAATTAATTAAGCTAAGCAAAGCCTTCTATAAGGTTTATCATACCTCTTCTGGGACTTGATAAAGTTGCTAGTGATTTTTTGCTGAGTGCATCGGCTACAACATTTGCCTTGCCAGGGTGGTATTGAATAGTGATGCATCCCCTAGCTGATTATTGTGTTTGGTTTTAATGATAATAAAACGATTGTGCTTGTGTATGTGTTTCATTGAGCAACATATTTGTGTTGAGTCTCTCCAGATGATTTTGACGATAACAAAACCCCAGCATTACAAATAGGTTGTTAACTTGGTTAAACCTCTCTCAAAGCCATTTCCACCAAAGCAAATGTTCAAATTTATCATGCCTTAACAAATACCCCGATCACGTCCAAACAAGCTCATATTATATGGACATTGTTGCAAGCATAAGCCTTCAATACATGGATATGATTTATGCACTGAACTGGACTGTTTGTGCAGGATTTCCAGAGTTCGGTCAACCTTAGAGCATGGGCCGGTCGACCTAAATTAACAGCATTCAGAAATCTACAGGAATTTATAGTTCGGTCGACTGCCCACCCTAGACCGGTCGGCTGATTTTCCCACCGTTGAAAGGTTCAATGTCTGTAAAATTCCGGTCGACTGCCCACCTATTCACGATCGACCGCCAGCTTCGAAGCCTCCATTGTTGACTTATTTTTCTCCACGAGGTTGAAGCATCTATCAATGTTATTTTAATCCCTAAGGTCTCCAGACATCCTTGAAATTGTCGATCTGTGTCTTGGCCTGTCCTTGACCATCCTAATTGTATAAAAATAACTCTTGGGGCAAAGAAACCCTAATCACCAAGGGGAGATGAAGGAAGCTATCAAGGGGAGAAAGAAGGCTGCTACTGTAGCTCAGTGAACAGTACTTCATCTAGGAGTTCTTCATCCAACCCAAAGCTTTTGATGATCAATCTGAAGCCAATCATCCCTAGATCATGTGGAGAGTCAAGCTTCATCCAAAATCTGCATCATCTACTCAGGGGGAGCTTAAATCAGAATTTTTCTTTTGTGTTTCTTCTTCCAAATTTCTTGAGCTTCAAGTGTCTATTTCTTGTAATCTCTAAACATTCAAGTGTGTGTGGATCTACTCAGATCTGTGTGTGTGTCTTGGATACTTCAGATCCGTGTGTGTTTCGGTGTGTTTGCACCTTCGTGGGAGTTTCTCTCATCCCATGAGTGTGTGTGTTTTTGATCTTGTAATCCCTTATAGGATAGTGTGTCAATCCTCACAGATCGTGAGGCGTGGATGTAGGTTGCCGTCATTGCATTCGAACCACCTAAAAATCATTATCTCTTGTGTGGTTTGATCCTTTTTCTCCTATCTTCATTATGTGCAAGTACACACGTAGATTAATTAGATTGTATCTCTTGAGTTAGATCTAACATAAGCTATCATTGTTACATTAGATCTCGGGTATATTAAAAAATGAGTTTGGATTGACAAGGCAAACCTTGTCAGGAAGATAACATCTTGCGTGAGTAGAATCTTCGGATGTACACCTCCCCCACGGTACCAAGGATCCATTGAGTGTGATAGATTATATTAGATCTAAGTTTGTTTATTTAGATCTGACTTCCTTGTGGCTATTCCTCACACTTGTTTAAATCTACTAAAGTTTTCTTAAAATTTGTAAACACCCAATTCACCCCCCTCTTGGGTGTCATTGATCGCGGGACTTCAATTGGTATCAGAGCTAAGGCTCTATATTTTTCAGATCTAACGATCTAGGGAAAGATCCAGATCAATGGCCAACAAGGGGATGATGCCTGAGGGTCACTCAATCCACCGTCCTCCATACTTTGACGGCTCGAATTACTCCTATTGGAAAAAAAGGATGCATGTTTTTCTGAGAGCCCAAGAGTACGAGATTTGGAGGGTGGTGGACAAGGGTCCATATGAGCTCTCTAAAAATGAAGACGAATGACACCCTGAGGATATTAAGAAATCCACTGTGAACTTTAATGCTATGAACATTATGCAATGTGCTATTCATCCTAATGAATACTCTCGTGTTTCTATGTGTAGCACAGCCAAGGAAATGTGGGACAAGCTGCAGATTATTTATGAGGGAACCTCCAAAGTCAAGGAAACTAAGGCCAATATGCTGGTCAGGGATTATGAGTTGTTTAAAATGAAGTCGGAGGAGACAATCTCAGAAATGTTTGCGAGGTTGACAGAAATTACCAATGGTCTCAAAGGCCTTGGGAAGGAGTACACTAACTCTGAACTTGTGAAGAAGGTTTTGAGATCCCTTCTACCTGCGTGGCACACAAAAGCCATAGTTCTTGAAGATTCAAAGAATCTATCAACACATTCCTTGGATGAGCTCATAGGGTCACTCATGACCTATGAGATAAATATGAAGAGAACTGCTGAGGAAGAAATAAAAAAGAAGAAAACGGTGGCTTTAAAAGCCCGTCAATCTGATGATGACTCCCAAGGGGAGGAGTCCACTGAAGGAAGTGATGTGGGAGAAGACTTGGCAATGTGGACACGCCAAGTGAAGAAGTTTTTGAGAAGGAAGAAGAATTTCCAAGGAAATTTGAAAAGGGGCCAAAGAAAGCCCTTCCAAACCAAGGGTGAGCCAAGCAAGTCCAACAATGTTATTTGCTATGAGTGCAAGAAGCCCGGGCACATGAGAGGAGAGTGCCCAGAATTGAAGAGAAAGTTCAAGAAGGACAAATTCAAGAAATCTAAAGCCATGGTCGCTACATGGAGCGACGAAGAGGACGGACAGTCCGATGAGGAGCTGGAGGAGCTCGTGGAAAACCTGTGCCTCATGGCACATGAGGATGACTCAGCCGAGGTAAATTCTGACCATGATTTTATTTCAAATGAACAATGGGAGTCAGAATATTAAAAGTTGTATACAAAGTACAGAAAAATTAGATCAAAAAATAATCCCTCAAGAAAAAGGTAGAAGATCTTACACATGAGGATTCTTTAGTTAAATTTGAAAAACTTGAGCAGGAATGGTTTGAACTAACTGAGGAAAAAGAAACATTGTTACAAATAATTTCAGATTTTGAAAAAGCCAAAGAAGAGCTATCATGTAAAATGTCTGAAATTGAAAAAGTTTATGAAAAGCTAAAGAATGAAAAATAAATTCTAACATCTTCAATTTCAGAAATTAAAAATAAAAATGTGAGCTTGAATAACTAGGTGACTGACTTGCAGTTCACTCTCTCTAGGTTTGTTAAAGGGAAACAAAACCTAGACAATGTGTTGGGAGTTAAAGTTAACTTTCGGAACGAAGGATTGGGGTACATATCCCAGAACAAAAAATCCTTTGAGCACAAGATTACTACATCTTACGTGTATGAAAAAGAAAATGATTGTGCTTCATGTTCTCACACCAAGCCCCAACATATTCAATCTAAACCACACAAATATCGAATAAGATTCTCAAATGTCAACTACTTTCATTGTGGTAGATTTGGTCATGTTATTTCTAATTGTTGGTTCAGACAAAGCACACAAAGAAATCATGCTCCTTGGATAAAGAAAAGATATGTGCAGAATTGGACTAACTCCTATGGACCCAAATTAGTTTGGGTACCAAAAATAATTGCATGAGAATGTTATCTTTTACAGATATGCCTTGAAGCCAAGGGGAGCAAATGGTACCTGGACAGCGGTTGCTCAAGGCATATGACAAGGGACAAGAAATTATTCTCTACTCTGTAAGACAAGGATGGGGGGTTGGTTGCCTTTGGTGGAAAGGACAAATGTAAGATCATTGGAATTGGCAACATAGGTAAGAATTCTAAAATTCTTATCGAAAATGTGCTCTTAGTGAAGGGTTTAAACCACAATCTTTTAAGCATAAGCCAATTATGTGACAAGGGTTTTAAAACTATTTTTGACGAAACTCATTGTCTTGTCATGAATAAAATCTCTAATCAAATCAGATTCATCGGCAAAAGGAATAACCATGTGTATACTGTTGATCTTGATGATGTTGTCGGTGATGATGTGTGCTTGGTAGAAAACAACCATGATCATGCATGGCTATGGGACCGAAGACTAGGTCATGCTAGTTTTGGAGTAATCTCCAAATTGTCTAGACATGACTAGGTAAATGGGCTGCCTAAATTAAAATTTGAAAGTGATAAGATCTGTGAGGCTTGCACAAAAGGCAGGCAAACATGTATCTCTTTCAAAAATAAAAACATTATTTCTACTGCTACGCCTCTAGAACTGCTCCACCTTGATCTCTTTGGTCCGACTAGGACATCCAGCCTAGGAGGAAAATCTTATGGATTTGTAATTATTGATGATTACTCTAGATTTACATGAATATTATTTTTAGCTAATAAAAGTGATGCCTTGATGGAGTTTCAAGTGTTTTGCAAGAAAATTCAAAATGATAAAGGATACCTCATCACCACAATTCAGATTGATCATAGTGCTGAATTTGAAAATCATGATTTCAGTAGTTTTTGTCAGGAACAAGGATATACACATAACTTCTCATCACCCAGGACGCCTCAACAAAATGGAGTAGTGGAGAGGAAAAATAGAACATTGATGGACATGGCTTGGACTATGTTAAGTGAGAACTCCCTACCCAAATACTTTTGAGCTGAGGTGATAAGTACAACATGCTACATCATAAATAGGGCAATGGTAAGACTGATCTTGAAGAAAATCCCATATGAGCTCTACAAGGGTAAGAAACTGAACATTTCCTATCTCAAACCATTTGGATGCCCTTGCTATATTTTGAATAATGGTAAGTCAAATCTAGGAAAGTTTGATGAGAAAAGTGACAAAGGAATTTTCCTAGGTTATGCACTTAATTCTAGAGCTTACAGATTGTTTAATAAAAGGACCTTGGTTGATGAAGAAAGTCCTCATGTTATCTTGGATAAATCTGAACTAAAATTGACCAATCAATCAATTTCAATTTTGGATGCAGGTGAAGCCCCTAGAAATCCAACTGATGCTGGAACATCTAAGGCTAAGGATGAACCAACATAAGGAAATTCCAGCAAGGACATAAAGGATGAAGATCCGTCAATTGAGACGCTTCAAGAACAACAAGTGCAACACCCCGACTTGCCAAGTTCCTCCACGTTCTTGAAAGATCACCCAGCTGAAAACATCATAGGTAATCCTGAAGATGGGGTAAGAACTAGATCTTCTCTAAGGAAAGTGGAAGAAGAGGATTTGATGGCCCTTATCTCTCAAGAAGAGCCTAAGGATATTCATGAAGCTCTTCAAAATGAATCATGGATTCAAGATATGCATGAAGAACTGCACCAGTTCGAACAAAACAAGGTGTGGACTCTTGTGTCGCGTCCTAAGAATCAACCCGTAATAGGAATCCGTTGGGTTTTTAGAAATAAGTTGAATGACACGAGATTGGTTGTTAGGAACAATGCTCGGCTCATAGCCAAAGGGTATAGCCAGGAAATGGGTATTGATTTTGATGAGTCTTTTACACCGGTTGCTAGATTAGAAGCAGTCCAGATTCTATTATCCTTTGCTTGCTCTCTTGACTTCAAATTATTTCAAATGGATGTTAAATCTGCCTTTCTAAATGGGTACATCAAAGATGATATTTTTGTAGAACAACCTCCAGGTTTTGAAGACTCAAAACATCCAAAGCATGTGTACAAGTTGCAGAAGGCCTTGTACGGATTGAAGCAAGCTCCAAGGGTATGGTATGAAAGGCTCACTTCATTCCTGATTGAAAATAGTTTCAAAAGAGGTAAGGTTGACCAAACACTCTTTACGAGAAAATCAGGTAAAGACATATTAGTAGTTCAAGTGTATGTGGATGACATAATTTTTGGAGCTACTAATAATGCCTTATGTGATGAATTTATAGAAATAATGTAAGGGGAATTTGAGATGAGTTTAATGGGTGAGCTTACATTCTTTCTTGGATTGCAGGTTAAGCAAATGTCAAAAGGCATTTTCATGAATCATGCTAAGTACACATTGGAGCTGATAAAGAAATATGGGATGGCTGAAGCAAAACCCCTGTCAACTCCAATGGCCACAACCACGAAGTTAGACAAAGATGAAAATGGTAAAACAATAGATCCCACACTCTTTCGAGGTACGATCAGAGCACTACTGTATCTCACAGCATGTCGCCCTGACATTCAATTCAGCGTATGTCTATGTGGTCATTTTCAGTCATGTCTTAAAGAATCTCATCTAATGGCTGTTAAACGTATTTTTCGATACTTAATTGGCATAATAGATTTTGGCTTGTGGTTTCTCATTGGTAGTTCTTTTGATTTGATTGCATACACCGATGCGAATTATGCTGGATGCATTGTTAATTCCAAAAGTACTAGTGGGTATTGTCAATTTCTTGGTGGATGCCTAGTTTCATGGGCCTCCAAGAAGTAACATTCAGTAGCTCTCTTAACGGCTGAGGTTGAATATGTAGCCGCTGGAAGTTGTGGAGCCCAAGTACTTTGGATCAAAAATTAATTGCTTGATTTGGATGTTGAAATGAAATGTGTTCCAATCCTGTGTGACAATACTAGTGCAATCAGTTTGTCAAAAAATCCTATTCAACATTCTAGGATAAAACGCATTGACATTCGACATCATTTCTTGAGAGATCATGTAGGAAAAGGGGTCTTTGAATTGAATTTCATTGACACACACAATCAACTAGCTGACATTTTCACAAAACCCCTAAACCAGGATCAATTCCGCAAGATAAGAAGAGAACTTGGCCTATGCAAGGGTGAAAGAATACATACATAGGTCTGCACTTAGGGTAAGAGTTGCACGTATAGAAACTCATATGCATAAAAAGTAGATTAACATGCATATTGTATGTACTTATTTTCAATACCTTGTGTGCAATTACATCCCTGCATGTTTGAGTGTATTTATACATACAACCCTCCTTGAAAATCCTTCTAAAGATGAATATTCCTTGATTAAAAAAATGTGGACCCGTATGACTTCTAGACTTAAGGCACCTTCTGAGGGGGAGTTAGAGAACTTTCCTCAAAACCCCATCTCTTCTCCTTCTCTCTACTTCTTGATGTTGGTTCTATTTAGAAGGTCGGCTGATGGTGCTCATATCAAAAAGAAAGAAAGAAAAAGAAAAAGAATTTTTTTTTGAATTTTTAGGGCTAGGTCGACCACTTCGGTCGACCGCCAGCCCCGCTCCGGTCGATCGAACCCAGTGAACCAGACCGGCCGAACCAACATCCGAACCCCTTTTAAATGGGCCTTCACACTCCCCTTTGTCATTCCAACGCCCCCACTCTTTCTCATACCCTGTCTCTTAACCCTAGAACCACATATCGCCACATCTCTAGACCAACAACCTCATATTTCCTTCACCCGCACTGGATTCGGTCAGTTCGTCACGATTTCGGGACAAAATCTCCGTGGCTGATTCAAGCGCTCGTGAAGCTACCTCCAAGGTTCTGGATTGTGGAGAAGAGCATTCTAAGCCCTAGGAGTGTCTTTCAGTCCATCTTCATCCCCAGGGTTGAGATCGATCTTCAAGGGTCTCTACATCAGTTTTCTAGTTCAGGATGCCGCCTAGACAAAGTTCTCGGTGCTCTGCCCAAGGGGAAGCCAGTGGTCAAAGACAAGAGGCCCCGGTTCATCCTCTACAGCAGGCACCTACACCTCGTCGTGCCCCTCATTTGCCTCCATGGCCCATTATCGACCCTCGACTGGTCGACTTCGATGAGGTGAATGATATTTTACCCGATTTATGTGCACTTTTTGAGGTTCAAGAGGGTTGGAGTGATTTTATCGACAGATACACTAGGTATCATCCTAACCTAGTGTAGCAGCTTTATGGCAACTTGATTGAGAGAAATGACAAGCTATACACAGTTGTTCAAGAAGTTGAGATACATATTACACTCGATCTTTTTCGGTGAGCCTTAGGAGTCTCGGCCAGGGGTGCTGACATGGCCTTTGGTCATGGTGAAGTTAATGCAACTTTTATTGCCATGACAAAATGTGATTTTATGCGTGGTGTCAGTGATTTGATTCAGTTGAATGCCAACTATTTTCCACCACTACAGCAGATTCTACAGCACATGTTTACATCACTTATCTATCCAAAAAGTGGGAGTAAAAATGAACTGACAGAGGTTCCCAGATTTCTATTTTATCATGTTATGAATGGAAGCTTAGTAAACATGGGTCGGCTCATGACAGACTTGATAGGGACATGTCGAACACAACTGAGGAGATCATTGCCTTATGCTTCACAGTTGATAGGAGTGTTTGTATATGCTGGGATTCACCTTAGGGATGAAACATTTATTCGAGTCAGACAAGATGATATCTACAATCACCATAAAATCTTCTCAGATTTTGGATATTACTATGGTCCCGATGGTGAGCTACGCCGAGATATATGAGTTTATGGGGAAGAAGCTGACAGTGAGGAAGAGCAAGAACAAGAGCAGCAGCAGGGTCAAGGGGATGTCCCCCCTCTAGTTTAGGCTGAGGACCAGCCTCCTCCACCTTCACCTCATCACATGGATCCAGAGATGCCTCCTCCACCACAGTTCTTTCATGGGGAGTCTTCTACTCAGGGGGCCGGACAACACTCTTCGGTAGACTATGAGACTTTTGACAGGCATCTTACTGGGATATAAACTCAAGTGGATACATTTGGGGATCATATCTCTACTTTTGGGGAACGCATAGACACTATGGGTAATGTGATTGACACTATGTAAGGTCGCATAGATTCATTCTCCACGGTCTTGGACACTCTCTCCACTCAGATGACCACTCTCTCCACCCACATGACCACCCTCACACAGAGCCATGAAGATTCCCGTGAGGCTTTTCATACTATGAACCGCACTCCCATGAGTATGCAGCGCCGTGACTATGATAGGGATCAAACCCGTACCCATATCCAGTAGCGCCTTCAGTTTCAGGACCATTCTATTGCGGATATTCATCGTCGCCTTGGATATCAGCCTCCTTCACCAGAGGATCAACCTCCTACAGATGACTCATGAGGATTTCTCTTTTGCTTCCTACCTCTAGACTGTTGTACTTGGGTCATGTGTCTTTTGGGTCTATTGTTCATCTATCCTATCTCCTTTTTTTGATGATGCCAAAGGGGGAGAAAGTAGTTAGTGCAGAGTCCAGGTCTTATATATTTTATGTATGCATGTTCGTATGTTTGTATGCATGTTCATTTGTGAGGGTCATTGTGTCCGTTTTGCATTTGCTTTGTCGCATGTTCTGGAGTGTTGCACTCACTCAAGCATCAATGTACTCTGTAATGAAATGATGAAATGAATGCACATTGGTCTTAAATGTCACATGATGGTTCTTATCTCTCATTTCTTCTCTATTTGACAAATAAGGTGTTGAATGGTTTGTGTTGTTTCATCTAAAGAAAAGAATTGTTGTTTTATTCACCTTGTGGACTATTGGCGTCGCTTAGCTCCAAATTTTCTTAAAGGCATGCCAATGCACTTGTAATCTAGAGTTTTGTCATCATCAAAAAGGGGGAGATTGTTGAGTCTCTCCAGTTGATTTTGATGATAATAAAACCCCAGCATTACAAATAGGTTGATAACTTGGTTAAACCTCTCTCAAAGCGATTTTCACCAAAGTAAATGTTCACATTTATCATGCCTTAACAACTACCCCGATCACGTACAAACAAGCTCATATTATATGGACATTGTTGCAAGCATAAGCCTTCAATACATGGATATGATTTATGCACTGAACTGGACTGTTTGTGTAGGATTTCTAGAGTTCAGAAATCTATGATTTATACCCTTAGAGCATGGGCCGGTCGACCTAAATTAACAGCGTTCAGAAATCTATAGGAATTTATAGTTCGGTCGACCGCCCACCATAAGCCGGTCGACTGGTTTTCCCACAGTTGAAAGGTTCAAAGTCTGTAAAATTCCGGGCGATCGCCCACATATTCACAGTCGACCGCCAGCTTCGAAGCCTCCATTGTTGACTTATTTTTCTCCACAAGGCTGAAGCATCTATCAATGTTATTTTAATCCCTAAAGTCTCCAGACATCCCTGGAATTGTGGATCTGTGTCTTGGCCTGTCCTTGACCATCCTAATTGTATAAAAATAACTCTTGGGGCAAAGAAACCCTAATCACCAAGGGGAGATCAAGAAAGCTATCAAGGGGAGAAAGAAGGCTACTACTGTAGCTCTGTGAACAGTACTTTGTCTAGGATTTCTTCATCTAACCCAAAGCTTTTAAATATCAATCTGAAGCCAATCAACCCCAGATCATGTGGAGAGTCAAGCTTCATCCAAAATCTGCATCATCTACTCAGGGGGAGCTTAAATCATATTTTTCTTTTGTGTTTCTTCTTCCAAATTTCTTGAGCTTCAAGTGTCTATTTCTTGTAATCTCTAAGCATTCAAGTGTGTGTGGATCTGCTCAAATCTGTGTGTGTGTCTTGGATCCTTCAGATCCGTGTGTGTTTCGGTGTGTTTGCACCTTCGTGGGAGTTTCTCTCATCCAACGAGTGTGTGTGTGTGTTTTTTGATCTTGTAATCCCTTACAAGATAGTGTGTCAATCCTCACAGATCGTGAGGGGTGGACATAGGTTGCCGTCGTTGCATCCGAACCACCTAAAAATCATTGTCTCTTGTGTGGTTTGATCCTTTTTCTCCTATCTCCATTCTGTGCAAGCACACACGTAGATTAATTAGATTGTATCTCTTGAGTTAGATCTAACATAAGCTATCATTGTTACATTAGATCTCGTGTATATTAAAAGGTGAGTTTGGATCGACAAGGCAAACCTTGTCAGGAAGATAACATCTTGCGTGAGTAGAATCTTCGGATTTACACCTCTGCCACGGTACCAAGGATCCATTGAGTGTGATAGATTATATTAGATCTGAGTTTGTTTATTTAGATCTGACTTCCTTGTGGCTATTCCTCACACTTGTTTAAATCGACTAAAATTTTCTTAAAATTTGTAAACACCCAATTCACCTCCCTCTTGGGTGTCATTGATCGCGAGACTTCAGTTTGCATCTTGTTTTGATGAGTTGAAGAATGACTTCAAGGATCTCACTTGGAAGTCATATGAATGCTAGTTGATTAAAGAGCTTATGCTTTGAATATCTTGTCTTGCAGGATCAAAATCCATGATTCACGCTTGGAACTTAAAGGAGTGCATCAATGAAGTTCTTCTTCTAAAAGGGAGTTGACTCACTCATTACATTGTGTCGACTCCTTCTATGGTGTTTCAAGGTCTTGATTGGGTATTTTCATGCATTTTCCACATGAGTTTTTGGGTTTGAAATATGCTCAATCTTTTTACTTGAAATTTGATGAATGTGATTTTAATGATGCTCTCTCACTGTATGGATTCATGGTCATTTGGTTTTGACAATTCTAGTCAATGTACACAGTGTGCTTCAAATGTTAATGTGAACATCATGGTTTTGGGGGTGATTCAATTCTAGCTTGAACTACATGTTAAATGGTGTGTTTTCATTTTGGAAATGGAAGTTTTAAAAGATAGAATTGTTTAATGTGTTTCATGCATTTTTCACATGAGACTTTTGAGGCTAGTCACATGTTCAAGATTGTAATGCATATCTAAGTGGAAGTTGGTATGATAATGGTCCTATTGCCTAGATACATGATGATTTGAACTTTGTCTTGGTTGTGGAGATTGTGAAGAAGGGTCATGATTGAATCTTGAGAAAGTTGATCAAATTGTTCATGTGATTTACATGCTTTTCCTTCATGCATTTTGAGGCTCATAAGTGTTGGTTAAATGCATGACTTATGAAGTTGATTTTTGTTTGAGAAAAATTGGGTTCCTATGTGCTTGAACTTGTGATTTGGTTTGACTGTATTCAATAGATTACTCATGAGTTCTTAATTGACTTGAATGTACTTCATGCATATTTTTCTAAGGCTTTATGAGCTAGCTAAGTGTTAATGAACTCCTCATGCAAGGCTTGGTATAAATGAGTGGATGATGTTCTCATGATCCATGATACTTGGTTTTTCAATGCTCACATCAATCTTGGAAGATTTGGTTACATGATGATCATTCATGTGGTCTAAATTCATCGTGATATGATCTTGATCTTTTGGCATGGATAATTAACTTGACAAAGTGTTTTCATCCTCCTAGTTAATGAGTTTTCATGAGTGTGTTTCATATATATTTACCTTGGGGTGATTGAGTTTAAATCTCAATATTTCATTCATGTAGGTTGAACACATGGGCAAAGGGTTTCATCTATTTTTAGACTGCACTGCTACAGTCTGAATGTTGTAGAGTTCGGTCGACCAAACTAGCCAATGTGGGCTGGTTCTGAGGCTGTAATATTTCGGTCGACCGACCCCAATATTAGGTCAACCGAATACGGCGAACATTTTTACAAACTCAGTCTGAAACCTATTAAACTCCATCCACTTGGGGTCTAATCTTTACCATTATGCCCCTGGGTTCTTGGTAGACCTATTGGGGGTCTTTTGGAGGATTGTAGTGTTGTACAGTGGACAGCGGATCTAGAGGGGAGGGGTGAATAGATCTGCCCCTCTTTTCGCACTGCAACCCTATTTAAAGCTAGATGATGAAAGAAGCAGCGGAATATAACTAGCTTGACGAAGGACACAAATGATTTGCTTGGCAAGATGATTACGCAATATAGATATTGAACCTAAACATGCATCTAACATAAAGCAATCGCACAAACAAACCACAACACATGAGATTTTAAGGTGGTTCGGACTGAATCTCCAGTCCTACATCCACCCCTCACCAAATCCGGTGAGGCTTCACTAGTGCAGCACACCAATCCGCAAATCGGAGAACCACCGATTGCCTTCCTACTAACCACCGGTAGGGACGTCAACACCGCAGATCGAACAACCTCCGATTGCCTTCCTACTAACCACCGGTAGGGACGATTCTCAACTTCCAAGTGTTTGAGTGAAATAGAAAAAGAACAACTTAAGAAAAACACTCAAACAAGATATAGAATATGCTTAAGAGAAAAGATCTTGTCTGAGATTTGCTGGAGCTTGAATCTCTTGAGGATTCGATGAAGGGCTTCTTCCCGGGGTAGCTTGATTTCCTTCTTGGAATACGCTCCTTCTAGCTTCCTTTGATCACCCTTCTTGCCCTTGAGTGCTTCTAGCTTTGTTGGAGATTGCTTGGCTTCAGATCTGAGCTTGAATCACCTTGGATGGATGAAGAACTTCCTCCCAAAATACTATTCACGGAGGTGCTACAGTACCTCGAAAATGGTCTCCCTTGATCTCCCTTGAAGCCTTGAAGTGATAGGGTTTCCAACCCCTCATGTGTTGGTTTTATAGAGCTTGAATGGTCCTTGGACACCCCCCAGACCAGATCCATAAATCATGGGAGATTAGGTGATTTTTGATTAAACAAATCCATGGAAAGGAGCTGGCCACGAGGTGGATTTCGAAGTCAGACATCGCGGCATCGGGGTTGGCGGTCGCCCTGTGGCTTCTAGCGGTTGACCTCCACTGAGAATTGCTATAGAGGATTAGTCCTTGGAATTTTCGGTCGACCGCTAATGGCTGGCGGTTGACCGCTACTGAAAGACACACATTCTGGCGGATGCTGGCTGGGGCGGTCGACCGCCAGCTGGGCTGATTCCGGGCTTACCCGGGTCGGTCTGTTATCCGCTCTAGCTCCGTTGTTCAACTCCATTAGCAGCCCGTTCATGTCTGTAACTTCATCCTTGTTGGTCTAGAAAGTACCAACTGAATCTTTGACTTTTGACTCTCATCTTGTACAGTGGCCTTGGCTATTTGAATGAAGCTTGTAGTTGTTGTATAGACTTTGCATCAAGGCTTGGACGTGTAGACTTTGTGTGCATGTATGAACTCTGTACAGACTTTGCACCTTGAGCATGCATGAGCCTGTACAGACTTGCTTCATGAACGTACAGACTTGGTAACTTGATGCACGAACACAACAGAATGCAATGTATAGACTTTGCGTGTGAAGTAGCCGGCCAATGTATAGACTTGTGTTGCAGCCATCAACCAACGTACAGACTTTGTTTTGTGCATGCAGCCAACGTATAGACTTCATCTGCAGCAACGTATAGACTTCAAGTTGTGCTAGGCAGCCAACGTACAGACTTCATATTCAGCAACGTACAGACTTTGTCCAACGTATAGACTTCGTCCAACGTATAGACTTTGTCCAATGTATAGACTTTGTCCATCATACAGACTTGGTCCAACGTATAGACTTCGTCCAACGTATAGACTTTGTCCAACGTATAGACTTCGTCCAACGTATAGACTTCGTCCAACATATAGACTTCGTCCAACGTATAGACTTCGTCCAACGTATAGACTTTGTCCAACATATAGACTTTGTCCAACGTATAGACTTGGAATGCAGTGCACATGCCCGCAACCTGTTCGATGAAATGACAAACTGCTTAAACAGATACACAATGACATCATATGCAAACTCAATGTGACTTATAGTAGTTGCTATCATTAAAACCATAATAGTAATCATGGTGCACATGTTTTCAGCATTCTCTCCCTTTTTGATGATGACAATAATGTGAGTCATTATATGGCAGAAATAGCCAAGATGGCAAAGTGTATGATATATGTAACATATGCAGCTCAAGATCCATGATAGTAATAGCATGTGAATGTAATTATGAATGCAGATATGAACACTATGTAATTATGCAAACCCCATCACATACACATATGAGATGCAAAGTGAGCAATGGATTCTCCCCTTGGACTCTCCCCGTACACCATCCACACATCCCCTATGACAACTCACAAATCACATAAGCTCTCCCCTTTGACAATGCGATAACGCATATAGCTCTTACAAAGGACTCACACCAAAAATTCTCCCCCTTTGCCAGCAGCAAAAAAGAGTGATAATAGTAAAATGTCTGTGAGACCAGAGCTGAAAGGAGTCAAGAGCAAGCCATTATATGCAAACCTGAAACAGACCGTGAGCAATATATATGGTTCAAAGCTAATGAAATCTGAATTCATCAACAGAGTTCAAAAAGTAGCTACATCCAAGATGTAATAGAAATGAACCAAAGGTGCATATCATGGCAATGTTTAACCGTCCCTTGTCTTATATATCCATATTCAGTAACTACAAAGGGAATAACATAAAAAATGAGTATTGAGGCTAAACAATCATGACTAAAGCATGGAATTTTATGAGTTCAACAAATTTGATTTTTAATATCTTTTGAATTTGAAGGCACATGACTCATATTTTACGAGCAATCAAGTCTAGTACATGCCTCCAAGCCGTAAGAATACACGTTGTTTAGACGTCAGTATTCCTAGGTATTTGACAAGATTGACGGTTATGCTTCAGAATGAACAGAGATAGCAAGTCACGTCATGACATATCCAAACTCATTTCATTGATGAGAAGATATGTTTCTCAGCAATTATGGCATTACTCTGCCTAGAGTCCAGATGAATTAAGACAGAGATAACATAGGCACATCATGACATATCATTCGTCACTTGATTTGATGACGTGACATATTTCTCTGTGCAACACTATCATTGCTCTGCAAATTGATTTTTAACAATTCCAGCTCATCAAGATGTTTAGAAATAATACTAAGCTCTAGAGTTTCACCAAGATTGTCATGAAGTCTAGATTTTCAGATTTCAGGGTAGTCATTCAAGACATAACATGCAGTCTTTAATGAAAGTCTATTAAAACTACAGAACATAGATGATTTCAAACAAGATATATCAGAACTTCAAGGAAATCATTAAATCTGAACCATTTTCATTGAATGGACAATCATTAGGGCATATAATAGAAAGCTCTTACACCATATGTCCGTCTGTCTCATGAACTCAAACCAGACTGTAAGCCACTGAAGTGCAGTTTGCAAGAGGTTAAGAGAATCAACAAAACTCCCCCTAAGGATATGCAATGGATACGCGAAGGAGTTATGTTTGCAATCAAGTGGAATGGCAAAGGAGGTTGACCTAGTCACTCATGAAGGTAGCAGAAATGAGATGTATGACCCAACGCATGGTTGTACACTTATTAAATGCCACAGAATGAATATGAAATATATGCATGAATATTGCACAAGGACAACTCCCCCTTACTATATGGCCTATATGCGACATTGACATATGGTACTTGGCGGAGGTGAAACCTCATGCATATTGAGTGCTTCGAGACAAGCATAACCTGCCCTTCCATACATCAACATTTGATATATCATGGCCATGCAAGAATGATGTGACACAAACCATGCAATGCATTGGGAACATAGATTCAACTTGATTATGCAACTACATGCAATGCGACACCATATGCAAAAAGACATATTGACATATAAACAATGCATGAATACCAACGTGCAAAACACACAACTAATTGAACATGATCATCATTTCAAATTCTTATTGGCCTGAGGTCGGCAAAGACCAAGCTCCCTTCTGAGTGTTGAAAACTTGTCATTATACAAGGGCTTTGTGAAAATATCAGTAATTTGATTTAGAGTATCAACAAAATGCAGTTCAAAATTTTTCTTACTGACCTCGTCTCTAATGAAGTGATGCCTAATCTCAATATGTTTAGTCCTAGAGTGCTGGACTTGATTTTTTGCAAGGTTGATAGCACTAGTGTTATCACACAGAATCAGGACACAACCAAGATCCACCAAGTAGTCTTGGAGTTGGTGTTTAATCCACAACACTTGGGTGCCACAGCTCCCCGCAGCGACATATTCTGCCTCCGCGGTTGAGAGGGCAACCGAGTGTTGTTTCTTGGAGGCCCAAGAAACTAAACACCCGCCTAGAAACTGGCAATAGTCACTAGTACTATTACAATCCAGCTTGTATCCAGCGTAATCCGCATCAGAATAAGATATAAGAGATAAATCACATGATGACAGATACCACAATCCCAAATCTTGAGTGCCGGCAAGATATCGAATGATACGTTTGACTGCAGTCAAATGAGATTCTCTAGGACTAGCTTGAAATCTAGCACAAAGGCATACACTAAACTGGATATCTGGTCGGGATGCAGTCAAATAAAGTAAAGAACAAATCATACCTCTATAGATCTTTACATCCACTAATTTACCATTTTCATCCGAATCCAGTGAAGTTCAGGTGCTCATCGGAGTTACAATGATTTTACTGTTTGCCATGTCAAATCTTTTTAGCAGCTCCTTGATGTATTTGGCTTGGCTTATGAAGCAACCATCTTCTCCTTGGTTGACCTGCAAACCGAGAAAGAATTGAAGTTCTCCCATTAGGCCCATGTCAAATTCGCTAGTCATGAGGTTAGCAAATTCCTCACACATTTCAGATTTTGTAGAACCAAACATAATGTCATCAACATAAATTTGAACAATCAAGATGTTCTTATCTTGCTTCTTGGTAAAAAGTGTTTGATCTACCTTACCTCGTGTGTACCCTTTTTCAATGAGGAACGAGATTAGTCTCTCATACCAAGCTCTTGGTGCTTGCTTAAGTCCATAAAGCGCCCTGTCTAGCTTGTATACAAAATCTGCACTGTTAGAATTCTCAAAGCCAGGGGGCTGCTCAACATAGACTTCTTCTTTGATCAAGCCATTCAAGAAAGTACTTTTGACATCCATTTGATACAGCTTTATTCTAAGGGAGCATGCAAAGGCAAGTCAAATTCTGATGGCTTCGAGTCTAGCAACTAGGGCATAAGATTCATCAAAATCTACCCCAAACTCTTGATTATACCCTTGAGTCACCAATCTAGCTTTGTTTCTTATTATCTTGTCATCCTCACTTAGTTTGTTCCTAAAGAACCATTTAGTGCCTATGACAGATTGTGATGAAGGTCTAGGAACAAGATGCCAGACTTTATTCCTTTCAAACTGGTTTAACTCGTCTTGCATTGAATTTATCCTGTTTTCATCTTTTAATGCTTCATCAATATTTTTGGGTTCAAGCTGAGAGACAAGAGCAAGTTGATCTAGTTCTTCCACAATTCTAAAATGTGACCTTGTTCTAGGTGGGTCATTCAAGCTGCCAATGACATTTTCCAAGGGATGATCCTTAAGAATTCTAATGTTTGTAGAATCATTACCTTCCCCTGGAACTTGATCCCTTGCATTGCTTGATTCAGCTAGGTCACCATCTTCTTTTATTTCTTCTTGTGGAGGATCACTCTTGTGACGACCCAGAGTTCAGGACACCGATATACCGATAACATCGATACACCGATACCAAGAACTGGGGAGGCCACCCAAGAGGCTGATGAGGCCCCTGAAGGGTTAGTGGGGGTTAGCTGAGGAATATGCATAAATAATTGCGAATTGGGGCGCGCAATACAAATAAGTATTTAAGATTTAAACACAAGTGCGGAAGCAATTTAAAATAACCAGAGTGATATATATATAACTAGTCCAGAGTCACAAACACTAGTCCACAGGGCACAACTACGCGGGGCATACCCCGGCAAAAGCACAACACAAGCCTCAAAAAGGCAGCTCGTGCTCAGCTGGCAGCTAAGGAACGGTCCCGAAACAGCACGCTAAACTCCGGGAGATGTCGGGCGCGGCTCACCTGAAAGGAGAAGGGTGAGTCACAGCCAGACTCAGTAGGGGTCACGCGGATCCCTACCTCGCACTAAACAAGCGAACATGCATAATTAACAGCAATTAAAGCATGCATTAAATAAATACACAGGCAATGGCATGAATATCTAATCACAAGAAAGCTGTAAACTCTATCTAAGCAAGTATAACAGCTAACACATGCCGCTACTAATTAAATGCAAGCGATTAAAGCTAAAACTACCAATTAGAATGAGCTGCAACTAGTCCAAGCAACAAGGAAGGACAACCACTGGAGCAGAAACCAGAAGCGTCCACTGACGGCTTACACTGCGTCTCAAGCACTCGCAGTCGACAAGCGACAAGCTAAGCGCGCAAACAGTACCAGACCAAGTGACCAGTCGGAGTGACACCCGTCGGCGTCAGTCCACAGTCTCCGACCACGTGTGCACACACTGACTCTAGCCTGAGCCAGGCCCTCTAACTAGTTTTCTCCCTTGGCAGGACGCTACCATTGGCTGGGAGCCCACGGAACTAGCTTACAAACCGTGAATGGGAAATATACCCCTCCGCCATCCTCAAGCGGGTCGGTACTCAACAGACCTTAGGGCAACAACAGTGGCTCCATTGCCTGGAAAGAAAAGCTACTCTATTGGCACATAAAACACGCCACAATATAGTAAAACAATACAACTATGGCATGAATATAGAACGGAACGCATAAGCAATGGGCTGGGAATATATTGCAGCCATCAGGGAAGTGGCGGTCAAGGACCCACGCGCCACATGCAAACGACGGTCGGGGGTCGGCGCGTTACTTCAAGAATGACGCTCCAGTCCCCATCCGTCACTCCCTTCAGGATTCCAGCTCAAGAGGCACCAAAGGCATGTAACGGTGGGGGCCCTGCGCGTTACTTCGAAGCGACGCGTGGGGTCACCGCCGTCACATCCACCCGAGGCTCAAACCACCTATCAGCGTTCTAAATGGTAGCAGGCGAAGTAACGCCCCGGTCTAGGCGCGCCGGACCGAAACGACGGTCGGCCGACTGGCCGCCGGGCGCACCGCCTGACCAAAATCACGGAAAACAGTTGATGAGTAACGGATGGGAGCCCCACCGTTACTCTCCAAGTAACGCACCCCCAATGGGCCGCTATTTGGTAGTGACGCGTCCACCTTGGACCGTCGGGCAAGTGACGGTTCCTGGCAGGACCGTCACTGCACCTGGGTTACGGGCGGGTACGGTTTGTAAACCGAAGCCCTCCCGGACGGCTGAAAACGCCGGGTATCGACGAGAAACCTAATAACCTGTCAAACCACGCATGCTAGACAACAATCTAACATCTAAATCTAGCACATGCAAGGCCTAAAACGCATTAAACTCAAGATTTAGGCTAAAACCCCAAAAATGGAAATATGAACATCATGCATGCTACGGGGTGCTAATCAACAAGCGAGCTAAAGGAAACGATCCTAGCAAGATCGAGGTTCCATCCCCCTACCTTTCGCAAGCCGAAACCGTCGAACGGGCCGCATGCAAGGAGGAATAGCCACGGAGCTTCCACGCTCCACCTCGCTCCCACGATCACCGATCCACGCCGAAGTGGACACCCACGCGCTCTACTCGACGCGAGGAATCCAACGGTGCCAACCTCGTCTCAATCCGACGCCGTCTCGACCCCGATCCCTAAGAGAGGAGAGGAGGTGGCCGCACGGAGGAGAGAGAGAGGGAGAGGGTGAAATGAGAGATCGACGGGGGAGAGAGAGTGAGGGTGAGAGATATATAAAAAAAATAAAATAAAATTAATATATATATAATATAATCATTATATATATAAAAATCTTATTAATATTCAATAACCCTCAAACAGCTCCGAACAAATCCGGAAAAATGCCAGACAAATTCCTAAAAATCCAGGAAAAAGCCGGAATTTCCAGAACAATTAATAGAACAAATACCACGAAGGATCCATTAAGGCACGGGCCTTACAGTCCCTCCCTCCTTACAGAAATTTCGCCCTCGAAATTTACAATAACCGAAAAGGAGGAAACTGAGAAAGGACTTATACCTCACTGGAACAAGAAAGGAAAAAGCTGACGCATCTCATCTTCACGCTCCCAAGTAGACTCGTTACCAGAGTGACGCTGCCAAGCAACCCTTACCAGAGGAATAACCTTATTTCTCAACCGCTGCTCACGACGGTCTTCAATTCGGATAGGAAACTCTGGCGTGGACAAATCAGCAGTCACCTCGGGCCACACTGAATCATCGAGAACATGAGAAGCATCAGACACATATTTCCTCAACTGAGACACGTGGAACACATTATGAATAGCTTGCATGGCCGCCGGCAGTTGCAAACGATAAGCCACTGAACCAATAGCTTCAACAATCGGAAAAGGGCCAACATACCGCGGACTAAGCTTTCCACGCTTCCCAAACCTGGAAACACCCTTCATTGGAGATATTTTAACAAACACCATATCTCCTGGCTCAAATTGTAGTGGACGTCTGCGCCGATCTGCATAACTTTTCTGTCGACTCTGAGCCGTCAACAATCTCTGTCTGATCAGACGAACCACATCAGAACACTGCTGTACCATGTCCGGTCCTGTCAACAGTCGGTCCCCAACATCAAACCAGTTCAGAGGAGTACGACAAGGACGACCATACAGCGCTTCATAAGGAGCCATGCCAATACTGGAGTGAAAACTGTTATTATAAGCAAACTCAACAAGTGGCAAATGCTGACCCCACGAACCTTGCCAATCAAGGCAACACGATCTCAGCATGTCTTCCAAAGTCTGAATAGTTCTCTCTGACTGTCCATCTGACTGTGGATGATACGCTGAACTGAAAGCTAACTCAGTGCCCAAAGCTTTCTGGAAACTACGCCAGAAGCCAGAGGTAAAACGCGGGTCACGATCTGACACAAGTGAAACAGGAATTCCATGCAATGGCACGATCTTCTGCACATAGAGCTCGGCCAATCTCTGCACACTCCAAGTAACTTTAATTGGCAACAATCTGGCGGTTTTCGTCAATCTGTCGACAAGCAGCCAGATTCCATCAAAACCTTGAGAAGTTCGAGGCAAACCCACCACAAAATCTGTAGTAACATGGTCCCATTTCCACATCGGAATTTCCAATGGCTGAAGCAGACCACCTGGCTTTTGATGTTCGGCTTTAACTAATTGACAAGTCAAGCACTTAGAAACAAAAATAGCCACGTCCTTCTTTATGCCGGGCCACCAGAACTGCTTCTTCAAATTCTGATACATCTTGGTGACACCAGGGTGAATAGCAAAACGGGAACCATGGGCTTCACTCAAAATCTCATTCCTCAAATCATCATCAACAGGAATATACAATCTGCCCTGGAAACTGACGACCAGCTCGTCATCAAATTCCACATCATATCTTGATATAACACGGGCCAAATCAGAATCAGCTTGTTGGGCTTCTAGAATCTGCTGATACAAAGCTGAACCCAAAACCAAGCTAGCACAAACTGCCATCCTCGGATCGGCAGGAATCTCTACACACAATGCCTCGCTCGGAAGCTGTTCCCACAATTTCCATTCATGAAGCAACAAATGACTGACTTGTACTTTCCTGCTCAGAGCATCAGCCACAACATTCATTTTACCTGGCTGATAGGAGAGTGTAAAGTCATAATCTTTCATGTATTCCATCCATCGCCTCTGCCTGAGATTCAGATCTTTCTGGGAGAAAATATACTGTAAACTCTGATGATCAGTAAGAATCTGAAATTTCTCACCATACAGATAATGTCTCCAGATCTTCAAGGCAAAAATAACTGCAGCTAGCTCTAGATCATGAGTGGGATAATTTCCTTCATGCTGTTTCAATTGCCGAGATGCATATGCGATAACCTTACCATGTTGCATCAGCACTGCACCCAAACCTACTCGAGACGCATCTGTACAAACAAGAAAACCACCCGAGTCGGAAGGCAAAGTCAACACTGGAGAAGAAGTCAACAGCCTTTTCAATTCAACAAAGCTAGCCTCACACTGATCCGACCAGACAAATGGCACACCCTTCCGTGTCAAATTAGTCATCGGTGCTGCAATCTTCGCAAAATCCTGAATGAATCTGCGGTAATACCCAGCCAATCCTAAAAAACTTCGTATCTCCGTGATGGTCCTCGGTCTCTGCCAACTCAAAACGGCATCAATCTTTGCAGGGTCTACTGCTACTCCATCACTAGAAATCACATGGCCAAGAAAATGAATCTCCCGAAGCCAGAATTCACATTTACTGAGCTTCGCATAAAGCTCGTGATCTCTTAGAGTCTGCAGAACGATCCTCAAATGCTGCACATGATCATCAACAGAGGCAGAATATATCAAGATATCATCAACAAAGATCACCACAAAATGGTCCAGAAATGGACGAAAGATACGCTGCATTAGATCCATGAAGGCTGCTGGGGCATTAGTCAAACCAAACGGCATGACTAAAAATTCAAAGTGACCATATCGAGTACTGAAAGCAGTCTTCTCCACATCAGATTCCCGGATCCGCAACTGAAAATAGCCAGACCGGAGATCAATCCGTGAAAAGACAGCAGCAGACTGTAACTGGTCAAACAAATCATCAATCCTGGGGAGCGGATACTTATTCTTGATAGTCGCCTGATTCAGCTGCCTGTAATCAATACAAAGCCTCAGGTTTCCATCTTTCTTTTTCACAAACAGTACTGGGGCACTCCACGGAGAAAAACTGGGACGAATATAACCCTTCTCCAGTAACTCTAGTAGCTGTGCACGCAGTACTTTCAATTCAGCTGGAGCCATTCGGTACGGCGGCTTTGCTAAGGGGCCAGTACCTGGAATCAGTTCAATCACCATCTCAATCTCTCGCTCTGGGGGCAAGCCTGGCAACTCGTCAGGAAACACATCAGGGAACTCACAGACAACCGGAATATCACAAACATCCCGTCGTGGTTTTTCAACAGCCACCACTGAAGCAAGGAATCCCTGACAACCTGTGCTAAGCAACCTATAGGCTCGAATAGCAGAAATAATCATACGAGAAGAACGGGATCGAATACCTTGAAAATAAAAGGCTGATTTTCCCTGGGGCTGAAAATAGACTTTCTTCGATCTGCAGTCAACCACAGCTCCATAATGCTCCAACCAATCCATTCCCAGAATAACATCATAATCTGCCAGCTGCAACGCATACAATCTCGCCGGCAACTGGTGATCATCAATCATCACAGGAGACTCATCCAAACACAAGGGAGTAACCATGAAATCTCCAGAAGGCAATTCCACAAACAACTCACAAGACAGCTCAGAAGTTGGTTCCTCAATACAAGCCATAAAATCCTCAGAAATAAAAGAGTGAGAAGCACCAGAATCAAATAAGACATGAGCTGAATGACCATAAAGCATAATCGTACCTTCCACAAGATGGGACGCAGCAGCATCAGCTCTTGTCAAATGAGAAACTTTGCCTTTCTGCTTCTTAGAACCAACTGAAGATTGCTGAGAAGACGCCGACGCCTGAGAGAAAAATTGCTGTGGAGCTTGAGGTGCAGGAGGTCTAAACTGCGGCTGAGGTTGAGAAAACTGAGGAGCTTGCAATGGATTCGGCCTCAGCGGGCAATCTCGAACCACATGACCTGGCTGGTCACACCTAAAGCAAACAACAGGAAGAGAACACGGTTGGCCCTTATGATGACCACCGCATCTCCGACACGTCCACGGCTGACTAGCAGCTGAGCTCTGTCGAGTCTGAGAAGAAGGTGCTGTCGGCTGCTGAACAGAATCTGCACCGGACGGCTGCTGAACAAACTTCTTCTTCTTCTTGAACCTTTTGAACTTGGGCTTAGAAGGAGAGGAAGCACTGGAAACCTCTGACTGGACCGAAGGAACACTAGGCACGGGCTGTCGGTAAGCCTGCTGAACCTGAGCCACCGGCTGCACTGACCCTGCCTGGGGATATCCACCCGGTCTCGCCATCTCCAGCTCTAAAGCTACAGCTGTCTGGCACGCAGTATCGAGATCCGCAACACGACTCGCTATCAACGGCATCTTCAACTCTGGCCTCAACCCTCGCAAGAATTGCTGGGTCTTCAAAGCTTCGCTGGCCAGCACATGGGGCGCATACTGACCCAATTCCAAGAACTTATTCCTGTACTGAAGCACGGTCATACTGCCCTGGGTCAATTCCATAAACCGATACATCTTATCCATCTGCAAGCAGGCAGGAGTATAGGCACGCTCAAAAGCAGCAACGAACTCTGCCCAAGTGATTTGCCGAAGAGGTCTGGATCGAAAGGAAATCTGCCACTCGGCTTTCCACCACGCAATGGACGTACCCTGGAGTTGAAAGGCAGCGAGCATGACTTTCTCATCTTCAGCACACTCCATCGAGACAAAAACACGCTCTATCGCATCCATCCATTGCCTCGCGACTTCTGGATCAGCTTGGCCATCGAAAGCAGGCGGATTGAACATCAGAAATTCCTTCAAAGCCTTGCCTCGACTGCCAGGCACTTCAGCTTGAACGATCGGCACTGGAGGAGCAACTGGAACGACAGGAACAGCGGGAACTGCAGGAGGAGGTGCAGAACCGCTATCTTCCCTGGGCGCATCTCGAGGAACACGAGGAGCTCGAGGAGGTCTTCCTCGACGAGGCGGCATAATTATGCTGCCAAAAACACAATCAACAATGAAATCCATCAATCATACGAAAAACATCCTATGCCAGCAAGAGACGACAACAGGACTAGCTCTGGACCAAGCGTCAATTCCAATTCTTTACGCAAATCCTCAACTTCAAGCTCTGATACCATCTGTGACGACCCAGAGTTCAGGATACCGATATACCGATAACATCGATATACCGACACCAAGAACTGGGGAGGCCACCCAAGAGGCTGATGAGGCCCCTGAAGGGTTAGTGGGGGGTTAGCTGAGGAATATGCATAAATAATTGCGAATTGGGGCGCGCAATACAAATAAGTATTAAGATTTAAACACAAGTGCGGAAGCAATTTAAAATAACCAGAGTGATATATATAACTAGTCCAGAGTCACAAACACTAGTCCACAGGGCACAACTACGCGGGGCATACCCCGGCAAAAGTACAACACAAGCCTCAAAAAGGCAGCTCGTGCTCAGCTGGCAGCTAAGGAACGGTCCCGAAACAGCACGCTAAACTCCGGAGATGTCGGGCGCGGCTCACCTGAAAGGAGAAGGGTGAGTCACAGCCAGACTCAGTAGGGGTCACGCGGATCCCTACCTCGCACTAAACAAGCGAACATGCATAATTAACAGCAATTAAAGCATGCATTAAATAAATACACAGGCAATGGCATGAATATCTAATCACAAGAAAGCTGTAAACTCTATCTAAGCAAGTATAACAGCTAACACATGCCGCTACTAATTAAATGCAAGCGATTAAAGCTAAAACTACCAATTAGAATGAGCTGCAACTAGTCCAAGCAACAAGGAAGGACAACCACTGGAGCAGAAACCAGAAGCGTCCACTGACGGCTTACACTGCGTCTCAAGCACTCGCAGTCGACAAGCGACAAGCTAAGCGCGCAAACAGTACCAGACCAAGTGACCAGTCGGAGTGACACCCGTCGGCGTCAGTCCACAGTCTCCGACCACGTGTGCACACACTGACTCTAGCCTGAGCCAGGCCCTCTAACTAGTTTTCTCCCTTGGCAGGACGCTACCATTGGCTGGGAGCCCACGGAACTAGCTTACAAACCGTGAATGGGAAATATACCCCTCCGCCATCCTCAAGCGGGTCGGTACTCAACAGACCTTAGGGCAACAACAGTGGCTCCATTGCCTGGAAAGAAAAGCTACTCTATTGGCACATAAAACACGCCACAATATAGTAAAACAATACAACTATGGCATGAATATAGAACGGAACGCATAAGCAATGGGCTGGGAATATATTGCAGCCATCAGGGAAGTGGCGGTCAAGGACCCACGCGCCACATGCAAACGACGGTCGGGGGTCGGCGCGTTACTTCAAGAATGACGCTCCAGTCCCCATCCGTCACTCCCTTCAGGATTCCAGCTCAAGAGGCACCAAAGGCATGTAACGGTGGGGGCCCTGCGCGTTACTTCGAAGCGACGCGTGGGGTCACCGCCGTCACATCCACCCGAGGCTCAAACCACCTATCAGCGTTCTAAATGGTAGCAGGCGAAGTAACGCCCCGGTCTAGGCGCGCCGGACCGAAACGACGGTCGGCCGACTGGCCGCCGGGCGCACCGCCTGACCAAAATCACGGAAAACAGTTGATGAGTAACGGATGGGAGCCCCACCGTTACTCTCCAAGTAACGCACCCCCAATGGGCCGCTATTTGGTAGTGACGCGTCCACCTTGGACCGTCGGGCAAGTGACGGTTCCTGGCAGGACCGTCACTGCACCTGGGTTACGGGCGGGTACGGTTTGTAAACCGAAGCCCTCCCGGACGGCTGAAAACGCCGGGTATCGACGAGAAACCTAATAACCTGTCAAACCACGCATGCTAGACAACAATCTAACATCTAAATCTAGCACATGCAAGGCCTAAAACGCATTAAACTCAAGATTTAGGCTAAAACCCCAAAAATGGAAATATGAACATCATGCATGCTACGGGGTGCTAATCAACAAGCGAGCTAAAGGAAACGATCCTAGCAAGATCGAGGTTCCATCCCCCTACCTTTCGCAAGCCGAAACCGTCGAACGGGCCGCATGCAAGGAGGAATAGCCACGGAGCTTCCACGCTCCACCTCGCTCCCACGATCACCGATCCACGCCGAAGTGGACACCCACACGCTCTACTCGACGCGAGGAATCCAACGGTGCCAACCTCGTCTCAATCCGACGCCGTCTCGACCACGATCCCTAAGAGAGGAGAGGAGGTGGCCGCACGGAGGAGAGAGAGAGGGAGAGGGTGAAATGAGAGATCGACGGGGGAGAGAGAGTGAGGGTGAGAGATATATAAAAAAAATAAAAATAAAATTAAAATTAATATATATATATAATACAATCATTATATATATAAAAATCTTATTAATATTCAATAACCCTCAAACAGCTCCGAACAAATCCGGAAAAATGCCAGACAAATTCCTAAAAATCCAGGAAAAAGCCGGAAATTCCAGAACAAATAATAGAACAAATACCACGAAAAGATCCATTAAGGCACGGGCCTTACAACTCTTGTCCTTCATGTTTAGGAATTCCCCATCTTCATCATTTTTCCTGCAAGAGTTATCATTGTTAGAATCATGATATTCATCAAAGGAAACATGGGGTGATTCTTCCACAGTTTGACTTTTGATATTGTAAATTCTATAAGCCCTAGATCTATCAGAATATCCAAGGAATATATCTTCATCGCTCTTTGGCTCGAATTTATCTAAGTCTCTTTTGTCATTGTTGTGGATGAAGTATTTTGACCCAAACACTTTCATATGTGAGAGAGAGGGCTTTTTACCTTTCAGCAACTCATAAGGAGTCTTTTTGGTGTGTGGCCTTACCATAGAGCGGTTGATAATGTAACATGCCAAGTTTACCGCTTCGGCCCAAAACCTCCTTGGAAGTTGCCATTCAACAAGCATGGTTCTTGCCATCTCTACAAGTGTTCGGTTTCTCCTTTCAACTACACCGTTTTGCTCCGGCGTTCTTGGTGAAGAGAATCGGTGTGAAATACCTTCAGCCCTGCAAAGATTATAGAAGTCAGTGTTTTTAAATTCACCACCGTGATCAGATTGAATCTTGGAGATCTTGAACACACCGTCCTGCTTTATCTTCATGTAGAGCGCCTGAAACTCATCAAAAGCATCATTTTTATGTGTGAGAAAGAAAACCCATCTGAACCTAGAGAAGTCATCCACCAAGACATATCCATATTTTCTACCACTTAAACTAGCAGTTCTGGTTGGACCAAACAAGTCCATATGAATTAGCTCGAGTGGTTTGGATGATGTATTTTCAGATCTTCCCTTGAAAGATTTTCTTGTTTATTTACCTAGGGCACAGGCATCACACAACTTATTTTCTTGTTTAAATGATAATTCAGGCAACCCTTTCACCATTGAATACTTTAACAATTTATGTAAGACATTGTAGCTAGCATGTCCTAGTCTACGATGCCATAACCAAGCAATTTCAGATTTTGGTGCAGCAAGACAAAGATTTAAATGAGCAGGATCATCTAAGTCAATCATGTAAACATTGTTGACTCTCTTACTAGAAAATTTTACCTTGTCAGATTTTGGTTCAAAAATTCTGCATTCATGAGAGTCAAACAACACTTTATGACCTTTATCACACAATTGACTTATGCTAAGTAGGTTATATTTCAAACCTTCAACTAGCAACACATTTCCAATGGAGTTGGAGAGGTTCTTACCTACATTACCTGTTCCAATGATTTTTCCTTTGTTATTCCCTCCAAATGTGACGTATCATCCTTCCTTTTCCTCCAAGAGATAAAATTTTATTTTGTCTCTAGTCATGTGTCTTGAACAGCCGCAAACAATTAAGCAAGACATTCCTGTTATGCATGTTCCAAGATACCACCTGTTATGCATGGCTGCAAGACATTCCTGCACAAACAATTAAGCAATTATATTTGGAACCCAACCAATTTTGGGTCCCATCAAACTCTTAAGATTTTCAAAACATGAAACCATTTCTTTTGGAATCCAAACATTTCTAACATTCATGTTTTGTTTGCTTAAAGCATGGATTTGGTTTTTCTTTTCAGCCTTGACATTTCCTTTTTGTTTAGAGGCTCTTTGTTGGATTTTGTGGAAGTTTGATGAAGTTGGCTTCTTAACCCATTGTGGCCATTGGTTGTTTTTGGGTTGAAAGTGATTGTTCTGCCACCTAGGAGATTGAAAGTTATAGGATTGATGAACACATGAATCACAATTTCTCCAAAAGTATGGTGGTGTTGGCCTATATGAATGAGCAATCCAGTTTTGGTGATATCTGAAAGATTGAGCATGCAATGGCCAAGGAAGTGTTGACCTATGCTGCGGGGAAGGTCGACCTTTCTTAGATTTTTGGACAGACTTTTTGGGAATGTTGGTGACTGCCTCTTCAATCTTTTCATTCCCTTTCTCCTTTTGTTTTTGCTGGTTTTGTATGGGAGTTGTGTTTGAGGTGGAAGCTTCGGAAGATGAAACAAATGTGACAGTTTTAAGCCCAATTGGCCTTTTGTTTGTTGGTTCAAAACCCAAACCTTCCTTGTTGAAGTTCATTCTGGTACCTGGTAAAGCATCTAGGTTTTCTCTTCCATCCACAAACTTTTCTAAAGGTTGTTGTTTATCCTTCAACTCTTTTTATAGGTTTTCAATATTTTGAAGAAGTTGAATGTTGACTTGTTTGACAGCTTCATACTTTTCATTGCTCAATTTACTATCTTTTCATAGCTTTGCATTTTGAGCTTCATGCTATCAATCTCATTTCTTAAATCCTCATTTTCAGTTTCCAAGTCAGCCATTTCTTTTCTTCCTTCATCAAAATTCTCAATCATTTTCTTAAGATCTTCAATTTCAGTCTCAAGTAGAGCATTCTTATCATTCATATTATGATCATGCACAAATGAGTTAATTTTCTTTTTCAATGATTTATTCTCCTTTTTGTACATTTCATATTTTTCCATGAGTTTTATATATGCATCCTCCCAATCATCAATTGTATAATATTCAAATGGAGAATTTACCTCAGTTTCTTCATCACCTTTGGCCATAAGGCAGAAATATTCTTTTTCTTTGTCCGAGGAGCTAGTTCCGTCCTCACTTTCCTCTTCATCGCTCCATGTGGACACCATGGCCTTATTCTTCTTCTTGCCCTTCCATTTGTCGATTTTTCTGAATCTGTCAGGACAATCATTCTTGAAATGTCCTGGTTTATTACAAGAATAGCAAATGATTTTATCATATTTCTTAGAGTTTTCATAATTAGATTTGAAACCATTTCTTACCTTTGACCTTCCTCTCATGAAGCTCTTACCTTCCTTTCTCAGGAATTTTTTGAACTTACGTGTGAGCATGGCTACGTCATCCTCTTCTCGCTCACTTGCCGAATCCTCACCTTCATCAGAAGTGCCATGACCGCTGGGTCCTGCTTTAAGAGCTAGGGACTTCTTCTTAGGTGCCTCCACCTCTTTGTTCTTGAGGTTGATCTCATAGGTCATCAATGACCCAATGAGTTCATCTACCTTGGTAGTTGCGAGATCTCTCGATTCTTCAACCACGGTAGCCTTTATGTGCCATGCTGGAGTTAACGATCTGAGAATTTTCCTTACAATTTCTTGCTCTGAATATTTCTTTCCCAAATCAGTAAAACTATTAGTAAGTACAGTCAATCGAGCATACATGTCTTGAATTGATTCATCAGGCTTCATGCGGAACATTTCATATTCAAAAACTAAAATGTTGGCTTTTATTTCTCGTACCTGAGAGGTTCCTTTTTAGATTACCTCTAGCTTGTCCCACATTAGTTTTGCAGATGCGCAGGTAGCCACTCTTGAGAATTCAACTGGATGGAGTGAGCATTGCATGATGTGTTTGGCACTCCAGTTGACAGTGGATTGCCTTATCTATTCTTTGGTCCACAAGTCCTCATTATCCGTAAGCTCATACGGACCTTTGATGATCACTCGCCAAAGTTCGTAGTCTTGGGCGCGAATGAACTCCTACATACGATGTTTCCAATAGGGATAATTAGATCCAGTGAAATAAGGAGGCCTATTCACAGAATGTCCTTCAGGTAAATAACCCTTAGACGCTGATCCACCATTTCCCTCAAGGTCGTTGGACCCCATAATGAGAGATTAGGCTCTGATACCACTTGTTGTACAGTGGACAGCGGATCTAGAGGGGAGGGGTGAATAGATCTGCCCCTCTTTTCACAATGCAACCCTCTTTAAAGCTAGATGATGAAATAAGCAGCGGAATATAACTAGCTTGACGAAGAACACAAATGATTTGCTTGGCAAGATGATTACGTAATATAGATATTGAACCTAAACATGCATCTAACATAAAGCAATCGCACAAGCAAATCACAACACACGAGATTTTAAGGTGGTTCAGACTGAATCTCCAGTCCTACGTCCACCCCTCACCAAATCCGGTGAGGCTTCACTAGTGCAGCACACCAAACCGCAAATCGGAGAACCACCGATTGCCTTCCTACTAACCACCGGTAGGGACGTCAACACCGCAGATCGAACAACCTCCGATTGCCTTCCTACTAACCACCGGTAGGGACGATTCTCAACTTCCAAGTGTTTGAGTGAAATAGAAAAAGAACAACTTATGAAAAACACTCAAACAAGATATAGAATATGCTTAAGAGAAAAGATCTTGTCTGAGATTTGCTGGAGATTGAATCTCTTGAGGATTTGATGAAGAGCTTCTTCCCGGAGTAGCTTGATTTCCTTCTTGGAATACGCTCCTTCTAGCTTCCTTTGATCACCCTTCTTGCCCTTGAGTGGTTCTAGCTTTGTTGGAGATTGCTTGGCTTCAGATCTGAGCTTGAATCACCTTGGATGGATGAAGAACTTCCTCCCGAAACACTGTTCACGGAGGTGCTACAGTACCTCGAAAATGGCCTCCCTTGATCTCCCTTGAAGCCTTGAAGTGATAGGGTTTCCAACCCCTCATGTGTTGGTTTTATAGAGCTTGAATGGTCCTTGGACACCCCCCAGACCAGATCCACAAATCATGGGAGATTAGGTGAGTTTTGATTAAACAAATCCATGGAAAGGGGTTGGCCACGAGGTAGATTTCGAAGTCAAACATGGCTGCATCGGGGCTGGCGGTCGACCTGTGGCTTCTGGTGGTCGACCTCCACTGAGAATCGCTGTGGAGGATTAGTCCCTGGAATTTCCGGTCGACCGCTAATGGCTGGCGGTAGACCGCTACTGAAAGACACACATTATGGCGGATGCTGGCTGGGGCGGTCGACCGCCAGCTGGGCTGATTCCGGGCTCGCCCAGGTCGGTCCGTTATCCGCTTCAGCTCCGTCGTTCAACTCCATTAGCAGCCCGTTCATGTCTGTAACTTCATCCTTGTTGGTCTAGAAAGTACCAACTGAATCTTTGACTTTTGACTCTCATCTTGTACAGTGGCCTTGGCTATTTGAATGAAGCGTGTAGTTGTTGTATAGACTTTGCATCAAGGCTTGGACGTGTAGACTTTGTGTGCATGTATGAACTCTGTACAGACTTTGCACCTTGAGCATGCATGAGCCTGTACAGACTTGCTTCATGAACGTACAGACTTGGTAACTTGATGCACGAACACAACAGAATGCAATGTATAGACTTTGCGTGTGAAGTAGCCGGCCAATGTATAGACTTGTGTTGCAGCCATCAACCAACGTACAGACTTTGTTTGTGCATGCAGCCAACGTATAGACTTCATCTGCAGCAACATATAGACTTCAAGTTGTGCTAGGCAGCCAACGTACAGACTTCATGTTCAGCAACGTACAGACTTTGTCCAACGTATAGACTTCGTCCAACGTATAGACTTTGTCCAATGTATAGACTTTGTCCATCATACAGACTTGGTCCAACGTATAGACTTCGTCCAACGTATAGACTTTATCCAACGTATAGACTTGGTTCAACGTATAGACTTCGTCCAACATATAGACTTCGTCCAACGTATAGACTTCGTCCGATGTACAGACTTTGTCCAACGTATACACTTTGTCCAACGTATAGACTTGGAATGCAGTGCACATGCCCGCAACCTGTTCGATGAAATGACAAACTGCTTAAACAGATACACAATGACATCATATGCAAACACAATGTGACTTATAGTAGTTGCTATCATCAAAACCATAACAGTAATCATGGTGCACATGTTTTCAACATGTAGAAGGGCTATATTGGTCTTTTGCACTCTTCTATATATGCATACTTATGAACTCCGAATTAGTGTGGAAAAACCCTTATGTGCTTATTGTTTCTATCTTGTAGGTCAAGAAAGAGGAGAAGAAGAGAAAGGGGAAAAGAAGAGGAGATATCATCTACATCTAGGAGGTTTTGAAGATCTTGCATGAAGAGAAAGTGAAACGGAATGATGAGAGGATCATGTTGATGCTTGAATCATCGTCATCCTACTTCCATCCGACCGTTGCTTGAAAGAACATCATCAACAGGGTTTTGGAAACCAAGGGGGATCTTTCCTACATCTTTTTATGTTGTTCTTGATGTGTTTCATGATCTATGTTTAGGTTTGGGCATGTTTGAATAATTATGTTAATTTTTATGAACTAAGAAAGAGTGTATGTGAACCGCCTGCGTACGGTTGAGGGATTATTGTGATGCGGCTATTGCAACTCATGTGTGTGTGTGTGTGTAGATCTACTGTTGGATCGTGTTGGAGACTCCGTCTCAGTGTTTGTGTTGGGGCGTGTCCCCATGTGTGTGTGTAGACATCATCTTGCATGTGAGTTAGAGCGTTGCTCCGTGTTGGAGATTTATCCCCGAGTGAAGCCTTACCGGTTTGGTAAGGGGTGGGTGTAGGAAGCCCGTCGTGGTCCCGAATCACCCTAAAAATCCATGTGTATTGTGATTTGATTTGTGTGATTGTTTCCTTATCATCTACCTCATTCATAGGAGATTGGTTTAAGATTTATCTTGTTCACACATATTGCTATTTTTATCTTGATCACACACATTACTTATTTTAGATCACATCTTGTTTACACACACACACTACTTGTTTGTCCACTGTGCATCGTACTGAGTGTTTGCTTGATAAATCCATCTTGGAAATCTTGTATGATCGAAAAGGCTAAGAGAACTATTTCTTTTAGGATTCAAATCTCAGTTCATCTTAGTTAAAATTTGTTAGTTGCTCTAATCTTGCTTAGATAGTTTTAAAATTTACCATATTACGTAGGGGATAATTCAACCTCCCTTCTTGTCCGCTCGCCTACCGGGACCAACAATTGGTATCAGAGCTACGACTCTATTTTCTTGAGGTCTAACGACCTATAGAGAGATCCCTGTAGGTGAGTTTCATTGACCATCATGTCTAGTTTTACTCTTCCTCCTCGTTATAATGGTAATCACTTCACTTCTTGGAGAAATAGCATGTGTGCTTATCTTGGTTTTAATGAGCGTGAAATCTGAAAAGTCATATGTGATGGTCCACATCCACTTCCATCAAATAAAAGAGAATGGAATGATAAGCATGTAAAGAAAAATGATGTTAATGTTAAGACTTTGAATATTCTAAGGAATAGCATAGTGTCTAATGTTCTTTCTCAAGTTTCCTCTTGCAGGTCAGCCAGAGATTTCTGTGATAAACTGACTATGTATCAAGCAAATGTAAAAAATTCGCAAGTTGAATCGGGCTTGATGGCTCGTGGTGAGGAAAGCACAAGTCAAGTAGATTTTGATTCCGAAGAACCTTCAACTGAAGAATGACAATTGACATATGTTGAAACACATGAAAGATGTAAATAATTTAAATCTGAAAACAAGAAACCAAGAAAGAAACTTAAAGAAATTCTGAGTACATCTGTTTCATATATAAAGTGCAAATTACTTGAATCAAAAATTGAAGACATTATGCATGCAAATCCTTCTTGTGAAAACTGTAAAATATTGAAAAAAGAAAATGAAGCTCTAAAGTCAGAAAGTGAATGTTTAGAAAGGCAAAATGATTTTATGGAATCTAAAATAGATGAGCTTGACAAAGAAATTTCTGACATGCGTAATGAACATACCCTGGTTGAAAAATCTGATAGATCTTTGGATTCTAAAAAAGGATGTCATGACTTATATGAGCAAAATAAATTCTTGTTGTCTAAAATTTCTTTACTTGAAGAAACAAAAAAAATTCTTAGAAACAATTTAAATTCATTGTCTGACGATGAAAAAATGTTTTAAAAGCTTCTTGATACTGAAATTGATAGCAAAAGTATCATGATTGAAAATGATGATCTTAAGAAGAAAAACGGTGCTATGCTAATTCAGATTTGCTTGCTTGAAGGTAGCTTATAAAGTTTTGATAAACTTGAAAAAGAAAATTCCTTGTTGAAATCTGAGAATGAACAACTGCTTGAAAATAGTTCAAAGCTTGTTGAAGCTGAAAATATTCTTGAGAAACTAACAGAAAAATTGAACTCTATAAATGTTGAAAACAAAAAAATCATGGAGGAAAATAAAAATTTTAAATCAGTGAATTGCTTGTTAAGTGATAAAGTGTCTGCATGTGAAGAATAAATGACATGTGCTGAATTGCATATTTCTACTCTAGAAGAAGAAGTGTAAAGATTAAAAGATGACTTGTCTATATTTGTGAAAGAGAAAGAAAATTTGGATAAGGTGTTGGGGGTTACAGTGAATTTTCAAAAGGAATGTCTTGGATACACCCCCGACAACAAAAAGTCTTTTGAATCCAAATTGAAAACTTATTTTGTTCATGCTGCTGATATTCCTAGCACTTCTAAAGCACCTCCTCCCATTGCTAAAAAGAAATCTTCTGTAAATAATTTTGAGAAAATGAAAAATGTTAACACAAAATCCTCCATGCCAAATAAATCTCAGAAAATGAATTCGAATGTTGAATGCTTCTATTGTAGGATGTTTGGCCATGTTATGGATGATTGTGATGGCATGAAAAAAGATGAACAACAAGCATGCAAAGATAAAAATGCTTACAAGAGACAAAGAAATGTTTCTTATTTTTATTGTCACAAACTTGGCCATGTGATGAAAATTTATTTTTCAAAGCATAATGATGATCTACGTGCTATGAATGCTAAGTTTGATGTTCAAAGAAAATTCAGAAATGAACATGTTTCTCATGCTCAAAGGTTTTCATCCTATAAGAGAAACTTGTTTACAAACACTCATGCAAACAATGTGAAGTCATTCCGTAGACCCATATCTCTTTGTTATTTTCATTGTGAGAAGTACGGACATATTATGAAAAATTATTAATTTTTAAAAAATGATAACTTTCATGCTTCTAAGATGAATGCTAGGTTTAATTTTACTAAAACTAAAACTTTTGGAAATAGGAGATTGAATGCTTTTGAAAACTCCTATGTTCATAAAAGGAAGTCTGTTGGTAAAATTGCTTCTCCTCAATACTTTTATTGTGGAAACTATGGACATATTATTGAGGATTGCGGGATCATGAAGAATGATGATATGGTGGCAATGAAAATGGCGAAGAAAGCTTTTGGTAGCAATGCTACTGTAATATCCTGGATCTTTAGTAGGTTTTCGGATTCTTTTTGGAGAGTTTGGCATTGCTTTTGTATCTCCCGAGTTGAGGTCTTATGAACCGTGTGGTTCTTCTCTTGTATAATCTGCAGAACCCTATGGTGAGTTTACCTCTCAGCTTATTAGCTCGTGGACAATACAGTGGCAGTGTACTCTTCGTGTGGATTGTTTCGACTATTTTTGCGGATTTTTAGGCCTTGGTTAGACATTTATTCGAATTAGTAAAGAATTATGGAAAATTTAGGGGCATATTAACGATTTTGGTTCTTTGTGAGGTTAATGTGCAATTTGAGGAATTTTTACAAAAAAAAATAGAAAAATCGGTTTTTTATAACTCACGCACGCCACTCTCTCTCTTTCCTCTCACTCTCGATCTCTCTCTTTCTCTCTCTCTCTCCCTCACACGTCCTCTCTCCTCCTCTCCCTTTCTCTCTCGGATTTGGCCCGGGTGGGGTCCGATCGAGGCGTGGGAGACACCGTTGAAACCGGCTCGACACGAGGAACGTTTTGACGCTGACCTCGTCTCGATCCGTAGAGCTCGGAGACGCGTGGGCGCGAGAGGACGGCGTGGCTTCCGTCGCCCGATCTGCACCGATTTGCGTGTTTCGTCGCGATCGAGGTAGGGAAATGGACTCCTCATCTTGCCAGGAATCCATTGACGCCACATGCGTCGTCATCCGCTGTCATTTTCATCGTTTTCCGTGTAAACCCCTTTTTGGGTTATTTTAGGCCTAATTTCTCAAAATCTCTCTTTCGCTCGGTTCTAGCCCAGACGGCTGCTGATCGAAGCAAGGGAGGTACCGGCGGAAAGGTCATTTCGCGTGGATCGCGGTGACGCCCTTTTTCCCTCGATCCGTGGAGCGTGGTGAAGTTTGGCGCCGTGAGGATGGCGTGACTCTTGTCGACCGTTCGGCACCGATTCGGCGTTCCCATCGTGTAAGAGGTAGGGGGATGGAATCTTCTCCTCGCTAGGGACCCGTTGATACCACATGCGCCGTGGTTCGACGCCAGTTTTCTTGATTTTTGTGCAATTTTCCATGTTAGTGTAATTTAGTGTTATTTTGCCCTAAATTCATGAAATTGATTCCATGGCCATCGTCTTTTAATTTTATTGGCATGATTGGTGATTGGATGTTGTATAAACTGCGTGGTTTGACAGGGTTCAGATTCTTACGACGTTACCCGGCGTTTTCAGCCGTCCGGGGGGGGTACGGTTTACAAACCGTACTCGCCCGTAACCCAGGTGGAGTGACGGTCCTGCCAGGAACCGTCACTTGCCTGACGGTCCAAGATGGACGCGTCACTTTCCAAATAACGGCCCAACGAGGGGCGTCGTTTGGAGAGTAACGGAGGGATCCCCATCCGTTACTCTTTCGTTGTTTTCAGGTAGCCCGGTGAGGCGGTGAGCCCGGCGGTCTGTCGACCGGCCGTCGTTCCCAAACGATGCGCCGAGACCGGGGCGTCGCTTCATCTGCTGCTGTTTTCTGAACACTGTGCGTTGGTTTGAGCCTCGGGTGAAAGTAACGGCGGTGCTCCCGCGCGTCGCTTCGAAGCAACGCCTAGGACCCCCACCGTCACTCTCCCCTTTAGGGCTTTTGAGTTTTGGTACTCGGGAGGATGTAACGGCGGTGACCCACCGCGCCGCTTGGAAGCGACGCGCAGGGCCCCTACCGTCACATTCCCCCCTGCACCTTTGAGCTGGAACGCGGGTGGAAGTAACGGACGGAGACCAGCGCGTCGCTCTTGATGTAACGCGCCAGTCCCCGACCGTCTCTTTCTAGTAGCGCGTGGGTCTTCGACCGTCTCTTTCTAGTAGCGCGTGGGTCTTCGACCGTCTCTTTCTAGTAGCGCGTGGGTCTTCGACCGTCGCTTTCTAGTAGCGCGTGGGTCTTCGACCGTCGCTTGCCTGGTAGTTTGGTTGTGTTGCCAGCCTATTAGTTATGCATTCCATGTTGCATATACGCCATGTTTAACTTATTTTTATAAAAACTATGGCATTATTTTAGATCCCAATAGAGTAGCTCTCTCTTTCCTTGTGATGGAGCCACTAGTCGTAGCCCTCCGACTTGGAGTGTCGGCCCTCCTGGGAAAGGTGGACAGGGTAGTCCCGTTACACGGTTTTTAAGCTAGTCACCGTGGGCCCTCGGCCAATAGTAGCGTCCTACTAAGAGGGAAAACTAGCTGGAGAGCCTGGCTTAGGCACGAGCCAGTGTGTGCACACGTGGTCAGAGGCTTGGACTGACACTGACGAGTGTTACTCTGACTAGTTACTCGGTTTGGTTCGATTTGGTACTGTTACGCCTCTCGCTTGGAGACACTAGCCATGCGAGTTGCCTGAGATGCAATGTAAGCCGTCAGTGGACGCATTTGGTCTCTCACTTCTTGTGGTCTCTTCTTTTTCCTATCTCCGGGTAAAGTGAGCTTTTCTTTCTGTTGGTAGATGTAGCTCCTGACGCTTATACCTATATTTAATTGGCATGTAGTTAGCCGTTTAAACTGCTTAGATAGGTTTTACAGCTTTACTATAAATGTGTTCGATTTATGCCAATTGCGTGTTTATTGCTTTAAACGCTTGCTTTAACTGCTGTTATATTTGTATGCCTGCGTGTTTACTTGCGAGGTAGGGATCCGCGTGACCCCTACTGAGTCTGGCTGTGACTCACCCTTCCTACCTTTCAGGTGAGCCACATCCGCCGTCTCCCGGAGCTTCGCGTGGTTTTGTCGGCATCTAGTAGTGTGCCAGCAGTAGTCGGGTGGTCTTTTGTACTTTTGACCGGGGTATGCCCCGTGTAGTTGTACCGTTGGACTCTCTTTTCTGTCAGTTTGGACTTGTTGCTGTTGTAAATCTGGACTATTGTATATATTTTATCACTCTGCTAGTTCATTTTGCTTCCGCACTTAATTGTAATTGTTGTTTAACTAATATTGCGCGTTGAAATTCCAATTTGTTATACAACTCCTCGACAACTTCACTAACCCTTCAGGGGCCTCATCAGCCTCTTGGGTGGCTTCCCCAGTTCTTGGTATCGGTATATCGATGTTATCGGTATATCGGTATCCGGAGCTCTGGGTCGTCACAGTTGGTATCAGAGCCGTGTTGAGAGTTTGTATAAGAAATTGAAATTGCATAGCGTCTGTCCAGAGCAAGTCCATCTGCATCGTCTATTGTTGGCTTAGGATGTTTTCCGTGATTGCTGATATGATTTTCGTCGTTATGTGCTTCCTAGGGTTTGATGGCACGTCGCAAGAAGGCGCGTGTTTCCGGGGCGGGAAGTGGTACTTCTCCTCCAGTGGTTGTCGTGCTGGTTTATGCACCTGTGCCTGGTCAAGTTCCTGCAACTCCTGCTCAAGTGGTGGAAGGTTTATCGGGTGATCAGGTTGGAACGCCGTCTGGTGAGGGGCAGGTGAGACCTCAAGGGGGTACTCAGGCCGAGTCTACTCAGCCTGGTGTGCCAGGTGTGCCAGGTGTGCAGTGTTACTTTGTCCCTCAGCCATCCGGACAGTTCCAGCAGGTCCATTTGCCGAGCGTACCCGGAGTCCCTTCCGTTATCCCTGCTGCCGAAGTTGCTTCTTCCTCTAAGTCTAAAGGCAAGAGATTCCGATACAAGAAGTCTAAGAAGATTCGGGCATCTAAGGATCAACAGGTCAGGCAGTCGGATGTGACTAGGGCCCCATCTCTTGTGCCGGTTGATCGTGGTACACCTCCGTCCATGAATACCCGGAGTAAGTCGGGGGAGCGTGAGAAGCGGCTCGCCCAGCAGCCTTCTGCCAGTGTTGTTCCGTCATCAATACCTTCTTCTCAACAGCTTCAGGGGTCTGCCGTTAGGCAGCCGTGGACGTGCCGGAGATGTGGTGGTCATCATAAGGGCCAGCCGTGTTCTCTGCCTATTGTTTGTTTTCGATGTGACCAACCGGGTCACGTTGTTCGAGATTGCCCTCTTAGGTCGAGACCGGTGCAGTTCTCGCGGTTTACCCAGCCGCAGCCGTTCCAGGTCCAACCTTTGTCGTCGCAGCCTCAGCAAGATCTTTCGTCATCTCAGCTTCCCCTTGCTGAGCAGTGATGTCTTACGTTGTGGAAGGTGCGATTCTGCTTCTCGATCAGTTAATTTGCGTTTTATTTATCGTAGTTACTTGAACTGTATGTGATCTAATTATTCCTTAATTGTTCATTGTGCTAATTCTATCCGTGTGATTTTGGTTTTCTCCTCTCCTATCCTTTTCATTTCTCTCGTTCTACTTTATCCTCGTTTCTCTTTTCCTCTGTTTTTCTCAACGCGGGGCGCGCGACCGTGTCGAGTTGACCGAGGTAGAGACGCGACGGAATGGGTTAGAACGTGATGGAATGATGGATGAGGTGGACGTTAGCTAGATTCGTGAGTGGATCCTATGCTAGCGTGGTTTAATCGTTTTGTCGCCAGTGATTTTCTTTGAGGTATATTTTCTCTGTGAGGGCTAAGTGGCTTGTTACCGTCAGTGCCAACAGCCACGTGAGTAGTCTTCGTTGTGCTTTATGTTATCTGAATTTGTAGATCATTTGATGTTGTTGAATTGAGGTTCTTAGCCTCAGTAGTTATCTTTTCCTGTTACTTGTGAGTTCCTTAATGTTTCCCTGTTAGCTTTTCCCTTCTTAGTTGAAATTGCTGGCATTGGGTTTGCGATTTCTTATCGCATGGTTTTTCGTCATTTGCTCGGGGTGCTGTTGACCTTTTTGAGTTGTTGAGGTGGTCGTACACGTTTTTACGTTGTTTTGGTCATCCCAGCTCAAGTCCGTTCAACTCCCGAGGTGTTTCACTTCTGTTGAAGTGCTCGATTAGACCCCTTTGATTGAGAAGTTGTTCGAGCGAGCTAGGCTTTTCCATTCTTGGTGAGCTTTTGTTAGTAAGCTTGATGCTCTCATCCCATTTGGTGGTTTCTTTTCGAAGTCGACCTTGGAATTGCCGTCTTGGTAATGCCTTTGTCCTGTATGTGCTTATCAAGGACAGCTTTTATTTTGAGCCTGATTTTCTTCTTGATTTGCGGTCGCCTGGCTTGAGACTTAATCTTTGTTTCGAAAGCTGTTGCGTATCATGTTTCGTCGTGTCGTGTTTAACGGCCGATGCATTGTGAGGCTCACTTGTCGTTTCAGGATGAAAGGGGTAGGCTGAGATTAGAGCATTTCCTTGGGCTTTATGTTAAGGCTGGTACTCTCCTCTGTTGCACTTAGGCTATTTATGATCGGTTGCTCGTGGGATCAGTACTCGTGGCATATCGCATTGCGATTTTATGAGTTGCGATGGCGCCGTGTGTGTACTGAGATGCGGATACCGAGATATTCCCTATTGCCTGTGTGCGTTATTTGAGTGCGCAGCGGAAGCATGTGTGGGCTGGTCACCCATTGGTCGAGAATCATTGTTGTGAGATTCTGGACAGTCGAGAATTCCGTTCTTCTCGATTTAACTTCATCTTGGCTTCATGTGCCTTGATGTTGCCTGTTCTCGTGTTCTTGCTGATCATCTTCTGGTATTGGCATTAACCATTGCGAGTATTAGGGAATTTGTCGGCTCTCCTGCTGATCAACTACCTTTTACTCTGCATTCTCTTTCTTGGGTGTTGTGCTCTTGAGGTGTGTTCGTAAACTTTGAGATGCGCTCCCCGAGATTATTGTCGTGTTTTTGATTTGGGTCTTTTTCTTGGTGAGCGGCTTGATGCATGACTAGTCCTTGAGGTCGTGTGTTCAACTGTTCTTTTGCCCTGATGTGACCCTGCTTGCAGTGTGCCCGTAGTTCTGTGTCCAGTACGGAGCTGGGATCCTGCGAGTGCCGTTGTGTTGTTGATTTAGTGTTATATCCGTATGATTTTATGTCTCAGTCGAGGACCATTGTCTTGTCAGTTAGCTTGCTGTACTCTTGTCTCCTGTTAGAGTTAGCTCGCGACTTGATTAGATGTGATATTTGAATGAGGGCTGACTTGATTGTGTTTATGGTCCGGTGCTGTTGTTGTGTTACTGTTTCCTGCGAATTTGTCGTTGGTTTTCAGTGTGCCCGGTGTTCCTTGTTGCCTTGGGCACTGGAATCGATGATGTTGTCAGGATGTTAATTGTGAGGACCTTGTTTCCTTATTTGAGACACTGTTTTAGGTGTCTGTTGTTTCATCTCCTCGAGATCGGTGATTTGTTGTTGTGGCAGTCGTGTCTCCCATCCTGTGAGACGCAAGCGGCGTTGCCCTGTTTCGGAGGTGTCGGACTTGTGTTCACTTGCGTCGTGCTCACTCCTGAGCGTGTACTTGTGATAATGGTCTGACGGTGTTCCTCTGAGTTGTGTTTTTGAGATTGCGTTGATTCTGAGTCGGGTTGTTCTTCCCTCGCTTCTTCCTTGTTAGTCCTTGAATTTCGAGGACGAAATTCCTTAAAGGAGGGGAGGATGTAATATCCTGGATCTTTAGTAGGTTTTCGGATTCTTTTTGGAGAGTTTGGCATTGCTTTTGTATCTCCCGAGTTGAGGTCTTATGAACCGTGTGGTTCTTCTCTTGTATAATCTGCAGAACCCTATGGTGAGTTTACCTCTCAGCTTATTAGCTCGTGGACAATACAGTGGCAGTGTACTCTTCGTGTGGATTGTTTCGACTATTTTTGCGGATTTTTAGGCCTTGGTTAGACATTTATTCGAATTAGTAAAGAATTATGGAAAATTTAGGGGCATATTAACGATTTTGGTTCTTTGTGAGGTTAATGTGCAATTTGAGGAATTTTTACAAAAAAAAATAGAAAAATCGGTTTTTTATAACTCACGCACGCCACTCTCTCTCTTTCCTCTCACTCTCGATCTCTCTCTTTCTCTCTCTCTCTCCCTCACACGTCCTCTCTCCTCCTCTCCCTTTCTCTCTCGGATTTGGCCCGGGTGGGGTCCGATCGAGGCGTGGGAGACACCGTTGAAACCGGCTCGACACGAGGAACGTTTTGACGCTGACCTCGTCTCGATCCGTGGAGCTCGGAGACGCGTGGGCGCGAGAGGACGGCGTGGCTTCCGTCGCCCGATCTGCACCGATTTGCGTGTTTCGTCGCGATCGAGGTAGGGAAATGGACTCCTCATCTTGCCAGGAATCCATTGACGCCACATGCGTCGTCATCCGCTGTCATTTTCATCGTTTTCCGTGTAAACCCCTTTTTGGGTTATTTTAGGCCTAATTTCTCAAAATCTCTCTTTCGCTCGGTTCTAGCCCAGACGGCTGCTGATCGAAGCAAGGGAGGTACCGGCGGAAAGGTCATTTCGCGTGGATCGCGGTGACGCCCTTTTTCCCTCGATCCGCGGAGCGTGGTGAAGTTTGGCGCCGTGAGGACGGCGTGACTCTTGTCGACCGTTCGGCACCGATTCGGCGTTCCCATCGTGTAAGAGGTAGGGGGATGGAATCTTCTCCTCGCTAGGGACCCGTTGATACCACATGCGCCGTGGTTCGACGCCAGTTTTCTTGATTTTTGTGCAATTTTCCATGTTAGTGTAATTTAGTGTTATTTTGCCCTAAATTCATGAAATTGATTCCATGGCCATCGTCTTTTAATTTTATTGGCATGATTGGTGATTGGATGTTGTATAAACTGCGTGGTTTGACAGGGTTCAGATTCTTACGACGTTACCCGGCGTTTTCAGCCGTCCGGGGGGGGTACGGTTTACAAACCGTACTCGCCCGTAACCCAGGTGGAGTGACGGTCCTGCCAGGAACCGTCACTTGCCTGACGGTCCAAGATGGACGCGTCACTTTCCAAATAACGGCCCAACGAGGGGCGTCGTTTGGAGAGTAACGGAGGGATCCCCATCCGTTACTCTTTCGTTGTTTTCAGGTAGCCCTGTGAGGCGGTGAGCCCGGCGGTCTGTCGACCGGCCGTCGTTCCCAAACGACGCGCCGAGACCGGGGCGTCGCTTCATCTGCTGCTGTTTTCTGAACACTGTGCGTTGGTTTGAGCCTCGGGTGAAAGTAACGGCGGTGCTCCCGCGCGTCGCTTCGAAGCAACGCCTAGGACCCCCACCGTCACTCTCCCCTTTAGGGCTTTTGAGTTTTGGTACTCGGGAGGATGTAACGGCGGTGACCCACCGCGCCGCTTGGAAGCGACGCGCAGGGCCCCTACCGTCACATTCCCCCCTGCACCTTTGAGCTGGAACGCGGGTGGAAGTAACGGACGGAGACCAGCGCGTCGCTCTTGATGTAACGCGCCAGTCCCCGACCGTCTCTTTCTAGTAGCGCGTGGGTCTTCGACCGTCTCTTTCTAGTAGCGCGTGGGTCTTCGACCGTCGCTTTCTAGTAGCGCGTGGGTCTTCGACCGTCGCTTGCCTGGTAGTTTGGTTGTGTTGCCAGCCTATTAGTTATGCATTCCATGTTGCATATACGCCATGTTTAACTTATTTTTATAAAAACTATGGCATTATTTTAGATCCCAATAGAGTAGCTCTCTCTTTCCTTGTGATGGAGCCACTAGTCGTAGCCCTCCGACTTGGAGTGTCGGCCCTCCTGGGAAAGGTGGACAGGGTAGTCCCGTTACACGGTTTTTAAGCTAGTCACCGTGGGCCCTCGGCCAATAGTAGCGTCCTACTAAGAGGGAAAACTAGCTGGAGAGCCTGGCTTAGGCACGAGCCAGTGTGTGCACACGTGGTCAGAGGCTTGGACTGACACTGACGAGTGTTACTCTGACTAGTTACTCGGTTTGGTTCGATTTGGTACTGTTACGCCTCTCGCTTGGAGACACTAGCCATGCGAGTTGCCTGAGATGCAATGTAAGCCGTCAGTGGACGCATTTGGTCTCTCACTTCTTGTGGTCTCTTCTTTTTCCTATCTCCGGGTAAAGTGAGCTTTTCTTTCTGTTGGTAGATGTAGCTCCTGACGCTTATACCTATATTTAATTGGCATGTAGTTAGCCGTTTAAACTGCTTAGATAGGTTTTACAGCTTTACTATAAATGTGTTCGATTTATGCCAATTGCGTGTTTATTGCTTTAAACGCTTGCTTTAACTGCTGTTATATTTGTATGCCTGCGTGTTTACTTGCGAGGTAGGGATCCGCGTGACCCCTACTGAGTCTGGCTGTGACTCACCCTTCCTACCTTTCAGGTGAGCCACATCCGCCGTCTCCCGGAGCTTCGCGTGGTTTTGTCGGCATCTAGTAGTGTGCCAGCAGTAGTCGGGTGGTCTTTTGTACTTTTGACCGGGGTATGCCCCGTGTAGTTGTACCGTTGGACTCTCTTTTCTGTCAGTTTGGACTTGTTGCTGTTGTAAATCTGGACTATTGTATATATTTTATCACTCTGCTAGTTCATTTTGCTTCCGCACTTAATTGTAATTGTTGTTTAACTAATATTGCGCGTTGAAATTCCAATTTGTTATACAACTCCTCGACAACTTCACTAACCCTTCAGGGGCCTCATCAGCCTCTTGGGTGGCTTCCCCAGTTCTTGGTATCGGTATATCGATGTTATCGGTATATCGGTATCCGGAGCTCTGGGTCGTCACAGCTACTAACCTCCATGGACCCAAGAAGACTTGGGTGCCTAAATTTGTCAAATCAATTGTTTTTCATGCAGGTGTGCATTGAGGTAAATAGAGAATAAAGGGGTTCCAATAAAATGGAACAAGACACACTCATTTGGTAAAATCTCGACCTTGCTTATCTTCATTGTCAAATTTGGTGGTTTTGATGTTTTTACTTCTGTAATTCTGTTATGATTTTCATTTCATGATTCTGAACTCTTTGCAAGCCATACAAGATCTCATAGTATGAATGTTTGGTATGTCAAATGGTGTTGTGTGAAATGATAGATAAAGTCTGTCAGAAAGCTAACACTATGCCTGAGTTAGATCCTTTGATTAAGACCTCCGCCAAGTACCAAAATTCATAAACTCAATTGTTTGGCTTATGAGGAATCATGTATTTTGAATGAAAACAATTTTCCTTAGATTTGCTTAGCTTTCAAATTGAATCTGAAAATCTTTCTTGTTTCAAGAAGGCAAAATTTCTTAAATGTGAAATTGTTTAAATGACTTTGTGTGGTTGCATTGAAATGGTGATAAGTTGTTTGACATGTTCAAAAATCTTCTTCTTGTGAATAGATGTACAAACACTTATCTTGCTTGATTATCAAATTCGGTTTGAAAGTTTTTGGACACTTGATCATGCGCATCCAAAATATATTTTGTATATTCATACATATAGGCTATATCATGTTTAATCTGAAATACATCTCATGCATTTACTGGATTCATGCTTACTTGAATGTTCAAGTCTGTACAAAAACTAAAAATCTGCATAAAAAGATTACATTGGCATCTTTGCATATCATTCATAAATTCTGTATATCATTGTGAATTTGAGTCTCATGCATAACTTGATTCATGTATGCTTGCATGAATGTTTCCTAAATCCTTGCATGTTTACTTGTATCTAGTTTATAAAACCTTTTCTTGATTGTTCTAAGACCTTACCTCCTTCATAAATAATAATGCAATGATTTTAATCATGTGTGATACATGTTATATATTAAGGGGGAGGATTTGATTCCGACCGTGCATACATTTAGGGGAAATCATAGCTGTGTCTTGACAAATTCATTTTATACATGTAAAACTTAACATTACCCCAACACATTTGCACTTAATAAAATTAATGGCTTTATTTAATAAGGATTTGAGAAGTTCTTTCCACACTCTAAAGGGAACTTGAATCTCTACATGGACATAAAAGAGTAATCGTGAGGAGAAAGTTACCTACCTCTCAATGATCAATAAGTGGAATGTCGAACCAAGTAGTCGAGAATCCCCACTGAAATAAATGAGGAAACTCGCGTCGAAAGGTAAAGTAAAAATTCACATGCGTGACGAATCCAAGTAGCCGAGAATCTCCATTGAGACATATGAGGAAACTCGCGTTGAACGGCGCAGTCCATTAAAAGAAACAAAATCAGGGTTGTGCGAAGCTACCAAAAGTCGAGAATTTAAAGTGAAAGTGTAGAGTGGAAATTACCTTCTATTGTTCTTTAGAAAATCTGAATATCCAAATATTTTAATGATCATTATTCATTGCATCACATTTCACATATGGGTATCTTTTTGATGAATATATACTATGAATTTGCTTACATTTATGATTTATGAAGTACTTCTAGTTGCATATGCAAAACTCTTTTAGATATGCATCATGTCTTACATTTTAAAATTGAATCACTTACTTTTTTCTTAACCCATGCCTCAGTTAGGGGGAGTTACTATTAGTAATATGTGTGTGCATGATGGTTGTGCTTGTGTGCTTGCATGTTCATGAATTCCCCTTTGGTCTAATTCTAAGCATATACTTTGCATTTGAAAGTTGACGCTCATGGTGTGCATATTTGACATTTTCAGCATGAACACAGTGCATACACTTAGCATTTAGAAGATAAAAGTCAAATTTGACATTTTCTGCATATCATGCATATTGTACATATTTTGAAATGTATCATTTTGAACACTTCATTATGCACATATCTTCCAACAATTGATATCATATCTTTGGGCCAACATTTAGTAACAATTGGTATCATATGTTCGGGGAAAACATGTTCATATCATTTCTAATAACCCCATTGCCAATAGTCTTTTTGTTAATGACAAAAAGGGGGAGAAGGATTGTGTGTGCTCATTGTGTGCTCAATGCTCAAGGCTTTAATGCATTGTCTTCTTTCATTCTTATTGAGCTCATTGATTAAAATGTTTCTAGTACATCTTTTGGAACTATCGCACACATCATTTTGTCATCATCAAAAAGGGGGAGATTGTTGTATCCCCTAGCTGATTATGGTATTTGATTTTAATGATAACAAAATTGTCACACCCCAAACCGATGGCAGCGGAACGTGTCGTTGCTCGAAACGTGGCAGCGCTACAGTCGTGCCAATCAGAGCAATAACTTAAGACATTGTTGCGTGGGTTTTTATGCCGGTTGACTGGGGTGAAGGAAGGAATGCAGCGGGGAAGAAAAAATACGAGAGTTTGATATATCTCAGGTAACCTCCTCATGGTTGCATGCCTCTCACAGCGGTACTAGGCACTCTCCTTTTACGGAAAGTCGAAAGGGGCGGAATGGCATGGGAATGTAGGGCTAAGGGTTAACTAGACAGGGTGCGGGCATGCCAGTCGATCTCTCGATAATCACTCATGGAACCAAGATTTAACCGGGGAAGCGCCACCAGGGCGCGGCACGTGGGCTCTGGGGATCGGGCGACACGTGGAAAGAAGGGGTTCCATGGGTGCGAGTGCGTAGGCGATTGCGGGAATCGTGTGCAGGACGTCTTTCCCCACCGGCCGCAAGCAAAGTCTGTATATGTGTCTGAAGCCATGGGCGGAGGGCTGGGCGCATTCAGTAGCTAGGGGTACGTGTTAGACTAAGGGGCATTCACTGGAGTTGGGGTATTGGGCATGGATGTCGAGTGGTGTGGGTAGGAAGCTGGAGGCCCGAATACAGGCGTATGTATTTCACTGGTTTTACGATGAGCCACATGGGCTTTACAAATGGGCCGAGGAGGCCGAAGTACAACGGGCGCAAGCCGCGGGACATTTCTGACACATGAGTCTGCCCCCGGGTCATTGCGTGACAAAGCGGGTGTCCGCATGTTCTACTGGAACTCTTTACAGAGGAGTTGGTGTAGGTCCGGCTACATTGGTGGTCAGAACGGACATGGCTGGCGCCTGGCAGAGGTCAGACACGGCTCAAGGCGAGTGGTCGGGTCCGGGTCTCGGACGGCGAGTGTTGTCATGCTGGAGAGTCAAGGTCGACCCTGGGACTATATGATGGGGACATCACCTCCCATGCCCACGTTCACAGCTCGTCTCCTCGCCCCTGTTGCATCCGGCATGGTCTAGTCATTTAATTTTGAGTCCTATGTAATTTTTATTTGAGTCACTTGATGTATTTTCCCTTTTATTTGAGTCATGTTCCTAGGTCTTGTGTTCATTTCCCTAAGTTTGAGTGTCATTAGATTGTCTAGTTAGCTATTGGGCCCAATTCATTGGGCTTGGCCCAAGGGCTCTCCCCTACCCCCTCGGTTATTTGTCATTGAGTCAATTGTTAGGGACTTTTGTAGAAATGTGGGTTTCCTATATATAGGACCCCATTCCCCCCCATTTCAACTTAATGAATCAATCAATGAAAAATTGCCATTTTGTGAGTTCTATCTTTATTTTTATGGTGGAGTGAATCCATTAGTGAGGTGAGAAGCCTTAGAGAGAGAATCCCACCCATCCCTCTCTTAATCTCTCTCTCTTTCACTCCCCTTTCTCTCTCCTCCACACCCAATTTTAAAAATTTTCTCTCTCCTCCCTTCCCAACCACCACTCTCCCACCTACCCCCATTAAAGGCCACTCCCCTTCCCCACACATCCCATTACTCCACCCCCTAGTCCCAAGGGAGCATCCCCAATCACTAAGCCACCCTCCAACCACCTCATCCCTTTCCCAAGCACCCTTCCCTCTCCCCCATGCAACCCTCCACCTCCCAAGACCATTTGAATTTGAATATCCCCTTCCCTCCATAGCCCAAAGTCGTCCAACTCCTTTCCCCATTGAGTAGGCCACCCCCATCCCCTTCCCTCCACTCCACTCTACCAAGAACAGCCACCCCATCACCCTTCCTCCACCTTGGCTGAGAGCCTGCAGAGAACCAGTGGAGTGCAGCAGCGACCCCGTCTTCCCCCTGGCGTCCCTGGAGGTCCAAGAGCTATCGTCGGAAGAGTCTTCCTGTCTTCTTCGCAACGGAAGTGGTTTCGTTGTCGCCCGAGCACTGTGCTGCACGGGAGAGCCGTTCTCCCTCGACTGCGCGAAGCTCTCCTGACAGAGCACCTAAACGTGATTGGAAGCTCTGCCACGACAAATCCATCATGAATCAAGACAAGAGCCCTTCTGTAAAGTTTTTTCTCCTTCTGTCTACTTTCAGAATCAAGAAGCGGAACTCCGTTGGGCATCTTATAGCAGGAGTTATCAATTTTCTCCCTCAGCCACGCGGTTCTGCTTCCCACAGTCTGTACCAACCTGTCATCATTGTTCAGAGTCCCCTAGTCTTGTCCGGCATCATTTGGCCTCCCCGTTAGTTTTTCTGCGAAGAGGACTCATCCACGGTTCCAACGACTCTAACGGTGCTCGATTCTGAGTTCGGAAGCTGTCGGGGCAACCTCTGTAACCTGATGTTGGAAACCAGGAGCTGCCAGTCTGAGACTCTGCCTCCCTGTTCGGGCCTCCACCCAGACCAGCATCGACGATAGAAGAAATTAATAAAATTTGGACTACTTCCCCGGCCTACTACGAAGATTTTCCAGGTGGTTTCGTGCCCAACAAAATTCGGCAGCAGTTGCAGCAGTCAATTCATCAGTCTCCTGTCAGCACCCATAGAACTGGGCATAATCGGCAACCTCCCATCTTCGGTGTTCCCTTCTCAAATTCCCCTCCCCGCTTGGCCGGCTGAAGGCCCCTCCCTGTGTGGAGGTAGTGTTTGGATGCAACTATCATCTTCTCTTCCCCACGATCCCCCCCTTGCATGGGGTGTAGTGTTGTAATAGCTTAAACAGGTCAAGCTACCCCGGCGCGGCGTGTGGGGAACCCACGCTTCCCCGCTCGCCCTCGTCTCCGAGCGGGACCAATTTCTTCAAACCGGTCGAGTGAGTGCTCCAAAAAATTGCTATAATTCATGCTTGCTCTTTCAATATTAGTTCATAAACTCCGCTGGCCGTGACGAGAGCCCGATCCTTAAGCTCATTTGCTATAAGTGATCATCGTGGGAAGAGAGTGGAACCCATGCCCTTTGGCACTTCGTCGGACCCTTGATTTGGGCAGCCATACCCTTGGGGAATCAAACCTTGGCCTTGCTGGCCCTCTACCAGCAAGGGCCCAGCCCACACAACCTCCCCTTGGCATTGCCAAGTTACCCCGGGTCTTAGTGAGCATCAGGTGAGTGGTTGCCATTATCGGTCCGTTTTGAATGCTTAATTGTGCTTGCTTGTTGAGTCCTAGGTTGTGTCACATCAATTGGTATCAGAGCAAGTCATTGACTTGTCTCTATCAAGTCAAGTCCTAGGGCACGTTTGCATTATAGTCTTCATCAGTCTGACCCTTGCATTTATCCCCCGATCATCATGGCCACCTCCTACTTAGCCTACTCGCCACCCATGGACTTCATCCTAGATAGGGATATTACCTTTGACGGATCACATTCTAGTGACTATCTTAGGTGGGAGGCTACCATAGAAAAGTACTTCGAAAAGACTTGGGTATATGGATCGGCGAGAGTCCGAAAGGCCAAGGGACGACTTCGGGGTCAAGCCAAGAGTAAGTGGGAACACATAGAGGGCTTAAGGAGGGTTGGAAGCCAATAACCTATTCACTCATGGGAAGAGATGAAGCTAGAACATAGAAAGATCTACACTTCCAAACATTCCCACCCCTCCTACTCAAGCACCCCTAACTCGAGGAGCACTACCACTCCTCCATCCTCACCCGGACAACTTGAGACCGCCCTTTGGTCTCCACCCCCACCACTCCCAACAAATCACCTATCAACCATCATAGCTACACTTCGCGACCAATTCCTCTCTCTTAAGACTCAAATAAACCAAGCAACCACCTCTCCACTAAATCCCATGAGGATCCCCACATCCCAACCAAAACCTCCTTCCACAAATCTCACTATCCAAACCCAATTGGCCCCCACCTCCACCCCCCACAACTGGCCGATCCTAAGGGGAAGAGACCCCTAACTGACCAAGTTTCCCCAATAAGGACCACACCTACCCCTCCATTTTTCCCTATAAGGGACACTCCCCCCAAGACCGGCCAACCCAAGCCACCCCAACCAACCCATCTCCCACTCCCTCCCCCAAAACTCCCATGTCCTAGTCCCCCACTACTTCCCCTCCCTATCCCAATCCAAGTTTCCCTTTACCTTCCACCCCGGGTGTGCCATACACCAACCCTCATCACCATACCACCAAAAGGCCCTCTCACCACCTTAGAGAAAGAACCCATACCCGATCCAATAGTGGTGAACACCCCAAATCCACTCCCTACCATGGAGGAAACCCATGACCAAGAAGAAGAAGAAGCATCACATGGTGACCTTAACCTTACACCACCCTCTCTAATTAGGGCCAAACTCATCTTAGAGGAACCCCTTATAAGTTGGTTAAAGAAGAGCCCAATAAGAGAGATCACGGCCCACGATTGCCTTCCCATAAAGGAAAACCTTCCCATAGTGCACATCTCATCCTATCACACCATAATCCAAACATCCTACCAAGTGGAAACCTTAGAGGACCTTCTCAAGGGCTTAGCTTGGCAATATGAGTTGACCGGCTTGTTAACCCCCATGGCCCACCAATCTAGGAGCCTTGACCTCCTACACCTTTGTGTCGGGTTTATCACCTCGGTTTGCACCATTGGATGCTACACTAGTGACCTCCTTCTATTCCTCCCCATACCCGAGGAGCCCGACCTTCTCCTCAATTTGGAGCTTCTTATATCGGGTGGAAATTCAAGCCCTTCCCTCATGGTCGACCCACTCACAAAGAACTTCGGCCCAATTGTCTCATTAGAGGAGGATGACCCACCACCACTTGAGGATCTTCAGGACATAGGGCCCCTCTCCCTCGATAACCCTTTTTATGATCCCTTTGATCCCTTCCAATGGGGGTCAAAGAACCCATGGGGCCCAACCACCTTATCCACCACCCAACTTTCCCTATCCCAACCCACCATGTTTGATCCAATTCACCCCATCCTAGACCCGGGTTACACCTTGGGAGCCATGACCTTGGGCCACATATCCCCAGGTAATAAGGTTGTGCCCCACCCCATGATGACCACCTTCTTAGATCCATTCGATCCTTTCCAATGGGAGTTCAAAAGTTGTCCCACACCTATACACATGGAAGTCACCTTTGGGAAAAGCATGCATGTGTCTAGGCTTACCATACCCCTTGGCATGAACACTATGTTGGGTCCATTCATTCATATCACCCACATGTCAAGTAGAAAGTATGAGTGGTCCATATTCGGATGTCATGGTCCACCTTCATTCATCATGGGTCTTAAGCATGTCAAAGGCATCTACGGATGTCCGGGTCCCCCAATATTTATCACAAATTTGCATGATAGGGCCACCTACGGGTGCCCCGGCCCACCTAGGCTAACCAAAGTCTACACTGAATCATTACACAATAGGTCTACTTTTGGTTGCCCAAGTCCACCCATCACCCCTAGAATGTCTGCATTCACAACATTGCATAAAGAGATCCGCAAGCACATTAGCAAGAAGAATGTGACTTATAAAAGGCGAGCCGACTCTCATCGACCGCACCAAGAATTCCATGAGGGTGACTTTGTGATGGTAAGGACGGAGAGGCTCTCCCCGGGAGCCATCTCCAAATTGAGGCCACGTGGGGCTGGTCCCTTCCAGGTCCTGAGGCGCATTGGTGCAAATGCCTATGAGTTAGATCTCCCCGAGGAATATGGGGTAAGTCCCACATTCAGTGTCGCCGACCTAGTGCCATACAAGGGACCCACGGTGGTACCCAGTGAGGATATTGAGCCTATTCCCTCCGTTGAGAGAGCACCCACCCGTGAGGAGAGTCCACCAGCCAAGAGAGCCCAGCGTGAGCGCATTGAACGAATATTGGATGAACAGGTCACTACCACCAGGAGCAAGGTATACGAGCGCTATCTCGGCAGGTGGATGGATCGGTCTCGTTCGGAAGACTTGAGGGCAGTACCACTTCTACACCCTCCAAGGAGGGAAGGACACTTACTCGACGGAGTCGAGTTCTCCGCACCCCGAGAGTATGATGGGGACATCACCTCCCATGCCCACGTTCACAGCTCGTCTCCTCGCCCCGGTTGCATCCGGCATGGTCTAGTCATTTAATTTTGAGTCCTATGTAATTTTTATTTGAGTCATTTGATGTATTTTCCCTTTTATTTGAGTCATGTTCCTAGGTCTTGTGTTCATTTCCCTAAGTTTGAGTGTCATTAGGTTGTCTAGTTAGCTATTGGGCCCAATTCACTGGGCTTGGCCCAAGGGCTCTCCCCTACTCCCTCGATTATTTGTCATTGAGTCAATTGTTAGGGACTTTTGTAGAAATGTGGGTTTCCTATATATAGGACCCCATTCCCCCCCATTTCAACTTAATGAATCAATCAATGAAAAATTGCCATTTTGTGAGTTCTATCTTTATTTTTATGGTGGAGTGAATCCATTAGTGAGGTGAGAAGCCTTAGGGAGAGAATCCCACCCATCCCTCTCTTAATCTCTCTCTTTCACTCCCCTTTCTCTCTCCTCCACACCCAATTTTGAAAATTTTCTCTCTCCTCCCTTCCCAACCACCACTCTCCCACCTACCCCCATTAAAGGCCACTCCCCTTCCCCACACATCCCATTACTCCACCCCCTAGTCCCAAGGGAGCATCCCCAATCACTAAGCCACCCTCCAACCACCTCATCCCTTTCCTAAGCACCCTTCCCTCTCCCCCATGCAACCCTCCACCTCCCAAGACCATTTGAATTTGAATATCCCCTTCCCTCCATATCCCAAAGTCGCCCAACTCCTTTCCCCATTGAGTAGGCCACCCCCATCCCCTTCCCTCCACTCCACTCTACCAAGAACAGCCACCCCATCACCCTTCCTCCACCTTGGCTGAGAGCCTACAGAGAACCAGTGGAGTGAAGTAGCGACCCCGTCTTCCCCCTGGCGTCCCTGGAAGTCCAAGAGCTATCGTCGTAAGCGTCTTCATGTCTTCTTCGTAACGGAAGTGGTTTCGTCGTCGTCTGAGCACTGTGCTGCCCGGGAGAGCCGTTCTCCCTTGACTGTGCGAAGCTCTCCTGACAGAGCACCTGAACGTGATTGGAAGCTCTGCCACGACAAATCCAGCGTGAATCAAGACAAGAGCCATTTTGAAAAGTTTTTCCTCCTTCTGTCTAATTTCAGAATCAAGAAGCGGAACTCCATTCGGCATCCTGTAGCAGGAGTTATCAATTTTCTCCCTCAGCCACGCGGTTCTGCTTCCCACAGTCTGCACCGACCTGTCGTCATTGTTCAGAGTCACCTGGTCTTCTCCGGCATCGTTTGGCCTCCCCGTTAGTTTTTCTGCGAAGAGGACTCGTCCACGGTTCCAATGACTCCAACGGTGCTCGATTCTGAGTTCAGAAGCTGTCGGGGCAACCTCTGTAACTTGCTGTTGGAAACCAGGAGCTGCCAGTCCGAGACTCTGCCTCCCTGTTCGGGCCTCCACCCAGACCAGCATCGACGACAGAAGAAATTAATAAAATTTGGACGACTTCCCCGGCCTACTACAAATATTTTCCAGGTTGTTTCGTCCCCAACAAAATTTGGTAGCAGTTGCAGCAGTCAATTCATCAGTCTCCTATCAGCACCCATAGAACTGGGCATAATCGGCAACCTCCCATCTTCGGGGTTCCCTTCTCAAATTCCCCTCCCCGCTTGGCCGGCTGAAGACTCCTCCCTGTGTGGAGGTAGTGTTTGGATGTAACTATCATCTTCTCTTCCCCACGATGCCCCCCTTGCATGGGGTGTAATGTTGTAATAGCTTAAACAAGTCAAGCTACCCCGGCGCGGCGTGTGGGGAACCCACGCTTCCCCGCTCGCCCTCGTCTCCGAGCGAGACCGGTTTCTTCAAACCGGTCGAGTGAGTGCTCCAAAACTTTGCTCTAATTCATGCTTGCTCTTTCAATATTAGTTCAAAAACTCCGCTGGCCGTGACGAGAGCCCGATCCTTAAGCTCATTTGCTATAACTGATCATCGTGGGAAGAGAGTGGAACCCATGCCCTTTGGCACTTCGTCGGACCCTTGATTTGGGCAGCCATACCCTTGGAGAATCAAACATTGGCCTTGCTGGCCCTCTACCAGCAAGGGCCCAGCCCACACAACCTCCCCTTGGCATTGCCAAGTTACCCCGGGTCTTAGTGAGCATCGGGTGAGCGGTTGCCATTATCGGTCCGTTTTGAATGCTTAATTGTGCTTGCTTGTTGAGTCCTAGGTTGTGTCACATCACTATAATTCCTGGGCCAGAGGTCCGACTAGACTCGCTTCGTCAATCTAAGGGGCTGACGGCCGACTGGAGGATGAACGGTGGGCACACGGATCCGTGTCGAGGGCCGACGCGGTCGTTACGTGGTACCCTTCATCACCGCGGTGAGTGCCGTAAGTCGACGTACACGGGCGGACCCGGGGCATGGGCGTATTCGCCGTTGGTACGGTCATCTTACACGAGGTGGGGATGGACTTGGCATGAGACGGCTAGGCACCGCGTGAGGGGAGTACGTGAGACATACCCTCGGCGTGTGTGAGCCGACTATCAAGTCAATCACGTGCGCACTTGTCTTCTCACGTTCCCGACCCTTGTCGAAGGCCTCAGGAGTCCGAGGGTGCGGCAATTAGGCCGGGGAAGTTAGCTCGGCTGTGCGTTGCTTCCTTCCTTCATGCATTGTATGCATTCCTCCATTGCTGGTTGGTAAGGGGGGCAATTTATAGAAGGTGAAGGGGTGGGGGGTGGGGGTTAGGCGGACCAAGTTGAGGGTCCAACTTGGTCGGGTAAACCCCCCAAATAGTGTTTTTATTTTTATTTTATTTGAATTTTTTATGTGTGTGTTTGTGTGTGTGTCGGAGTGGAAGGGGTGGGGTTTAGGCGGACCAGCCTGGGGGTCCCGGCTGGTCCGCCTAAACCCCTTCCCAAGGGGGTTTGGGCGGACCATGTTGGTCCCTTTTTTTTGTTTAAAAAATCTTTTTTTTATTGTTCAAGGGTTTAGGCGGACCAGCCTGGGGGTCCAGGCTAGTCCGCCTAAACCCCCCTTAGGCGGACTAGCCTGGGGGCCAGGCTGGTCCGCCTAACCCCCCCCCCCCTTGGGGGGTTTAGGCGGACCAGCTTAGAGGCCCAAGCTGGTTCGCCTAAACCCCTCCCCAAGGGGGGGTTTGGGCGGACCAGGTACAAGGAGAGAGAGGGAGTGGTCCCCCTTCTATAAAAACCCGGTTTTTAAGTATTTTCTTCTCAAATTGGTTAAAAAGAAAGAGGATAAAGGATATTGGGAGGATACACTGGTGGACTAGCTACTGGTGTGCATAGACCGAGGGATTGACGTGTGCAACTCCACGTATTCCCGGAACTTCATCTTCGCGAATTCTTCCATGTATGGGTACGACGAACGAGCTTTACACGAACCTCGGACCGGGAAACTGAGAGTTTGCATAGACTGGGATTGGGGAGGGCCGTCGGGCCTCCGGGCGGCGGAGAGGGCGCGGCCCCCCGGGGAGTTCGCTCTCCCCCGGGGGCGCGGCCACGCCCTGGGGCGCACGGGCCCCCGGGCAAAGCCGTAACCCCGAGGGATGGCCCCCGGGGATCTTCCTTTGTCATCTGGGGATATCCCTTGGGGGATATGAAGTTTCGGGGTATTGAAATGGCCCATGGGAGCCATTGTTCTTCGAGTTGTAGTGGCCGCTCGCAAGGTGTTCGTGCGAATGCCCGACACACCCCGGGTTGCCAAACGAGCCACGTAGGTGGCAGACGGGCCTCGGATTTTTCCAAGGGCCATAGGTAGGAGTCCGTAGGGGCTGGAAGGAGGCACCTTGGGTAGATGGGCCTTGCCTCATGCTGCGTGCCACATTGTACGGCGGGTTGGCAGGGTAGCCTCGGGTTGGCCAGAGAGCTAAAGTCGAGTGGCATGTTGCCACGTGTCTGAGGGTCGGGGGTGGCCCCGGCCTGTTGGGGGGTCTTGTAGGACCCAATTGGTGTAATGGGACCATGGGGTGGCCCGCGGGTTGGTGTAGAAGGGTTGAAACACGTGCGCCCACAAGGTGTTCGGCAGAATGCCGAACGCACGTGTGTGAGCCGTACACGCGTACTACGGGCCTCCTGTGCCTGTGGTTGACCTATTTGGGTCTCCATTTGACCTTGGAGGGTTGAGGGAAGGCATTTCGGGGCAGGCCCCTAGCCTCTTCACTGAGTGCCATGTGGCATGTCTTGTAGTCGGAGTGTCCCCAGGGCGGCCCGGGTGACCGTGTAGAGTGCGGAGGAAATCCGCGACTTATGAATCGGGAGCGATCCTGATTGATTGCTAGGGCCATCGTGCACCTCGGCCAACGTGCTAGGGCCGTCGGTCGGGCCCACTGGGTTATCGGAGGGGTCGGGTAGCCCATGCCTTGAAGGTGTTCGAGGAAATTCCCAAACTCCTATCTCTGGGTATTTGGCTGGGGAAATAGTCCGAGCACAACAAATGCCCCCCACGGGTCGTGCGTCGGAGGCGGAGACGAGGGCGTACGGCCCGTGAACCTCTCCTTCTGAGTTGTTGTAGTTGCATTTTGACGCTTCATATATTTGTGATTTGCTGTATTGTATATATTGAATTTCTGGCATACTGACCATTTTTGTGCTATGTCTTGTAGCTATGGCCCGATTTGGCAGGGACGAGAGGGTCCCGAGGCGTGTGGTCCGGGAGGAGGACCACTGGGTGAGGAGGATAGAGCGGCCCATGCCCCCTTTGGGCCCGCCGGTTGTTACTGCGGCCAGCGTGGAGCAGCTTGATGGTGGGTAGGCAGTTGTGGCAGAGGGCCCCGTCGGCGAGCGCGGCAACGGGGTCGGGGTTGTGGAGCTGACCCGCATGTCAAAGGCGGGCGGAATTTACACTTATGATCATAGAGGTGCCTATCCAGTAAGGTTCCCTTTGGACCGTCACCTGTTTGAGTTTATCAGGCACTTTGTCCCGCCAGGCATGGAGGAGAGTGACTCTCGGGTTGCTGGAGACCGTCGCCGACTGGAGCGGGCCATCTTAGTGGGTCGAGATAGCTTGCACGGGATTGTCCTTTGTGGATTCCCGAGCTTCTCTGTGGATTACTGGAGGCAGAGTTAGTTTCCCAGTGCTGAGTGCCTGGGCTTCTTCAGCAGAGCAGACCAGTTTGGAGTTCGTGCTGGAGTGATGGGTCCTGCCTCCTGGGATTTGCATGGACACCACCGAGAAGGACAGAGGGCAGTCCAGGGTTAGTGCTGGAGCCATCAGGGCTGGAGTACGTGGGGAGGGCTATGACGACCACAGCCTCCTTTCCAGGATTTTGCGACAGAGTGCAGTCAGTTGGTATGGCCGCTGGGCGGTGATTCCGTCACATAGGTACCGCCAGGGGGCGACTGAGTGGTTGATGGGCATAGTACACCACTACCGGGTGCTGCTAGACCGAGCCGACGTCAGATATGCTATGACCGCGGCTCTGTACGGGTACACTTGCTACTCGGGGCTTTTGCAGGCGTTGGCGGAGCACTTCAACCGTAGGTGGAACACCATGGCAATGGTTGAGGGAGAGACCTCATTAGACTTGTGGTCTCTGTGGAGGATCTCTGGGTTGCCGATCAGCGGCGAAGGATACGAGGAGGTAGTACTGGATGACCTCCATCGCAGCCATACTGACGGATATGGGAGATACCAGGTTCCTTACAGCTACCGGTATTTATTGAAGACCTGGAGGGACCTAGCCCTGGCTGGGAGAGAGAAAGCAACGCAGACTCCGAGAGTGCCGCTGAACGCATGGGTCCGTCATTTCTACAACGGGCCTTTATGTTTTCACCAAGAGTTCGCCAGAGACCAGACTCCCTGGGAGGAATATACAGAGGTGGAGTTGCGATTCCAGACGCATCCGAGGTATATCTACGCTCCACGGGAGGGGTGGAACCCCCACCGACTGCCGGATGTGACGCACTTGGCCGCATACTTGGCGTATTGGCTGGCGACGTTCGTGGTCCCCCACGGGGAGGATGGCCTGCTGCGAGTAGAGCTGTTGTGGCCTGCGTGCCAATTGGCAGAGGGACGGTGACTGGCTTTAGCCCCAGCAGCTTTGGCCAATGTTTACTAGGGACTGGGAGTACTGGCGGCGCACCCGGTGCCACGTGAGCGGAGCCTGCTTCTACCGACTCACTACCTCAGTGCATGGGTTGGGTTGCTATTCCCAGGGTTGGTGTCTCGCGGGTCTGTGACGAACCAGGCGGCACCATTGTTGTTCAGCTTCACAGGACTGCCCGATGGGGACGTAGTGATGCAGCTGGAAGAAGCCAGGAGGGTCTTGTGTTACTTGCCCGGCAGGGGCGAGGAGGGTGTCCCTTTTGATGGTGCTACCAGGGACTCCCACTTGGTCATGGTGCCTTTGAATGGTGGGGCGTCCTGCGCCCTACCTTACCAGCCAGAGCCGGACACATCGTTGTACACAGAGTGGGTGATGAGCACCCGGCCGGCGGCGCTGCCTTTACACCGGTCCGTGATGAGCTTCTTGGAGCTGTGCTACCCGCACAGGTTCGCTCGAAACTTCAGGTACGACAAGGGGATCCCGCCGAACCAGGAGTTCCCTTTGGCGGGTCGTCAGTACAAAGGTAGGGACACACATTTGCTAGCCGTGGTGTGGTGGGACTATTACTGTCGCCGAGAGTCGGAGCGGCTGCCGACGCCTGGGCCGGGACGCAGGGGACGATTTGATGTCCACTACGCCAGATGGTGCTTCGAGCACAATCACCAGTACCGACAAAAGGCCACGGTGATCTGGAAAGCTGAGGAGACCCGTCTCTTGAGGGAGGACATGCCTCTCATCGCACTGGATGATGGGTATCTGCGGACTCGGTTTCCTTGGATCCGCCGGGAGGAAGAGAGGCTGGTGCAGCAGGCGCCCCGGGGGAGCCGAGGCTCTTTGTCGATGGGGTGAGGTGGCAACGGGGCACTGAAGCCCCTCAGGCAGTCGCGGGCGGTGCCTGGAGGTACCAGAGTCAGAGCACCTTGACCCGAGGCGTCGAGGACTTGGTGGACCCAATTTCTGGGGGACTGCGAGTTTGAGCATCGGGTTTCGCTAGACCGAGTGCTCCCTTAGGGGAGCTTTGCAGATACGGCAGTCGATGACTGGAGGTGTCACATCGCCCATGCGATCGGGTCAGCCGGGCCCGTAGAGCTGGTGTCCCTTATCGAGTGTGCCTACACCCTGAGGGACGTGAAGGAGGCGGTTGCGAAGGTCACACAAGTCGTGGGCTTGAAGTCGGAGCAGCTAGTTCCTCTGCCGTTGACCCCCTTCATGACTTTAGGTAAGACCTCTTCATTAGCCTGCTAGCCCTGCTTCATATTTTTCTAGGGCATATGGCTGAGAGATCCTGTGTGGTTGTGTTTATTGGCAGGTCCTGCGGCGGACAGGGGTCATTGTTCCATAGGGACATCTTCTGGGGATAGTGACGGGGCCCTTCAGCCCCGAAGGAAGTGCCCCCGGGTGGAGACCGGAGTCAGGGAGGTTGGTGAGTCCTCTAGGGGAACTACTGTGAGGGAGCATATTGAGGCGGAGCCGGTTTTGAGTAAGTGCCACATTCGCCTACTTGATTTGCGTTGATTCAACCTTGACGATTGGCTAACCTTGTGCAATTGGATTTGCTTTTCACAGCGCCGCTGGAGCCCGGGGCTGATGCGGCCTTCTCGCCACCTCAGGAGGTTGACTCACTTCCTGACGACGGGGTCGATCACGAGATAGATATGGAGGGGCTCCTTCATATGATGGACGAGACAAACCCCCAATGTTGAGGCCTTCTCTGATTTTGAGCCATGGAAGGCTTCAAAGGATGCTTAGTCAGGTAAATTATTCTGGAACCGAGCATGTTATGTTGACGGTTGTATTTGATTCTGGCAGTTGACATCGTTGTTGGTGTCATGCAGAGGTGGCTGGGACATCAGAGACCGCGGCTTCTCCTGAGATGCCAGGCGAGGTGCCCCCATCCGTTGACGGGAAGGAGCCCGGTGTGACCCAGGACGGCTCGGGTGAGCACTGAATCGGTGCGGAGGGCATTGCCCTTCCATTGTATAGTTGCGGGGATGCCGATACTGACTGACTTTATGATGTCATTTGTCAGGTGAGGATCCGGCCGCTACTCTGGAGATGATTCAGGAGCTGGTCCGTACCGGCCCTTCAGTGTCTCTTCCCTCCTTTGAAGGGGAGTCTGAGGGGAGGAGTACTTCGATACCGCCCGCGACCGAGGAAGTGTCTAGCTTGTTGCCGTAGCTATTGGCGGGGGTGGAGCGAGCTTTTGTGTCGGATGTGGTGTCGGCCTGCACTGTGGGGCTGGTCGGGTCCTCGAGCATGGGACCCTCAGGTGCATAGCTGGAGACTTAACCACTTCTGTTAGGCCTTTTTATGTTGACCGTCTTCTAGTGATGAGGTCCTGTCGGTATTGTTTGCAGGTGTACCTTCGCCTCTAGAAGAAGGTGAGCTGCCCCGCGACGGGGCAGAGATGGTGGAGGAGGGGCCTACAAAAGTGGCCCCTACTGAGGGAGACGAGGAGATCATCGATATCGAGAAGGTTTCGGAGGGGAGCGCTCTGGCCTGTGAGTTTTCTGTTTGTAACCCTTAGCTGGAGAGGCATCCTTATGTAGAGCTGGGTCTTGTGATGACCTTGTTTGCTGCGCTGGCTTGCAGGAGCTTCAGGTTTGGCCACCTCTGGGAGTTCATCGAGGACCTCGTCGAGCTCTTCAGACGACGGAGGCTCGGAGATGGAGACAGAGGAGAGCTCGAGCTGAAGCTCCTCGTCCTCTGGGGCCTCTGCTGGTAGAGAGGTTCTGACGGGGACCCCTTCTAGAGGTATGCAGTGGTCCTCTCCGTCCTTATCTGGTGCTTGTCAGCTCTATAAAGTAGGGTGCTGACGTTCTTGAGTTATTTACAGCGTCAGATTCTGGGGAGGAGCACGTGTCGGCTCCTGGTGAGGGCGAGCAGGAGGAGCCTCTTGTCCCACCCGTGACTGCTGGAGATGATCGGATGGTGGAGGAACCATTGCCCTCTCCAACCCCAGTAGGTGATGTTGTAGAGGCGGAGGTGCAGTTACTTTCCCCGACCCCGACAGATGATGTCACACAATCGGCTGGACTTGCTCCAGGTAAGGAGTCCAGACTTGTCTCCTTCTTTTTGTCAGGTTTTTCACCTTGTTTGTCGAAGGAAGTCTTTTATGTATTGCTTACACCCTTTGGAGTTTGTTGGAACTATGCAGGTTCCACTGGAGTGTTGGCTGCGTCCGGAGACCTCTCCCTAGATTTAGGGGTCGAGTGGCCTCCATTCGCCTATCCGCCAGAGCCGTTGCTGGAGGCGAGTGCAGGTGCCGCCCTACTCTAGCGGGCGCGAGGCTACTCACAGAGCGAGCCCCTCCTTTCTCCGGAGGACTTGAGACAGCGGCTGAGGGAGTGCACCCAGGGCTATCACGCGCTCGGATTCCCACGTGAGCTCTGGATGTCCGGGTTGGCTAGGATCTGGGCCGAGTGCCTACGACTTCGTGAGGTGCAGGAGCAAAGGTCTCAGAGGCTGGCGGCGATCCGAGAGGCACAGGAGCAGCGGGCTCTGCTCGTGTCAGCCGTAGCCGAGCAGAGGAGTCACGCCGAGGTGACCGCGTCAGCATCTCAGGAGCGAGCCGCACAGCTGAGGGAGGTGGAGAGCCAGGCCGAGGCCTTGAGGAAGGCCTGGGAGGAGCGGCAGGAAGTCGCCGAGCGCATCCAAGCCGAGTGGCAGGCGGTTGAGGCTACAGGCGGAGCCAGTGCTTAGCTCTTGTCCACCCTAGAGGCGGAGCTTGCAACAACGGACTCTCACCTTGCGGCGCTCGAGGGGATTGAGCCGGAGCCCTGTTTATATCTTCCCCCTTTATTTTTTGATGTCTGGAGTGTATAGATTTTGTTACCCCAAGGGCATGTCTTGGGCTTTTTTTACAGAGTATTAATGAACTCTAGATCCTTTGTTTAATGGGTTGTTCCGTCCCTTCTTTGATGGAATGGAATGATGCGCGCGAACTGACGACCCCTTAGTGTTAGTTGTACTTGCTTGTCCCACGACGCATCGCCATGAGTGATAACAGGAATCGGGTTTAAGGAACTCGGTATCAAAAGCTGGAGGTTGAGTACTGGGTAGTAGAGGAAAGAAGGGCTATATGTGGGGGTCAATCCTCCTGGGGATGAAAGCCCACATACCGGGGAACCAATGTAGGCCCATAAGAATGGGGCAACTTGCATGATTTAGGGTTGTAGAGGTGATTCTGGAGGGTGTATATTGACCCTGAGCTGGATGGTGGAACATTGGCTAACATTGTGCCGTCAGCCAAAGAAAATGGGCGTACGTGTCTGGGCAACTGGGATTGAACTAGCTGGATGGCCTAGGCAGACATGGCAACCAAGATCGGAACTGGAAGAGGGACTGTGACTGGGAAAGGGGACTGGCGTTGAAACCAGCTGGGTGATCTAGAAAGGTGCGATGGTTGAGAACTGGAACTGAGCCAGGTGACTAACCCGAAAGGGCGTTATAACCAAGACTGGAACTGGGGGCTGGGCGGCTAGACCGCAAAGGTGTCATAGCCGAGGCTAGAGTTGAGGACTGGCGGCTGGGCCTGTAGAGGTGTTGTAGCCGAGGCCGGGACTGGAAGCTGGGCGGCTAGCCTGTGAAGGCGTTGTAGTCGAAACTGGAGACTGGGCGGCTGGCCTGTGAAGGCTTTGTAGTCGGAACTGGAACTGGAAGCTGGCGGCTGGCCTGTGAAGGCGTTGTAGCCGAGACTGGAAGCTGGAGACTGGCGGCTGGCCTGTGAAGGCGTTGTAGCCGAAACTGGAATTGAAAACTGGCGACTGGCCTGTGAAGGCGTTGTAGCCGAAACTAGAAACTGGAGACTGGCGACTGGCCTGTGAAGGCGTTGTAGCCGAAGCTGGAAACTGGAGACTGGCGGCTGGCCTGTGAATGTGTTGTAGTCGAAACTGGAATTGAAAATTGGCGGCTGGCCTGTGAAGGCATTGTAGCCGAAACTGGAAACTGGAGACTGGCAGCTGGCCTGTGAAAGCATTGTAGCCGAAACTGGAATTGAAAACTGGCAGCTGGCCTGTGAAGGAGTTGTAGCCAAAACTGGAAACTGGCGGCTGGCCTGTGAAGGCGTTGTAGCCGAAACTGGAAATTGGAGACTGGCGGCTGGCCTGTGAAGGCGTTGTAGCTGAAACTGGAATTGATAACTGGCAGCTGGCCTGTGAAGGCGTTGTAGCCGAAACTGGAAACTGGAGACTGGCGGCTGGCCAGTGAAGGCGTTGTAGTCGAAACTGGAATTGAAAACTGGCGATGACCGATCCTTGGGGGTGTAGTGGCCACCATTGTCGTGAAGTGATGTTGAACTCACCATCGGGACGTGTCATGGTCGACGGCTTTATAAATGAAAAGTGGAGAGGGAGAAAGTTTTTGTTTTCCCTTTACCAGCTCTACCGCCCTTGCGGGTTTTTGCTAGAGCTGGCCCCCTTTAGCTTTTTCCAGTGCGCCCTTGCGGGTTTTCGCACCGAGGGGTTACCCGATTTTGCCTGGGACGCCCTTTCGGGTTTTCACCTCAGTTGGGTCGGTGGCAATTTTTGCCCTCAGTCGCCTCGTAGAGGGAGTTGACTGAGGTCGCCGGGGTATCTCCATTTTTAACCCCATTTTTTTATTTCTTTCTTTTTCCTTTTAAGACTATCGTCCATAGCCTATTGCTATCAGGGGACGTAACCTGAGGCTGGAAGGTGTGGGTGGCCGAATATTGTTCGACCACTCTTAAGGGTTTTTTGAAATCCTTAAGCCATGGTGGCGAAAGGCCACTTTGCCATGGCAAGGTATGACTGGGGTTGTGACTAATGAATCTGGGGTTGTATGGGGAACTGGGATTCTAATGAACTGGAAGGCTCTAGATTTACTGGATACGTGGGATGTGGGGGCAGGGAATAGTAAATGTCTGGGAATGTGTCAGGATGCAAGTTTACCGAAACGGTGACTGGAAATTTGACTGTTATAGGGACTGGTTGAACTGTGACATTGAGGTGAGGGCCAGAGGTTGGCCAAGCTGAGCGGGAGTAATGCATGGTTAACTGGGGGATTGAAGGGCTTGCGCCATAGCAGTGCGAGGGGATTGGGAACTGGTTCTGGGTGAGGCTAGCGGCCCACCAAAGGACAGGTGGAAGGCCGTGTTGACTGGTAGGGAGAAGAAGATTTTCTCGTTATCGGCTCTACCTCCCTTTCGGGTTTTCGCTAGAGCCGACCCCCTTTAGCTTTTTCTGACACGCCCTTGCGGGTTTTCACGTCGAGGGGTTTCCCAATTTTGCTTGAGGTGCCCTTTCGAGTTTCCACCTCAGCCGGGTTGTTGGTCTTTTTGCCCCCAGCCACCTCATTGTGGTGAGGATGACTGGGTCTGCCGGGGCATCTCTATTTTTAACCCCATTTTTTTTGTTGTGTTGTTTTTTTTTTGACTTACCTGAGAGCCTGGCGGCTAGACTGCTGTCGGTGCAGAGGTGCTCGTGCTCCCATAGTGACGGGAACGAGGGTAGGAGGCCAGTTCCCGCGGATGCCTGGCGGCGATTCCGAGGAGCCAAGCTGGTTGGTTGACTGGGAATTGTAGATTGAAAGGACTGGCCGGTGGGATCCTCTACGGGGGATGATCGGCCATATTGGTAGTAGCTGGGACGTGCGCCTCAGTCTGGCTGGCGCGTGAACTCATGCTATGGAGCGTAATATAGCTTCATGTGTTTGCCGTTGTGAGGCAGGAACGGTCTGTGAGCCTTGTGATCAACAACCGTGTAGGCCCCACCCTCATAGACATTCTGGAAGATGTACGGACCTCACCAATTTGGCTGTAGTTTTCCACTGGAGCGCCCCGCCATGACCTCTTTTTCCTTGATCATGACGAGGTCGCCTTGCTTGAAAGCTCGCTGCCTAATGAGCTTGTCATAGGCCCGGGCCATGCATGCCTGGTATGCTTGTAGGTGTTTGTAGGCTTCGAGTCGCTTGCCTTCTAGGTCGGTGAGCTCTTCTAGCCTTCTCTGGTACTCGTTTTCATCAGAACTGGCGAGGCTGGTGTGGACTGCCACGCGATAAGAGGCTAACTGGATTTCGATGGGGATAACCACCTCTGACCCGTAGGCAAGGGAAAATGGCAAGCACCCCGTAGGGGTTTTTTAGACCGTCTAGTAGGCCCACAATGCCTCAAAGACCTTTTCACCCCAGTCGCGTTTCCGGTGGCTAACCACCTTAGCCAGGAGCTTACATAGGGTTTTGTTTAAGGCTTCCGCTAAGCCATTGGCCTGAGGGTTGTAGACCGAAGAGGTTCTCCAGTCGATTTGGAATTTGGCCGCTAACTGGTATACGGCCTTATTCTTGAAGGGTGTCCCATTGTCGGACACTATGCGGCAGGGAGTACCGAATCGGTATATGATGTTATGCCGGACGAATCTGGCAACGACTTCGCCGGTGACCTCTCGCAAGGGTAGAGCCTCCGCCCAACGAGAGAAGTAGTCAATGGCGGCCAAGATGTATTTATGGCCCTTGGAAGATGGTGGGAAAGGCCCCGCGATGTCCATGCCCCACTCAGCGAATGGCCAGGTGGGGGCCGTATGACGCAATGGGTTAGGAGGTTTTCTGGGTACTGGGCCAAAGGCTTGGCACTGATGGCATGCACGGGCATACTAGACGCAATCTGCGTACATGATCGGCCAGTAGAAACCTTTGAGCTTGATGTTGTGCTTCATCCGATCTCCGGCCTAGTGTGCACCGCACAATCCGGAGTGGACCTCCTGCATGATGGCTCGAGCTTCCGCCAGAGAGACACATCTCAGGAGAACCGACTTGTCCTTCTCGTGGACAAGCCGATACAAAGAGTCACCAATCAACTCGTAAGAGGTTGCTCGGCGGAATAGCTGGACTCTTTGAGCTCGATCAGGGGGAAGCCACCCTTTCTTGAATTTGATGATAGGCGCATGCCAATCATCTTCTTTTAGAGGTGGGCTCTGGTCAAGGTCGTGGACCTCGTAGATGGTGAGACCGGTGTCGCCTTCGAGTGAGCTCGGTATCAGTCTTCTGTGCTTGACGACGATGTCGACCTCGCCCTCGGGCGGGAGCTTGATGGCCGCGGCCAATTTTGCTAAAGCATCTGCCTGGGCGTTGCTGCTTCTGGGAATGTGATCTATTTCGAAGAAATAGAACTTCTGGGTTAATCTGGTGACGGCGGTGTGGTATGGAACCAATTCTGACTTTCGCACGTCATAGATGCCGAGGACCTGCCGGACTATCAGCTGGGAGTCCCCGTAGGCTTTAAGGCATTTAATGCCCATGTGGAGAGCCATCTGGAGCCCGATAAGTAGAGCTTCATATTCGGCTTTATTGTTGGTCAGTGTAAAAACCTGATAATTAAAAATAAGAAAAAAAAATTTTAATTTCATTATGTAATTAAAATTTTCATGAAATAATCAAATTACATTTTTACTATATGAAATAAGCTAGTTTATTGAATTTACTTAAAGTAGATAAAAAATTAATTGCTTTATGCCTTAGATAAATCATAGTAAGCCCAATAAAAGTCCATATAATGGACTAGGATCAAAATTAGCCCATTGGATAATCCATAATGGGTTGGATTAATGGATTAAAGGATTTAATAAAGGATAAATACCCTTAAATTCGTAACATGTGTTTAATATGATATTTAAGGATTAAAATAACCTATTTTCTAGAAGATTGACTCAAAAATCAACCCATACCTAACTTATAACTTAAGACCAGCCATTTTTACATTGGTTTCACACCAATTTGAGGCTAGATTAAGAGGAGAAATATGAATTTTCTTCTAATTCGGAGTTAATGGGTTTGGTCGAATTAGGTGAGAAATTTTGACAAAATTGGTCAAGTTTTGGCTATAAATAGAGTCCCATTCGACCCTCAAATCATCATTGGTGGCCTATGCTATGCTACTCTGAAGATTGAGGGAGATTTGAAGGAAAGATTTGGAGAATTAAGGGTTTTCATATCAAATTGGGGATTTTCTCACTTCTTCCTTAAATATGCTCAAAGGTAGGTGTCTCTCAGGCTAAACTCTAATTAAAGCATGCTATCTTGTGTATTTTTCAATGCTTTTTCCATTGATACATGTTTCCTTAAATTTCGTTGAGAAATGAGCAAGTTATTAGCATTTTATTGAAGGGTATTCACATTTTTTCTTAAGAAAACCGTGGCTATTAAAACTCAGTCCGCGTTAATGAAAGTGTCTCCTCGATAAGACGCGTTCTTAACTACTTTTATATTGACCAGAATTCAAAAGAAAAAATATATAATAATATTTAAGGAGGTGTCCAGTCATCTGGACGCGTCAATAGAGCACGTCCACTAGATAAGACACGCTCAGACAGACTTTCCCTCCGTCCAAATTTTTAAAAAAAATATTAAAATAATTTCAATGCTCAAAGGTAGGTGTCTCTCAGGCTAAACTCTAATTAAAGCATGTTATCTTGTGTATTTGTCAATGCTCTTTCCATTGATACATGTTTCCCTAAATTTTGTTGAGAAATGAGCAAGTTATTAGCATTTTATTGAAGGGTATTCACGTTTTTTCTTAAGAAAATCGTGGCTGTTAAAACCCAGTCCGCGTTAATGAACGTGTCTCCTAGACAAGACGCGTTCTTAAATACTTTTACATCGACCAGAATTCAAAAATAAAAAAATATATATAATAAAAAGAAGGCGTCCAGACAACCGGACGCGTCAACAGAGCACGTCCACTAGATAAGACAGGCTCAGATAGACTCTCTCTCCGTCCTAAAATTTGAAAAAAAAATATACTAAAATAATTTAAAGAAGGCGTCCAACTTCCTGGATGCTTCTATAAAAAATGAATATTTTATTAGAAGAAATTTATAAAGGCGTCCACTTTCCTGGACGCCTCAATAAAAAATTCAAATTTTATTAAAATAAATTTGAATAAGGCGTCCAATTGACTAGACGCCTCTATAAAAAAATTTAAATTTTATTAAAATGATATTCAAGAAGGCGTCCAGTTGCCTGGACGCCTATCTTAAAAAATCAATATTAAATGACTATTTTTCAGTGTGGAAAATCTATTTTTACCAAATAATTGATAAATTAATGAATGAAAATTATTCCTAGCATCTAAAAATCTGTTATCAAAAAATTGATATACTGAAATTATTTTTTAGCATGTTAAAAATTTATTTTTGTGGAATAAAATATTTTTACTATGAAAAAATATATTTTACCATATTATTAGTAAATTGATGCATGAAAATTATTTCCAGCATGTTACAAAATACTTCCAGCATGATAAAATTAATTCCAACATGTTAGAATTATTTTAGCTTGTTAAGACTATTTTTCAGCATATTAAAGTTATTTTATACTATTTTTCAGCAAGTAAAAATCTATTTTTATCATGTTATTAGTAAAGTAATGTATAAAAATTAGTTTCAGCATGTTAAAAATTATTTCTAGTATGATAAATTTACCTCCTGCATATTGAGATAGGAAATTATTTTTCAACATGTTAAATTTATTTCAAATTGATTTTTGCATATTTTCTAGCAAGAAAATAGTACATAAAGGGATAAAAATTAATTTCAGCATGCTACAAATTACTTTCAGTAAGATAAAATCATTTACAGTATGTCATGATTATTTTAGCATGTTAGCGTTAATTTCAGCATGCTAAAGCTATTTAAAAATTATTTTCCGCATGATAAACATATTTTCTCAGTAAATAATTAACAAATAAATGTATAAAAACTATTTTTCAGCATATAAAATTTATTTTGTTATCAGAAAATTTAGACAAATAGCATGGTAAACTTGTGTTTGTCACCTCACCAGTAAGTTAGTGTACGAGGATTATTAGCATGTTAAGTATTCATATCGATATATTAAATAATAATTTTTCAGCATGATAAAAAGTTAATTCCAGCATGAAAAGTCTATCTTATCATCTCAGCAGTAAAGTGACACATGAAATTTATTTTCAGCAAGTAAAACTTATTTTTAGTACATAAGGTCTATTTTCTTATCAAATAACTAGTACATTGACGAATAAATAGTAAATACCAAAAATCAGGATTTTAAAATAAATTTTACTTCTTACCTAAAACACTTAATCATGAAAAATACACATCAGATTAGACTATGAAATTTAAAATAATTCTATTTACTTGATTTCCTTCTTAGTTTACTGTCATCCATGAATTCCACGACTTAATGTCGTTAGACATGATGCCTAAAATGAGTTTTTTTCACTCTCCTTTGCAATTATCATAATTTTTACCAGATCTGTACTTATTTACAAATGAGCTTGTTCTTGAAATTCTTTGGCCATATTGTGTAATTATATAGAAAAATATCAGGGGCTATGGGTCCCAATGAAATGACATTTAAATGCTAGTGTATAAAGGGGTTCTAATCTTATCCCACGGGCGAGGCAAAGTCTAAATATAAACCGGTATTATAATGATCAGGTGTTGGCATTCACCAATACAGGGTCTATTACAATTAGGGGTAATCATACAGTCGTGAAAACCCCTAAATGTGTAGCCAAATAGTGATATTCCATGAGGGGCTGTCATATCGTCGTGATTCCCCTTAGTGCATTGGCCAATCCTATTGAGCGTTGGTAGAAGTGATTGGTCTACTTCTATATTGTTTAAAGTTCTAGTGATTGCTCTACTTCGATATTGCTTAAACTTTATCGTGAATGTTCTTGAATTATCTTACCCATCGTCTCATCATGAAAGTTCTTGATATATTCCTGGAAATGACCATCGTCTTGTCTACTATCATGATCATGAAATTATCTTGTTATCTTGAAATTACTTGAAAATTTCTTATACAAAGTTTCATACTTGAAATTCATGGTCAACTACTTCCTGACACAAATTGTTTAAATTGTTAAATACTTAAAGATTGTCTGGTTTTTAGAGATATAAAATAGTACTGAGCTTTTTACTCACCCTACGTTTTTGGTTAATTATTGTAAGAAATGAAAATGAACAAGCGATTGGACAAGAGTGAATGAGTGTTTTTCTTTTCCCTAGGATTTATGTAGATCAATAGTTACTCTTACTAGAATTATGAAATTTGAAAAAAAAATTGTATCATGCCTTTTTAAGGCTTATGAATGATTATGTAAAACTTTATTTGATGGAATAAAAGAGTTATTTACCTCTATCTCTTTGCCTTAGAATTAAATTGTACATGCTCTGATCGACACGAGTGCCTCGTAACTACTCGCGCCCTCGATTTTCCGCGTCGGGGCGTGATAGTGTTAGTGGTATCAGAGCCTATGTTACATAAAACCTAGGATTCTTAAAACTTAGGTTTCCCTTGATAGAAGCTTGGTTAGAAATTTAAACTTTCATGATAAGATTGGGTAGAAATACGGGTTAAGTTTTAAAAAGAATGAATTATCAAGAAATAAATACCAAGGAAAAATAATTAAACCCTATAACAATGGTTTCAGGCTAAATCTCGCAAATGGCTGCCCAGAGAGCTCAATGGCGCGAAATGCAACGCACTGTCCAAGGATTAACACAAGCCTTGCAACAAGTTGTGTAAGGTGGAGCACGGCATGAAGCCGGGGATTTGCATCGGAAATTCCAAAAGATGAATCCCCCGAAGTTTAGTGGATCTACTGACCCAGATGAAGCGGAGAATTGGGTGCAAGAAATAGAGAGAACCTTTAAAGTAATGCAATGCACCGATGAAGAGAAGGTACTTTTAGGGACCTATCAACTAGAAAAGGATGCCCGAGCATGGTGGGTATCCGTCGAAGCAATCTTGCCCAATGAACAAGTTACATGGGACGAGTTCTTAGAACATTTTAATGAGAAGTATTTCTCGGAAAGAATCCGCTAGAAGAAGGCCATGGAGTTCGCAACATTAAAACAACGTAGCTTATCTGTAGTAGATTATGAAGCAACATTTTCTAGATTAGCTCGGTATGCCCCACACCTAGTTTGTACGGAGAAAATGAGAGCAAGAAGATTTATGAACGGATTAAGTGTGGAACTCATTCCTCGATTGGCTCCATTAGAGATTCAAACTTATACGGAAATGGTTAGGAAAGCACAAATTTTAAAAGATGCTATGGATATGGTGGAGCGAATAAAAGAGAAAGTTGCTAAAAAAGAGTTAGTCGATGAATCCAAAAGCAAGGAACCCGTGAGTGACAAGAAGAGGTTAAATGGAGGTAATGATTTCCGTAAGGACAAGAAGCCCCAGAATGATGACCGACAAATTGTTCCGGTCAAGGAAAAATGTGCGCATTGTAAGAAAGGAAGGCACAACATAGATGAATGTTGGTATAAACTTCGGAAGTGCATCCGTTGCGGAAGCATGGATCATAAAGTTGCTCGTTGTCCACTCTTAAAGAAAGGAGCGCCGCAAGCATTGGAAGGTAACCTTATAAACCTATCTCGTCCATGATGGCATAAATTTGATATGGTGATCTTAGAACTTAGCATATTACAAAAATGATCTAGTTAGAATACATAGTTTGGATATGGTAATTTTACCCCACTATTACGGAGAGAAAATCATATGAATTTGGGGACCAAGTTCTTTTAAGTGGGGGAGGATGTAGAAACCCGATAATTAAAAATAAGAAATAATTTTTTTAATTTTATTATATAATTAAAATTTTCATGAAATAATCAAATTATATTTTTACTATATGAAATAAACTAGTTTATTGAATTTATTTGAATTTACATAAAGTAAATAGAAAATTAATTGCTTTAGGCCTTAGATAAATGATAGTAAGCCCAATAAAAGTCCATATAATGGACTAGGATCAAAATTGGCCCATTAGATAATTCATAATGGGTTGGATTAATGGATTAAAGGATTTAATAAAGGATAAATAACCTTAAATTCGTAACATGTGTTTAATATGGTATTTAAGGGATTAAAATAACCTAATTTTTAGAAGATTGACTCAAAAATCAACCCATACCTAACTTATAACTTTAGACCAGCCATTTTTACATTGGTTTCACACCAATTTGAGGCTAGATTAAGAGGGAAAATATGAATTTTATTCTAATTCGGAGTTATTGGGTTTGGTGGAATTAGGTGAGAAATTTTGACAAAAGTGGCCAAGTTTTGGCTATAAATAGAGCCTCATTCGACCCTCAAATCATCATTGGTGGCCTATGCTATGCTACTCTGAAGATTGAGGGAGATTTGAAGGAAAGATTTGGAGAATTAAGGGTTTTCATATCAAATTGGGGATTTTCTTACTTCTTCCTTAAATCCGCTCAAAGGTAGGTGTCTCTCAGGCTAAACTCTAATTAAAGCATGCTATCTTGTGTATGTTTCAATGCTCTTTCCATTGATACCTGTTTCCCTAAATTTCGTTTTGAAATGAGCAAGTTATTAGTATTTTATTGAAGGGTATTCACGTTTTTTTCTTAAGAAAACCGTGGCCGTTAAAACTCAGTCCGCGTTAATGAACGCGTCTTCTCGATAAGACGCGTTCTTAAATACTTTTACACCGACCAGAATTAAAAAATAAAAATATATATATAATAAAAAGAAGGCGTCCACACAACCGGACGCGTCAACAGAGAACGTCCACTAGATAAGACGTGCTCAGACAGACTCTCTCTCCGTCCTAAAATTTGAAAATAAATATTAAAATAATTTAAATAAGGCGTCCATCTTCCTGGACGCCTCTATAAAAAAATGAATATTTTATTAGAATAAATTTATAAAGGCGTTTACCTGCCTGGACGCCTCAATAAAAAATTTAAATTTTATTAAAATAAATTTGAATAAGGCGTCCAATTGACTAGACGCCTCTATAAAAAAATTTAAATTTTATTAAAATGATATTTAAGAAGGCGTCCAGTTGCCTGGATGCCTATTTTAAAAAATTAATATTAAATGACTATTTTTCAGTGTGGAAAATCTATTTTTACCAAATAATTGATAAATTAATGAATGAAAATTATTCCCAGCATCTAAAAATCTGTTATCAAAAAATTGATATATTGAAATTATTTTTCAGCATGTTAAAAATTTATTTTTGTGGAATAAAAATATTTTTACCATGAAAAATACTTCCAGCATGTTAAAATTAATTCCAGGATGTTAGAATTATTTTAGCTTGTTAAGACTATTTTTCAGCATATTAAAGTTATTTTAAACTATTTTTCAGCATGTAAAAATCTATTGTTATCATGTTATTAGTAAAGTAATGTATAAAAATTAGTTTCTGCATGTTAAAAATTATTTCTAGAATGATAAAATTACCTCCTGCATATTGAGAAGGTTTCTAGAATGATAAAATTATTTCTAGAATGGCAGTAGAACTCTCTCACAAGCAGCAAAGCGCTCTCACAACCACTATTGTTCAATCACAACCACTAGTTAAACAGAGCGGAGATGTCTTGCATTATTGGCAGTAGAACTCTCTCACAACTAGCATACCTTGCTGGGAGCTCTACTTCGATGGCGCTTCCCGAGGGATCACCCGGAGCAACCAGGATCCAGCCACCATGGCAGGTGCCAGCATAGTCTTTCTGACTCCTCAGGGTGGAGTTTTGTACAACTTTTGCGCCCTCATGAAATCCCTAACCAACAATGAAGCTGAGTATGAAGCTCTGCTCATTGGGCTCAGATGGCTCTCCATATGGGCATCAAATGTCTCAAAGCCTACGGGGACTCCCAGCTGATAGTCTGGTAGGTCCTCGGCCTCTACGACGTGCGGAAGCCAGAGTTGGTTCCATACCACACCGCTGTCACCAGATTAATCCAGAAATTCTATTTCTTCAAAATAGATCATGTCCCTAGGAGTCGCAACGCTCAGGCGGATGCCTTAGCGAAATTGGCCACGGCCATCAAGCTCCCGCCCGAGGGCGAGGTCGACATCGTCATCAAACACAGGAGACTGATGCTAAGGTCACTTGAAGGTAATATCGATCTCACCATTTACGAGGTCCATGACCTTGACCAGGGTGTGCCTCCAGAAGGGGATGATTGGCGTGCACCCATCATCAACTTCAAGAAAGTATGGCTCCCTCCTGACCGAGCTCAAAGGGTTCAGCTACTTCGTCGAGCAACCTCTTACGAGTTGATTAGTGACTCCCTGTATCGGCTTGTCTACGAGAAGGACAAGTCAATCCTCCTGAGATGTGTCTTCCTTGCCGAGGCTCGAGCCATCATGCAATAGGTTCACTCCGGATTGTGCGGTGCGCACCAGGTCGGAGATCGAATGAAGCACAACATTAAGCTCAAAGGATTCTACTGGCCAACCATGTACGCGGACTGCATCCAGTATGCCCGTGCATGCCATCAATGCCAAGCCTTTGGCCCAGTACCCAAAAGACCTCCTAACCCACTGCGTCCTATAGCCCCCACCTGGCCATTCGATGAGTGGGGCATGGACATCACGGGGCCTTTCCCGCCATCTTCCAAGGGCCATAAATACATTTTGTCCGCCACTGACTATTTCTCTCGTTGGGCGGAGGCTCTGCCTCTGCGAGAGGTCACCGACGAGGTGGTTTCCAGATTCATCTGGCACAACATCATATACCGATGCGGTACTCCCAATCGCATAGTGTCTGACAACGGGACACCATTCAAAAATCGGGCCGTATACCAGCTAGCGGCCAAATTCCACATCGACTGGAGAACCTCTTCGGTCTACAACCGCCACGCTAACGATTTGGCCGAAGCCTTCAACAAAACCCTCTGTAAGCTCCTGGCTAAGATGGTTAGCCACCGGAAACGCGATTGGGGTGAGAAGGTCTTCGAAGCATTATGGGCCTATCGAACGGTCTGTAAAACCCCCACCGGATGTTCGCCATTCTCCCTCACTTACGGGGCAGAGGCCGTCATCCCCATCGAGGTCCGGTTAGCTTCTTATCGCGTGGCGATCCATACTAGTCTCGCCGGCCCTGATGAAGATGAATACCAGAGAAAGCTAGAAGAGCTCGCCGATCTAGAAGGAAAGTGACTTGAAGCCTACAAACACCTGCAAGTATACCAGGCCCGCATGGCCCGGGCCTACGATAAGCTCGTCAAGCAGCGAGCTTTCAAGCAAGGTGACCTTGTCATGATCAAGGAAAGAGAAGTCAAGGCAGGGCACTCCAGTGGAAAACTACGGCCAAATTGGTGAGCTCCATACATCATCTAGAATGTCTATGAGGGTGGGGCCAACATAGTTGTTGATCACAAAGGTCATAGACCGTTCCCACCTCTCAACGGTAAACACATGAAGCTATATTATGCACCAGAGCACGAGTTCGCGCGCCAGCCAAACTAAGGCGCACGTCCCAGCTACCACCAGTAAAGTCGATCCCTCCCCATGAAGGATCTAACCAGCCAGTCCTCCCAGTCTACAATTTCCAGTCAACCAGCCAGCCTAGTTCCCCAGAACCGCCGCCAGGCGTCCTCAGGGACTAATCTCCTGCCCTCATTCCCGTCACCGTGGGAGCACGGGCACTTCTGCACCAGCACCAGTCTAGCCGCCAGGCTCACAGGTAAGTCAAAAAAAAATTGAAAAAAATATGGGGTTGAAAATAGATTTGCCCAGCGGACCCAGTCATCCTCACCACAAGGGGGCGACTGGGGGCAAAAGGGCCATTAACCCGGCTGAGGTAGAAACCCGAAAGGGCACCTCAGGCAAAATCGGGAAACCCCTCGACATGAAAACCTGCAAGGGAGCGTCGAAAAAAGCTAAAGGGGGTCGGCTCTAGCGAAAACCCGAAAGGGCGGTAGAGCCGATAAAGAGAAAATCTTCTTCTCCCCACCAATCAGAATGGCCTTCCACCTATTCCTTGGTGGACCGTTACCCTCATCCAGAGCCAATCTCCAATCCATTTGCACTGCTACTGCGCAAACCCTCCAATTCCCAGTCAGCCTTGCATTACTTCCGCTCAGTTTGGCCAACCTTAGGCCCTTTCTTTGGCAACACAGGTCAACCAGTCCCTGTGAAAGTCAAGCTTCCAGTCACCATCCCGGTAAACTTATATCCCGGTACATTCCCAGACATTTATGACTCTCCGCCCCTACATCCTCTGTAAATCCAGAGCCTTCAAGTCCATTATAATCACAGTTCTCCCATACAATCCCCGATTCACCAGCCTTAACTCTAGTCATATCTTGCCATAACAAAGCGGCCCCTCGCCACCATGGCGTGAGGATTTCTAAAAAAAACCCTTATTATTGGCCGAACAATATCCGGCTACCCATACCTTCCAGTCTCAGGTTACGTCCCCTGACAGCAACATGCTATGGACGGCAGTTTCAAGAAAAAAATGGGGTTAAAAATAGAGATACCCCGGCGGGCCTGGTCGAATCCATTATAGGAAGCCGACTAGGTGCAAAAATTGCCACTAACCCAGCTAAGGTGAAAACCCGAGAGGGCGCCTTAGGCAAAATCGGGTAATCCCTCGGTGTGAAAACCCGCAAGGGCGCATAGAAAAAAGCTATAGGGGGCCAGCTCTGGCGAAAACCCGCAAGGGCGGTAGGGCTGGTAAAGAGAAGAAAAAAAACCTCTCTCTCCCTCTCTACTCTTCACTTACAAAGCCGTCGGCTATGACATGCTCCGATGGCAAGCTCAACATCACTCCGCGACAATGATGGCCACTACACCCCCGAGGGTCGGTCATCGCCAGCTTTCAACTCCAGTGTTCGGCTACAACGCCTTCGCAGGCCAGCCGCCAGCCTCCAGTCCTAGTATCCTGGCTACAATGCCTTTACAGGCCAGCAGCCAGCCACCAGTCCCAGCACTTCAGCTACAACGCCTTCACAGGCCAACCGCCAGCTTTCAACTCCAGTCTTCGGCTGCAACGCCTTCACAGGCCAGTCGCCAGCCTTCAACTCAAGTCTTCTGCTACAACGCCTTCGCACGCTAGCCTCCAGTCTGTTGGATACGGACTGAATAGATCTAGAGGGGGGGTGAATAGATCTTTCCCCCTTTTCTTTGATTTACTAACTATCGACCAAATGAGCTACTGGTAATTAATGAATTATAGAACTAATGCGGATAGTAAAGATGCAAGCATACGTATAGAAAATCAAACACACACAAGCACACCACAAGAGAGGATTTTTAAGGTGGTTCAGTCTCTTCCTGAGACTTACATCCACCCCTTGCTTAACTCAAGCAAGGCTTCACTATGAGAATCTCTGATCTCAATCAAAACACAGCTGACACACAGCTTGTACCTGCTGACACACAGCTTGACTCTGTTGCCTCACAGCTTGACAATAATTGTAATCACAAATGGAAAGATGATAAGAACAGGTGATGAAAGACAGGACTGAATATTGGCGTGTGTAGAAGAATAGATGTTCAGCCTGGGACTTGATCACTCTTATGAAGAAGCCTAGACTCCCTGTTGATCTTCCAGTCAGTTGCCTTCGATTGTTCTGCTGCTGGAGATCGCACAGTCTTGAGCTAAGTCTTCCTTCTGCAGCAACGAGATTGCCTTTAACCTTTCTGCAGATCTTTGATTGGTGGAGAGCTCCTTCTTCCTCTTCTGTGTATATCTTCCTTGGCTTCTATTTCGTGCTGTCTCACTGCTTCTTTGTTCGTGATTAGTTGCATTATATTCTTCATACCGCCTTTGAAGTTCTTCCCGCGCAATTTTCAGATCGAGCGCCAATCTGCTAGAAAACAGGGATCGGTTTAAATCCAATCGTTAGAACGAGTTTGACCACTTCTAAGCAAGATTGTTTCCTTGATTCCCGTGCGGAATCTTATCTCCTGAGCAGCCCAACAACCTGCAACAACCATCTGCAGGTTTTAAGGAACCTCAACAGAATTCGGTTAGAGTTCGGTTCTGGACGCTATAAAGCCCGTGGTCGACCATGACCCTGTCGCTGGTCGACAATGGGCATTCCCCAGACGGCCGGTTCTTCTGGCTGAAACTCACTTCGCCCGTTGGTCGACCACAGCCTGGTCGCTGGTCGACAAGGGACGAATTACAGATGGCCGTCAGTTCTGTCTGATGTTCTGGCTGTTCTGTGGTCGACCAGAGGTGGGGCTTTGGTCGACAGCCAAGGTGCTTCCAGAAGACAGATGATCTGATGCTTTTCTGGTTGAGTTCGTTGGTCGACCATAACCACTTCCCTGGTCGACAAGCGGCCTTTGACACTTCTTCTGATTTGTTGATTCCACTTGGATTTCAGTGGACCTGAAATTACTTAACTTATCAGAAGTAAATTGAACTATCAGATTTATATTGAGTTGATCAGAAACATTGTTTGTCATCATCAAATGGGCATTAATTCAATGCACTATCTTTACACACATAACTAAACCATTTGCTTTAAGAGACAAGATAGAACTTAGATTAGTCAAACATATCCTATTGTCATCATCAAAACCAAGGGATGCACAACATTCTCCCCCTTTTTGATGATGACAACCATGAGTCATTGTGTCAAACAAAACCATTTGATATAGCATTCAAGGCTTTCATAGCACAAATTTCATTCAACAAAGTATTTGATGTGCCTTTCAAAAAGCTTTCAAAAAGCAGTATAGCACTACTTACATGAGTGACAAAACTAAAGACAAAACTAAAGACACTAAGGACTAGTTGGACACATCTAGACACACAATGACACATAAGCTTCTCTTCTTACATGAGTGACAAAACTAAAGACAAAACTAAAGACACTAAGGACTAGTTGGACACATCTAGACACACAATGACACATAAGCTTCTCTCTCCCCCTTTGTCAATAGCAAAAAGTGAATCATTTAAACAGTCCTTCCGAGGAGGATGAGGAAGTCTCTGGCTTCACGTTCTCTTCCATGCGATCCAGCTTGTCAATAATGTGGGCATAGGAGAGCCTGAGTTTCTGGATCTCTGAGATAGTATCCTTGTGATACTTCTCATTCTGTTGGGTTGTGATCTCGATACGGATTCCCATCTGATCGGACACTTCACCGAGGGTCCTTACTAGTCTGTTGAACCGAGAACTAGCCTGGTCAGAGTGTTCCTTCTGCTTGATGAACCTGGCCTCCATCTGTTGTTCCAGCCTTTGGACTTTCTGCTCCAAGCGTCCAGTGGCAGCATTGACATTCTCTTGAAATGATTGGAGTTGGGTGGTGAGAGAAGATAACTGAGATGCCATCTGGAGGAGCACTCCATGAGATTCAGGGTGGGAGGTAAATGCTGGTGGTGGAGCAGAAGTAGAGGGAATGGAGGTAGGTGGTACTTGTGTGGGTTGAGCAGAATGTGATGGAGCTTGGGAAGTTGGAGCTTGGGTAGGCGGAGCAGATGGGGATTGAGCTGGAGGGGCAGCAGTGCCTGGCTGCCAGAGCACTATTGAAAGGGACGATGGTGAATGGGCAGCAGTGGGGGTAGTAGGTGTAGCTTGAGGCACCACTGGTGACGGTGTGACAGCAGGGCTAACCTGTATAGGTGAATGAGGTGGAGAAGAGGGTGGCACTGGATCCTTTGCTTTGCCCTTGGAAGGGAGAGTGCGCTGAACATGGTCTCCGACCTTCTTAAATCCCAAGAATGTGGTCACGAAGTGAAAATTGTAGACGTGCCATTTGGGAATGACAATGCTTGGGCTGTGAGGAGAAGGTATGTTGGCTGCTTTCAGAATGGAAGTGATATGGGCAGCAAAAGGAAGAGAATTCAGGGGATAATGTAGGATGCTTCGGAGGGAATTCAAAAGGAGTGTGGTTAGGCGAATAGGCTGGCGAGTGATGAGGCCATGGAGTATAAATAGATGGAGGCGACTTACTTGATCTCTGGCGCCTCCTCGAGGTTGTATGATGGTGGTGATGATGTGGTGAAGCAAACGATGAAGAGGAGGGAAGGTATTAGCATTGAGGTACTTGGGAAGGACCTCAGGGGCTGGCTTGCCAGTGACCACTGCATGTGCTTCTCGGAGGTCGAAGTCCTCATGATTGAAAACAGCTCCAATTCTGGGAGTCTTCAGCGTCATGTGGAGAAGCTTGACGTCGAGTCTGATGACTTTCCCTTGAACTACGGTGTATAGCTGACTGTCCACGACTTGCAGGTTGTGATAGAATTCTTGCACAAGCTGGGGCGAGTACGAATTGTGCACTGAAACGAACGTAGTCCACTCTTGAGCTTCAAAAATTGGCAGTAGATCTGGGAACATCTCCATCAGCTTGTCATCGGAGAAATCGACGATCCTGGGTTGCAAAACTGTCCGTGGCTTGAGAGCTCCAGAAACGGGATGCACTGCGGGTTCCTCTGAATCTGCTGATTGTCTGCCTGGACCAGGTGCATCAGCCGTGGTCGACCGGTGAGGGGCCGATGGCGAACCCTGCGCGGCCCGCGACTTGGATCGCTTGGACGACATCGAAGCTGCGGCAGGGGCCTGATCTCTTCTACGCTTAGAGGAAAGTAGAGCGCGCTTGGGAGACATTGTGAAGGGAAGCGAGATAGAGGCGAGAGAGAGGCGAGAAAAGAAATCTGGAGAAGATGAAGTTGAGAGAGGGCTAGAGCTGCGGATGGGAGAATTTCAGGGACCCAGCCGAGACAATTTATAGGGTAGGGCATTAGGGCTGGCTCTTAATTTTTAGGGCAGTGAACCATCGCGATGCAAAGAACGAGCGGTCAGGATTTAATCAGCATAACTCATATTTTGGGAAATTGTTGAAGTGTACCCCCTTTCTTTAATAAGACATTTAAGTAACCGTTCCCCCCTTTCTTAAAGACCACCTTGTGACCAAATCGAGTGGGTCTTGTGGTTCAAAGAATTTGAAAGTATTGCCCCAATAAATTGACTCCCCATATCCACTGTCTTACTCACGGCTCCTTAAACTTATAATATGGTTCATGAGATAATTTTACTAGCTGAACAAGCTGAACAGTGTTTTATGCCTCTATTTGCATATAGTGCATTAGGTCAACCATTTTTGTTGCCTTTTCGTTTTGGAATATTTAAAAGCTGTGGTCAGGTTTATCACATGCTTTTCCACACGAAGAGACACGCTTTTTACACGCCAGAAACCCCGGCTACTTAGCATGCCTAACCATTCCACTTTTAACTGGGACACACTTTTTATCCGTGAGGATATACGTTTATCAGACGCCAATATCCCCAGTTACTCAGGATACCCAATTAATAATTTTGAGAGTGGCAGAGGTAGATTGAGTCTTCATGACATACATGTCTCCCACTTAATTTTTCAGCCAATTTTGCTTTGTGATGGAGAACAGTAGTTTCTCAGAACTCAGTCCATTGCTCTACCAAGTAGGCAGAATTATGGCGTATTCCATATACATTCATGCTATAGCAGCGTTTATTTTCACTGTCCAACACAGACACAGGTAGAGAAACAGTCTCATTACTAAAAACATAAGTTCTCAATAGTCTTGAGTCAGAGTCATAGTTATGGTTTGAATTTATTGCAGTAGTACAGGTCAAATTCTCATTACTACACTTAACATTTACTCTCATTGATGACTTTGGTGATTTTCTTGTAAGAGGTGGTTAGGTTGTTCAATGGTTTATTAAGGAATGAGTTTACACTTTTTACTCCCCCTCAATTTGTGAGTCCTTGCTGAAGATAGAGAACAATAAGCTGACCACAAAGAGATATTGAGACACAAGGAATGGGAAGTGAATGAGGATGAGTGAGTGAAGCCAAAACTGAGCTCAGAGTCCAAAAAGTTCAGAAGATTTCCCACCAAAGCCAGCAGCTTGATTAGATCCAATTTCCCTTTTTCAGGTCCTTTGTCGACCATGGAGTGGCCTGTGGTCGACCTTTGTGCTGACACAGAACCTGCCTGTTGAGAAGACTGCGTTCTCACAAACCTGTTGTCGACCATTGGATCGCCTGTGGTCGACAGCTGCGAATTCCCAGAGCTAACTATTTCCTGTCCTGATGCCTTGGTCGACCAGCGCCTTGTCTGTGGTCGACCACAAGAGATGAGCCGTAGAGAATCAGTATTCTGTAGAACTTGCTGAAGTTGCACCCGACACAAGACTTTCCAAACTCAAAAACTTGACCAGTACTAGAGACCTATAACTTAGACAGAAATGACAGAATCTATGTAGAGTACACATGAATATGATTATTTCAAGAATTTTCAGGAGAAATTCTACAAATTCCTAACTCCCTTCTTAGAGTTGAAAATCTGTCATTGTTAAGGGGTTTTGTGAAAATGTCTGCCAGTTGTTTTTCAGTTTCTACAAAATGAAGCATGAGATTTCCTTTGGAGACCTCATCTCTTAGAAAGTGATGACGGATCTCAATGTGTTTTGTCCTAGAGTGTTGAATGGGGTTTTTAGACAAATTAATAGCACTAGTGTTGTCACAGAAAATAGGTGCACATCCAAGATCTACATTGTAGTCTTGAAGTTGATGTTTTATCCACAAAACCTGTGTACCACAGCTCCCTACTGCGACATACTCAGCCTCAGCAGTGGAGAGTGCCACAGAATGCTGTTTTTTAGAGGCCCATGATATTAAACATCCACCTAATATTTGACAATAACCACTAGTACTCTTCCTATCAATTTTGCAACCAGCATAATCAGCATCTGAATATGAAATCAAGTCTAGTTTGCAGTAAGTAGGATACCATAAACCCAATTCTTGGGTACCGGCAAGGTAACGAAAGATACGCTTGACAGCCCCTAAATGTGAATCTCTAGGGCTAGATTGATATCTAGCACACATGCATACACTGAACTGAATGTCTGGCCTAGAGGCAGTTAAATATAGTAAGGATCCGATCATACCTCTGTATTTCTTGGCATCTACCATGTTACCTTTTACATCAGCCTCCAATGTTGCATTTGTCCCCATGGGTGACTCTATTGGTTTGCAGCTCTCCATGCCAAACTTTTTCAGCATCTCCTTTATGTACTTGGATTGATTTATGAAGTAGCCTTCTCTACATTGTAGAATCTGCAATCCAAGAAAGAACTGTAAATCACCCATTAAACTCATTTCAAACTCATTGGTCATTAGATTTGCAAATTCAGTACATAATGAAGCTTCAGTGGATCCAAACACAATATCATCCACATAGATTTGCACAATTAGTATATTCTTACCTTGGGTCTTGGAGAATAATGTTTGATCAATTTTACCTCTTGTGTAGCCCTTTTTGGTGAGGAATGAACTCAGTCTGTCGTACCATGCCCTAGGAGCCTGCTTTAAACCATACAAAGCCTTATGCAGTTTAAAGACATGATTAGGAAAATCATCATTTTCAAAACCAGGGGGTTGTTCCACAAAGACTTCTTCCTTTACAAAGCCATTTAGAAAGGCACTTTTTACATCCATTTGCTGCAATTTAATTCCATGGGACGCCGCAAATGCTAACAGTATTCTAATGGCTTCTAACCTTGCAACTGGAGCATATGATTCTTCAAAATCAACTCCAAATTCTTGGTTATACCCCTTAGCCACCAACCGAGCCTTGTTCCTCATAACAACTCCTTCTTCATTAAGCTTATTTTTATAAACCCATTTGGTTCCAATAACAGGATGAGATGAGGGTCTGGGAACAAGTTTCCAAACCTGATTTCTTTCAAATTGATTTAATTCTTCATGCATGGCATTTATCCAAGATTCATCTCTTAAAGCTTCCTCTACATTTTTAGGCTCAACTTGAGATACAAGGGCTAGCTGATCTAATTCATCAACTGTTTTAAGCTGAGATCTAGTTTTCCTCGGTTCATTAATTCCTCCAATGATGTTATCTAGAGGATGATCTCTGAGAAATCTCAGATTTTCAGAATTGTTACCTGGGATGATCTCTCCTTCGGGTTGATCATTGGAATCACCTTGCTTTGGTTCTGCTTCAGTCTCCATTGGTTCCTCTTTGCCTTCCAGAAATTCCCCATCTTCATCTTTGCCTACCTGTCCAGTTTTGTCAAAGTCATTATTTTCATCAAATGTGATATGTGGGGATTCTTCAACTAGCTGATCTTTGGTGTTGTAGACTCTATAGGCTCTTGATCGGTCAGAGTATCCCAAGAAGATTCCTGGGTCACTCTTTGGTTCAAATTTGTCCAATGATCTCTTGTCATTGTTATGAATAAAACACCTTACACCGAAGATCCTAAAATGAGCTAGAGATGGCTTCTTACCTTTGAACACCTCATATGGAGTTTTCGTACTAGATGGTCTTACCATTGCCCTGTTTACAATATAACATGCTGTATTGACCGCCTCAGCCCAAAATCTTCTTGGAAGATTGGCTTCAACCAACAAGGTTCTGGCCATTTCAACAAGTGTGCGATTCCTTCTCTCTACCACTCCATTTTGCTCTGGCGTCCTTGGTGATGAGAACCTGTGATTTATTCCTTTGTTCCTGCAGAATTCATCAAACTCTGAATTTTCAAATTCTCCCCCATGATCAGATATTATTGAACACACTTTGGACTTTCCATCCTGCTTCATCCTTTTGTAAAATTCCTGAAACTCAGAAAAGGCATCACTTTTATGAGATAAGAACATGACCCATGTAAATCTAGAGAAATCATCAACAAGTACATAACCGTACCTCTTACCACTAAGGCTAGCAGTTCTTGTTGGGCCAAAAAGGTCCATGTGCACAAGTTCTAGTGGTCTAGAGGATTGACTTTCAGTTCTACCTTTGAATGATTTTCTTGTTTGCTTACCTTGGGTACATGATTCACATACTTTGACATTTTGAGCAAACGAAATTTCAGGTAAACCAGATACCATTTTATTCTTAACCAATTTGTGCAGCACCCTGTAGCTAACATGCCCTAGCCTTCGGTGCCACAACCAAGTCAGGTCCTCCTTCTTGGCGGTGAGGCACAAGTTGGAGTGGGCTGGATCATCCAAGTCTATCATGTAGACATTATTTACTCTCTTGCCCATAAACTTAACTTTAGCCGAATTTGGTTCAAGAATTTTACAGATTTTAGAATCAAAGACTACTTGATGGCCTTTGTCGCATAGCTGACTGATGCTAAGAAGATTATATTCAAGGCCATCCACTAGCAGTACATCTTCAATGTTATTTGTAGATGTCTTACCTACCTTACCTTTCCCAATGATCTTGCCTTTGTTATTTCCTCCAAATGTCACATGTCCTCCATCTTTTGAGTTTAGCTCGGAGAATTTTGCCTTGTCCCCTGTCATATGTCTTGAGCAGCCACTATCTAAGTACCACTTGTTGTGTATAGCTGCCAAACACACCTGCATCACAAGTTACACAGAAACTTTTGGACCCCAATGGTACCCGGGTCCAAGATGACTTGTAAAGTTATGAAATTGCTGCAGTAATCCTTTGGGAACCCAGATTCTGTTAGAGCAGTGTACATTTTTATTTTTGAACTTGTTCAGATTGGGTTGCTTTTGTTCTAAAGTTTCTTTAATCTGAGTCCACCTTTGTGTATTCAAGTTTTCATTTTGTTTTACCCGAGAAAACCTGTGATTTCTGTTTGCTTGTCTGGCCATGGTCGACTTTTGGTATGTCTGTGGTCGACCATCGCGTCTCCAGAACTCAGCGTCTGTTCTGGCACCACCTCTGGTCGACATCTGGTGTACCTGTGGTCGACCACTGCTTCTCCAGTAACCAGCGCCTGTTCTGGCAGATCCTCTGGTCGACAGATGAAGGGTCTGTTGTCGACCAGCCTGTCTCCAGACATCTTGTTTTCCAGATTTATGTCCTTTAACTTGGTTTATTTGGTGATTTCTGTGAATTTGGGTTTCTTGTTTATTATTTTGAATCTTATATTGATTGACTGTTTTCTCTTTAAAATTTCTCTCTTCCTTGGTGACATTGTTCCTTTTGGAGGAGCATTCAGCTACATCCTCTTGTTTATCTTGGTATAGATTAATCAGGGGCCTTTTTCCTTTTGAGTCAGCAATCCCATTTACGGTTTTTATTTGGAATTCCTTTTTAGCCGTAGGATTGTATCCTAACCCTTCTTTTTGAAAGTTTACTTTTATTCCCAAGACAGCATTTAAGTTTTCTTGACCCTTGGTCATTTTTTCCAAGGCTTCCTGTTTATCTTCCAATTCACCTTGGATTCTTTCTATCTCTTTTAGAAGCTTACTGTTTTCTTCCTTGAGTGAATTGTTTCTTTCTTGACTTAACTTAGTTTCCTGTTCATATTCTTGAGTTTTTAGTTTTAGCTCATCAATGTCGTTTTTTAGCATTTCATTCTCTTCGGACATTCTCTTGTGGTTTTCTTCATCTAAGTCCATTTGATTCAGCTTGTTTTTCAGAGACTTGATTTCCATTTCTAGTTCAGTTTTGTTTTCCATTGAATTGCTGTCTTTATTCAGTTGACTGATCTTCTTCTTCAAATGTTTATTTTCCTTTCTTATTCTTTCATAAGTATCAAGCAATTCTGAATATACTTCTTCCCAATCCGAACTAGAGAAGTCTTGAAATGGGGAACTTACCTCAAGATCACTGTTGTCTCCCTTGGCCATCAGACAGAGCTTTCCTTCTTCTTCCTCGGAAGTTGTTTCCTCTTCACTGCTCTCTTCCTCCTCACTCCAAGTGCTAATCATCGCCTTGGGTTTCTTGCCTTTCCACTTGAAGCTTGATTTCTTAGGAGCTTCTGGACATTCAGCCTTCATATGTCCAGGCTGCCTGCAATTGTAGCAAATGAGTTTATTAGAAGAAGTCTTATGTTTATCAGATTTAAACTGGGATGACTTCCTTACCATGCCCTTTGGATTTCTGAATCCTTTACCTTCCTTTCGCAGGAATTTCTTAAATTTTCTTGTAAGCATGGCTAGCTCACCAGATTCTTCACCTGAGCTAGATGAGTCTTCATTGTCAGACACCTCAGAGGTGCTTGTCTTAGTCTTTAGGGCAAGTTGCTTCTTTTTCTTCCCCTCATCTTCCTTTCTCTTCAGATTGACCTCATAGGCCATCAGGGATCCTACTAACTCATCCACTGTCATTGTTGTGAGATCCTTTGAGTCCTCAATGACTGTGGCCTTGGTATGCCACATCGATGTGAGAGACCTTAAAATCTTCCTCACTAATTCCTGCTCTTTGTATGTCTTCCCTAAGCTCTTCAAGCCATTAGTCAATTGTACTAATCTGGCATACATCTCAGAAATACTTTCATCATTTTTCATCCTAAACATCTCATATTCTGAGACTAGCATATTTGCTTTTGTCTCTCTTACCTCGGAAGTACCTTCGTAGATTACCTTTAGACGATCCCACATTTCTTTGGCTGTTGCGCATTGGGAAACTCTTGAGAATTCTGTGGGGTGTAGTGAGCACTGCATTACGTTCATGGCTCCCCAGTTGACAGTTGATTTCCTGACCTGTTCTCTGGTCCAGGTTTCTTCATCTTCCGGTAGCTCAAAAGGTCCGCGGCTCACTACCCTCCACATCTCGTGGTCTTGCGCACGTAAGAACACCTGCATACGATTTTTCCAATAAGAATAATCAGTTCCATCAAAATATGGAGGTCTAGTTACAGAGTGCCCCTCAGCTATGAGGCTTTTAGAGTTCAGTCCGCCCGGTCTCTCCTGGTTGTTAGACCACATTTTTGGAGAACCCGCTCTGATACCACGTGTTGGATACGGACTGAATAGATCTAGAGGGGGGGTGAATAGATCTTTCCCCCTTTTCTTTGATTTACTAACTATCGACCAAATGAGCTACTGGTAATTAATGAATTATAGAACTAATGCGGATAGTAAAGATGCAAGCATACGTATAGAAAATCAAACACACACAAGCACACCACAAGAGAGGATTTTTAAGGTGGTTCAGTCTCTTCCTGAGACTTACATCCACCCCTTGCTTAACTCAAGCAAGGCTTCACTATGAGAATCTCTGATCTCAATCAAAACACAGCTGACACACAGCTTGTACCTGCTGACACACAGCTTGACTCTGTTGCCTCACAGCTTGACAATAATTGTAATCACAAATGGAAAGATGATAAGAACAGGTGATGAAAGACAGGACTGAATATTGGCGTGTGTAGAAGAATAGATGTTCAGCCTGGGACTTGATCACTCTTATGAAGAAGCCTAGACTCCCTGTTGATCTTCCAGTCAGTTGCCTTCGATTGTTCTGCTGCTGGAGATCGCACAGTCTTGAGCTAAGTCTTCCTTCTGCAGCAACGAGATTGCCTTTAACCTTTCTGCAGATCTTTGATTGGTGGAGAGCTCCTTCTTCCTCTTCTGTGTATATCTTCCTTGGCTTCTATTTCGTGCTGTCTCACTGCTTCTTTGTTCGTGATTAGTTGCATTATATTCTTCATACCGCCTTTGAAGTTCTTCCCGCGCAATTTTCAGATCGAGCGCCAATCTGCTAGAAAACAGGGATCGGTTTAAATCCAATCGTTAGAACGAGTTTGACCACTTCTAAGCAAGATTGTTTCCTTGATTCCCGTGCGGAATCTTATCTCCTGAGCAGCCCAACAACCTGCAACAACCATCTGCAGGTTTTAAGGAACCTCAACAGAATTCGGTTAGAGTTCGGTTCTGGACGCTATAAAGCCCGTGGTCGACCATGACCCTGTCGCTGGTCGACAATGGGCATTCCCCAGACGGCCGGTTCTTCTGGCTGAAACTCACTTCGCCCGTTGGTCGACCACAGCCTGGTCGCTGGTCGACAAGGGACGAATTACAGATGGCCGTCAGTTCTGTCTGATGTTCTGGCTGTTCTGTGGTCGACCAGAGGTGGGGCTTTGGTCGACAGCCAAGGTGCTTCCAGAAGACAGATGATCTGATGCTTTTCTGGTTGAGTTCGTTGGTCGACCATAACCACTTCCCTGGTCGACAAGCGGCCTTTGACACTTCTTCTGATTTGTTGATTCCACTTGGATTTCAGTGGACCTGAAATTACTTAACTTATCAGAAGTAAATTGAACTATCAGATTTATATTGAGTTGATCAGAAACATTGTTTGTCATCATCAAATGGGCATTAATTCAATGCACTATCTTTACACACATAACTAAACCATTTGCTTTAAGAGACAAGATAGAACTTAGATTAGTCAAACATATCCTATTGTCATCATCAAAACCAAGGGATGCACAACACAGTCCCAGTATCCTGGCTACAATGCCTTTACAGGCCAGCAGGCAGCCTCTAGTCCCAGCACTTCGGCTACAACGCCTTCACAGGCCAGCCTCCAACCTCCAGTCCCAATACCCCAGCTATAACGCCTTCACAGGCCAGCAGCCAATTTCTAATCCCAGTCACCGGCTACAATGCCCTCACGGGCCAGCCGCCAGTTCCCAACTCCAGTTTCTACCACGATCCTTCCGCGGGTGGGCCAACCAGTCCCAGCCCCAATCACGGCCCTTGGCTGTGATGCCTTTTGAGGCCATTTGGCCAGCTCAGTCCCAATTTCTCAAGCCCAAGAGAGCTACATTACCGGCTAACGCCATACAAATGACCAACACTCAGGCGTCAACCTACAACTGATACATCCCAGAATCAGTTCTCGACCTTAACCAAGTAGGCTGCCACGCCTCGATGGGCCTACTCCAACCCAATGCTAGGGGTTTTCCCCCACTTCCCAGCAACCAGCACTCAATTCCCAGTACTCAAAATCCAGTCACACCACTCTCCCTACCCAGTTTTTTATCCTAGCTCCAATTTTGGGTAAAACCCAGTCTACTGCCCCTTACGCCGACACGTGTTAAAACAATTGTTGAGCTATGGTTTTGATGATAACTAAACTTCATGTGTGATGGAGATTGTTGAGCTATGACATTGATGATAACTAAACCTCATGTGTGATGATAGTGGTTTTGATAATCATAACATATTGTGTGCTTGATTAGTGGAAAACATCTTCATGATAAATGAACTCACATGTGGCTATATTTTCTTGCAGGTTGCTTTACTAAGTAGGTTGATGATTGAATCATGCATACTGCACATTAGTCTTTGGAGGTTTCATGTGAAGACTATGCTTCTCAGTGAAATGGTTGAGTCCTTATGGATATGAAATTGATTGCATGGCCTTGTGTTGTGTAAATGCATAGCCATTTCATTACATGCTCTGTTGAGGATTTCCTCTGGTTCTTGTATATCATGAATGCATGAGTGATGGCTCCTAGTCATTCTGATCATATGGCTTAAATGCTTTGAAATGGTTTAAGGGAGAACTGGGTTGAAGTTGGGATCTTCAGATTCGTTGGTTGAATATTAACTTGCTTCTAAATTCCCGGAAAGTGCAGGTTAATATTTCCCACATTATGATGGATTCAAGGTAAGAATTTATATTGGAATCCATGGTGACACTCTTCTAATCTTGAGTTGAAAAATGGGTTCTCAAGTGCTTTCATACAGATCTTTCATGTGGATTCTTATATGCCTCATGATAATGCTTTCGTAATCATATTTCATGTCATTTGGGTCTTGGTCTCAAAACTAGCTTCATATGTTAATGCATGACCCATATATTTTGATCTTGATCTAACCTCTTGGTTTATCATGTTTTTCAGGATGCAAAATCATTGTTGATCTTCATGGGATTATGGTAATATTTAATCAATTGTTTCCCTTTAGTTTGATGAAGGTTTTAGTTATTTTTCAAACTCAAACTACCTTACAGTCTTCACCATTTTCAATCCAACCATTGTATCTCCATTCTAAAAATTTTATGTTATAGCTCTGGGAGTCCTCTTTCCAACGCTTCCAGTCTCGCTTCGATCGGAGTTCGGAGCTAGGAGAATTAATTCCTGCCGCCGAAGCGTGCAGAGCTGTTTTTATGAAGCTGCCTGAAAGGGTCGACCCTTAGGGTCAACCCCTCAAGAAAGGGTCGACCCCTGTAAACCAGAACCAAAATTTGTTCTGTTTGGGTTCTGGAAACCGAAGGGTCGACCCTTGGGGTTGACCCCTTGAATTCTGGAAACCCGAGGGTCGACCCCAAGGGTCGACCCATGTAAAACAGAACACAAAATCCATTCTGTTTGACTTCTGTATGCCCAAGGGTCGACCCATGCCCCGAGGGTCGACCCCAAGGGTCGACCCCTACAGGTCCTCTTGCTGTTTTTGTTGAACCAGAACCTGGTTCTGAGAGGGTCGACCCCTGGGGTCGACCCATGAACTTCTGGACCTCTAGCACAGCACGAGGGTCGACCCCAAGGGTCGACCCTTCTGTTCTGGGCGGCGCCGGTTTTGTTGACTTGTTGGTTTCGAGCCACATGGGCTTATACAGCTGTTAGGGTCTCCGGGAATCACTCCATAATATATGGATCTGGTCCCCTGAACGTCCCTTGACCTGTCTAGGAGTATAAATCATCTTGTTAAGGGTGTAAACCCTAAGGGATTTTCGTATACACTATTTTCAGGTTTCTTTCTAACCCTTCTTTGTGCAGGTCGCAGCAGCCACCTCTAGCCCTTGTTCCTCTTGTGTTTGTGTGTGAATGTGAAGGGAAGAAGGAGGATTCGAAGTTCCAATCAACCCTCTACTGCTGGCTGCGAGTGAAAACAAGATTCAAGCTCATCCGATTCAAGATTGTCAAGAACGTCTTCCTGCTGCACAAGTGTTCGATTAAATTCCGAGAAGAGAAAGGGGGAGCTTCTACAAGGATAAATCATTCTCTCTTCACACCTTTCATTCTGATTCTTTGAGTTTAAACTTCAGCATATGTTGTAATCTTTATCTCAGATATTTGTGTGTGTGTGGATCATTGTTGGATCCGTGGTCGTGTGTGTGTCGTGATTTATTCGTGTGTGTACGTAGGTCTTCCTAGATCTACGTTTGTGTGTGTGGGTGTCTAGTTAGATCAGTTCTGTATCTTGTGTGTGGTTTGCTGCACTTGTGGCAGTGTGTGTTCGTGTTGGTGATCCGGCCATCGGATCGTGTGTGTGTTGTTATTCCGGTCATTGGACCGTGTGGGAGACTACGTCTCTGTGTGTGTGTCTGTGTTTTGGGGCGCGTCCCCGTGTGTGTGTGCAGGCGTCATCCTGCGTGTGTATTTGGAGCGTCGTCTCCTGTTGGGAATTTATTCCCGAGTGAAGTCTCACCTAGTTTGGTGAGGGGTGGACGTAGGGAGCCCGTCGTGGTCCCGAACCACCTTAAAATCCCTGTGTATTGTGGTTTGCTTTGCGCACTGGTTTGGTTTATTTTGTGTATCCATCTATATGATCGTGTGGGATCGATGAACTTGAGAGAATCGGTTTAATGGCTTAATCAACTTCCTTAATTCTGTTATATGTCATTAACTCCACCGTGTGCACTCGTCTTGTCTCATAATGTTTGTTGTTATCAAGCTTGCCAGATCAACAGTTTTGGGTGTTTTAATTGTTGTCTCATTGCCTTTGATAAAAGGTCAAGAGTTTTATTTAAAACTGTAGTCACCCAATTCACCCCCCTCTTGGGTGTCATTGATCGAGGGACCCAACAATTGGTATCAGAGGTAAGGCTCTAATTTGATAGATCTAACGATCTAGAGTTATCCGAATCAATGACTACCATGATCTACACCTTGAATTCTCCACCCGTGTTTGATGGCTGTAATTTTGATTTGTGGTTAGGAAGGTTGTGTAGTCTAGTCAATTCATACGACCCTAAGCTATGGAAGCTTATTTCACATGGTCCTTATGAATTGCCTAAAGACAAAAGTGTTTGGACTGCAGATCAAAAACTTAAACATGATCAAAATGGTTTGACTCTAAAATTACTTATTGATGCAGTTGACTCTAACTATTTTCCTTTTGTCTCCCATTGCAGATCCGCGAAGGAAATATTGGATGGATTAGCAGACCTCAAGGAGGAGCTTAAAGACAGATGTCTTATAGCGGGCACGAGTGAACAAAGGAGTGGTCAGCCAAGTGAATCGAGCTCTAGGGTAAACTCTGATTCTGATTATGAAGATGATTTTAACTATGAAGAATTGTTGAATGCTTATGAAGAGCTTGCTGAAAAAGACAAGAAGTTAAAATCTGAAAACAAAAAATTGCAAAAGAATGTAGGTCAAAATAAAACTGATTCCTCTTGTAAAGAATGCTTACACCTTAAGGAATTGATTGATGGTTACATGTTTGACATTGAAATTCACAAAGATCAAATCTCTTCCTTGAGAAATGAAAACAAAGAGCTGAGAGAGAGAGTTAGTCTTATGAACAATGGTCAAAATGAGCTTGCTCATGATAAAAATCTTGAAATGGAAAATGAGAAACTGAAGGAATTGAACAATACCATTTCTGAAAAATTGCTTGTTTTTGAAAAAGGAAAAGGTTTGCTTGTTGATCAATGTAAAGAAATGCATGTGATGAAACAAGAAATGGAAACCTACAAAATCATCAACACCCAACTACATGAACAAGTCAAGACTTGTGAAAATAAGATGGTCTCCTATGAATTGCACATTTCATCACTTGAAAAAGAAATTTCTGATTTGAATGCTTTTTTATCTAGATTTGTCAATGGTCAAGAAAACTTGGATAAACTGTTGGGAATGAAAGTAAACTTTCAAAGAGAAGGGCTGGGGTTCAATCCTGTGAATAAAAAGAAATTTGAAAGTAAAATATATACTTCATTTGTTCATGACAATTGTGCACCTACCACCTCCACATCTTACTCCCAGCAACCCACTGTATCAAGAACCCAATCAAATCAGAAAAACAATGTGAATGTCCAAAAGCTTCAAAAAGAAAATAAAAATCAGAAAATCAACATGCATCAAAAATCCAAAAATGCTGCTAGCATCTCCATGCATGTTGAACATACTTCTTCCACACACACACAACCACCTAGAAAGAAATTCTCATGTTTTTATTGTGAAAAATATGGACATGCCATGCATGATTGTTTTATGAGAAAGAATGATGATTTAGAAGCATGTAGGAAAAGAATGAAACCTTTTGCAAATGGGAAACAAGAGTGGAACAAAAAATCACATGCTTCAAAGAATCCTCATGCTTTTAAGAACTCAAAGTCATGTTGCAACTACTGTGGTAAATTTGGACATATGGTGCATGATTGTTTTCTGAAGAAAATTGATGATTTGAATGTTGTTATGAAGTGGAAGCCACGTGCCAAAGATGTTGCTAACCCACAAGGACCCAAGATGGTTTGGGTACCTAAGAATGCCAAATGAGAAATTTGTTTTGCAGGTGTGCCTTGGGAATGTAAAGCATGAAATCTATTTTTCTCACGAAGGTAAGGCACACAAGTGGGATAAATCAGGTTAAAAGAAAAAACCAAAACTAAAATTTGAAAATTCAGGTGATATCCCTCTCACTCTCTTCAGTAATTATGTCATTGTTTGATTCATATTGTGCTGAATTATCTTGTGTTAATGCACATGTTTGTTCATGCATTCCATCCATAGATAGTTGCATACACTTGTGCATATCATCCTCATATAGTATCTTGTTGAAGTGGTGCTTTGAAACCATCAATAAAGTTCACTACATTTGTTGAGCTTGCATGCACCCTCATGTTTGCATACACCCTTTCACATATTATCTTGCATAAGTTGAACATTGTGAAGTCATGTCATAATGCATAGCATTCCTCCTACCTTCATCACCCTTGACTACATAGTATATCAAATGGTGACATGTGGAAGGACAGGTTATGCCTGTCTGAAAGCTATCACTACGCGTGAGGTGATCTTTGGATCTAAGTTCTCCGCCTAGTACTATGAGTCGTTTACTTAAAAGGCTGCATATGACATTGGATTGTTACTGAACATCTTACATTCTTGCACACACTAAGGGGGAGCAACCACATTCTTCATATGAGCTTAGTGTTTAAGGTTCACACATGAGTCATGCATTGCATCTTGAGCTATCTAGTGGATTTTGGTTGTTAAAATAATTTGTTATGCCAAAGTTAATAAATTTGAATCAAAATTGACAAATCAATTCTTGTTGTTCTTGGATACAGATTACACTCCCAAAATCCAAATGCTGATGGGCTGGCCGTGACCAAGTTTGAATCAAATGAGGAATACCTTGCAAGGATGAAAATGATAAAAATTTTCTCAATCCACCACTGAGAGATAGGAAGTGATTTTGATAGTACCCAAGACATTGTATGAAAAGTGCGCGTCTCTGTTAACAAAGGATGGGTTCAATAGGTGAAATACTTGGAAGAAAAAGGATTCTCAAGGCAAAGGTAAGAAAGCAAAATCTGAAATATCAACCCCTGTGAGGTTGGCAATCTCAGTGATTGAAGGCTTCCAATCTTGTCTCCTGAACCAAGGTAATTCAACCTTGTTAAATCATGCAATGGTCTTTTTATCACTTGGTGATACCTTTAGATGACAAGTGTTGATTCTAAAAACTTGAGTTGTCATTTACTAGCATGTTGTGACAAATTGGTTGAATCTAGTTTGATGTGATGAACATACTTAATTGATTTAACAGAATGAATCCTTGAGATGAGTTATGTGACTTGAAAATATGTTTGTGATTATATGATCCATACATTTGACTTTTGGATGAACTCTCATTTCAAAACTTGTGAAAGACCTTTCAAAATCTATTTTTGAACAATTCTGAAATTTGGGTTGCACTGCTTACTTTTGATCATTTATGCACCCTCATTCATAAAGGTCTTGTCATAAACAATGTTTGCTGATTCATGAATTGAATGTGGATGAACTTAATAAGAATTCTGTCACACTGACTTGGAAATGAAAGCTCTCATCTTCTTTTTCCATCCTATCCTTCATTCTCATACAGTAATAGGCTGCATGCATCAGAATCCAATGCATTAGGTGCATTTAGTTCTCTCAAATGAAAAACTAAAAACACACACCTTGCACCCATGTTAATTTCTGCATTGCATTAGAACTCATGCATTCGTCACACTTAGTTCATTCGTTTGGCATCTATTCAATTAGTATCAAATTGACATCACATTGCTCGCATACATGTCATAGTGCATTTGCATAAACTCCCAATGTGTGCTTGTGTGTTATTATATGCTATTCACCCCCATCCTTGAAAATTCTATGACCTTATGCATTCTTGATAAATAATGTTATATTTGAGTCATTATTGGTGTGCTTCATGTTGTACACTTTGGGGGGAGTAAAGTGCATCTATTTAGGGGGAGTTGTATTGTTATGTATTCATGGTATTTTTGGTATACATGCTGAATCAAATTCATACAATTCATGCACAGAATATGAAAATGAGTGTTAAGAATAAGGATATATGTTTTTCTTTTCAACACTCTCGAGATGTTAAACTTGCTGCATGTATGTTGAAGAGACAGTTGAGGAAAAAGCTGTCTACCTATCTTTGTTGAAAAATCTGAAATGAAAATGAACGGTAGAGCAATGCTTGGTCTCACTGAGTAAACTGGGCACATGTCACCTGAGACGTGATGTGGTTCATATCTGAAAAGTGTGGACTAGTACCTCTGTTCAAAATGAGGTGAGATGGTTCAGTATTCTAAGTAACCGGGGATTCTGGCATGAGCTCCATGCGTCTACTCGCGTAAAAAGGAATCATTTTGGACATGATCACTCTTGAAAAATTCTGACTATCATGTGGTACTGGTTGAGTTGAAAAAATGATGGTGAAAACTCATTGTGGTAGAGCGAATCCTCCAATACGCTGCTCTCAAAATTGAAGTGCAGTCTGTAAAATGTCTCCCTGTGTTGATATGAAAATCTAAATATCCATATTGAAACTATCATTTTTCATGTTACTCACTTACACATTTGAGAATTTGATTTAATATGTATTCAGAAAGTTGATTGACTGCATTAGCAATTGCATTAATCTCCTATATGATTGGAAAATCTCCCATGTGCTACACATGTGTATTCCGATTGTCATGACTCTCTTGCATCTTTCCTATACCCATCCCTTCTTAAATAAGTACGGGGGAGCAGTGTTGCATGTATACATATGTATCTATTTGTTTGCTTGTGTATGCATCTCACATGCCATCACATGCATAAGTTGCATCTCATGCATTTCAAACCACAAATCAAAAATTAAAAATCTGGAAAATACTGAAAACCAAAAATTGAGTGAACTTCCCATGCTATTTACTTGCTCAATAAATTCTTGTGTTTGCTTGGCAAATGGGGAGAAAGATTGGGCACAACCAAGTAATCAACATTTGATATCCTCTCTAGCCAACAATTGGTTCTCGAGTCCACAATTGGTGTTTCCCATCCTTTCCATGAACCCATTTATTTATAACTTACTCATGCTTCATCAGAATTTCAAATGTGGGTTACTGTTCCTTGCACTTTTATCATGCTACAATATGCATCTCCACTGTTTCTTCTTCATGAGGGAGTATGATTGGCATTACCCCGCTTTTTGATAATGTCAAAGGGGGAGAAATATTTCATGTGATTCATGCTTGTTAGATTCATGATTGGGGTTTCATGATTGGGGGAGAACAACTTGCCACTCGTTTGTCATCTTCACTAAGATTGTCATTATTCATCACTAAGTTTGTCATCATCAAAAAGGGGGAGATTGTTGAGCTATGGTTTTGATGATAACTAAACTTCATGTGTGATGGAGATTGTTGAGCTATGACATTGATGATAACTAAACCTCATGTGTGATGATAGTGGTTTTGATAATCATAACATATTTTGTGCTTGATTAGTGGAAAACATCTTCATGATAAATGAACTCACATGTGGCTATATTTTCTTGCAGGTTGCTTTACTAAGTAGGTTGATGATTGAATCATGCATACTGCACATTAGTCTTTGGAGGTTTCATGTGAAGACTATGCTTCTCAGTGAAATGGTTGAGTCCTTATGGATATGAAATTGATTGCATGGCCTTGTGTTGTGTAAATGCATAGCCATTTCATTATATGCTCTGTTGAGGATTTCCTCTGGTTCTTATATATCATGAATGCATGAGTGATGGCTCCTAGTCATTCTGATCATATGGCTTAAATGCTTTGAAATGGTTTAAGGGAGAACTGGGTTGAAGTTGGGATCTTCAGATTCGTTGGTTGAATATTAACTTGCTTCTAAATTCCCGGAAAGTGCAGGTTAATATTTCCCACATTATGATGGATTCAAGGTAAGAATTTATATTGGAATCCATGGTGACACTCTTCTAATCTTGAGTTGAAAAATGGGTTCTCAAGTGCTTTCATACAGATCTTTCATGTGGATTCTTATATGCCTCATGATAATGCTTTCGTAATCATATTTCATGTCATTTGGATCTTGGTCTCAAAACTAGCTTCATATGTTAATGCATGACTCATATATTTTGATCTTGATCTAACCTCTTGGTTTATCATATTTTTCAGGATGCAAAATCATTGTTGATCCTCATGGGATTATGATAATATTTAATCAATTGTTTCCCTTTAGTTTGATGAAGGTTTTAATTATTTTTCAAACTCAAACTGCCTTACAGTCTTCACCATTTTCAATCCAACCATTGGATCTCCATTCTAAAAATTTTATGTTATAGCTCTGGGAGTCCTCTTTCCAACGCTTCCAGTCTCGCTTCGATCGGAGTTCGGAGCTAGGAGAATTAATTCCTGCCGCCGAAGCGTGCAGAGCTGTTTTTATGAAGCTGCCTGAAAGGGTCGACCCTTAGGGTCGACCCCTCAAGAAAGGGTCGACCCCTGTAAACCAGAACCAAAATTTGTTCTGTTTGGGTTCTGGAAACCGAAGGGTCGACCCTTGGGGTTGACCCCTTGAATTCTGGAAACCCGAGGGTCGACCCCAAGGGTCGACCCATGTAAAACAGAACACAAAATCCATTCTGTTTGACTTCTGTATGCCCAAGGGTCGACCCATGCCCCGAGGGTCGACCCCAAGGGTTGACCCCTACAGGTCCTCTTGCTGTTTTTGTTGAACCAGAACCGGGTTCTGAGAGGGTCGACCCCTGGGGTCGACCCATGAACTTCTGGACCTCTAGCACAACACGAGGGTCGACCCCAAGGGTCGACCCTTCTGTTCTGGGCATTGCCGGTTTTGTTGACTTGTTGGTTTCGAGCCACATGGGCTTATACAGCTGTTAGGGTCTCCGGGAATCACTCCATAATATATGGATCTGGTCCCCTGAACGTCCCTTGACCTGTCTAGGAGTATAAATCATCTTGTTAAGGGTGTAAACCCTAAGGGATTTTCGTATACACTATTTTCAGGTTTCTTTCTAACCCTTCTTTGTGCAGGTCGCAGCAGCCACCTCCAGCCCTTGTTCCTCTTGTGTTTGTGCGTGAATGTGAAGGGAAGAAGGAGGATTCGAAGTTCCAATCAACCCTCTACTGCTGGCTGCGAGTGAAAACAAGATTCAAGCTCATCCGATTCAAGATTGTCAAGAACGTCTTCCTGCTGCACAAGTGTTCGATTAAATTCCGAGAAGAGAAAGGGGGAGCTTCTACAAGGATAAATCATTCTCTCTTCACACCTTTCATTCTGATTCTTTGAGTTTAAACTTCAGCATATGTTGTAATCTTTATCTCAGATATTTGTGTGTGTGTGGATCATTGTTGGATCCGTGGTCGTGTGTGTGTCGTGATTTATTCGTGTGTGTACGTAGGTCTTCCTAGATCTACGTTTGTGTGTGTGGGTGTCTAGTTAGATCAGTTCTGTATCTTGTGTGTGGTTTGCTGCACTTGTGGCAGTGTGTGTTCGTGTTGGTGATCCGGCCATCGGATCGTGTGCGTGTTGTTATTCCGGTCATTGGACCGTGTGGGAGACTACGTCTCTGTGTGTGTGTCTGTGTTTTGCGGCGCGTCCCCGTGTGTGTGTGCAGGCGTCATCCTGCGTGTGTATTTGGAGCGTCGTCTCCGGTTGGGAATTTATTCCCGAGTGAAGCCTCACCTAGTTTGGTGAGGGGTGGACGTAGGGAGCCCGTCGTGGTCCCGAACCACCTTAAAATCCCTGTGTATTGTGGTTTGCTTTGCGCACTGGTTTGGTTTATTTTGTGTATCCATCTATATGATCGTGTGGGATCGGTGAACTTGAGAGAATCGGTTTAATGGCTTAATCAACTTCCTTAATTCTGTTATATGTCATTAACTCCACCGTGTGCACTCGTCTTGTCTCATAATGTTTGTTGTTATCAAGCTTGCCAGATCAACAGTTTTGGGTGTTTTAATTGTTGTCTCATTGCCTTTGATAAAAGGTCAAGAGTTTTATTTAAAATTGTAGTCACCCAATTCACCCCCCTCTTGGGTGTCATTGATCGAGGGACCCAACAACAATCAAGCGCGACCGACAGTTAGTGGTAGCCACCCCTTGTACTCAACCCTATTCCACAGACTAGGGGGGGAGAACAACTCAACAAACAACAAAGTTAAAATTTGGAGTTTGTCATTGATACTCTATAAAAGGGAGCCCAAGACATGCCCTTGGGGTAACAAAAAGACATACAGTCCAGATAACAAAAAGGGGGAAGGAAAGCGATACAATCACGGCCTAGCCTCACTCCCCTCCAGCTCCGCCAAGTGGGACTCCGCAGCCGCCAGCTCTGCCTCCAAGGTCGACGCAAGTTGAACGTTGGCCTCGGCTCTGGCTTCGGCAGTCCGCCACTCAACTCCAGCAAGCTCTACGGCTTGCCGCTGCTCCTATAAGGCCTTCTGCAGGGCCTCAGCTCTGCTGGTCGCCTCGGTCAACTGCCTGGCACGGTCCTGAGCAAGAGACACGCCCACCTCCGTGTAGAAACCCGATAATTAAAAATGAGAAATAATTTTTTTTTAATGTAATTAAAATTTTCATGAAATAATCAAATTACATTTTTACTACATGAAATAAGCTAGTTTATTGAATTTACTTGAATTTACTTAAAGTAAATAGAAAATTAATTGCTTTAGGCCTTAGATAAATCATAGTAAGCCCAATAAAAGTCCATATAATGGACTAGTATCAAAATTGGCCCATTGGATAATCCATAATGGGTTGGATTAATGGATTAAAAGATTTAATAAAGGATAAATAACCTTAAATTCGTAACATGTGTTTAATATGGTATTTAAGGGATTAAAATAACCCAATTTTTAGAAGATTGACTCAAAAATCAACCCATACCTAACTTATAACTTTAGACCAGCCATTTTTACATTGGTTTCACACCAATTTGAGGCTAGATTAAGAGGGAAAATATGAATTTTATTCTAATTCGGAGTTATTGGGTTTGGTAGAATTAGGTGAGAAAGTTTGACAAAAGTGGCCAAGTTTTGGCTATAAATAGAGCCCCATTCGACCCTCAAATCATCATTGGTGGCCTATGCTATGCTACTCTGATGATTGAGGGAGATTTGGAGAATTAAGGGTTTTCATATCAAATTGGGGATTTTCTTACTTCTTCCTTAAATCCGCTCAAAGGTAGGTGTCTCTCAGGCTAAACTTTAATTAAAGTATGCTATCTTGTGTATTTTTCAATGCTCTTTCCATTGATACCTGTTTCCCTAAATTTCGTTGAGAAATGAGCAAGTTATTAGCATTTTATTGAAGGGTGTTCACATTTTTTCTTAAGAAAACCGTGGCTGTTAAAACTCAGTCTGCGTTAATGAACGTGTCTCCTCGATAAGAGGCGTTCTCAGACACTTTTACACCGACCAGAATTTAAAAATAAAAAAATATATATAATAAAAAGAAGGCGTCCAGACAACCGGACGCGTCAACAGAGTACGTCCACTGGATAAGACGCGCTCAGACAGACACTCTCTCTCCGTCCTAAAATTTGAAAAAAAAATATTAAAATAATTTAAAGAAGGCGTCCACCTTCCTGGATGCCTCTATAAAAAATGAATATTTTATTAGAATAAATTTATAAAGGCGTCCACTTTCCTGGACGCCTCAATAAAAAATTCAAATTTTATTAAAATAAATTTGAATAAGACGTCTAATTGACTGGATGCCTCTATAAAAAATTTAAATTTTATTAAAATGAATTTTAAGAAGGCGTCCAGTTGCCTGGATGCCTCTTTTAAAAAATCAATATTAAAAGACTATTTTTCAGTGTGGAAAATCTATTTTTACCAAATAATTGATAAATTAATGAATGAAAATTATTCCCAGCATCTAAAAATCTGTTATCAAAAAAGTGATATAATGAAATTATTTTTCAGCATGTTAAAAATTCATTTTTGTGGAATAAAAATATTTTTACCATGAAAAAAACATATTTTTACCATATTATTAATAAATTGATGCATGAAAAATATTTACAGCATGTAAAAAAATACTTCCAGCATGATAAAGTTAATTCCAGCATGTTAGAATTATTTTATCTTGTTAATACTATTTTTCAGCATATTAAAGTTATTTTAAACTATTTTTCAGCATGAAAAAATCTATTTTTATCATGTTATTAGTAAAGTAATGTATAAAAATTAGTTTCAGCATGTTAAAAATTATTTCTAGTATGATAAATTTACCTCCTGTATATTGAGATAGGAAATTATTTTTCAGCATGTTAAATTTATTTAAAACTGATTTTTACATATTTTCTAGCAAGAAAATAGTAAATAAAGAGATAAAAATTAATTTCAGCATGCTAAAAATTACTTTCAGTAAGATAAAATCATTTACAGTATGTCATGATTATTGTAGCATGTTAGTATTAATTTCAGCATGCTAAAGTTATTTAAAAATTATTTTTCGCATGATAAACCTATTTTCTCAATAAATAATTAACAAATAAAGGTATAAAAAATATCTTTCAGCATAAAAAAATTTATTTTGTTATCAGAAAATTTAGGCAAACAGCATAGTAAAACTTATGTTTGTCACCTCATCAGTAAGTTAGTGTACGAGGATTATTAGCATGTTAAGTATTCATATTGATATATTAAATAATAATTTTTCAGCATGATAAAAAGTTAATTCCAACATGAAAAGTCTATCTTATCATCTCAGCAGTAAAGTGACACATGAAATTTATTTTCAGCAAGTAAAACTTATTTTTAGTACATAAGCTCTATTTTCTTATCAAATAACTAGTACATTGATGAATAAATAGTAAATAAATAGTAAATACTAAAAATCAGGATTTTAAAATCTAAAAATTTTACTTCTTACCTAAAACACTTAATTATGAAAAATACACATCAGATTAGACTATGAAATTTAAAATAATTCTATTTACTTGACTTCCTTCCTAGTTTACCGTCATCCTTGAATTCTACAACTTAATGTCGTTAAACATGATGCCTAAAATGAGTTTTTCACTCTCCTTTACAATTATCACAATTTTTGCCAGATCTGTACTTGTTTACAAATGAGCTTGTTCTTGAAATTCTTTGGCTATGTTGTGGAATTATATAGAAAAATGTCAGGGGCTATGGGTCCCAATGAATGACATTTAAATGCTAGAGTATAAAGGGGTTATGATCTGATCCCACGGACGAGGCAAAGTCCAAATATAAATCGGTATTATAATGATCAGGTGCTGGCATTCACCAACACATGGCCTATTACAGTTAGGGGTAATCATACTGTCGTGAGAACCCCTAAGTGTGTAGCCAAATAGTGATATTCCATAAGGGGCTGTCATATCGTCGCGGTCTCCCCTTAGTGCTTTGGCCATTCCTACTGTAAGACCCGTGCCTTAATGGATCCTTATTGGTTTTTGTTCTATTATTTGTTCTGGAATTTTCGGCAATTTTCCTGGATTTTTAAGAATTTGTCTGGTATTTTTCCAGATTTATTAGGGGTTATTGAGAGTTATTAGAAATTAATAAGATTTTAATATATATAATAAGTATATTATATATTTTTTAATATCTTTTTTTTCCTCTTAACCTCTCACCCCCCCCTCTCTCTCTCCCCGTCGATCTCTCATTCACCCTCACACTCTCTCTCTCCTCTTGCGATCGCCCCTCTCTCCTCCTTAGGGAACGCGGGCGAGACGGCGTCGGATTGAGGCGTGGTTGGCGCCGGTGGATTCCTCGCGTCGAGAGGAACGCCTGGGTACCCGTTTCGGCACGGTTCGGTGATCGTGGGAGCGGGGTGGAGCTTGAAGGCCCGGTGAGCCTACCTCGGTGCATGCGGCCTTTTCGTCCGTCTCGGCTTGCAAGAGGTAAGGGGATGGAATCCTGAGCTCGCTAGGAGCATTCCCTGTAGTTCATTTCGTTGTTTAGGCTTCCCGTTGTATGCTTGTGGCCATTTTCCCTTTTTTAGTGTAAACGAGTAATTTAGCCGTTTAATGGGTTTGGGGTGATGCATGCGGGTGTTTTAAGCTTGGTAGTGTTGTTTAGCATGTATGGTTTGGCAGGTTACAGGTTTTCACGGCGTTACCCGACGATTTCTATCGTCCGGGAGGGCCTCAGTTTTCAAACCGAACCCGCCCGTGTTCCAGGTGGTGTGACGGTCCTGCCAGGAACCGTCACACGCCTGACGGTCCTTGGTGGACGCGTCGTTTCCAAACGATGGCCCGTCGAGGGCGCGTTATTTGCAGAGTAACGGTGGGAGCCCCATCCGTTACTCGTGCGTTGTTTTACGTTGACCCGGTCAGGCGGTGCGCCCGACGGCCAGTCGGTCGGCCGTCGTTTAGGTCCGACGCACCTGGGTTAGGGCGTCGCTTCACCTGCTAGCGGTTTTTAATGTTGTTAGTCGATTTTCGGCCTCGGGTGGAAGTAACGGCGGTGATCCAACGCGTTGTTACGAAGTAACGAACTGGGCCCCCACCGTCAGTCCCCTCTTGGGTCGTTTGAGCTGGAACTCTGGTGGAAGTAACGGCAGGACACTGACGCGTCGCTTCGGATGTAACGCGCCAGTCCCCCACCGTCGCTTGCCAGTAACGCATGGGCAGACGACCGCCGTTTGCCTGTAGGTTTTGATATGTTCCCAGCCTTCTCGTTAAGCGTTCCATATTATATAAGTGCCATGTTTATATTGTTTAGTATTCAGTGACATGTTTCTTATACCAATAGAGTAGCTTTTCTTTCCATGCAATGGAGCCACTGTTGTCGCCCTAAGGTCTGTTGAGTACCGACCCGCTTGAGGATGGCGGAGGGGTGTGTTTCCCATGCACGGTTTGTAAGCTAGTTCCGTGGGCTCCCAGCCAATGGTAGCGTCCTACCAAGGGAGAAAACTAGCTAGAGGGCCTAGCTCAGGCTAGAGTCAGTGTGTGCACACGTGGTCGGAGACTGTGGACTGACACCGACGGGTGCCACTCTGACTGGTCACTTGGTTTGGTACTGTTTACGCGCTTAGCTTGTCGCTTTGCCGACTGCAAGTGCTTGAGACGCAGTGTAAGTTGTTAGTGGACGCTTCTGGTTTCTGCTCCAGTGGTTGTCCTTCCTTGTTGTTTGGATTAGTTAAGGCTCATTCTATTTTGGTAGATTTAGTTTAAATCGCTTGCATTTATTTAGCTGTGGCATGTTTTAGCTGTTATACTTGCTTAGTTAGAGTTTACAGCTTTACTTGAGTAGTTATTCATGCCATTGCTTGTTAGCTTATTTAAATGCATGCTCTACTTGCCTTTATTTATGCATGTATGCCTGTTTAGTGCGAGGTAGGGATCCGCGTGACCCCTACTGAGTCAGGCTGTGACTCACCCTTTCTCCTTTCAAGTGAGCCGCGCCCGTCGTCTCCCGGTGCTTCGTGAGCTGTTTTGGAGACCGTGTCTAGCTGCCAGCTTTAGTCGAGGCACCTTTTGAGGCTTGCTTGTACTTTTGCCGGGGTATGCCTCGTGTAGTTGTACCTTGTGGACTAGTACTTTGGTTCATCTGGACTAGTATATATATATCACTCTGGTTATTTTGAATTGCTTCCGCACTTGTGTTAATTTTATTACTTAATTGTAATCTACGCGTTCCAAATTGCAGTTCGTTATACATTCCCTCGACATAACCCTACTAACCCTTCAGGGGGCTCATCAGCCTCTTGGGTGGCTTCCCCAGTTCTTGGTATCGGTGTATCGATGTTATCGGTATATCGGTATCCTGAACTCTGGGTCGTTACACCTACTGAGTGTTGGTAGAAGTGATTGCTCTACTTCTATATTGCTATTGCTTAAAGATTCATCATAAATATCTTTGTAGAAGTGATTGTTCTACTTCTATATTGTTTAAAGTTCAAGTGATTGCTCTACTTTGATATTGCTTAAAAGTTCATCATGAAAATTCTTGAATGGTCTTAATGATAGTACCCATCGTCTCATCATGAAAGTTCTTGATATATCTCTGAAATGACCATCGTCTTGTCTACTATCATGATCTTGAAATTATTGATATCTTGTTATCTTGAAATTACTTAAAAATTCCTTATACAAAATTTCCTACTTGAAATTCATGATCAATTACTTCATGACACGAATTGTTAAATTGTTAAATACTTAAAGATTGCCTGGCTTTAGAGATATAAACTCCTACTGAGCATTTTGCTCACCCTACGTTTTGGTTAATTATTGCAGGAAATGAAAATGAATAAGGGAATGGACAAGCGTGAAAGAGTGAATTTTTCCTTTTTACCTAGGTTTATGTAGGTCATTAGTATTTTTACAAGGATTATGTATTTGAAAAATTGGAAGATTGTATCATTCCTTTATGGCTTATAAATTAGTGATGTAATCCTTTATTTTGATGGAATAAAATTATCAATTTCATCTTAGCTCTCTATCTTTAGAATTAAATTGTTACATGCTATGATCGACACAAGTGCCTCGTAACTGCTCGCGCCCTCGATTTTCTACGTCAGGGCGTGACAATTTTAGTGGTATCAGAGCCAGGTTACATAAAACCTAGGATTCTTAAAACTTAGGTTTCCCTTGATAGAAACTTGGTTTGAAATTTAAACTTTCCTGATAAGATTGGGTAGAAATACGGGTTAAGTTTTAAAAAGAATGAATTATCAAGAAATAAATACCAAGGAAAAATAATTAAACCCTATAACAATGGTTTCAGGCTAAATCTCGCAAATGGCTGCCGAGAGAGTTCAATGGCGCGAAATGCAACGCATTGTCCAAGGATTAACACAAGCCTTGCAACAAGTTGCGCAAGGTGGAGCACGGCATGAAGCCGGGGATTTGCATCGGAAATTCTAAAAGATGAATCCCCCGAAGTTTAGTGGATCTACTGACCCGGATGAAGCAGAGAATTGGGTGTAAGAAATAGAGAGAACCTTTAAAATAATGCAATGCACCGATGAAGAGAAGGTACTTTTAGGGACCTATCATCTAGAAAAGGATGCCCGAGCATGGTGGGTATCCGTCGAAGCAATCTTGCCCAATGAACAAGTTACATGGGACGAGTTCTTAGAACATTTTAATGAGAAGTATTTCTCGGAAAGAATCCGTGAGAAGAAGGCCATGGAGTTCGCGACATTAAAACAACGTATCTTGTCTGTAGCAGATTATGAAGCAACATTTTCTAGATTAGCTCGGTATGCCCCACACCTAGTTTGTAAGGAGAAAATGAGAGCAAGAAGATTTATGAACGGATTAAGGGTGGAACTCATTCCTCGATTGGCTCCATTGGAGATTCAAACTTATACGAAAATAGTTAGGAAAGGACAAATTTTAGAAGATGCTATGGATATGGTGGAGCGAATAAAAGGGAAAGTCGCCAAGAAAGAGTTAGTCGATGAATCCAAAAGCAAGGAACCCGTGAATGACAAGAAGAGGTTAAATGGAGGTAATGATTTCCCTAAGGACAAGAAGCCCCGGAATGATGACCGGCAAATTGTTCCGGTCAAGGAAAAATGTGAGCATTGTAAGAAAGGAAGGCACAACCCAGATGAATGTTGGTATAAACTTGGGAAGTGCATCCGTTGCGGAAGCATGGATCATAAAATTATCCATTGTCCACTCTTAAAGAAAGAAGCGCCGCAAGCATTGGAAGGTAACCTTATAAACCTATCTCGTCCATGATGGCATAAATTTGATATGGCGATCTTAGCACTTAGCATATTACAAAAATGATCTAGTTAGAATACATAGTTTGGATATGGTAATTTTATCCCACTATTACGGAGAGAAAATCATGTGAATTTGGGGACCAAATTCTTTTAAGTGGGGGAGGATGTAGAAACTCGATAATTAAAAATGAGAAATAAAATTTTTTTAATGTAATTAAAATTTCATGAAATAATCAAATTACATTTTTACTATATGAAATAAGCTAGTTTATTGAATTTACTTGAATTTACTTAAAGTAAATAGAAAATTAATTACTTTAGGCCTTAGATAAATCATAGTAAGCCCAATAAAAGTCCATATAATGGACTAGCATCAAAATTGGCCCATTGGATAATCCATAATGGGTTGGATTAATGGATTAAAAGATTTAATAAAGGATAAATAACCTTAAATTCGTAACATGTGTTTAATATGGTATTTAAGGGATTAAAATAACCCAATTTCTAGAAGATTGACTCAAAAATCAACCCATACCTAACTTATAACTTTAGACCAGCCGTTTTTACATTGGTTTCACACAAATTTGAGGCTAGATTAAGAGGAGAAATATGAATTTTATTCTAATTCGGAGTTAATGGGTTTGGTGGAATTAGGTGAGAAATTATGACAAAATTGACCAAGTTTTGGCTATAAATAGAGCCCCATTCGACCCTCAAATCATCATTGGTGGCCTATGCTATGCTACTCTGAAGATTGAGGGAGATTTGAAGGAAAGATTTGGAGAATTAAGGGTTTTCATATCAAATTGGGGATTTTCTTACTTCTTCCTTAAATCCGCTCAAAGGTAGGTGTCTCTCAGGCTAAACTTTAATTAAAGCATGCTATCTTGTGTATTTTTTAATGCTCTTTCCATTGATACCTGTTTTCCTAAATTTCGTTGAGAAATGAGCATGTTATTAGCATTTTATTGAAGGGTGTCCACATTTTTTCTTAAGAAAACCGTGGCTGTTAAAACTCAGTCCGCGTTAATGAACGCGTCTCCTCGATAAGACGCGTTCTCAAACGCTTTTACACCGACCAGAATTTAAAAATAAAAATATATATATAATAAAAAGAAGGCGTCCAGACAACCGGACGCGTCAACAGAGCACGTCCACTGGATAAGACGCGCTCAGACAGACACTCTCTCTCCGTCCTAAAATTTGAAATAAAATTAAAATAATTTAAAGAAGGCATCCACCTTCTTGGACGCCTCTATAAAAAATGAATATTTTATTAGAATAAATTTATAAAGGCGTCCACTTTCTTGGACGCCTCAATAAAAAATTCAAATTTTATTAAAATAAATTTGAATAAGGCGTCTATGATGTGATGCGATCTTCCGAGTCCGAGATTTTTCTTTTCTTTTCATTTTCTCTGATATTTCTCATCACTTTTTCCCTTGGTCACTATGTTTTCTTTTGTTTTCATAAAACAACTTCTCTCCTTTTCTTTTTCTGGGCACTTCCCATTTTCACCACTTTTAAAAGAGCTTTACGAGAGAAAGGGAATAAAGATAAGAGAGGGAGAGATTACGTGAGAGGGAATTTAAGAGAGTGGGGAGAGAGAGGGAGAATGATAGAGTGGGAAAGAGAGAGATCACGGGGGAGGGGTTGTTTGTTTTTATTTCCCTGTTACACAAGCTTCACGATTGAATGAAGAGAGAGAATGGATTAGAGAGGGAGAGAAGAGAGAGGGGGGAGAGAGAGAGCCACGATGGGATGGTCGTGGGAGCCAGGTTCTGCAGCAGCAGTCCTCCCACCATGATGAAATAGAATGGACGCACCAAACGGTGCTCTGTTCTGAGCTTTCTCCCGCCGTGATCGTCCAAGGTGAAGCCGCGGCTGCCCGCGGTGTTGCAGGTGGAGGAGAGCTTGGACTTGGAGGGGGACGGGCGACACGGCACCGATGGGGGTGGCCGGCGAGCAGTGGAGTCGTGCCCCGGTGGCAGGAACCGTTCCACGAGGACGCGGCACCGTGTCCAGGAGGTGATCGTCCGAGCTGAGCCGCAACTGTCGCTTGTGGCAAGTTTTCAACGAGGAGTGGGAGGGGTGGTGCTCGGAGCTCGCTCGGTGCGGTTGGGGGGGGTGTGGGAGCTGGGCAGGGTGGTGTTGTGTCTGGTTGGCATTTGTGCCGTGGTAGGGTTTTCATGGCAGTGGTGGCTGGGTCCTCTCATCTGGCATGGTGCATGCCGACGGGATGAAGGAGGCGGACGGCAAGAAGGAAGGTGGGAGATGGCTATAGGGCCGGCGATGGCTGGAGAGATGGCAACGATAGTACCGGGGTGGGAGGACGTGGGTGGGGCTTCTCACCCGTCTCTGTCGCGGAGACAATGCAACCACGCTTCTCACCCGAGACCATTGTGGGGGTGGCTGTGGGAAAGAGAAAGGGGAAGGGACGGGCAATGGTGGGGAAGGGGAGAGTGGTGAGAGGGAAGATGGTGGAAAGGAGGTGGGCAGTGGATGGCTGGGAATCTCACCCGGGGGGGCTTCTCACCGCATCTCCTTCTCGGAGAAGAGCACGCAAGATACAAGGCTTCACACCTCACGATGGTTTCCAAAAATTCTAATCACTTCATTGTCTTAAACAAAGATTACATGACCTTTTATAGGCTCCACAAAGATGACCAAAAGATAACTCACCTAACACCTACTTCCCACCACTCATAACTTTTTTTGGGAAGACACTCTCTTGGGAAGACTAAAAGACACAAAATAAAAAAAAAGACTCTTACATAATTTTTTGTGGACATAATTACTACAAACATAAAACATGACCCATTAAGCCCATACATGTGGCCCAATTAAAAAAAAACATCTATTTTGTGACGACCCAGAGTTCAGGACACCGATATACCGATAACATCGATACACCGACACCAAGAACTGGGGAGGCCACCCAAGAGGCTGATGAGGCCCCTGAAGGGTTAGTGGGGGTTAGCTGAGGAGTATGCATAATTAATTGCGAATTGGGGCGCGCAATACAAATAAGTATTTAAGATTTAAACACGAGTGCGGAAGTAATTTAAAAATAACCAGAGTGATATATATATAACTAGTCCAGAGTCACAAACACTAGTCCTCAAGGCACAACTACGCGGGGCATACCCCGGTAAAAGTACAACACAAGCCTCAAAAAGGCAGCTCGTGCTCAGCTGGCAGCTAAAGGAACGGTCCCGAAACAGCACGCTAAACACCGGGAGACGTCGGGCGCGGCTCACCTGAAAGGAGAAGGGTGAGTCACAGCCAGACTCAGTAGGGGTCACGTGGATCCCTACCTCGCACTAAACAAGCGAACAAGCATAAATAACAGCAATTAAAGCATGCATTTAAATAAATACACAGGCAATGGCATGAATAACCAAACACAAGAAAGCTGTAAACTCTATCTAAGCAAGTATAACAGCTAACACATGCCACTACTAATTAAATGCAAGCGATTAAATCTAAAACTACCAAATAGAATGAGCTGTAACTAATACAGACAACAAGGAAGGAAAACCACTGGAGCAGAAACCAGAAGCGTCCACTGACGGCTTACACTGCGTCTCAAGCACTCGCAGTCGACGACGCGACAAGCTAAGCGCGTAAACAATACCAAACCAAGTGACCAGTCAGAGTGACACCCGTCAGTGTCAGCCCACAGTCTCCGACCACGTGTGCACACACTGACTCTAGCCTGAGCCAGGCCCTCTAACTAGTTTTCTCCCTTGGCAGGGCGCTACCATTGGCTGGGAGCCCACGGAACTAGCTTACAAACCGTGAATGGGAAATATACCCCTCCGCCATCCTCAAGCGGGTCGGTACTCAACAGACCTTAGGGCAACAACAGTGGCTCCATTGCCTGGAAAGAAAAGCTATTCTATTGGCATATAAAACACACCACAATATAGTAAAACAACACAACCATGGCATGAATAAAGAACGGAACGTATAAGCAATGGGCTGGGAACATAACCAGACCGACGGGCAAGCGGCGGTCAGAGGCCCACGCGCTACTTGGAAGTGACGGTCGGGGACTAGTGCGTTACATCAAGAGTGACGCGCTGGTCTCCAGCCGTTACTCCCTCCCGAGTTCCGACTCTCAGGTGCAGGGGGGAATGTGACGGTAGGGGCCCTACGCGTCGCTTCCAAGCGGCGCGGTAGGTCACCGCCGTTACATCCTCCCGAGTACCAAACCCAAAGGCCCTGAAGGGGAGAGTGACGGTGGGGGTCCTATGCGTTGCTTCCAAGCGACGCGCGGGAACTCCGCCGTTACTTTCACCCGAGGCTCAAAACAACACACAGCGTTCCAAACGGTAGCAGATGAAGCGACGCCCCAGTCTCGGCGCGTCGTTACAAGCGACGGCCGGTCGACAGACCGCCGGGCTCACCGCCTCACCGGGCTAACGGAAAACAACGAACGAGTAACGGATGGGGTTCCCACCGTTACTCTCCAAACGACGCCCCTCGATAGGCCGTTATTTGGGAAGTGACGCATCCATCTTGGACCGTCAGGCAAGTGACGGTTCCTGGCAGGACCGTCACTGCACCTGGGTTACAGGCGGGTACAGTTTATAAACCGAAGCCCTCCCGGACGGCTGAAAACGCCGGGTATCGACGAAAAACCTGATAACCTGTCAAACCACGCATGCTAGACAACAATTTAACATCTAAATCTAGCACATGCTGATAAGTACAATATGAAGTGATCTAGAAGGGGAGGGGATGAATAGATCACTGTTTTCGTAGATTTAAAAAATTATTGCAGAGTATATTGCTAAACGGAGCTAACCTCGAGCTCTGACTATCGTAAAAGATGCAGTGCAGTTAATAGCTCAAGCAAATAGAAGGCATACCACAATATTATCACGATCAATCACACAAGGGCTCAGAGGATTTTAAGGTGGTTCGGTCCTTCAGACCTACATCCACCCCACACTCAACCTGAGTGTGGCTTCACTAAAGGCTGGGCAACACAGCTTGCCAAACAACTGCTGATACACCGCTTCCCAGGAGAACAACCTCTCCTCTTCCTCCTACCCGGAGGGAACCTCTAGCGATCAGCAGTCACTAGAACCCAGAGACTCACGTCTCTCTTCCTCTTTACCAAGAGGGAAACCCCACTAGTAGCAGCCCTGCTACTAGTGAACCAGAGGTCGAAGACCCCTCTTCCTCCCAACCCGGAGGGTACCTACAAGCAGCTCACCTGCTGCTTGCAAACCGGAGATAGACTCTCCCTACTCCTGATCTCACAGGAGGACCCCGACCTCAGTCCAGAGGATCAGAAACACAAACAATAACGGTTGAAGAAAGATAAGAACAAGAAATGAAAAATACGAACGAAGGAAATCAAATGCCAGACAATGGAAACAATGTAGCTCAATATAGAGCAATAGACTTCGGATTTGATCCGCAAGTCAGAACAATTCTTCTGATCACTCTTCTGCTCTCTTTCTATTTCTCTCTGCTATTCTTTCTTCTTTCTTTTCTTTTTCCTGGATCGAAGGGCTCTCTGTTTCCCTGTTTTCTTCTATGCCTCTCTTCTTCGATCACCTTCATCTGAGGACGAAGGATTCTATTTATAGCATCAACAGCAGATGGATAGGGCATGAAACGCGTGTGCCTCCCACGCTCGATCCACAAGTTTCCTGTCACGTGCCTTTATCAAATTGGTTCCTCTTGTCTCGGATCACGTGCAGCCCTGGAGTGTGGAATGTTCTTCCTCGGACCTGTAATGAGATTAAGTCCATTAATACGCTGCATGGCTATTAAAACCAAAACTGCATGAGGTATAGTAACAACAACACGACGTGACTATTTCTCGAGATGACATAAGAACGACACGAGATACTCTGTAACAGATCAGATATACAGAAGATAATGACACGAGGTGAGGTTATAAGGAAGAGAGACACGAGGTTACGAATGTAAAAACAACACGAGGACAATACGGGCTAACGACAGAAACCGACATGAAGACTAAAGCGAGAGACCAACACGAGGACAGAATATAAGGAAACGACTCGAGGTGAAAACAACACGAAGTGAAGTTAGACACGAAGTAAAAAGCAACGACACGAAGTATAGTGGTGACAAACACACACTATACAGAAAAACGACACGAAATAAAAATAATGCTAAGTGAAAACAGTAATCGACACGCGGTGAGAACAACACGAGGATAGTGAGAACAGCACGAGATGAAAACAACACAGGCTGATAACAACACAAAGTCGAAACAGTAAATGACACGGGATAACACTGCACGAGGTAAAACGACACGAAGACTTAATAATAAGAACGACACGAGGTGGCAATAAAGGAGAACGACATGAAAACAACATGGACTGCAACCGAAACCGACACGAAGTCAAACAGTACAACACGAGGTGTTGTAACCAAGACGAAGTGCCAATCAATCACGAAGACAGTATGCAAAGAAACGACTCGAAGTGAGATGAGAACAGAATGAAACAAAGAAGACGACACGGAGTGCATAAAACCAACACGAAGACGTGGACTATAGTAACCGTCACGAAGTGTGGTTACTAAGCAGGAATCGACACGAGGTCTACAGAAAAACTACTCGAAGTTCATCAGAACTTTTAGAGCAGCTTCAGGAACACGACACGAAGTCATGAGAAGAGAAAAACAATCACGAAGTGAAACGAACACTTGAACTTAGACTGACTTAGAGACTCAGCGAAAGGACTCGAAGACAGGAATATAAAGGATGACATGGAAACAACACAGTAAACAAAGACTGCACGAGGTGAAAGACAACACTCAAACAGACGACAACATGGCTAACTCGACACGAGGTGAAAACGCGAAGCAAGAACTACATGATGTTTGAGGAAAAACAGCACGAAGACAGAACATGAACGAACACACGAAGTGTTACCTCTTAGCAGTTATTTCATATAAAACCATGGATAACTCAAGTGCAAGATATCTGATCAAAAATAACAAGAACAATTAACATAGTGTTGCTCATCATCAAAATACTTAGGGAAGACACACAATCCAACAATCTCCCCCTTTTTGATGATGGCAACACTATATTAAGTATGAGAGATAAGTTCAAAAGAGATCAATTCAGGATATTTAATGCAGACAACTTAAAGCATACTTGCTTCCTTACTTCCCTTGATGAAACCTGAACACTGACAACTTAAAGCATACTTGCTTCCTTACTTCCCTTGATGAAACCTGAACACTCCCCCTCACTCCCCCTGAACACAGCAACAGTTTACCAACAGCTTACCTCAGACTTGATAACTAACTCCCCCCTGAACACTCCCCCTCACTCCCCCTGAACACAGCAACAGTTTACCAACAGCTTACCTCAGACTTGATAACTAACTCCTCCTCAACTCAATTCTATCCCCCTTTGACATCATCAAAACTAGGGTCAAATCTGAAGATACAGAGAAGGGAAAATTGCTGACTATAGAGAGAAAACAGGACAGAGTAAGGCAGATAAATGGAGACTATTGAGATGTTTAGTCAATTAAGAAAGCCATTAATTTTATGTGAGGATTTTTGAGGAACAGTTAGTCAGACTGTGCAAAAACTGTGAATAAGGATTTGCTCCATACACAGAACCAGATTCTAAGCAAGTGAGGTACAAGATACCAGTTTGATCAAAATAAGTCTTTACTGAGAGAGTATTATGTAAGACAGCCAGAAGACAAAGACCTGTGGTATTGAGAACAAACAAATCAAAAGCTATACTTCAAGTGAGCAGGATCTTTAAAGATGGTCAAGATCAGAGGTAAGTCTGTCAAGTACACCTTTGACATTAGGGAGACACCTTGTTTAGAGGCAAGAATCCCCAGTTACTCGATGGCAGGACCACATTACCCCTTCTGATAAGAAGACAGAGATAGTATTCTAGCTGGTGTTGACATTAAGGTGACACCTTTATCTGAGGCCAGACACCCCAGTTACTAACCAGATATGTACCATAGCTCTGTATGATCAAGACAACTATTAAGACCAGATGATTACTGCCATCTCATGACATGGGAAGCTTTCACTTCATTGATGAAAATCCCAGTTTCTCAATGAGCAGTTAACAAAGTTGATAACCCTTTTATGAATTTTGTTTTTATTTACCAGCTCTTAAAACCTTGTTAATGAAGCTTGAGTCCGTTTGAGAACAATACACCAGATCCAAGGTGATTCAGACTAAAGCACAAAATACCTCATTTTGGACTCACCATTGACTAAGTAGGTATGCTGTACTGACTAGATCAGAAGACAGTTACAGTGTATGAAGATTAATCTTGAATTCAGATTTTGATCTCAGTGGGACTAACAGCTGAAATTCCAACAAGAAATTAGATGAACAGCCTTAAAGAGTAAAGCATCCAACATTTTCTTTTATACACCTAATCAACCTGATTCTCTTATGATGTCAGCAAAATGTCGTTCGGAGTATGTTCAAATTAGGTCAAAGATCAAGACACCTATTATAAATCATCTCCCCCTGAGACCTTGACCCCAATACAGACTTAGCCAAGACAACCCTCAATGCTGTTGTGCATCCCTTGGTTTTGATGATGACAATAGGATATGTTTGACTAATCTAAGTTCTATCTTGTTTCTTAAAGCAAATGGTTTGGTTATTTTTGTAAAGATAGTGCATTGAATTAATGCCCATTTGATGATGACAAATATGCTTTTATATACATTTGGAACTTCAAGTCAAATCTTATAAGTTAAGCAAATTTCAGGTTCACTGAAATCCAAGTGGAATCAACAAATCAGTATATGCGTGAAAGACTGTTTGTCGACCACTGAAGAAGTTATGGTCGACCAACGAACTCAACCAGAAAAGCATCAAGTCATCTGTCTTCTGGAAGCACCTTGGATGTCGACCATAGCCCCACCTCTGGTCGACCACAGGAAAAGACAGAACATCAGACAGAACCAATGGCCACCTGATATTTGCCCCTTGTCGACCAGCGACAAGGCTGTGGTCGACCACGGGGAACGCATGTGTCAGCCAGAATGGAACAGCCGTCTGGACACAGCTCGTTGTCGACCAGAGACAGTGTCATGGTCGACCACGGGTTTTTATATCGTCCAAAACCGAACTCTAACCGAATTCTGTTTTGGTTCCTTAAAACCTGCAGATGGTTGTTGCAGGTTGTTGGGCTGCTCAGGAGATAAGCTTCCGCATGGGAATCAAGGAAACAATCTTGCTTAGAAGTGGTCAAACTCGTTCTAACGATTGGATTTAAACCGATCCCTGTTTTCTAGCAGATTGGCGCTCGATCTGAAAATTGAGCGGGAAGAACTTTATTCTTGAAAATAAAAAGAGCTGTATGAAGAATATAAGGCAACTAATCACGAACAAGGCAGTAGCGAGAGAGCACGGAATAGAAGCCAAGAAAGATACACACAGAAGAGGAAGAAGGAGCTCTCCACCAATCAAAAATCTGCAGAAAGGTTAAAGGCAATCTCGTTGCTGCAGAAGGAAGACTTAGCTCAAGACTGTGCGATCTCCAGCAGCAGAACAATCGAAGACAACTGACTGGAAGATCAACAGGGAGTCTAGGCTTCTTCATAAGCGTGATCAAGTCCCAGGCTGAACACCTATTCTTCTACACACGTCAATATTCAGTCCTGTCTTTCATCACCCGTTCTTATCATCTTTTCATTTCTGATTACAATTATTGTCAAGCTGTGAGGCAGCAGAGTCAAGCTGTGTGTCAGCAGGTACAAGCTGTGTGTCAGCTGTGTTTTGGTTGAGATCAGAGATTCTCATAGTGAAGCCTTGCTTGAGTTAAGCAAGGGGTGGATGTAAGTCTCAGGAAGAGACTGAACCACCTAAAAACCTTCTGTCTTGTGGATGTGCTTGTGGTGTGTGTTGCTCCTTATAATTGCTAACGTATCTGACTTCAGGATTAATCTCAAAATCAATCATTTGCTTGAGGTTATTGCATTATAATTTAAAAAAGGGGGAAAGATCTATTCACCCCCCCTCTAGATCTATTCAGTCCATATCCAACACGTGGTATCAGAGCCTGGTTCTCCAGATATGTGGTCTAACAACCAGGAGAGACCGGGCGGACTGAATTCTAAAAGACTCATAGCTGAGGGGCACTCTGTAACTAGACCTCCATATTTTGATGGAACTGATTATTCTTATTGGAAAAATCGTATGCAGGTGTTCTTACGTGCGCAAGACCACGAGATGTGGAGGGTAGTGAGCCGCGGACCTTTTGAGCTACCGGAAGATGAAGAAACCTGGACCAGAGAACAGGTCAGGAAATCAACTGTCAACTGGGGAGCCATGAACGTGATGCAGTGCTCACTACACCCCACAGAATTCTCAAGAGTTTCCCAATGCGCAACAGCCAAAGAAATGTGGGATCGTCTAAAGGTAATCTACGAAGGTACTTCCGAGGTAAGAGAGACAAAAGCAAATATGCTAGTCTCAGAATATGAAATGTTTAGGATGAAAAATGATGAAAGTATTTCTGAGATGTATGCCAGATTAGTACAACTGACTAATGGCTTGAAGAGCTTAGGGAAGACATACAAAGAGCAGGAATTAGTGAGGAAGATTTTAAGGTCTCTCACATCGATGTGGCATACCAAGGCCACAGTCATTGAGGACTCAAAGGATCTCACAACAATGACAGTGGATGAGTTAGTAGGATCCCTGATGGCCTATGAGGTCAATCTGAAGAGAAAGGAAGATGAGGGCAAGAAAAAGACGCAACTTGCCCTAAAGACTAAAACAAGCACCTCTGAGGTGTCTGACAATGATGACTCATCTAGCTCAGGTGAAGAATCTGGTGAGCTAGCCATGCTTACAAGAAAATTTAAAAAATTCCTGCGGAAGGAAGGTAAAGGATTCAGAAATCCAAAGGGCATGGTAAGGAAGTCATCCCAGTTTAAATCTGATAAACATAAGGCTCCTTCTAACAAACTCATTTGCTACAATTGCAGGCAGCCTGGACATATGAAGGCTGAATGTCCAGAAGCTCCTAAGAAATCAAGCTTCAAGTGGAAAGGCAAGAAACCCAAGGCGATGATTAGCACTTGGAGTGAGGAGGAAGAGAGCAGTGAAGAGGAAACAACTTCCGAGGAAGAAGAAGGAAAGCTCTGTCTGATGGCCAAGGGAGACAACAGTGATCTTGAGGTAAGTTCCCCATTTCAAGACTTCTCTAGTTCGGATTGGGAAGCAGTATATTCAGAATTGCTTGATACTTATGAAAGAATAAGAAAGGAAAATAAACATTTGAAGAAGAAGATCAGTCAACTGAATAAAGACAGCAATTCAATAGAAAACAAAACTGAACTAGAAATGGAAATCCAGTCACTGAAAAACAAGCTGAATCAAATGGACTTAGATGAAGAAAATCACAAGAGAATGTCCGAAGAGAATGAAATGCTAAAAAACGACATTGATGAGTTAAAACTAAGAGCTCAGGAATGCGAACAGAAAACAAAGCAAACTGAAGAAAAGAACAACTCCATTAAGGAAGAAAACAGTAAGCTTCTAAAAGAGATAGAAAGAATCCAAGGTGAATTGGAAGATAAACAGGAAGCTTTGGAAAAAATGACCAAGGGCCAAGACAACTTAAATGCCGTCTTAGGAATAAAAGTAAACTTTCAAAAAGAAGGGTTAGGGTATAATCAACAGCTAAGAAAGAATTTCAAATAAGAACTCAAAGTAAACTTGGTGGACCTAAAGGAAAAGGCCCCTTGATAAATTTGTATCAAGACGAAAGAAATAATGAAGCCAGCTCCTCTAACCAGATTAATGTCAATCCAAAAGAGAGGAAATCTGAAGGAAAAGGGACAAATCCAAATCACTCTAATAATAATGGCCACATAAGGCAGAATCAGCAAATTTACAAAAGAAATCAGACAGATAAAACTTCAAATAATATTAACGAATACAAACCTGTAAAACCAGGTGTCAGGAAACATGCTGGTCGACAACAGACCCCTCCGATGTCGACCATGAACAGACCCGCAAACAAAACTCACAGGGTTAACCAGCTGAAAAAGAATGGAAATTGGAACCCAAAAATGTGGTTTCAGAATAGAAAATCAACTAATCCAAAGCCACCTAACCTGAACAATTTAAGCAATAAAAAATTAATCTGTTCCAATAAGATTTGGGTTCCCAAGGGGCTGCTACAGCAGTTTCATGATTTCACAAGCTATCTTGGACCCGGGTACCATTGGGGTCCAAAAGTTTCTGTGTAACTTGTGATGCAGGTGTGTCTGGCAGCTATACACAACAAGTGGTACTTAGATAGTGGCTGCTCAAGACATATGACAGGAGACAAGGCAAAATTCTCCGAGCTAAACTCAAAAGATGGAGGACATGTGACATTTGGAGGAAATAACAAAGGCAAGATCATTGGGAAAGGTAAGGTAGGTAAGACATCTACAAATTGCATTGAAGATGTACTGCTAGTGGATGGCCTGGAATATAATCTTCTAAGCATCAGTCAGCTATGCGACAAAGGCCATCAAGTAGTCTTTGATTCTAAGATTTGTAAAATTCTTGAACCAAATTCGGATAAAGTGAAGTTTATGGGCAAGAGAGTAAACAATGTCTACATGATAGACTTGGATGATCCAGCCCACTCCAACTTGTGCCTCACCGCCAAGAAGGAAGACCTGACTTGGTTGTGGCACCGAAGGCTAGGGCATGTTAGCTACAGGGTGCTGCACAAATTGGTTAAGAATAAAATGGTTTCTGGATTACCTGAAATCTCTTTTGCACAGAATGTCAAAGTGTGTGAAGCATGTACCCAAGGGAAACAAACAAGGAAATCTTTCAAAAATAGAACTATAGATCAGTCGTCTAGGCCATTAGAACTTGTACACATGGACTTATTTGGTCCTACAAGGACTACTAGTCTTAGTGGAAAAAGATATGGCTTTGTTCTAGTGGATGATTTTTCAAGATTTACCTGGGTAATGTTTTTATCACATAAAAACGATGCCTTTCATGAATTTCAGGATTTTTACAGAAGAATGAAGCAGGATGGAACAAAGGAATAAATCACAGGTTCTCCTCACCAAGGACGCCAGAGCAAAATGGAGTGGTGGAGAGAAGGAATCGCACACTTGTTGAAATGGCCAGAACCTTGTTGGTTGAAGCCAATCTTCCAAGAAGATTTTGGGCTGAGGCGGTCAATACAGCATGTTATATTGTAAACAGGGCAATGGTAAGACCATCTAGTGCGAAAACTCCATATGAGGTGTTCAAAGGTAAGAAGCCATCTCTAGCTCATTTTAGGATCTTCGGTGTAAGGTGTTTTATTCATAACAATGACAAGAGATCATTGGACAAATTTGAACCAAAGAGTGACCCAGGAATCTTCTTGGGATACTCTGACCGATCAAGAGCCTATAGAGTCTACAACACCAAAGATCAGCTAGTTGAAGAATCCCCACATATCACATTTGATGAAAATAATGACTTTGACAAAACTGGACAGGTAGGCAAAGATGAAGATGGGGAATTTCTGGAAGGCAAAGAGGAACCAATGGAGACTGAAGCAGAACCAAAGCAAGGTGATTCCAATGATCAACCCGAAGGAGAGATCAGCCCAGGTAACAATTCTGAAAATCTGAGATTTCTCAGAGATCATCCTCTAGATAACATCATTGGAGGAATTAATGAACCGAGGAAAACTAGATCTCAGCTTAAAACAGTTGATGAATTAGATCAGCTAGCCCTTGTATCTCAAGTTGAGCCTAAAAATGTAGAGGAAGCTTTAAGAGATGAATCTTGGATAAATGCCATGCATGAAGAATTAAATCAATTTGAAAGAAATCAGGTTTGAAACTTGTTCCCAGACCCTCATCTCATCCTGTTATTGGAACCAAATGGGTTTATAAAAATAAGCTTAATGAAGAAGGAGTTGTTATGAGGAACAAGGCTCGGTTGGTGGCTAAGGGGTATAACCAAGAATTTGGAGTTGATTTTGAAGAATCATATGCTCCAGTTGCAAGGTTAGAAGCCATTAGGATATTGTTAGCATTTGCGGCGTCCCATGGAATTAAATTGCAGCAAATGGATGTAAAAAGTGCCTTTCTAAATGGCATTGTAAAGGAAGAAGTCTTTGTGGAACAACCCCCTGGTTTTGAAAATGATGATCTTCCTAATCATGTCTTTAAACTGCATAAGGCTTTGTATGGTTTAAAGCAGGCTCCTAGGGCATGGTACGACAGACTGAGTTCATTCCTCACCAAAAAGGGCTACACAAGAGGTAAAATTGATCAAACATTATTCTCCAAGACCCAAGGTAAGAATATACTAATTGTGCAAATCTATGTGGATGATATTGTGTTTGGATCCACTGAAGCTTCATTATGTACTGAATTTGCAAATCTAATGACCAATGAGTTTGAAATGAGTTTAATGGGTGATTTACAGTTTTTTCTTGGATTGCAGATCGTACAATGTAGAGAAGGATACTTCATAAATCAATCCAAGTACATAAAGGAGATGCTGAAGAAGTTTGGCATGGAAAGCTGCAAACCAATTGAGTCACCCATGGGTACAAATGCAACATTGGAAGCTGATGTAAAAGGTAACATGGTAGATGCCAAGAAATACAGAGGTATGATCGGGTCCCTGTTATATCTAACTGCTTCAAGGCCAGATATTCAGTTTAGTGTATGCATGTGTGCTAGATATCAGTCTAGCCCTAGAGAATCACATTTAGGGGCTGTCAAGCGTATCCTTCGATATATTGCCGGCACCCAAGAATTGGGTTTATGGTATCCTACTTACTGCAAACTAGACTTGATTTCATATTCAGATGCTGATTATGCTGGTTGCAAAATTGATAGGAAGAGTACTAGTGGTTATTGTCAAATATTAGGTGGATGTTTAATATCATGGGCTTCTAAAAAACAGCATTCTGTGGCACTCTCCACTGCTGAAGCTGAGTATGTCGCAGTAGGGAACTGTGGTACACAGGTTTGTGGATAAAACATCAACTCCAAGACTACAATGTAGATCTTGGATGTGCACCTATTTTCTGTGACAACACTAGTGCTATTAATTTGTCTAAAAACCCCATTCAACACTCTAGGACAAAACACATTGAGATCCGTCATCACTTTCTAAGAGATGAGGTCTTCAAAGGAAATTTCATGCTTCATTTTGTAGAAACTGAAAAACAACTGGCAGACATTTTCACAAAACCCCTTAACAATGACAGATTTTCAACTCTAAGAAGGGAGTTAGGAATTTGTAGAATTTCTCCTGAAAATTCTTGAAATAATCATATTCTTGTGTACACTGCATAGATTCTGTCATTTCTGTCTAAGTTATAGGTCTCTAGTATTGGTCAAGTTTTTGAGCTTGGAAGTCTTGTGTCGGGTGCTACTTCAGCAAGCTCTGCAGAACCCTGGTCTTTCTACGGATTACCTCCTGTGGTCGACCACAGACAAGGCGCTGGTCGACCAAGGCATCAGGACAGGAAATAGTTAGCTCTGGGAATTCGCAGCTGTCGACCACAGGCGATCCAATGGTCGACAACAGGTTTTTCAGAATGCAGTCTTCTTAACAGGCAGGTTCTGTGTCAGCACAGAGGTCGACCACAGGCCACTCCATGGTCGACAAAGGACCTGAAAAAGGGAAATTAGATCTAGTCAGGGTGCTGGCTTTGGTGGGAAATCTTCTGAACTTTTTGGACTCTGAGCTCAGTTTTGCTTTACTCACTCATCCTTGTTCACACTTCCTATTCCTTGTGTCTCTATATCTCTTTGTGGCCAACTTATTGCTTTCTATCTTCAGCACGGACTCACAAATTGAGGGGGAGTAAAAAGTGTAAACTCATTCCTTAATAAATCATTGAACAACCTAACCATATCTTACAAGAAAATCACCAAAGTCATCAATGAGAGTAAAGGTTAAGTGTAGTAATGAGAATTTGACCTGTACTACTGCAATAAATTCAAACCATAACTATGACTCTGACTCAAGACTATTGAGAACTTATGTTTTTAGTAATGAGACTATTTCTCTACCTGTGTCTGTGTTGGACAGTGAAAATAACCGCTGCTATAGCATGAATGTATATGGAATACGCCATAATTCTGCCTTCTTGGTAGAGCAATGGACTGAGTTCTGAGAAACTACTGTTCTCTATCACAAAGCAAAATTGGCTGAAAAATTAAGTGGGAGACATGTATGTCATGAAGACTCATTCTACCTCTGCCACTCTCAAAATTATTAATTGGGAATACTGAGTAACTGGGGATATTGGCGTCTGATAAACGTATATCCTCACGGATAAAAGGAAGTTCCCAGTTAAAAGTGGAATGGTTAGGCATGCTAAGTAGCCGGGGTGACTGGCGTGTAAAAAGCGTGTCTTCTCGTGTAGAAAGGCATGTGATAAACCTGACCACAACTCTTCAATATTTCAAAAAGTAAAATCCAAAGTTATCAAAGGCAGATAAAATGGTTGACCTAATGCACTATATGCAAATAGAGGCATAAAACACTGTTCAGCTTGTTCAGCTAGTAAAATTATCTCATGAAACATATTATAAGCTTGAGGAGCTGTGAGTAAGAAAGTGGATATGGGGAGTCAATTTATTGGGGCAATACTTTCAAATTCTTTGAACCACAAGACCCACTCGAATTTTTCACAAGGTGGTCTTTGAGAAAGGGAGGAAAGGTTACTTAATTGTCTTATTAAAGAAAGGGGGTACACTTCAATAATTTCCCAAAATATGAGTTATGCTGATTAATCGTGACCGCTCGTTCTTTGCATCGCGATGGTTCACTGCCCTAAAAATTAAGGGCCAGCCCTAATGCCCTACCCTATAAATTGTCTCGGCTGGGTCCCTGAAATTTTCCCATCCGCAGCTCTAGCCCTCTCCCAACTTCATCTTCTCCAGATTTCTTTTCTCGCCTCTCTCTCGCCTCTATCTCGCTTCCCTTCATAATGTCTCCCAAGCGCGCTCTAATTTCCTCTAAGCGTAGAAGAGATCAGGCCCCTGCCGCAGCTTCGATGCCGTCCAAGCGATCCAAGTCGCGAGCCGCGCAGGGTTCGCCATCGGCCCCTCACAGGTCGACCACGGTTGATGCACCTGGTCTAGGCAGACAATCAGCAGCTTCAGAGGAACCCGCAGTGCATCCCGTTTTTGGAGCTCTCAAGCCACGGACAGTTCTGCAACCAAGGATCGTCGATTTCTCCGATGACAAGCTGATGGAGATGTTCCCAGATCTACTGCCAATTTTTGAAGCTCAAGAGTGGACTACGTTCGTTTCAGTGCACAATTCGTACTCGCCCCAGCTTGTGCAAGAATTCTACCACAACCTGCAAGTTGTGGACAGTCAGCTCTACACCGTAGTTCAAGGGAAAGTCATCAGACTCGACGTCAAGCTTCTCTACATGACGCTGAAGACTCCCAGAATTGGAGCTATTTTCAACCATGAGGACTTCGACCTCCGAGAAGCACATGCAGTGGTCACTGGCAAGCCAGCCCCTGAGGTCCTTCCCAAGTACCTCAATGCTAATACCTTCCCTCCTCTTCATCGTTTGCTTCACCACATCATCACCACCATCATACAACCTCGAGGAGGCGCCAGAGATCAAGTGAGTCGCCTCCATCTGTTTATACTCCATGGCCTCATCACTTGCCAGCCTATTCGCCTAACCACACTCCTTTTAAATTCCCTCCGAAGCATCCTACATTATCCCCTGAATTCTCTTCCTTTTGCTGCCCATATCACTTCCATTCTGAAAGCAGCCAAAATACCTTCTCCTCACAGCCCAAGCATTGTCATTCCCAAATGGCACGTCTACAATTTTCACTTCGTGACCACATTCTTGGGATTTAAGAAGGTCGGAGACCACGTTCAGCGCACTCTCCCTTCCAAGGGCAAAGCAAAGGATCCAGTGCCACCATCTTCTCCACCTCATTCACCTATACAGGTTAGCCCTGCTGTCACACCGTCACCAATGGTGCCTCAAGCTACACCTACTACCACCACTGCTGCCCATCCACCATCGTCCCTTTCACTAGTGCTCTGGCAGCCAGGCACTGCTGCCCCTCCAGCTCAATCCCCATCTGCTTGAACTACCCAAGCTCCATCACATTCTGCTCAACCCACACAAGTACCACCTACCTCCACTCCCTCTACTTCTGCTCCACCACCAGCATTTACCTCCCACCCTGAATCTCATGGCGTGCTCCTCCAGATGGCATCTCAGTTATCTTCTCTCACCACCCAACTCCAATCATTTCAAGAGAATGTCAATGCTGCCACTGGACGCTTGGAGCAGAAAGTCCAACGGCTGGAACAACAGATGGAGGCCAGGTTCATCAAGCAGAAGGAACACTCTGACCAGGCTAGTTCTCGGTTCAACAGACTAGTAAGGACCCTCGGTGAAGTGTCCGATCAGATGGGAATCCGTATCGAGATCACAACCCAACAGAATGAGAAGTATCACAAGGATACTATCTCAGAGATCCAGAAGCTCAGGCTCTCCTATGCCCACATTGTTGACAAGCTGGATCGCATGGAAGAGAACGTGAAGCCAGAGACCTCCTCATCCTCCTCAGAGGGATTGTTCAAATGATCTTCTTTTTGCTGTTGACAAAGGGGGAGATAGGACTTTATGTGTCATTGTGTGTCTAGTTGTTGTGTGTCTAGTGTGTCTAGTTGTTGTGTGTCTAGATGTGAGTCTAGATTGTCAAGTTTACTTTGTCTACGTGTCCTCAGTGTCTTTATCCTTTTTTTTTGAGTCTCTCATGTAATTAGTGCTAGTGTTTTTGAAAGACACATCAAACGAATTGTCTGAATGAAATCTGTGCTATGATAGCCTTGCATGCAATATCAAATGAATTTTATAATCTGTTGTTTGTCACAATGACTCATGGTTGTCATCATCAAAAAGGGGGAGAATGTTGTGCATCCCTTGGTTTTGATGATGACAATAGGATATGTTTGACTAATCTAAGTTCTATCTTGTTTCTTAAAGCAAATGGTTTGGTTATTTTTGTAAAGATAGTGCATTGAATTAATGCCCATTTGATGATGACAAATATGCTTTTATATACATTTGGAACTTCAAGTCAAATCTTATAAGTTAAGCAAATTTCAGGTTCACTGAAATCCAAGTGGAATCAACAAATCAGTATAAGCGTGAAAGACTGTTTGTCGACCACTGAAGAAGTTATGGTCGACCAACGAACTCAACCAGAAAAGCATCAAGTCATCTGTCTTCTGGAAGCACCTTGGATGTCGACCATAGCCCCACCTCTGGTCGACCACAGGAAAAGACAGAACATCAGACAGAACCAATGGCCACCTGATATTTGCCCCTTGTCGACCAGCGACAAGGCTGTGGTCGACCACGGGGAACGCAGGTGTCAGCCAGAATGGAACAGCCGTCTGGACACAGCTCGTTGTCGACCAGAGACAGTGTCATGGTCGACCACGGGTTTTTATATCGTCCAAAACCGAACTCTAACCGAATTCTGTTTTGGTTCCTTAAAACCTGCAGATGGTTGTTGCAGGTTGTTGGGCTGCTCAGGAGATAAGCTTCCGCACGGGAATCAAGGAAACAATCTTGCTTAGAAGTGGTCAAACTCGTTCTAACGATTGGATTTAAACCGATCCCTGTTTTCTAGCAGATTGGCGCTCGATCTGAAAATTGAGCGGGAAGAACTTTATTCTTGAAAATAAAAAGAGCTGTATGAAGAATATAAGGCAACTAATCACGAACAAGGCAGTAGCGAGAGAGCACGGAATAGAAGCCAAGAAAGATACACACAGAAGAGGAAGAAGGAGCTCTCCACCAATCAAAAATCTGCAGAAAGGTTAAAGGCAATCTCGTTGCTGCAGAAGGAAGACTTAGCTCAAGACTGTGCGATCTCCAGCAGCAGAACAATCGAAGGCAACTGACTGGAAGATCAACAGGGAGTCTAGGCTTCTTCATAAGCGTGATCAAGTCCCAGGCTGAACACTTATTCTTCTACACACGTCAATATTCAGTCCTGTCTTTCATCACCCGTTCTTATCATCTTTTCATTTCTGATTACAATTATTGTCAAGCTGTGAGGCAGCAGAGTCAAGCTGTGTGTCAGCAGGTACAAGCTGTGTGTCAGCTGTGTTTTGGTTGAGATCAGAGATTCTCATAGTGAAGCCTTGCTTGAGTTAAGCAAGGGGTGGATGTAAGTCTCAGGAAGAGACTGAACCACCTAAAAACCTTCTGTCTTGTGGATGTGCTTGTGGTGTGTGTTGCTCCTTATAATTGCTAACGTATCTGACTTCAGGATTAATCTCAAAATCAATCATTTGCTTGAGGTTATTGCATTATAATTTAAAAAAGGGGGAAAGATCTATTCACCCCCCCTCTAGATCTATTCAGTCCATATCCAACAAATGCACTTCAAAAAGAACACCATGATGAATATGATAAGCATAATAACACAGGACATGGTATTCAGAAATCAAATTTTCAATCATGAAATTCTGTAAATACCTAGTTCTCTGCGCATAGTGCTAAATTTTTCAGTATCCAGTGGCTTAGTAAAGATATCTGCAATTTGTGAGTTAGTGCCAACATGGATCAACTCAAAAGTCTTCCTTGCTACTTCATCTCGAATAAAATGATGCCTGATTTCAATGTGTTTAGTTCGAGAATGAAGTACAGGATTCTTTGCAATGTTTATTACACTAGTATTGTCACAAAAGATAGAAGTACAACCTAGCTCAACCGAGTAATCCAGAAGCTGGTGTTTTATCCATATAACCTGTGTGCCACAGCTCCCTGCTGCCACATATTCAGCTTCAGCAGTAGAGAGAGCCACAGAGTGTTGCTTCTTGGATCCCCAAGAGACTAAGCACCCTCCTAGAAATTCGCAGTGACCACTAGTGCTCTTCCTGTCCAATTTACATCCTGCATAATCTGCATCAGTGTATGCAATGAGATCTAAGTTACATGATGCAGGATACCAGAGACCTAGATCATGAGTGGCAGATAAGTATCTAAAGATTCTCTTTACAGCTGCCAGATGCAATTCAGTAGGTCTAGCCTGGTATCTGGCACACATCCCTACACTAAATTGAATGTCGGGCCTGGATGTAGTTAAGTAGAGGAGTGAACCGATCATACCTCTATATAGTTTAGCATCCACCTCTTTACCTTTTTCGTCTGAATCCAGTGAGGAGCTGGTACTCATGGGTGTTGAGATTGTCTTGAGGTTGGTCATTCCAAACCTTTTCAGCATCTCCAGAGTATACTTGGTTTGATTTATGAAACAACCATCCTCCATTTGTTTGACCTGCAGCCCAAGAAAATATTTTAGTTCGCCAACTAGACTCATTTCAAATTCTTGGGACATAGACTCAGAAAAGTCTTTACATAATTTTGAGTTGTTAGATCCGAAAATGATATCATCAACATATACCTGGACCACAATTAACTCCTTTCCGAGACTTTTGGTGAAGAGGGTTTGGTCAACCTTACCTCGAGTGTAGCCCTTGCTCACAAGGAACTCAGAAAGTCTCTCATACCAGGCTCGGGGAGCCTGCTTCAATCCATAGAGGGCTTTATTCAACCTAAAAACCATGTTAGGCTGAACAGAGAAATTAAACCCAGGAGGTTGTTCAACATATACCTCTTCCTTCAATAACCCATTTAAGAACGCGCTTTTGACATCCATTTGCTATAGCCGAATTTTTCTAGAGCATGCAAATGCAAACAGAATTCTTATAGCTTCCATCCTAGCTACTGGTGCATAGGATTCATCAAAATCCACACCAAATTCCTGACTGTAGCCTTGAGCTATAAGTCTTGCTTTGTTTCTAGAGATAGCACCATTTTCATCAATCTTATTTTTGAAAACCCATTTAGTGCCAATGACATGAGTGTTTTCAGGTCTAGGAACTAGTTTCCATACATTATTTTTCTCAAATTGATTTAATTCCTCACCCATGGAGGATACCCAAGAATCATGCTTTAAAGCCTCTTCCACAGTCTTGGGTTCTACCTGAGATGTCAAAGCAGCTAAGTCCTGTTCTTGGACAGTTCTAAAGTGAGACCTTGTCCTAGTGGGATCATGCAAATTACCTATGACATTTTCACTAGGATGATCTTTGTGAAATATTACCTCACCTGAGGGTTCACCTACCTCAGTTGCTCCTTCTTGTTGTAAGTTTTCTGGTTGAGCAGTTTGCTGCATCTCTCCTACTTCAATTTTCTCCAAGAAATCTCCCTCATCAGGTGACTCCCTGTCATCATTTGTCCTTTTGTCAGATAGAACATTCTCATCAAACACCACATGAGGTGTTTCTTTAACAGTTTGCTCATCTTTATTGAAGACTCTGTAAGCCCTAGAGGTTTCTGAATATCCGAGAAAAATTTCAGGAGAGCTTCTTGCTTCAAACTTATCCAAACCATTCTTACCATTATTGTGGATGAAGCATTTGGAACCAAAGATTTTAAAGTAAGAAATGTTTGGCAGCTTACCCTTGAGGAGTTCATAAGGAGTTTTCTTATGAGTAGGTCTTACCAAGGCTCGATTTAAAATGTAGCATGCTGTATTTGCAGCTTCTGCCCAAAATCTCCTTGGAAGTCCACTCTCAATTAGCATAGTCCTGGCCATTTCAATTATTGACCTGTTTCTTCTCTCAACAATTCCATTCTGCTCCGGTGTCCTGGGAGAAGAAAATCTGTGAGTCACTCCCTCTCTTGAGCAAAATTCAGAGAACGAAGAGTTTTCAAACTCTCCTCCATGGTCAGACTGAATTGTAATGATATTATGTTCACCTTGCAGTTTGATTTTATTAAAAAGTTCTTCAAAGTGAACAAAAGCATCATTTTTATTTGCTAAACAGAACAACCAGGAAAATCTAGTGAAGTCATCAACGATGACTAGACCATATCTCTTACCTGACAGGCTTTGTATTCGAGTAGGACCAAAGAGATCCATGTGCAAGTGCTGTAGTGGTTTAGATGAGAGACCCTCAGTTCTCAACTTAAAAACTGCACGAGTCTGTTTACCTTGAGCACAAGCATCACAGAGCTTGGACCCTAACTGGAATTTTATTTTGGGCAAACCTCTGACTAGGTTATAATTAGACAGTTTATTCAAAGTAGACACACTAGCGTGGCCTAGACGCCTATGCCAGTCAAAAGCAACCTGTTCAGAATTAGCAGACAGACACAAGTTTGTTTCAGAATTATCATCAAGATCAACGATGTACACATTATTTACTCTATGACCTTTGAACATGATGTTTTCAGAATTCAGCTCAAAAACAGTGCACGAGTTGTGGTCAAAGAGTACCTTGTGTCCTTTGTCACAAAGTTGACTTATACTTACCAAGTTGTGCTGAAGTCCTTCTACAAGATACACATCTTCAATGGAGTTAGTGGAGGACTTACCAACCGTGCCAATTCCAATTATTCTTCCTCTGTTATTTCCTCCGAATTTGACCAAGCCCCCAGACTTCATTTTTAGTTTGCTGAATTTGGACCGGTCTCCTGTCATGTGCCTGCTACAGCCGCTGTCAAGATACCACTTGTTATGCTCAGCTGCCAGGCTGACCTGCAAAAATTCAGACAGAGTAATGTGGGACCCAATTCAAATTGGGTCCAAAAACAGTTTTTTGATTATGCAGAAAGCACTTGGGAATCCACATTTGTTTTATAGTTCTCTTCAGTGGATTTATGTGGGTTGATTCTTCCCTTTTGTTATTTCTTGGTGGGTGTTGAATAAGCTTATTCCTATTTGAACTATGCTGTTTCTGAACAAAGACATTGTTGGTTGGCCTCTTAGAAGATGTGCGTGTGTGTTGAGCATAATTCATGTAAGCATTTTTACTCCAATAAAATTTGTGCTGAAACTGGTGATCGTTGCCATGCTCTACTTGATAATTAGCATGATGAGTTTTCTTAACAAAACTTTTCGCTCTTTTTGTGGCCTCTATAGGACTGGTCCTGTGAGGACCTTTGTTCCACGCCTGCTGTACATGAGCAGTGCTTGTCTCAGGATTTCCTGACTTAGACTGCTGACCAGTGGAGTGAATGAATTTACTGGTCGAAGACTTCATTGTAGAGACAGATTTGGAACTGGATGGTGTTTCCAGTTTCTCTTTGCCTTTGGCGGGGCAGAACGTGATAGTCTTAAATTCAAAGGGTTTTTTACTAGTAGGATTGTATCCTAATCCCTCCCTATTGAAGTTTACCCTCGACCCCAGAAGGACATTCAGGTTGTTTCTCCCCTCTGTAAACTTTTCAAGCACTTTTTCTTTGTCCTCAATCTCCTTTTGAAATTCATTGCATTGGTCCTGGAGTTCCTGATTAACTGTTCTAACTGCCTCATATTTTTCAGCCAACAGTCTAATCTCTCCTTTAGACTCTTCAGCTTTACACTTCAGCTCATCTATTCTAGCTAGACTCTCCTCTCTTTCCATTCTCAACCTCTCAATCTCACCTTTAACCTGGTCTAGCTCAATGGCCATCTCCTTGGTTTTCATGCTATCAGTGACAATAGAAGAGTGTTCTTCAGACAGAGAATGAAACTTACGTCTAAGCATTCTGTGCTCCTTGTTTAAACAATTATATTTACTTAACAGGTCGCCATAGGCGTCCTCCCAATCATCCAAAGTAAAATTCTCAAATAAATTTGTTACCTCTTTCTCATGGTCGGCCATGAGGCAGGTCTTCTCTTCATTTTCACTGGACGAAGTGGCTTCTGGGTCCTCCTCCTCATCGCTCCATGTGCACAGCATGGCCTTCTTCTTCTTGTGCACCACATTCTTCTGGTGTCCTGGAGCCTTAGCTTGTAGCTCTGGACATTCACTTTTCATGTGACCGGATTTCTGACAATGATAGCAAGTGATCTTCTTAGCAGACCGGTTCTTCTCAAATCTTCGTTCAGGAGACTTCATTGCAGCATTAAATTTCTTCCTCCTGTAGAGTTTTCCTTTTGTTCTTAGGAACTTTCTGAACTGCCTGGTGAGCATAGCTCGCTTGTCCTTGTCCAGGTCTGAGAGTCCATCAGACCCTTCGCTGCTATCATCACTGCTGCTGCTGCTGCTGTTGTTGCTCTTCTTAGTATGTCGTGAAACCTTCAGAGCAACATTCTTTCCCTTTCTGTCATGCCCATCGTTTCCTCGTGTGAAATTCATTTCATGGGTCATGAGAGAACCAATCAGCTGGGTTACTGTCATGATGGATAAATCTCTTGATTCCTCTATTACAGTCACCTTGGTATCCCAGACGGGAGTTAGAGACCTAAGGATCTTCCTGACTATGTCTTCTTGTTGAATATCCTTTCCAAGGCCTTTCAGACTGTTGATGATCACAGATAATCTGGCATACATTTCTGTGATCGGCTCCTCTGGCTTCATCTTAAATAACTCATATTGAGTTGTAAGTATGTTGATCTTGGTAGCCTTCACCTGAGATGTGCCCTCATGAATTAACTGCAAATCATCCCACATGTTCTTTGCAGTCTTGCACGCTGAGATCCTTGAATATTCTTCCGGATGGACGGCGCACTGTATGATGTTAAGAGCTGTCCAATTCAGTGCGGAGAGTTTGACCTGATCTTCTGTCCACATATCTTCATTCGGTGGAAGGGTGTATGGACCATCTGTAATGACTTTCCATAGCTTGTTGCTTTGGGCCCTGATAAAGACTTCCATCCTGTTCTTCCAGAAGAAGTAATTATTACCATCAAAGAAAGGGGGGCGGGTGATAGACTGCCCATCAGCTATGAAACTGCGAGGACCATTGGATCCGTTTCCCTGGCCGTTGGACCACATTCTGGGAAAAATCTGCTCTGATACCAACTGATAAGTACAATATGAAGTGATCTAGAAGGGGAGGGGATGAATAGATCACTGTTTTCGTAGATTTAAAAAATTATTGCAGAGTATATTGCTAAACGGAGCTAACCTCGAGCTCTGACTATCGTAAAAGATGCAGTGCAGTTAATAGCTCAAGCAAATAGAAGGCATACCACAATATTATCACGATCAATCACACAAGGGCTCAGAGGATTTTAAGGTGGTTCGGTCCTTCAGACCTACATCCACCCCACACTCAACCTGAGTGTGGCTTCACTAAAGGCTGGGCAACACAGCTTGCCAAACAACTGCTGATACACAGCTTCCCAGGAGAACAACCTCTCCTCTTCCTCCTACCCGGAGGGAACCTCTAGCGATCAACAGTCACTAGAACCCAGAGACTCACGTCTCTCTTCCTCTTTACCAAGAGGGAAACCCCACTAGTAGCAGCCCTGCTACTAGTGAACCAGAGGTCGAAGACCCCTCTTCCTCCCAACCCGGAGGGTACCTACAAGCAGCTCACCTGCTGCTTGCAAACCGGAGATAGACTCTCCCTACTCCTGATCTCACAGGAGGACCCCGACCTCAGTCCAGAGGATCGGAAACACAAACAATAACGGTTGAAGAAAGATAAGAACAAGAAATGAAAAATACGAACGAAGGAAATCAAATGCCAGACAATGGAAACAATGTAGCTCAATATAGAGCAATAGACTTCGGATTTGATCCGCAAGTCAGAACAATTCTTCTGATCACTCTTCTGCTCTCTTTCTATTTCTCTCTGCTATTCTTTCTTCTTTCTTTTCTTTTTCCTGGATCGAAGGGCTCTCTGTTTCCCTGTTTTCTTCTATGCCTCTCTTCTTCGATCACCTTCATCTGAGGACGAAGGATTCTATTTATAGCATCAACAGCAGATGGATAGGGCATGAAACGCGTGTGCCTCCCACGCTCGATCCACAAGTTTCCTGTCACGTGCCTTTATCAAATTGGTTCCTCTTGTCTCGGATCACGTGCAGCCCTGGAGTGTGGAATGTTCTTCCTCGGACCTGTAATGAGATTAAGTCCATTAATACGCTGCATGGCTATTAAAACCAAAACTGCATGAGGTATAGTAACAACAACACGACGTGACTATTTCTCGAGATGACATAAGAACGACACGAGATACTCTGTAACAGATCAGATATACAAAAGATAATGACACGAGGTGAGGTTATAAGCAAGAGAGACACGAGGTTACGAATGCAAAAACAACACGAGGACAATACGGGCTAACGACAGAAACCGACATGAAGACTAAAGCGAGAGACCAACACGAGGACAGAATATAAGGAAACGACTCGAGGTGAAAACAACACGAAGTGAAGTTAGACACGAAGTAAAAAGCAACGACACGAAGTATAGTGGTGACAAACACACACTATACAGAAAAATGACACGAAATAAAAATAATGCTAAGTGAAAACAGTAATCGACACGCGGTGAGAACAACACGAGGATAGTGAGAACAGCACGAGATGAAAACAACACAGGCTGATAACAACACAAAGTCGAAACAGTAAATGACACGGGATAACACTGCACGAGGTAAAACGACACGAAGACTTAATAATAAGAACGACACGAGGTGGCAATAAAGGAGAACGACATGAAAACAACATGGACTGCAACCGAAACCGACACGAAGTCAAACAGTACAACACGAGGTGTTGTAACCAAGACGAAGTGCCAATCAATCATGAAGACAGTATGCAAAGAAACGACTCGAAGTGAGATGAGAACAGAATGAAACAAAGAAGACGACACGGAGTGCATAAAACCAACACGAAGACGTGGACTATAGTAACCGTCACGAAGTGTGGTTACTAAGCAGGAATCGACACGAGGTCTACAGAAAAACTACTCGAAGTTCATCAGAACTTTTAGAGTAGCTTCAGGAACACGACACGAAGTCATGAGAAGAGAAAAACAATCACGAAGTGAAACGAACACTTGAACTTAGACTGACTTAGAGACTCAGCGAAAGGACTCGAAGACAGGAATATAAAGGATGACATGGAAACAACACAGTAAACAAAGACTGCACGAGGTGAAAGACAACACTCAAACAGACGACAACATGGCTAACTCGACACGAGGTGAAAACGCGAAGCAAGAACTACATGATGTTTGAGGAAAAACAGCACGAAGACAGAACATGAACGAACACACGAAGTGTTACCTCTTAGCAGTTATTTCATATAAAACCATGGATAACTCAAGTGCAAGATATCTGATCAAAAATAACAAGAACAATTAACATAGTGTTGCTCATCATCAAAATACTTAGGGAAGACACACAATCCAACACATGCAAGGCTTAAAACGCATTAAACTCAAGATTTAGGCTAAAACCCCAAAAATAGAAATATGAACATCATGCATGCTACGGGGTGCTAATCAACAAACGGGCTAAAGGAAACGATCCTAGCAAGATCGAGATTCCATCCCCCTACCTTTCGCAAGCCGAAACCGTCGAACGGGCCGCATACAAGGAGGAAGAGCCACGGAGCTTCCACGCTCCACCTCGCTCCCACGATCACCGATCCACGCCGAAGTGGACACCCACGCGCTCTACTCGACGCGAGGAATCCAACGGTGCCAACCTCGTCTCAATCCGACGCCGTCTCGACCACGGTCCCTAAGAGAGGAGAGGGGGTGGCCGCACGGAGGAGAGAGAGAGAGAGAGTGAAATGAGAGATCGACGGGGGAGAGAGAGTGAGGGTGAGAGATATAAAAATAAAAATAAATTAATATATATATAATATAATCATTATATATATAAAAATCTTATTAATATTCAATAACCCTCAAACAGCTCCGAACAAATCCGGAAAAATGCCAGACAAATTCCTAAAAATCCAGGAAAATAGCTGGAAATACCAGAACAATTAATAGAACAAATACCACGAAGGATCCATTAAGGCACGGGCCTTACAGTCCCTCCCTCCTTACAGAAATTTCGCCCTCGAAATTTACAACAACCGAAAAGGAGGAAACTGAGAAAGGACTTATACCTCACTGGAACAAGAAAGGAAAAAGCTGACGCATCTCATCTTCACGCTCCCAAGTAGACTCGTTACCAGAGTGACGCTGCCAAGCAACCCTTACCAGAGGAATAACCTTATTTCTCAACCGCTGCTCACGACGGTCTTCAATTCGGATAAGAGACTCTGGCGTGGACAAATCAGTAGTCACCTCGGGCCACACTGAATCATCGAGAACATGAGAAGCATCAGACACATATTTCCTCAACTGAGACACGTGGAACACATCATGAATAGCTTGCATGGCCGCCGGCAGTTGCAAACGATAAGCCACTGAACCAATAGCTTCAACAATCGGAAAAGGGCCAACATACCGCGGACTAAGCTTTCCACGCTTCCCAAACTTGGAAACACCCTTCATTGGAGATATTTTAACAAACACCATATCTCCTGGCTCAAATTGTAGTGGACGTCTGCGTCGATCTGCATAACTTTTCTGTCGACTCTGAGCCGTCAACAATCTCTGTCTGATCAGACGAACCACATCAGAACACTGCTGTACCATGTCCGGTCCTGTCAACAGTCGGTCCCCAACATCAAACCAGTTCAGAGGAGTACGACAAGGACGACCATACAGCGCTTCATAAGGAGCCATGCCAATACTGGAGTGAAAACTATTATTATAAGCAAACTCAACAAGTGGCAAATGCTGACCCCACGAACCTTGCCAATCAAGGCAACACGATCTCAGCATGTCTTCCAAAGTCTGAATAGTTCTCTCTGACTGTCCATCTGACTGTGGGTGATACGCTTAACTGAAAGCTAACTCAGTGCCCAAAGCTTTCTGGATACTACGCCAGAAGCCAGAGGTAAAACGCGGGTCACGATCTGACACAAGTGAAACAGGAATTCCATGCAGCGGCACGATCTTCTGCACATAGAGCTCGGCCAATCTCTGCACACTCCAAGTAACTTTAATTGGCAACAATCTGGCGGTTTTCGTCAATCTGTCGACAAGCAGCCAGATTCCATCAAAACATTGAGAAGTTCGAGGCAAACCCACCACAAAATCTGTAGTAACATGGTCCCATTTCCACATCGGAATCTCTAATGGCTGAAGCAGACCACCTGGCTTTTGATGTTCGGCTTTAACTAACTGACAAGTCAAGCACTTAGAAACAAAAATAGCCACGTCCTTTTTCATGCCGGGCCACCAGAACTGCTTCTTCAAATTCTGATACATCTTGTTGACACCAGGGTGAATAGCAAAACGGGAACCATGGGCTTCACTCAGAATCTCATTCCTCAAATCATCATCAACAGAAATATACAATCTGCCCTGGGAACTGATGACCAGCTCGTCATCAAATTCCACATCATATCTTGATATAACACGGGCCAAATCAGAATCAGCTTGCTGGGCTTCTAAAATCTGCTGATACAAAGCTGAACCCAAAACCAAGCTAGCACAAACTGCCATCCTCGGATCGGCAGGAATCTCTACACACAATGCCTCGCTCGGAAGCTGTTCCCACAATTTCCATTCGTGAAGCAACAAATGACTGACCTGCACTTTCCTGCTCAGAGCATCGGCCACAACGTTCGTTTTACCTGGCTGATAGGAGAGTGTAAAGTCATAATCCTTCATGTATTCCATCCATCGCCTCTGCCTGAGGTTCAGATCTTTCTGGGAGAAAATATACTGTAAACTCTGATGATCAGTAAAAATCTGAAATTTCTCACCATACAGATAATGTCTCCAGATCTTCAAGGCAAAAATAACTGCAGCTAGCTCTAGATCATGAGTGGGATAATTTCCTTCATGCTGTTTCAATTGCCGAGATGCATATGCGATAACCTTACCATGTTGCATCAGCACTGCACCCAAACCTACTCGAGACGCATCTGTACAAACAAGAAAACCACCCGAGTCGGAAGGCAAAGTCAACACTGGAGAAGAAGTCAATATCCTTTTCAATTCAACAAAGCTAGCCTCACACCGATCCGACCAGACAAATGGCACACCCTTCCGTGTCAATTTAGTCATCGGTGCTGCAATCTTCGCAAAATCCTGAATGAATCTGCGGTAATACCCAGCCAATCCTAAAAAACTTCGTATCTCAGTGATGGTCCTCAGTCTCTGCCAACTCAAAACGGCATCAATCTTTGCAGGGTCTACTGCTACTCCATCACCAGAAATCACATGGCCAAGAAAATGAATCTCCTGAAGCCAGAATTCACATTTACTGAGCTTCGCATAAAGCTCGTGATCTCTTAGAGTCTGCAGAACGATCCTCAAATGCTGCACATGATCATCAACAGAGGCAGAATAAATCAAGATATCATCAACAAAGATCACCACAAAATGGTCCAGAAATGGACGAAAGATACACTGTATTAGGTCCATGAAAGCTGCTGGGGCATTAGTCAAACCAAACGGCATGACTAAAAATTCAAAGTGACCATATCGAGTACTGAAAGCAGTCTTCTCCACATCAGATTCCCGGATCCGTAACTGAAAATAGCCAGACCGGAGATCAATCCGTGAAAAGACAGTAGCAGACTGTAACTGGTCAAACAAATCATCAATCCTGGGGAGCGGATACTTATTCTTGATAGTCGCCTGATTCAGCTGCCTGTAATCAATACAAAGCCTCATGTTTCCATCTTTCTTTTTCACAAACAGCACTGGGGCACTCCACGGAGAAAAACTGGGACGAATATAACCTTTCTCCAGTAACTCTAGTAGCTGTGCACGCAGTACTTTCAATTCAGCTGGAGCCATACGGTACGGCGGCTTTGCTAAGGGGCCAGTACCTGGAATCAGTTCAATCACCATCTCAATCTCTCGCTCTGGGGGCAAGCCTGGCAACTCGTCAGGAAACACATCAGGGAACTCACAGACAACCGGAATATCACAAACATCCCGTCGTGGTTCTTCAACAACCACCGCTGAAGCAAGGAATCCCTGACAACCTGCGCTAAGCAACCTATAGGCTCGAATAGCAGAAATAATCATACGAGAAGAACGGGATCGAATACCTTGAAAATAAAAGGCTGATTTTCCCTAGGGCTGAAAATAGACTTTCTTCGATCTGCAGTCAACCACAGCTCCATAATGCTCCAACCAATCCATTCCCAGAATAACATCATAATCTGTCAGCTGCAACGCATACAATCTCGCCGGCAACTGGTGATTATCAATCACCACAGGAGACTCGTCCAAACACAGAGGAGTAACCATGAAATCTCCAGAAGGCAATTCCACAAATAACTCACAAGACAGCTCAGAAGTCGGTTCCTCAATACATGCCATAAAATCCTCAGAGATAAAAGAGTGAGAAGCACCAGAATCAAACAAGACATGAGCTGAATGACCATAAAGCATAATCATACCTTCCACAAGATGGGACGCAGCAGCATCAGCTCTTGTCAAATGAGAAACTTTGCCTTTCTGCTTCTTAGAACCAGCTGAAGATTGCTGAGAAGACGCCGACGCCTGAGAGAAAAATTGCTGTGGAGCTTGAGGTGCAGGAGGTCTAAACTGCGGCTGAGGTTGAGAAAACTGAGGAGCTTGCAATGGATTCGGCCTCAGCGGGCAATCCCGAACCACATGACCAGGCTGGTCGCACCGAAAGCAAACAACAGGAAGAGAACACGGCTGGCCCTTATGATGACCACCGCATCTCCGACACGTCCACGGCTGACTAGCAGCTGAGCTCTGCCGAGTCTGAGAAGAAGGCGCTGTCGGCTGCTGAACAGAATCTGTACCGGACGGCTGCTGAGAAAACTTCTTCTTCTTCTTGAACCTTTTGAACTTGGGCTTAGAAGGAGAGGAAGCACTGGAAACCTCTGACTGGACCGAAGGAACACTAGGCACGGGCTGTCGGTAAGCCTGCTGAACCTGAGCTACCGGCTGCACTGACCCTGCCTGGGGATATCCACCCGGTCTCGCCATCTCCAGCTCTAAAGCTACATCTGTCTGACACGCAGTATCGAGATCCGCAACACGACTCGCTATCAGCGGCATCTTCAACTCTGGCCTCAACCCACGCAAGAATTGCTGGGTCTTCAAAGCTTCACTGGCCAGCACATGGGGCGCATACTGACCCAATTCGAAGAACTTATTCCTGTACTGAAGCACGGTCATACTGCCCTGGGTCAATTCCCTGAACCGATACATATTATCCATCTGCAAGCAGGCAGGAGTATAGGCACGCTCAAAAGCAGCAACGAACTCTGCCCAAGTGATTTTACGAAGAGGTCTGGATCGAAAGGAAATCTGCCACTCGGCTTTCCACCACGCAATGGATGTACCCTGGAGTTGAAAGGCAGCGAGCATGACTTTTTCATCTTCAGCACACTCCATCGAGACAAACACACGTTCTATCGCGTCCAACCATTGCCTCGCGACTTCTGGATCAGCTTGGCCATCGAAAGTAGGCGGATTGAACATAAGAAATTCCTTCAAAGCCTTGCCCCGACTGCCAGGCACTTCAGCTTGAACGATCGGCACTGGAGGAGCAACTGGAATAGCGGGAACTGCAGGAGGAGGTGCAGAACCGCTATCTTCCCTGGGCGCATCTCGAGGAACACGAGGAGCTCGAGGAGGTCTTCCTCGACGAGGCGGCATAATTATGCTGCCAAAAACACAATCAACAATGAAATCCATCAATCATGCGGAAAACATCCTATGCCAGCAAGAGACGACAACAGGACTAGCTCTGGACAAAGCGTCAATTCCAATTCTTTACGCAAATCCTCAACTTATGCTCTGATACCATCTGTGACGACCCAGAGTTCAGGACACCGATATACCGATAACATCGATACACCGACACCAAGAACTGGGGAGGCCACCCAAGAGGCTGATGAGGCCCCTGAAGGGTTAGTGGGGGTTAGCTGAGGAGTATGCATAATTAATTGCGAATTGGGGCGCGCAATACAAATAAGTATTTAAGATTTAAACACGAGTGCGGAAGCAATTTAAAAATAACCAGAGTGATATATATATAACTAGTCCAGAGTCACAAACACTAGTCCTCAAGGCACAACTACGCGGGGCATACCCCGGCAAAAGTACAACACAAGCCTCAAAAAGGCAGCTCGTGCTCAGTTGGCAGCTAAAGGAACGGTCCCGAAACAGCACGCTAAACACTGGGAGACGTCGGGCGCGGCTCACCTGAAAGGAGAAGGGTGAGTCACAGCCAGACTCAGTAGGGGTCACGCGGATCCCTACCTCACACTAAACAAGCGAACAAGCATAAATAACAACAATTAAAGCATGCATTTAAATAAATACACAGGCAATGGCATGAATAACCAAACACAAGAAAGCTGTAAACTCTATCTAAGCAAGTATAACAGCTAACACATGCCACTACTAACTAAATGCAAGCGATTAAAGCTAAAACTACCAAATAGAATGAGCTGTAACTAATACAGACAACAAGGAAGGACAACCACTGGAGCAGAAACCAGAAGCGTCCACTGATGGCTTACACTGCGTCTCAAGCACTCGCAGTCGACGACGCGACAAGCTAAGCGCGTAAACAGTACCAAACCAAGTGACCAGTCTGAGTGACACCCGTCGGTGTCAGCCCACAGTCTCCGACCACGTGTGCACACACTGACTCTAGCCTGAGCCAGGCCCTCTAACTAGTTTTCTCCCTTGGCAGGGCGCTACCATTGGCTGGGAGCCCATGGAACTAGCTTACAAACCGTGAATGGGAAATATACCCCTCCGCCATCCTCAAGCGGGTCGGTACTCAACAGACCTTAGGGCAACAACAGTGGCTCCATTGCCTGGAAAGAAAAGCTATTCTATTGGCATATAAAACACGCCACAATATAGTAAAACAACACAACCATGGCATGAATAAAGAACGGAACGTATAAGCAATGGGCTGGGAACATAACCAGACCGACGGGCAAGCGGCGGTCAGAGGCCCACGCGCTACTTGGAAGTGACGGTCGGGGACTGGTGCGTTACATCAAGAGTGACGCGCTGGTCTCCAGCCGTTACTCCCTCCCGAGTTCCGACTCTCAGGTGCAGGGGGGAATGTGACGGTAGGGGCCCTGCGCGTCGCTTCCAAGCGGCGCGGTAGGTCACCGCCGTTACATCCTCCCGAGTACCAAACCCAAAGGCCCTGAAGGGGAGAGTGACGGTGGGGGTCCTATGCGTTGCTTCCAAGTGACGCGCGGGAACTCCGCCGTTACTTTCACCCGAGGCTCAAAACAACACACAGCGTTCCAAACGGTAGCAGATGAAGCGACGCCCCAGTCTCGGCACGTCGTTACAAGCGACGGCCGGTCGACAGACCGTCGGGCTCACCGCCTCACCGGGCTAACGGAAAACAACGAACGAGTAACGGATGGGGTTCCCACCGTTACTCTCCAAACGACGCCCCTCGATAGGCCGTTATTTGGGAAGTGACGCATCCATCTTGGACCGTCAGGCAAGTGACGGTTCCTGGCAGGACCGTCACTGCACCTGGGTTACGGGCGGGTACGGTTTATAAACCGAAGCCCTCCCGGACGGTTGAAAACGCCGGGTATCGACGAAAAACCTGATAACCTGTCAAACCACGCATGCTAGACAACAATTTAACATCTAAATCTAGCACATGCAAGGCTTAAAACGCATTAAACTCAAGATTTAGGCTAAAACCCCAAAAATGGAAATATGAACATCATGCATGCTACGGGGTGCTAATCAACAAACGGGCTAAAGGAAACGATCCTAGCAAGATCGAGATTCCATCCCCCTACCTTTCGCAAGCCGAAACCGTCGAACGGGCCGCATGCAAGGAGGAAGAGCCACGGAGCTTCCACGCTCCACCTCGCTCCCACGATCACCGATCCACGCCGAAGTGGACACCCACGCGCTCTACTCGACGCGAGGAATCCAACGGTGCCAACCTCGTCTCAATCCGACGTCGTCTCGACCACGGTCCCTAAGAGAGGAGAGGGGGTGGCCGCACGGAGGAGAGAGAGAGAGAGAGAGAGAGTGAAATGAGAGATCGACGGGGGAGAGAGAGTGAGGGTGAGAGATATAAAAATAAAATTAAAATTAATATATATATAATATAATCATTATATATATAAAAATCTTATTAATATTCAATAACCCTCAAACAGCTCCGAACAAATCCGGAAAAATGCCAGACAAATTCCTAAAAATCCAGGAAAATAGCCGAAAATACCAGAACAATTAATAGAACAAATACCACGAAGGATCCATTAAGGCACGGGCCTTACATATTTGATCGTTTTGTTGAAGCCGCTTGTCAATCTCTTCAAATTCAACCGCGAACTTTGAATCTTGAATCGACGATTCCATCAAACTCCTCCGCTAGGAAGAGGTTCGACCTCGAACCTCGTAGCTCAGAATCTCGGTCTGATGAAACATCCCGATTCCCTAAGCTCTGATACCACTTGATGTGATACGATCTTCCGAGTCCGAGAGTTTTCTTTTCTTTTCATTTTCTCTGATATTTCTCATCACTTTTTCCTTTGGTCACTTTGTTTTCTTTTGTTTTCATAAAACAACTTCTCTCCTTTTCTTTTTCTGGGCACTTCCCATTTTCACCACTTTTAAAAGAGCTTTACGAGAGAAAGGGAATAAAGATAAGAGAGGGAGAGATTACGTGAGAGGGAATTTAAGAGAGTGGGGAGAGAGAGGGAGAATGATAGAGTGGGAAAGAGAGAGATCACGGGGGGGGGGGGGGTTGTTTGTTTTTATTTCCCTGTTACACAAGCTTCACGATAGAATGAAGAGAGAGAATGGATTAGAGAGGGAGAGAAGAGAGAGGGGGGAGAGAGAGAGCCGCGATGGGATGGTCGTGGGAGCCAGGTTCTGCAGCAGCAGTCCTCCCACCATGATGGAATAGAATGGATGCACCAAACGGTGCTCTGTTATGAGCTTTCTCCCGCCGTGATCGTCCAAGGTGAAACCGCGGCTGCTCGCGGTGTTGCAGGTGGAGGAGAGCTTGGACTTGGAGGGGGACGGGCGACACGGCACCGATGGGGGTGGCCGGCTAGCAGTGGAGTCGTGCCCCGGGGGCAGGAACCGTTCCACGAGGACGCGGCACCGTGTCCAGGAGGTGATCGTCCGAGCTGAGCCGCAACTGTCGCTTGTGGCAAGTGTTCAACGAGGAGTGGGAGGGGTGGTGCTCGGAGCTCGCTCGGTGCGGTTGGGGGGGTGTGGGAGCTGGGCAGGGTGGTGTTGTGTCTGGTTGGCATTTGTGCCGTGGTAGGGTTTTCATGGCAGTGGTGGCTGGGTCCTCTCATCTAGCATGGTGCATGACGACGGGATGAAGGAGGCGGACGGCAAGAAGGAAGGTGGGAGATGGCTATAGGGCCGGCGGTGGCTGGAGAGATGGCAACGATAGTACCAGGGTGGGAGGACGTGGGTGGGGCTTCTCACCCGTCTCTGTCGCGGAGACAATGCAACCACGCTTCTCACCCGAGACCATTGTGGGGGTGGCTGTGGGAAAGAGAAAGGGGAAGGGACGGGCAATGGTGGGGAAGGGGAGAGTGGTGAGAGGGAAGATGGTGGAAAGGAGGTGGGCAGTGGATGGCCGGGAATCTCACCCCGGGGGGCTTCTCACCGCACCTCCTTCTCGGAGAAGAGCACGCAAGATACAAGGCTTCACATCTCACGATGGTTTTCAAAAATTCTAATCACTTCATTGTCTTAAACAAAGATTACATGACCTTTTATAGGCTCCACAAAGAAGACCAAAAGATAACTCACCTAACACCTACTTCCTACCACTCATAACTTTTTTGGGAAGACACTCTCTTGGGAAGACTAAAAGACACAAAATAAAAAAAAAGACTCTTACATAATTTTTTGTGGACATAATTACTACAAACATAAAACATGACCCATTAAGCCCATACATGTGGCCAATTAAAAAAAAACATCTATTTGATCGTTTTGTTGAAGCCGCTTGTCAATCCCTTCAAATTCAACCGTGAACTTTGAATCTTGAATCGACGATTCCATCAGTCTAATTGACTGTATGCCTCTATAAAAAATTTAAATTTTATTAAAATGAATTTTAAGAAGGCGTCCAAGTTCCTGGATGCCTCTTTTAAAAAATAAATATTAAAAGACTATTTTTCAGTGTGGAAAATCTATTTTTACCAAATAATTGATAAATTAATGAATGAAAAATATTCCCAGCATCTAAAAATCTGTTATCAAAAAATTGATATATTGAAATTACTTTTCAGCATGTTAAAAATTTATTTTTATGGAATAAAAATATTTTTACCATGAAAAAACATATTTTTACCATATTATTAGTCAATTGATGCATGAAAAATATTTACAGCATGTAAAAAAATACTTCCAGCATGATAAAGTTAATTCCAACATGTTAGAATTATTTTACCTTGTTAAGACTATTTTTCAGCGTATTAAAGTTATTTTAAACTATTTTTCAGCATGTAAAAATCTATTTTTATCATGTTATTAGTAAAGTAATGTATAAAAATTAGTTTCAGCATGTTGAAAATTATTTCTAGTATGATAAATTTACCTCTTGCATATTGAGATAGGAAATTATTTTTCAGCATGTTAAATTTATTTAAAACTGATTTTTGCATATTTTCTAGCAAGAAATAGTAAATAAAGGGATACAAATTAATTTCAGCATGCTAAAAATTACTTTCAGTAAGATAAAATCATTTACAGTATGTCATGATTATTTTAGCATGTTAGCATTAATTTCAGCATGCTAAAGCTATTTAAAAATTATTTTCTGCATGATAAACCTATTTTCTCAATAAAGAATTAATAAATAAATGTATAAAAACTATTTTTCAGCATAAAAAAATTTATTTTGTTATCATAAAATTTAGACAAACAACATGGTAAACTTGTGTTTGTCACCTCATCAGTAAGTTAGTGTACGAGGATTATTAGCATGTTAAGTATTCATATTGATATATTAAATAACAATTTTTCAGCATGGTAAAAAGTTAATTCCAGCATGAAAAGTCTATCTTATCATCTCAGCAGTAAAGTGACACATGAAATATATTTTCAGCAAGTAAAACTTATTTTTAGTACATAAGCTCTATTTTCTTATCAAATAACTAGTACATTGATGAATAAATAGTAAATAAATAGTAAATACCAAAAATCAGGATTTTAAAATAAATTTTAATTCTTACCTAAAACACTTAATTATGAAAATTACACATCAGATTAGACTATGAAATTTAAAATAATTCTATTTACTTGATTTCCTTCCTAGTTTATCGTCATCCTTGAATTCCACGACTTAATGTCGTTAAACATGACGCCTAAAATGAGTTTTTTTCACTCTCCTTTACAATTATCACAATTTTTGCCAGATCTATACTTGTTTACAAATGAGCTTGTTCTTGAAATTCTTTGGCCATATTGTGGAATTATATAGAAAAATGTCAGGGGCTATGGGTCCCAATGAAATGACATTTAAATGCTAGTGTATAAAGGGGTTCTGATCTGATCCCACGGGCGAGGCAAAGTCTAAATATAAATCGGTATTATAATGATCAGGTGTTGGCATTCACCAATACAGGGTCTATTACAATTATGGGCAATCATACAGTCGTGAGAACCCCTAAGTGTGTAGCCAAATAGTGATGTTCCATGAGGGGCTGTCATATCGTCGTGATTCCCCTTAGTGCATTGGCCAATCCTATTGAGCGTTGATAGAAGTGATTGTTCTACTTGTATATTGTTTAAAGTTCAAGTGATTGCTCTACTTCGATATTACTTAAAGTTTATCGTGAATGTTCTTGAATTATCTTACCCATCGTCTCATCATGAAAGTTCTTGATATATTCCTGGAACTGACCATCGTCTTGTCTACGATCATGATCATGAAATTATCTTGTTATCTTGAAATTACTTGAAAATTTCTTATATAAAATTTCATACTTGAAATTCATGGTCAACTACTTCCTTACACAAATTGTTTAAATTGTTAAATACTTAAAGATTACCTGGTTTTTAGAGATTTAAAATCCTACTGAGCTTTTTGCTCACCCTACGTTTTTGGTTAATTGTTGCAAGAAATGAAAATGAACAAGGGATTGGACAAGTGTGAATGAGTGTTTTTCTTTTCCCTAGGATTTATGTAGATCAATAGTTACTCTTACTAGAATTATGAAAATTGGAAAAAAATTGTATCATGCCTTTTGAAGGCTTATGAATGATTATGTAAAACTTTATTTCATGGAATAAAGGAGTTATTTACCTCTATCTCTTTGCCTTAGAATTAAATTGTACATGCTCTGATCGACACGAGTGCCTCGTAACTGCTCGCGCCCTCGATTTTCCGCGTCGGGGCATGACAGTCAGGGACTTCATGAGGGCACAGGAGTTGTACAGAACTCTGCCCTGAGGAGTTAGGAAAACAGTGCCGGCACCTGCCGTGGTGGCTGGATCCTGGTTGCTCCGGGTGATCCCTCGAGAAGTACTGTCGAAATAGAGCTCCCAGCAAGGTACATTGGTTGTGAGAGCGCTTTGCTGCCAATAATGCAAGATATCTCTGCTCTGTTCAACCAGTTGTTGTGATTGAGTAGCAAGGGACTCCTCGTCCGGGAGCTCCGAGTTGAAGGGTGAATCATCTCGCACTGGATAGGCTGCCAAGAATTCAGCCATACCCTGTCCTTTGATTGCTTTTCTGGGGACATAGGTAATTTCGTATTCCATCAGTAGGAGAGCCCACCTCCCCAATCTGCTTGAGAGGACAGGCCGTCGAAGGAGATACTTCAGAGGGTCATGCTTGGAGATAAGCTCGACCCGATGAGCCAGGAGGTAATGCCACTGCTTTTTAACTGCGAACATTAGTGCTAAGCAGACCTTCTCCATGGGGGAGTAGCGGTACTCGGCACCGATGAGCTTCCGACTGAGGTAGTAGAGGGGCTGCTCTTTACCTTCTTCATTGATCTGCGCCAATAGAGCTTCTAGCGAAGCGTCCATGGCAGCAATATAAAGGATGAGGGGTTTACCCTTGACTGGTGCTCCCAAAACTAGGGGAGTAAGGAGGTACTCCTTGATTTGCTCGAAAGCCGCTTGGCATTCCGAGTCCCATGTGAATGGGGCATCTTTCTTCATTAGCTTGCTGAAAGGCGCGCACCGACCGGAGAGGTTAGAGATAAACCTCCGAATATAGGTCAGCCTCCCTTGGAAGGACCTAAGTTCAGTGATGTTGCTGGGCGGTGAAAGCTCCCAGATTGCTTTGATCTTGCTGGGGTCCACCTCGATTCCTCGGTACCTGACGACGAAGCCGAGAAATTTGCCGCAGGATACGCCAAAGGCCATTTCATGGGGTTCATCTTGAGCCCATATTGCCGAAGACGCTCGAAGACTTGGCGAAGGTAGCGCAAATAGTCTTCTCACCTTTTGTTCTTGATGACGAGGTCGTTGACGTAGCATTCGACGGTGTTGTGTAGCATCTCGTCGAATATTTATGTCATAGCCCTTTGGTAAGTAGCACCGGCGTTCTTCAAACCGAAGGGCATGCATTTGTAATTGCAAATCTCCTTGGAGGATCTGAAGGCTGTGTGATTCTTGTCTTTGAGGGACATCTGGATTTGATTATAACCGGACGACCCGTCCATGAACGACAGGGCTTCATGACTAGTGGTCATATCGACCATCGTTTCAGTAATTGGAACTGGGAAGTTGTCCTTGGGATAGGCTTTGTTGAGGTCTCGAAAGTCAACGCAGATGCGGACTTGACCATTCTTCTTCTTGACTAGGACTATATTGGTGAGCCAGATCGGGTAGATGCACGGCTCGATGAAGTCGACCTCCGCCATTTTGTGGACTTCGGCCGAGACCTGGAGCTCCAACTCGTGACGCATGCGTCGCTGTGGTTGCTTGACCGGAGCGATTGAAGGAGAAATGGCCAGATCGTGCTCCGCTACGGAGGGGTCTAGCCCTGGCATCTCCTTGTAGGTCTAGGCGAAGTAGTCCTTGAACTTGAGCAGGAGTTGCTTGTAGCTCTGCTTCTCTGCCACGGTGAGGAGGGCACTGACGAATGTAGGCTGAGGGTCTTCATCGTCGCCAAGGTTGATCTGCACGAGATGGTCGACGGTCGCCTGGCCGCCGTCCTCTAGGTCGGGAGGAGCGGGTTGGAGGTCGATGAAATCGTCATCATCAGTGTCGGCTTCGTGTATCTCTTGGTTCTCGAAGCCACCGATTGATGCGGAAGGGACCGAAGAGTGGTCGTCACTGGAATCCACCGGGGATTGATCTGGGCCGACGACCTTAGGCCGGAAGTTGTCAACTGGAGTTGCTGAGGTCTCCTCAGGATTGCCTGGCAAAGCTAACAATCCCTCGCAACTAGGACCGGCGAGATCCCCCCCCTCAGGAGGGTTTATTGTACTGGGTTCCTCGACTGGTTGAGAGACCGGAGACGCTTCTTCTGCTTATTTGTCTCGGCAGGGAGATGAAGAAAGCTCCCCAACATCTTGAGCAGGGGTTCCGACTTTGGCGAAGGTCGGGATCAAGATTTCCTCTCCCTCATCTCCGGAGCTGTCGAATTTATCTTCGACTCTTGCTTGATCGTCGGCTGGTAGTGCCAAGCCTACGACATTAACTACGTAGTGGGCGCGGAAGTTCGGGTTCTGGTCGTAGCGAAGCCCCCTGGTTTCCTTGTGGAAGGATGATGGTTGCCCCCGGACCTGGGAAGGGTCCCCCAGTCGTCGGAAGTATCTTTGTTGGGCAGAGGTCTGCCACTGGGGAATGTGTTGTTTCAAACACATCTCTTGAATATGCGGCGGCATGTCGCCCCACACCTGAACTGCTTCAGGGGTATCATCGGCTCGCCTAGACCAGCCGAAGTCATCATCTGGCGGGGCTTGCGGGACCATGTCTCCTTTGTAGAAAGCAATAGGTTTGTCCTTGTTAGCCTTCTTCTCGTTCCGGCGTTGTCGCTTGAAGGTGACAATGAATGTTGTCAGCGACTCGACGCTGTGCTCCTCGGATGCACACGGGAGCTGGATGCAATCTGGTGGCAGGCATATACTCTTGCCAATAGCCCGGCTAATGAGATTAGCCTCGAAGTCGATCTGGCGCCTTTCAAGGTGATCTGGGGCTGACTTGGAGCCGAGACACAGCCGGTGAAGCTTGGCATTTTCCTTGTCAACAGAGAAGATATCATCATCATCTTCCTCTGAGAGCCAATCGGTTCTTTTTCTCTTGATCACGGGGTACGGACTAATCCCCTTGAAGTAGAGCGTAGCGTCGGCTAGGTTGCATTCTGCTGGTGAAAACGGCGACAGGTCTGCAAAGACCTTATGTTGCTCTTCGTCCTTGGCATATTTGATGCATTGGTGGAGAGTTGACGGGACGACCCAGTTTTCATGGAGCCAGGGTCTGCCCAACAGCATCTTATAAGACGTGTTGGAGTCGATGATGTAGAATGTTGCCTTGGAGGCAAAATCATTAAGCACCAGATCGACGTCTACCCGGCCGAGGACGTCCTCGGTGTTCTAGTTGAAGCCGGATATCTTGACCGCCTGGACCTTCTGGAGGTATGGGGTCAGATATAGAGACTTGAATGTCTTGAGCGGCATGATGTTAACAGTGGCACCGGCATCCACCAGGATCCGGTTCACATCATGTCCGTTGATCTTCCCCTTCATATAGAGAGGACGGTTGTGGCACGGAGGAGAAAGCAGCATGTCTTTCTTCATGAAGGTGATGGTGGCTGCGAAGGCTCCATAGGTAGCCGCCTTCATTTCCGCGGCATGCGCTTCATAAACTTCTGGCTCTTGGAGTATTTTGATAAGGGTCTCCCTCGGATCCTTACTCCAAGCGATGGCTTCTCAAATTGAGATGCTGGCGGGGAAGCGCTTCATCTGGTGGAGGACCTTCCGGTCAGCTCGGGCTCGAGCATCCTCAAGAGAAGGTAGTATGTCAGATTAAACTTCTGTGAGCTACCGTGCTGTTCCCCATAAGGAAGTTGCACTGCCTTGCCCTTATCACCGGGACCAGATTGACCTCGATCACCAACGGGCTCTTGGAATAGGGATGCCAATGACGGCTCTTCTGGGGGTGATTGGCGGGTTGGCTCGTCCTTGCCAGATGGTCCCGCTTGCTCTGCTGCGGATGTTGGTACTGGTGTAGGGACTGGGAGGCTGGAAGTAGCCTCTTTGCTGCTGGAAGGATCGAAGATGCTGGGTCCGCCCCGAATTCCTACTTCCGGAATGGGAGCTGGTTCCTCTCCTCGGAAGAGGATAACTCGCTCCAGATCGAAGGTGGACGGAGAGAGGGGTAACTCGAGAGTTCTCCCATGACCTCTACCACGTCCCCGGCCACGGCCTCGGCCGCGTCCGGTGTGTTCTGGAGCTGGCTGTAGCCCAAGAGGTGCGGTAGCCCTTTGTCTTGTCCGGAAGGCCACTGGCTCGCCCCGCCGAGAAGTATTGATATTGTCGGGCGGTGGGATGGCCACCATGTTGCAGGTGCAGCATCGGAGCATTTCTTCCAGCTGCTCTGTGCTGATCTCCTCGTCTTTATAGCATAAGAAGAGCTCGTCAGGGATCACAAGTCTTTCGCCGTTCTTGAGCTTTTGGATCATCTCTTGGACCCAATTTCTGAGGCGGGCTCGTTTCTGCATTTCTTCCCACGAGATGTAGCTGTCGAGTGGGAGAGCCCCGGTAGGACAAGGGGGAACGTATTCCTCCAGGTCATCAATGAGCCGCTGGAGCCTTTGGAGAGGCGTTGGCTCGGCCGAGAATTGTAGGGCGGCTACCTGTTCAGCCTGTTTCTTGAGCCGCCTTCTAAAGTTCTTCCTCCTGTTTTTCTCTTGTCTCTTGGCGATAGCCGTCTCCAAGGGAGTAGGAGGGAGAGGTGCCAGGGTCGGAGTTGACAAATCCTGGTGAGGATATCTCCGAGCTGATGTCTTTTTAGGGCGAGGTCGTTGACTCTTCCTCGCCCGGATTTTGATCTAGGCGCCTTCCGCTTGTTGTATCTGGAAGGTGGCATTAATCGCCTGCTCGATCACCTCGAGTGGCAATTCTTGGTATGTCAGAATGCTGGGACTGGCGTCCGAAGACGTGTTCGCGGTTTGTTGCCTTACCCGCGGTGGCAGTGGGAGCCTACGAGGAGTCGGTAGGCTGGTACTGGCGTCCGAAGACGTGTGCGTGGTTTGATGCCTTAACTGCGGTGGCGATAGAGATGTCTTCCGCTGAGCCGGTGCGTCGGAACCAATGTTGGAAGACATATGCGTGGTTTGATGCCTTAGCCGCGGTGGCGGCGGCTTCTGTTGAGAAGCGGGTAGAGAGGGACATTGGTCATCCTGCTCATTAGTCTTGCCTTTGCAACCATGCTGAGAGCTGGGCCTGGCGACCATTGACAGTGTCGCGGGACATTGTCGCTCTGCATAGTTATCCCGACTTTACGGAATGGTGGAACCTTGTGGCGGTGAGCCCACCACTTGAATCGAAGCCGCTGAAGACTCCGAAGATGTCTTCTTTGTACTCCGGAATGTGTCAACAGGTAGGCGAAGAGGACCAGACGGCCCCCCCCGCTGGGGAGGTGTCACGAGGCTGAGGTGGGGCCTCACCCTATTTTTGCTTTCCCTTCCTATCCATGGCTGTCGATGGCAGGGATAGGACAGGAGGAGGACCAGGAAGAGCTCCAGAGCCTGTCGTCGTCTCTCCCACTAAAACGTCCTCCCAGCTGAGGAGGACCCGGAGGAGCCTGGCAGTGTCTTCTTCAAGAAAAGGGAGAGACTTTAGCTCCCGCTAGGGCCGCCATTGCACGGCCGAAGTGGCCGGGGTTGGCTGGCTAGCTGTGGATGTCTGGGAGCCCTCGAGGGCCGGAGGAGTAGGGGAATGGATGACGTTGACCGAGAAGTTGGTCGGCTCCGTCTCTTGACTGGCCTTCTGCTCTCTACGCCTTCGCAGTCGCTCGAGCGCTTCTTGGTTGTCAGTCCGGAACTCGAGCCATTCTGGAGGATGCTGGTAAGGTAGCCCGTGCCCATTCTCTTGAGGAGAGTCTGGCCGCTCCGGTGCATCCCTGGCGATGCTCAGGGTTTCTTTGACAGCTTGCCGAAGCCTGATGAGCGACATGGAGTTTCCTTCCATATCGATCTGCTCCCATTGGATCTGTTCCTGGATGAGGTATTGGACTTCCTCACAGGACTCGATCGAGTGACAGATTCTGGCGTGGAAGGGGCAATACTGGGGGTGACTACGATCCCAATGGGTGTAGCCTGGAGGCGAGTCGCGGGGCATGATTTGTCCAGTCTCGACGAGGATATCAAAGAGTCGCCGAGTTCTCTCCCTGGGGAAGGAGAGAGGTCTCTGATCATGCCAAGGCCTCCACCCTGGATACCAGATCGATCGTTCCCTTCGACTGGCGCTGGGCTCCTCTAATTCATCGTCAGAAAGAGAGAATGCAGCCATCATGTGGATGACATTGGCCGAGGGGTGAGCCACGCGTGCTTCTTTAGCTGGCCTGGCCCACGTATGTGGATGCGGGGGATCGACGAGCCCACTCTTCATCTTGACGAGGCCGTCTCGGATCAGCTTATGTGCCTGAGTCTTGAAGACGTAGCAATCTTCAATTGAATGACCCAGCATGCGATGGTACATGCAGTAACTGGGATCATCGGTCTTCAGGGCCTCGTCCGGCTTGCGGATTTCTGGCAGTTCGACAATCTTCTAAGCCATGCAGAGGTTGAAGAGCATCTTCGTATGTTCCTTCTTGAATGAGAATGGTGTCTTCATACGCTCTAAGAAAGAAGGAGCAGCCGGCTTGTCCGCTGGCTTTTTGTCAGAGCCACTGGATTCGGCCGCTTTACTGGCCTTAGCGGTAGGGGTGAACTCTATGATATTCACCTCCTTACCGGGCTGACGTTCTCGCGCTTATTTACCCTTTGCTGCAGTATAGCTTGGGTTATCGGTGAAGAACATCTCTATCTCGGCGATCGCCGAATTGAGCTGGTCGAAGCCTTTGATATTGGTGCCGAGAAGCTTTTCGCTGAGCTCGGCTACCAGACCTCGACGACATATAGTGATAGCGTCCTCCTGGAAGGGTGGATTGACGCACCTCATGCTGAGGTCTCGCCACTTCTTGATGAAGTCGAGGGCACTCTCGACCTTTTTCTGCCGAAGGGAGCAGAGTTTGGCTAGGGAGACCCTTCGCTCGGCCATTTGAAATCGGTCGAGGAATTTCTTCTGGAGATCGGCCTAGTCGATGACTGAGTTGGGCTTCAGATGAGAGTACCATTGGAAGGCCGTTCCCGTGAGCGAAGTGGCAAAGTAGCGGAGGAGATAGGATTCATCCAACGCTAACTCACCCATGGCCGTAACATAGTAGGCCAAGTGTTCATGTGGCGACCCCTGCCCGTCGAACTTTTGTAGCTTCGGAGGCTTGGAGTATTCTGGAGGAAGCTTCTTCAACTGGTGGTGAAGCGGGTAGGGTACACTGTAGAGGTCCACCGTGACCCTCCCTTCACCGTACTGGGCGAGCTTTGTCTCGATAATGCGCTCGATCATCTGGCGTTGTGCCAAAATATTTTCTGGCACTGGCGTATTGAAGGCTCATGGTTGAGCCTCAACCGGGGGCGTGCCAAACCCAGTTGCCAACGGGGTTTGGGCAATCGCCGCTGAGGTGTTGGCGGCATCGCGGGCCGCCGAGGGTACCGGTGCCTCGGCCTGAGGCCTAGCAGGTTGCTGAGGGTGAAGGTCTCGCTCCTGGAGGAGGTCCTGCAGTAGGGCCTTCAGATGCTGGTTCTCCTTCATTAGGGTGTTGAGGGTCACTTCCTGAACCTCATTCGCTGGCGGGTCGTTGTTGACCGGCTCTGCATTGATAGGAGGGTCGCGGTCTTCCACCGGGACCTCTTCCCCGCGTTCCGACGCTTGCGGTCCGGCAGAAGTGCCGATATGACCTGTTGAAGGAGGTGGCGGAGCCTGATGGCGCGGCCTCCTGAAGTGAGACAGGGGCTGGTTCAAATCTTCAGACTGGGTGTCTGGCTGGTGTACGGTGGTGTAACACGCGAACACGCGAACATCATCATTGATAAACCGGGCTGTCCGCTTCCTCCGCAGGTGTCGCTCGGGGTGGATAGGCGTCCCTAGTCTGTCAAAGACTGAGATGCATTGCAGAGGGGGCTCATTCTCGATGTTAGTCAGAGGAGAACCCTGGACAGACTACTGGATGGCCCGAGGACGGGCTCGCCATTGCCTCAGCTTGCTTGCGCGGGGGACATTGGACGACTGGGCATCGTCAGACTATGCTATTGTAAGGCCAGCCGCATCCCGTCTGATGCCACGTCTGAGTGCTCGCAGGGGGTTGGTGATACGCGCCCATAGAACAGCTTGAGCTTCTTCTTAGGTCCGATTGCTGGTCTCCCTTGTCGCCATTTTTTCGACGAGTCATCTTGGGCGGCCGTGCGTCAAGCTGCGGTGGGTGCCCCTGGGCTACCGCCGAGGAACCCGCTCCTTTGAGCTTTGCCGCGTCCTCTCGTGTTTGACGTAAAAGGTCAAAATGATTGGAAGTGGGGATGGTGGGAACCGTCCGTTCTTGGGGTATAATTGGCTCACCCCCGTCGAGACGGATCCGCAGGTCGCCGACAAGGACCGTCTTGCCGGAGTTGTTGGTTGCAACAGTGAGTCGCCTGCTTCTACGGCCATGGCGATGCTTCTTCTGAGGAGCTGATGAAGACTCTGCCCCAAGATGGTAGACCAAGGAGACATGGCCCGGAACGACCGGCAACATGAAGCCGTCTGTCCGAAGTGCCGGGATCGATCCCCGGGGCAAGTAGCCCGCACCGGTAGTCGATGGCTGGGTGACTCGGGTGTAAGCCTTCGCCCGCGCTGATAAGAGTGTTGCCGATGCTCGAGATGACACTCTTGCGCCGAAAGGCGTAGCCGTTGGAAGTGCCGGGGTGCCGACACCCCTGGGTCGAGGACCCGTGGTAGGTGCCGGCGTAGTCTGGGCTCGGGTTGAAGGACCCGAGGAAGGTGCTGAGGAGCACTGCCCCCTGGGTAGGAGGACCACGGGGAGAGCCGGTTCAACTGAAGCTCGGGACCGGGGTCCCGAGTGCACTACCGGGGAGCCACGAACTCGGGGATGGGACCCTGTGTTGAGTGGCGGCCTTGCCAGGATTCGGGATGGGAGACCCGATGTAGATGCTGGGAAGCCTTAGACCCAGGGCTGAAAGCCCTTGTTGGGTGTTGGCTTTGCTGGGGCTTGGGGTTGAAGACCTGAGGCGGATGCTGAGAAGCTGTGGACCAGGGGCTGGGAGCCCGTGTTGGGTGTTGGCTTGGCTGCGGCTCGGGGTTGAGGACCCAAAGAAGATACTGGGAAGCCGTAGACCCGGGGCAGGGAGCCCGTGGTGGGTGTCGGCTTGGCTGGGGCTCGGGGCTGAGGACCCGAGGAAGACGCTGAGATGGTGACCGAAGTCCGGGGCACGGGGCCCGTGTTGGAGATCGAACGGGGCTGGCGTCGGGAGCTGATGTTCACCCGAACCGGCGTTGATCTGGGGGCCCTGTAGGGGGCGGCAGTGGTAGTCCGACGCCCAGCACTCGGGCGGGACACTGGAGTTGGAGACGCGCATGGCGCGTTGGCCGCAGGGGCCATTGGAGAGACTGGAGTTGGCTGAGAAGCAGCCACGGGGATCACACCCAGAAAGTAGGGCGATCCGATAACCGGGGCGAAGCTACCGAAAGTGATCTGCGTCGCCAAGTAGCCCACCCGGGCGTGGGTGGCGATGACGTTGGGACTGTAGGTGACTGCCACCATAGTTGCCAGAGTGTTGAGTGCTGCAGAGGCAACGATCGCTGACAGTCGCTGAGAGCGGCCCGACGATCGGAACGCGGACTGGAGGCTGCTGGAGAATGCGCACGAGTACCCTCCTCTGCCTCTCTAGCAAGGACAGGGAAAGGGCACCGGGCTTCAGGGCTGGCATAGACTTTTCTTCATCAAAAAGAAGGAAGGCGGGAGACGTCCGACCGGGCGTGCCATCCTCTCTGTTGCGCGGGTTTTTATGCCGGTTAACCGGGGTGAAGGAAGGAATGCAGCGGGGAAGGAAAAATACGGGAGTTTGATGTATCTCAGGTATCCTCCGTACGGTTGCATGCCTCTCACGGCGGTACCGGGCACTCTCCTTTTACGGAAAGTCGAAAGGGGTGGAATGGCATGGGAATGTCGGGTAAGGGTTAACCGGACAGGGTGCGGGCGTGCCAGTCGATCTCTCGACAATCACTCATGGAACCAAGGTTTGACCGGGGAAGCGCCACCAGGGCACGGCACGTGGGCTCAGGGGATTGGGTGACACGTGGAGAGAAGGGGTTCCATGGGTGCGAGTGCGTAGGCGATTGCGGGAATCATGTACATGACGTCTTTCCCCACCGGCCGCAAGCAACCGGTGTTTATTTACATCGGATTGAATCCGAATACCTTCGTTCCATGCTGAAGAAAAGTCTGTATATGTGTCTGAAGCCATGGGCGGAGGGTTGGGCGCATTCAGCAGCTAGGGGTACGTGTTAGACTGAGGGGCGTTCACTGGAGTTGGGGTATCGGGCACGGATGCCGAGTGGTGTGGGTAGGAAGGTGGAGGCCCGAATACGGGCGTATGTATTTCACTGGTTTTACGATGAGCCACATGGGCTTTACAAATGGGCCGAGGAGGCCGAAGTACAACGAGCGCAAGCCGTGGGACATTTTCGACACGTGAGTCGGCCCCCGGGTCATTGCATGACAAAGCGGGTGTCCGCATGTTCTACTGGAACTCTTTAGAGAGGAGTTGGTGTAGGTATGGCTACCTTGGTGGTCAGAACGGACATGGCTGGCGCCTAGCGGAGGTCAGACATGGCTCAAGGCGAGCGGTCGGGTCCGGGTCTCAGACGGCGAGTGTTGTCATGCTGGAGAGTCAAGGTCACCCCCAGGAGTATAATTCCCGGGCCATAGGTCCGACTAGACTCGCTTCGTCAATCTGAAGGGCCGACGACTGACTGGAGGATGAACGGTGGGCACGCGGATCCGTGTCGAGGGCCGACGCGGTCGTTAAGCGGTATCCTTCGTCACCGTGATGAGTGCCGTAAGTCGACGTACACGGGCGGACTCGGGGCACGGGCATATTCGCCGTTGGTACGCTCATCTTACACGATGCGGGTGATAAGTACAATATGAAGTGATCTAGAAGGGGAGGGGATGAATAGATCACTGTTTTTCGTAGAATTAAAAAATACTGCAGAGTATATCGCTAAACTCAAATAACCTCGAGCTCCGACTAACGAAAATGATGCAATGCAGTTAATAGCTCAAGCAAATAGAAGGCATACCACAATATTACCACAATCGATCACACAAGGACTCAGAGGATTTTAAGGTGGTTCGGTCCTTCAGACCTACATCCACCCCACACTCAAACCGAGTGTGGCTTCACTAAAGGCTGGGCAACACAGCTTGCCAAACAACTGCTGATACACAGCTTCCCAGGAGAACAACCTCTCCTCTTCCTCCTACCAGGAGGGAACCTCTAGCGACCAGCAGTCACTAGAACCCAGAGACTCTCGTCTCTCTTCCTCTTTACCAAGAGGGAACCCCACTAGTAGCAGCCCTGCTACTAGTGAACCAGAGGTCGAAGACCCCTCTTCCTCCCAACCCGGAGGGAACCTACAAGCAGCCCTGCTACTGCTTGCAGACTGGAGATTGACTCTCCCTTCTCCTGATCTCACAGGAGGACCCCGACCTCAGTCCAGAGGATCGGAAACACAAACAAGAACAGTTGAAGAAAGGTAAGAACAATAAACGAAAAATACGATCGAAGGAAATCAAATGCCAGAAAATGGAAACAATGTAGCTCAGTACAGAGCAATAGACTTCGGATTTGATCCGCAAGTCAGAACAACTCTTCTGATCACTCTTCTGCTCTCTCTCTTTTTCTCTCTGCTATTCTTTCTTCTTTCTTTTCTTTTCCTGGATCGAAGGGCTCTCTATTTTCTTGCTTTTTTCTTCTATGCCACTCTTCTTCGATCACCTTCATCTGAGGACGAAGGATTATATTTATAGCAGTAACAGCAGGTGGATAGGGCACAGAACGCGTGTGCCTCCCACGCTCGATCCAGAATCTTCCTGCCACGTGCCTTTATCAGATTGGTTCCTCTTGTCTCGGATCACGTGCAGCCCAGGAGTGTGGAATGTTCTTCCTCGGACCTGTAATGAGATTAAATCCATTAATACGCTGCATGGCCACAAAAACCAAAACTGCATGAGGTATATAGTAACAACACGACGTGACTATTACTCGAAATGACACAAGAACGACACGAGATACTCTGTAACAGATCAGACACACAGAAGGAAATGACACGAGGTGAGGTTAAGCCAAAAGAGACACGAGGTCACGAAAGCAAAAACAACACGAGGACAACACGGGCTAACGACAGAAACCGACACGAAGTGGTTGCAAATATTCAAGACACGAGGTCTACGGAAGGCAACACGATGTGTGGTCAAGGCGAAAATTACACGAAGTCTAAAGCGAGAAACCAACACGAAGACAGAATATAAAGAAACGACTCGAAGTGAAAACAACACGAAGTGAAGTTTGACACGAAGTGAAGACAACACGAAGTGAAGTTTGACACGAAGTGAAAAACAACGACACGAAGTATAGTGGTGACAAACACACACTACACAGAAAGCGACACGAAGCCAGTAAGAACAGCACGAGATGAAAACAACACGGGTTGACCACAACTTAAGGACGAAAACTAGAAACCGTCACGAAGACAGATAAACACGAAGATGTAAACACAACACGAAAACATGGACAACAGTAACCGTCACGAAGTGTGGTTACTAAGTAGGAGCGACACGAGGTCTACATGAAAACTACTCGAAGTTCATCAGAACTTTTAGAGAAGCTTCAGGAATACGACACGAAGACATGAGAAGAGAAAACAACACGAAGATGAAATACAAGAATTGACGCGAAGTTGTAAAACAACACGAAGATGAAATACAAGAATTGACACGAAGTTGTAAAACAACACGAAGACAGAACAGTGATTTGACACGAACTCAAAATGACAAGAAGTGAAACGACACGAAGTCGAGAACAGAAATCAACACGATGTGTGATTTCAACATAAGAAAGACACGGACTGACAACGACACGAAGTAAGATTAGAACAGTACGAGGTGAAAAAAACAATCGCGAGGACGCGAAGACAAGAACAGAAACCAACACTAAGTATGGTTTCAACACAAGAGAGACACGAGGACTAGGAAGAGTAAAAACGACACGAAGACACAACAAGACAAATGACACGAAAGTGAAACAGGAAGCAACACGAGGTGCTGCGATGTCCTGTACGCAATGGAACAAAAACGACATGAAGAGATGAAAAACGACACGAGGTGAAGACAACATGAAGACGAAACAGTAATCGACACAGGTTGAAAACAACACGAAGTCGGAACATTAATCGACATGAGGTTTAAGGAAAACAGCACGAAGACCGAACTTGTACGAACGCACGAAGTGTTACCTCTTAGCGGCTTTTTCATATAAAACCATGTATAACTCAAGTGCAAGATATCTGATCAAAAATATCAACAACAATTAACATAGTGTTGCTCATCATCAAAACACTTAGGGAAGACACAAAATCCAACAATCTCCCCCTTTTTGATGATGGCAACACTATATTAAGTATAAGAGATAAGTTCAAAAGAGATCATTTCAAGAGATTTAATGCAGACAAATTAAAGCAGACTTTCAACGCACTAGCTTCCTTGCTTCCTCTGATGACACCAGAACACTCCCCCTGAACACAGCAACAGATTATCTCAGACTTGATAACTAACTCCCCCTCAACACAATGGCATGCCACAAAAACTCTGAAACCGAAACCACACAATTCTCTCCCCCTTTGACATCATCAAAAACTAGGGGCAAATCTGAAGATACAGAGAAAGGAAAATTGCTGACTAGAGAGAGAAAAATAGGACAGAGTAAGGCAGATAAATGGAGGTTATTGAGATGTTTAGTCAATCAAGAAAGCCATTAATTTTATGTGAGGATTTTTGTAGATCAGTTAGTCAGACTGTGCAAAAACTGTGAATAAGGATTCACTCCATACACAGAACCAGATTCTAAGCAAGTGAGTTACAAGATACCAGTTTGATCAAAGTAAGTCTTTACTGAGAGAGTATAAAGTAAGACAGTCTGAAAATAAAGACCTGTGGTATTGAGAACAAACAAATCAAGAGCTATACTTCAAGTGAGCAGGATCTTTAAAGATAGTCAAGATCAAAGGTAAGTCTGTCAAGTACACCTTTGACATTAGGGAGACACCTTGTTTAGAGGCATGAAACCCCAGTTACTCGGTGGCAGGACCACATTACCCCTTCTGACAAGAAGACAGAGATAGTATTCTAACTGGTGTTGACATTAAGGTGACACCTTTATCAGAGGCCAGACACCCCAGTAACTAACCAGATATGTACCATAGCTCTGTATGATCAAGACAATTAATAAGAAACCAGATAAGTACTGCCATCTCATGACATGGGATGTTTTTTTTTTTCACTTCATTGATGAAAATCCCAGTTTCTCAATGAGCAGTTAACAAGGTTGACAACAATTTTATGAAATTTTTGTTTTTTATTAACCAGCTCTTAAAACCTTGTTAATTAAGCTTGAGTCCGTTTGAGAACAATACACCAGATCCAAGGTGATTCAGACTAGAGCACAAAATACCTCATTTCAGACTCAACATTGACTAAGTAGGTATGCTGTACTGGCTAGATCAGAAGACAGTTACCGTGTAGGAAGATAATCTTTGAATACAGATTTTGATCTCAGTGGGACTAACAGCTGAAATTCCAACAAGAAATTAGATGAACAGTCTTAAAGGATAAAGCATCCAACACTTTCTTTTATACACCTAATCAACCTGATTCTCTTTTGATGTCAGCAAGATGTCATTCGGAGTATGTTCAAATTAGGCCAAAGACCAAAGCACCTATTATAAATCTAGCTCCCCCTGAGACCTTGACCCCAACACAGACTTAACCAAGACAACCCTCAAAACACTTCAAAGAGAACACCATGAAGTTTGAACAGACTATTCAATCAAAACGGAGTGAGTCACCAAGCACTCATAATGAAGTTATTTCTTCAGCAACAGACAATGAATATGATAAGCACAATAACACATGACATGGTATTCAGAAATCAAATGTTCAATCATGAAATTCTGTAAATACCTAGTTCTCTGCGCAAAGTGCTAAATTTTTCAGTATCCAGTGGCTTAGTGAAGATATATGCAATTTGTGAGTTAGTGCCAACATGGATCAACTCAAAAGTTCTCTTAGCTACTTCATCTCGAATAAAACGATGCCTGATTTCAATGTGTTTAGTTCGGGAATGAAGTACATGATTCTTTGCAATATTTATTGCACTAGTATTGTCACAAAAGATAGGAGTACAACCTAGCTCAACCGAGTAGTCCAGAAGCTGGTGTTTTATCCATATAACCTGTGTGCCACAGCTCCCCGCTGCTACATATTCAGCTTCAGCATTAGAAAGAGCCACAGAGTGTTGCTTCTTGGATCCCCAAGAGACTAAGCATCCTCCTAGATATTCACAGTGACCACTAGTACTCTTCCTGTCCAATTTACATCCTGCATAATCTGCATCAGTGTATGCAATGAGATCTAACTTACATGATGCAGGATACCAGAGACCTAGATCATGTGTGGTAGATAAGTATCTAAAGATTCTCTTTACAGCTGCCAGATGCAATTCAGTAGGCCTAGCCTGGTATCTGGCACACATCCCTACACTAAATTGAATGTCGGGCCTGGATGCAGTTAAGTAGAGGAGTGAACCGATCATACCTCTATATAGTTTAGCATCCACCTCTTTACCTTTTTCGTCTGAATCCAGTGAGGAGCTGGTACCCATGGGTGTTGAGATTGTCTTGAGGTTGGTCATTCCAAACCTTTTCAGCATCTCCAGAGTATACTTGGTTTGATTCATAAAACAACCATCCTCCATTTGTTTGACCTGCAGTCCAAGAAAATATTTTAGTTCGCCAACTAGACTCATTTCAAATTCTTGGGACATAGACTCAGAAAAATCTTTACATAATTTTGAATTGTTAGATCCGAAAATGATATCATCAACATATACCTGGACCACAATTAACTCCTTTCCGAGACTTTTGGTGAATAGGGTTTGGTCAACCTTACCTCGAGTGTAGCCCTTGCTCACAAGGAACTCAGAAAGTCTCTCATACCAGGCTCGGGGAGCCTGCTTCAATCCATAGAGGGCTTTATTCAACCTAAAAACCATGTTAGGCTGAATAGAGAAATTAAACCCAGAAGGTTGTTCAACATATACTTCTTCCTTCAATAGCCCATTTAAAAATGCGCTTTTGACATCCATTTGCTGTAGCCGAATGTTTCTAGAGCATGCAAATGCAAACAGAATTCTTATAGCTTCCATCCTAGCTACTGGTGCATAGGATTCATCAAAATCCACACCAAATTCCTGACTGTAGCCTTGAGCTACAAGTCTTGCTTTGTTTCTAGAGATAGCACCATTTTCATCAATCTTATTTTTGAAAACCCATTTAGTGCCAATGACATCAGTGTTTTCAGGTCTAGGAACTAGTTTCCATACATTATTTTTCTCAAATTGATTTAATTCCTCACCCATGGAGGATACCCAAGAATCATGCTTTAAAGCCTCTTCCACAGTCTTGGGTTCTACCTGAGATGTCAAAGCAGCTAAGTCCTGTTCTTGGACAGTTCTAAAATGAGACCTTGTCCTAGTGGGATCATGCAAATTACCTATGACATTTTCACTAGGATGATCTTTGTGAAATATTACCTCACCTGAGGGTTCACCTACCTCAGTTGCTCCTTCTTGTTGTAAGTTTTTTGGTTGAGCAGTTTGCTGCATCTCTTCTTCTTCAATTTTCTCCAAGAAATATCCCTCATCAGGTGACTCCCTGTCATCATTTATCTTTTTGTCAGATAGAACATTCTCATCAAACACTACATGAGGTGTTTCTTCAACAGTTTGCTCATCTTTATTGAAGACTCTGTAAGCCCTAGAGGTTTCTGAATATCCGAGAAAAATTCCAGGAGAGCTTCTTGCTTCAAACTTATCCAAACCATTCTTACCATTATTGTGGATGAAACATTTGGAACCAAAGATTTTAAAGTAAGAAATGTTTGGCAGCTTACCCTTGAGGAGTTCATAAGGAGTTTTCTTATGAGTAGGTCTTACCAAGGCTCGATTTAAAATGTAGCATGCTGTATTTGCAGCTTCTGCCCAAAATCTCCTTGGAAGTCCACTCTCAATCAGCATAGTCCTGGCCATTTCAATTATTGACATGTTTCTTCTCTCAACAATTCCATTCTGCTCCGGTGTCCTAGGAGAAGAAAATCTGTGAGTCACTCCCTCTCTTGAGCAAAATTCAGAGAATGAAGAGTTTTCAAACTCTCCTCCATGGTCAGACTGAATTGTAATGATATTATGTTCACATTGCAGTTTGATTTTATTAAAAAGTTCTTCAAAGTGAACAAAAGCATCATTTTTATTTGCTAAACAGAACAACCAAGAAAATCTAGTGAAGTCATCAACTATGACTAGACCATATCTCTTACCTGACAGGCTTTGTATTCGAGTAGGACCAAAGAGATCCATGTGCAAGTGCTGTAGTGGTTTAAATGAAAGACCTTCAGTTCTCAACTTAAAAACTGCATGAGTCTGTTTACCTTGAGCACAAGCATCACAGAGCTTGGACCCTAACTGGAATTTTATTTTGGGCAAACCTCTGACTAGGTTATAATTAGACAGTTTATTCAAAGTAGACACACTAGCGTGGCCTAGACGCCTATGCCAGTCAAAAGCAACCTGTTCAGAATTAGCAGACAGACACAAGTTTGTTTCAGAATTATCATCTAGATCAACGATGTACACATTATTTACTCTATGACCTTTGAACATGATCTTATCAGAGTTCAGCTCAAAAATAGTGCACGAGTTGTGGTCAAAGAGTACCTTGTGTCCTTTGTCACAAAGTTGACTTATACTTACCAAGTTGTGCTGAAGTCCTTCTACAAGATACACATCTTCAATGGAGTTAGTGGAGGACTTACCAATCGTACCAATTCCAATTATTCTACCTCTGTTATTTCCTCCGAATTTGACCAAGCCCCCATACTTCATTTTTAGTTTGCTGAATTTGGACCGGTCTCCTGTCATGTGCCTGCTACAGCCGCTGTCAAGATACCACTTGTTATGCTCAGCTGCCAGGCTGACCTGCAAAAAATTCAGACAGAGTAATGTGGGACCCAATTCAAATTGGGTCCAGAACCAATTTTCAGATTATGCAAAAAACACTTGGGAATCCACATTTGTTTTATAGTTCTCTTCAGTGGTTTTATGTGGGTTGATTCTTCCCTTTTGTCGTTTCTTGGTGAGTGTTGAATAAGCTTATTCCTATTTGAACTATGCTGTTTCTGAACAAAGACATTGTTGGTTGGCCTCTTAGAGGATACGCGTGTGTGTTGAGCATAATTCATGTAAGCATTTTTACTCCAATAAAATTTATGCTGAACCTGGTGAACGTTGCCATGTTCTACTTGATAATTAGCATGATGAGCTTTCTTAACAAAACTTTTCACCCTTTTTGTGACATCAATAGGACTGGTTCTGTGAGAACCTTTGTTCCCCACCTGTTGCACATGAGCAATTCTTGTTTCAGGATTTCCCGACTTAGGTTGCTGACCAGTGGATTGAATGAATTTACCGGTCGAAAACTTCATTGTAGAGACAGATTTGGAACTGGATGGTGTTTCCAGTTTCTCTTTGCCTTTGGCGGGGCAGAACGTGGTAGTCTTAAATTCAAAGGGTTTTTTACTAGTAGGATTGTATCCTAATCCCTCCCTATTGAAGTTTACCCTCGACCCCAGAAGGACATTCAGGTTGTTTCTCCCCTCAGTAAACTTCTCAAGCACTTTTTCTTTGTCCTCAATCTCCTTCTGAAATTCATTGCATTTGTCCTGGAGTTCCTGATTAACTGTTCTAACTGCCTCATATTTTTCAGCCATCAGTCTAATCTCTCCTTTACACTCTTCAGCTTTACACTTCAGCTCATCCATTCTAGCTAGACTCTCCTCTCTTTCCATTCTCAACCTCTCAATCTCACCTTTAACCTGGTCTAGCTCAATGGCCATCTCCTTGGTTTTCATGTTATCAATGACAATAGAAGAGTGTTCTTCAGACAGAGAATGAAACTTACGTCTAAGCATTCTGTGCTCCTTGTTTAAACAATTATATTTACTTAACAGATCGCCATAGGCGTCCTCCCAATCATCCAAGGTAAAATTCTCAAATAAGTTTGTTACCTCTTTCTCATGGTCGGCCATGAGGCAGATCTTTTCTTCATTTTCACTGGACGAAGTGGCTTCTGGGTCCTCCTCCTCATCGCTCCATGTGCACAGCATGGCCTTCTTCTTCTTGTGCACCATCTTCTTCTGGTGTCCTGGAGCCTTAGCTTGTAGCTCTGGACATTCACTTTTCATGTGACCGGGTTTCTGACAATGATAGCAAGTGATCTTCTTAGCAGACCGGTTCTTTTCAAATCCTCGCTCAGGAGACTTCATTGCAGCATTAAATTTCTTCCTCCTGTAGAATTTTCCTTTAGTTCTCAGGAACTTTCTGAATTGCCTGGTGAGCATAGCTCGCTCGTCCTTGTCCAGGTCTGAGAATCCATCAGAGCCTTCGCTGCTATCATCACTGCTGCTGCTGCTGCTGTTGTTCTTCTTAGCATGTCGTGAGACCTTCAGAGCAACATTCTTTCCCTTTCTGTCATGCCCATCGTTTCCATGTTTGAAATTCATTTCATGGGTCATGAGGGATCCAATCAGTTGGGTTACTGTCATGATGGATAAATTTCTTGATTCCTCTATTACAGTCACCTTGGTTTCCCAGACGGGAGTTAGAGACCTAAGGATCTTCCTGACTATGTCTTCTTGTTGAATATCCTTTCCAAGGCCCTTCAGACTGTTGATGATCACAGATAATCTGGCATACATTTCTGTGATCGGCTCCTCTGGCTTCATCTTAAATAACTCATATTGAGTTGTAAGTATGTTGATCTTGGTAGCCTTCACCTGAGATGTGCCCTCATGAATTAACTGCAAATCATCCCACATGTTCTTTGCAGTCTTGCACGCAGAGATCCTCGAATACTCTTCCGGGTGGACGGCGCACTGTATGATGTTAAGAGCTGTCCAATTCAGTGCGAAGAGTTTGACCTGATCTTCTGTCCACATATCTTCATTCGGTGGAAGGGTGTATGGACCATCTGTAATAACTTTCCATAGCTTGTGGCTTTGGGCCCTGATAAAGACTTCTATCCTGTTCTTCCAGAAGAAGTAATTATTACCATCAAAGAAGGGGGGACGGGTGATAGACTGCCCATCAGCTATGAAACTGCGAGGACCAGTGGATCCGTTTCCCTGGCCGTTGGACCACATTCTGGGAAAAACCTGCTCTGATACCAACTGATAAGTACAATATGAAGTGATCTAGAAGAGGAGGGGATGAATAGATCACTATTTTTCGTAGAATTAAAAAATACTGCAGAGTATATCGCTAAACGCAAATAAGCTCGAGCTCCGACTAACGAAAATGATGCAATGCAGTTAATAGCTCAAGCAAATAGAAGGCATACCACAATATTACCACAATCGATCACACAAGGACTCAGAGGATTTTAAGGTGGTTCGGTCCTTCAGACCTACATCCACCCCACACTCAAACCGAGTGTGGCTTCACTAAAGGCTGGGCAACACAGCTTGCCAAACAACTGCTGATACACAGCTTCCCAGGAGAACAACCTCTCCTCTTCCTCCTACCAGGAGGGAACCTCTAGCGACCAGCAGTCACTAGAACCCAGAGACTCTCGTCTCTCTTCCTCTTTACCAAGAGGGAACCCCACTAGTAGCAGCCCTGCTACTAGTGAACCAGAGGTCGAAGACCCCTCTTCCTCCCAACCCGGAGGGAACCTACAAGCAGCCCTGCTACTGCTTGCAGACTAGAGATTGACTCTCCCTTCTCCTGATCTCACAGGAGGACCCCGACCTCCGTCCAGAGGATCGGAAACACAAACAAGAACAGTTGAAGAAAGGTAAGAACAATAAACGAAAAATACGATCGAAGGAAATCAAATGCCAGAAAATGGAAACAATGTAGCTCAGTACAGAGCAATAGACTTTGGATTTGATCTGCAAGTCAGAACAACTCTTCTGATCTCTCTCTTTTTCTCTCTGCTATTCTTTCTTCTTTCTTTTCTTTTCCTGGATCGAAGGGCTCTCTATTTTCTTGCTTTCTTTTTCTATGCCACTCTTCTTCGATCACCTTCATCTGAGGACGAAGGATTCTATTTATAGCAGTAACAGCAGGTGGATAGGGCACAGAACGCGTGTGCCTCCCACGCTCGATCCAAAATCTTCCTGCCACGTGCCTTTATCAGATTGGTTCCTCTTGTCTCGGATCACGTGCAGCCCAGGAGTGTGGAATGTTCTTCCTCAGACCTGTAATGAGATTAAATCCATTAATACACTGCATGGCCACAAAAACCAAAACTGCATGAGGTATATAGTAACAACACGACGTGACTATTACTCGAAATGACACAAGAATGACACGAGATACTCTGTAACAGATCAGACACACAGAAGGAAATGACACGAGGTGAGGTTAAGCCAAAAGAGACACGAGGTCACGAAAGCAAAAACAACACGAGGACAACACGGGCTAACGACAGAAACCGACACGAAGTGGTTGCAAATATTCAAGACACGAGGTCTACGGAAGGCAACACGATGTGTGGTCAAGGCGAAAACGACACGAAGTCTAAAGCGAGAAACCAACACGAAGACAGAATATAAAGAAACGACTCGAAGTGAAAACAACACGAAGTGAAGTTTGACACGAAGTGAAGACAACACGAAGTGAAGTTTGACACGAAGTGAAAAACAACGACACGAAGTATAGTGGTGACAAACACACACTACACAGAAAGCGACACGAAGCCAGTAAGAACAGCACGAGATGAAAACAACACGGGCTGACCACAACTTAAGGACGAAAACTAGAAATCGACACGAAGACAGATAAACACGAAGATGTAAACACAACACGAAAACATGGACAACAGTAACCGTCACGAAGTGTGGTTACTAAGTAGGAGCGACACGAGGTCTACAGGAAAACTACTCGAAGTTCATCAGAACTTTTAGAGCAGCTTCAGGAATACGACACGAAGACATGAGAAGAGAAAACAACACGAAGATGAAATACAAGAATTGACGCGAAGTTGTAAAACAACACGAAGATGAAATACAAGAATTGACACGAAGTTGTAAAACAACACGAAGACAGAACAGTGATTTGACACGAACTCAAAATGACAAGAAGTGAAATGACACGAAGTCGAGAACAGAAATCAACACGAAGTGTGATTTCAACATAAGAAAGACACGGACTGACAACGACACGAAGTAAGATTAGAACAGTACGAGGTGAAAAAAATAATCGCGAGGACGCGAAGACAAGAACAGAAACCAACACTAAATATGGTTTCAACACAAGAGAGACACGAGGACTAGGAAGAGTAAAAACGACACGAAGACACAACAAGACAAATGACACGAAAGTGAAACAGGAAGCAACACGAGGTGCTGCGATGTCCTGTACGCAATGGAACAAAAACGACATGAAGAGATGAAAAATGACACGAGGTGAAGACAACACGAAGACGAAACAGTAATCGACACAGGTTGAAAACAACACGAAGTTGGAACATTAATCGACATGAGGTTTAAGGAAAACAGCACGAAGACCGAACTTGTACGAACGCACGAAGTGTTACCTCTTAGCAGCTTTTTCATATAAAACCATGTATAACTCAAGTGCAAGATATCTGATCAAAAATATCAACAACAATTAACATAGTGTTGCTCATCATCAAAACACTTAGGGAAGACACAAAATCCAACAGCGGGGATGGACTAGGCATGAGACGGCTAGGCACCGCGTGAGGGGAGTACGTGAGACATATCCTCGGCGTGTGTGAGCCGACTAGCAAGTCAATCGCGAGCGCACTTGTCTTCTCGCGTTCCCGACCCTTGCCGAAGGCCTCGGGAGTCCAAGGGCGCGGTAGTTAGGCTGGGGAAGTTAGCTCGTCAGTGCGTTGCTTCCTTCCTTCACGCGTTGTATGCATTCCTCCATTGCTGGTTGGTAAGGGGGACAATTTATAGAAGTTGAAGGGGTGGGGTTTAGGCGGACCAAGTTGAGGGTCCAACTTAGTCCGGGTAAACCCCCGAAATAGTATTTTTATTTTTATTTTATTTGAATTTTTTATGTGTGTGTTTGTGTGTGTGTCTAAGTGGAAGGGGTGGGGTTTAGGCGGACCAGCTTGGGGGTCCAAGCTGGTCCGCCTAAACCCCCTCCCAAGGGGGTTTGGGCGGACCATGTTGGTCCCTTTTTTTTGTTTAAAAGATCTTTTTTTTTATTGTTCAAGGGTTTAGGCAGACCAGCTTGGGCCTCTAAGCTGGTGGTTTAGGCGGACCAGCTTGGAGGCCCAAGCTGGTCCGCCTAAACCCCTCCCCAAAGGGGGGTTTGGGCGGACCAGGTAGAGGGAGAGAGAGGGAGTGGTCCCCCTTCTATAAAAACCCAATTTTTGTGTATTTTCTTCTCAAATTGGTTAAGAAGAAAGAGGATAAAGGATACTGGGAGGATACATTGGTGGACTGGCTGCTAGTGTGCGTAGACCGAAGGATTGACGTGTGCGACTCCACGTATTCCCGGAACTTCATCTTCACAAATTCTTCCATGTACGGGTACAACGAACGAGCTTTACACGAACCTCGGACCGTGAAACTGAGAGTTTGCACGGACTGGGACTTGGGAGGGCCGTCAGGCCTCCGAGCTGGGGAGAGGGCGCGGCCCCCCGGGGAGTTTGCTCTCCCCAGGGGCGCGGCCACGCCCTGGGGCGCACGGGCCCTCGGGCAAAGCCGTAACCCCGAGGGATGGCCCCCGGGGATCTTCCTTCGTCGTCTGGGGATATCCCTTGGAGGATATGAAGTTTCAGGGTATTGAAATGGCCCATGGGAGCCATTGTTCCTCGAGTTGTAGTGGCCGCTCGCAAGGTGTTCGGGCGAATTCCCGACACACCCCGGGTTGCCGAACGAGCCACGTAGGTGGCCGACGGGCCTCGGATTTGGCCAAGGGCCAAGGGTAGGAGTCCGTAGGGGCTGGAAGGAGGCACCTTGGGCCGATGGGCGTTGCCTCATGCTGCGTGCCGCGTTGTACGGCGGGTTGGCAGGGTAGCCTCGGGTTGGCCAGAGAGCTAAAGTCGAGTGGCATATTGCCACGTGTCTGAGGGTCGGGGGTGGCCCCGGCTTGCTGGGGGGTCGTTGTAGAACCCAATTGGTGTAGTGGGACCATGGGGTGGCCCGCGGGTGGGTGTAGAAGGGTTGAAACACGTGCACCCACAAGGTGTTCTGCAGAATGCCGAACGCACGTGTATGAGCCGTACACGCGTACTACGGGCCTCCTGAGCCTGTGGTTGACCTATTTGGGTCTCCCTTTGACCTTGGAGGGTTGAGGGAAGGCGTTCTAGGGTAGGCCCCTAGCCTCTTCACTGAGTGCCATGTGGCATGGCTTGTACTCGGAGTGTCCCTGGGGCGGCCCCGGTGACCGTGTAGAGTGCAGAGGAAATCCGTGACTTATGAATTGGGAGCGATATCGATTGATTGCTAGGGCCGTCGTGCACCTCGGCAAACGTGCTAGGGCCGTCGGTCGGGCCCATTGGGTTGTCGGAGGTGCCGGGTAGCCCATGCCTTGAAGGTGTTCGAGGAAATTCCCGAACCCCTATCTCTGGGTATTTGGCTGGGGAAATAGTTCGAGCACAATAGACATAAAAGACCAGAAATTTACAAAAGTAAATCTTTATTGATATATGACTTGTTATTACAACTTATTGACTCAATTACAAGAAACAAAAAGGAAAACAAAGACGCACTAACTGAACTTAGACATTTAAAACTATATAAAAGACACCATGCTAATCTAGACTCAATAAAAATAAAAGACATGGGTCATCTAGTTTCCGAAGCTCTCTTGCACACTTTCCATTCCCATTTGAGTCACGACCTCGTTAGCCACCTGAAAAATATTAAAATAGGCTGGATGAGCGAAAAGCTCAGTAGGAATTACATCTCAATAAACAAACTTACTTTAATTGATTACATGTTACAAGAAATGTAAGTACGACTATGCATGAATGATTACAAGATGGAGAGAGAATAATTGACAAGTTATGAAACTATAACAAGAGAGACTTGAGTAAAATTGCGAGGAATATCAAGCAAGTCAACAAGGATACTAAGCATGTAATATCAAGTTACGTCAAGTATTATCATGTATTTTCACATTACAAGAGAGAGAAAGAGTGTGATGCCATAGAATAATCTAGAAAGTCATACACTTCGCGGCAATGTCACACCGTGATCATTCAACTCCCATGGACACAAATACTTTCGGGTGCTCCTCCCCGGACCAGATCGGGCCCTATATGTGCAGACATTAAGTCTTGTATATATTTTGACATCCATAATAGTTTATAGCCAATAGAGTTCCATGGAAACAAGCTTTTTGAAGGAATATTAAGGTAGATTTATGGAATAAGGATTCCAAGGATTGAAATATACGTAGGGACAACTCACGTAAAAATCCGGGGAATGCACAAAAAATGGGAAATTGGCGTCCTTTGCGGTCGCCGTGAATTCTAAATTGGCGTCCATCCTGGTGGTCGCTAATTTAGAGGACAGTGAAAGGCACGAAATAATCGGCGTCGACTGGGTCAAACACCCATTCTTAATTTGCGTCAACAAGTCTGGACGCTAATTCCAAACAGTGACTTGAATCTCCTAAAAACGCTAGGAATAGCGTGCTGTGAGGGCTAGATGGTCATGTTTCTTTAGAGTGACATGATTACAACTAGTGTGTAGGGTTTTTAGGGTATAACCAACTCGGCTGTCTTGAGGGAATCCAAGGCTAGCGGAGATTTACGGAGGTCTCAATAAAAAAAGAATTAGTCCAAAGGAAGGAATATCCCGCGGAGCGTCCAATCATCACCAAGAGTTGAAGTGTGTAACGTGGAATGCCGTAAAACAAGGACTCTATCCGGGCCATGAGATAGCAGTGCCAAAAGACCTGCGATATGGATCAAAACTCCATAAAATCATGAGAGAAAATTCACATAAATTTGCGTCTCCTTAGAGAGGCGCAAATTCTAGAATTTATCATAAAAATAAAATTATATTAATTGACGTCCATGTATGGAGGCGCCATTTCATTAAGTCATGTCGTTAATTCTTTGATTTTTCATATTATTCTCCTTCAACCAAATAAACAAGAATATGCGTCTCGCGTTAATTCATATTTCATTTCTATTTAATTTAATAATTTACAATAAATAACATCTCGTCAATTTATTATTTTATTAATAATTTAGAAAATGATGTCTCTTTAAAAGGATGCATTTTATCGCACTATATATTTATTTTGAAAGAATAAGGATATATAGATAATATTTTAATAGATAAAGGTAATTGAGAAAATTGGATATGGCATATAAGCAATTGAGGCTTTTATGGGGTTAGAGGAAGAAAACAAGAAAAATCAAAGGAATGGTCGTCCAATCCCTTGGACGTCCATTGTTTTCCTTTTTTTTTAACGTTCTAACGTTAACAATGATGCTTTATTTATGGATAATTTAATGAAAAATTTAATATGAAAAATAGGAGAATAAAAAAATTAACTTAATTCTTAAAATATCATAATTTTTTTATAAGATAAAAATAGACAAAGGTGGTTTGGGTGTTTAGTTAAGCCGGGTCACTTTTATTCCGATAAATTTTTTTTCTAAATAAATATACTGAAATAACTAAAAAATCTAAAGATCTCAAAATATATATATATATCATAATTTTATTTTATGTGATAACGTGGGTACGGATGTTTAAAGATGAGTTCACGTCACACACACACACACGTGCATGACGGAAAGAAATGGGCGTCAACTATGGTTGACGTACATTCTTAAAGAAGTAACTATATTTGACGTACATTCTTGATTTTGATATTTACAAGGGTTTTGAAGAATCTAAATATAAGGAAAAATAAAGAAAAATGCAGGGAACTCAAATATGTGCATTATGTAATTTTTATATAATTTTTAAATACATGATTTCATAGATAATCAATTTTAAGCATGAGGTCCAAATTTTAGGAATTAGCGTTAGGTATATCGATCGTCCATTAGTCGGCGTCCGATCTTGCGATCGCCAATTCTAGAAAATGGGCGTCCAGAAAGTAGGACACTAATTCTTCTAATATAGAAAAAAAGAAAAATAAATAAATAAATAAATAACTTACTAGCAGGAAGACATTACTATCATGCTCAGAACTAGAGGTAACGTAGATGCATGCACGCATGGTTTTAACATCTTACAGATTTTAAATTCGTGGTGCATTATTACAGAAAATCTACACGCAGAGGCATGTATGGAATTGGAACATGGATCTAATCAAAGAGGGTTTTCGTGCATGCTATTTTCATCATCTTTTGCCTGAGTTTTATTGAGATAACCTACCTTTTGGGACTGAGAAAGTGACGACAGGGATGAGGAGGAAGAAGACCACGTAGCCGCTGCTATAACCACAACAGTAGCAGGATGAGAAACCCCTTCACGCAGGAGGAAGAATGGAAGAAGAACAAGTTTCTCCTCATTGCAAGCAACAGCAGGAGGTTGCAGGGGCGCTTCACGTAGCAAGTTGCAGGGAACGACGGACGGCCCTTCGCATGCGGCAACAGCAATAGCCTCAGCCCGATCGATGAAGGATTTTATTTATAGGGGATGGCTAACCCTAGGGTCAAACGATATCAATGGGAAGATTCTAAAACCCATCCCATATGCCCCTATTTGTCTAGTGAAAACCCTAAGGCTAACCACATGCATGATTCGAACAAGGGCACGTGAGTTTGGCTTTGAGTGGTTAACATTGTCATGGCTCATGCAGGTTGAGCCATTTTTTAATGTGGGTTGAGGCCCATATATTATGTGAACGTGAGGTTCATCTGGAGGGTTTCTTCATGGCCATGGGTTAAGGCCCTTGTTATATATATATATATATATATATATATATATATATATATATATATATATATATATGGGTTTTATAAGGAAGCTATGGGATTTTTCTTATTTATCTATGAGGCTTAATAATCTTAGGCAAATCTTATATTTGTGAGGTCTAGATATATATAAGGTTTATTAGGTTGGGTTGAACACATTATTTCTATATAAGTTTTATTGAGATTATTTATTTATTTGGGTCATGATATGTACACTAGGTTCTTCGTCAATCGAGGGTTTGATTAAGATAAAACTTTATATAGAGCTAATGTTTATTCGTTTATCTACCCTATTTATTTCTACCATTGTCTTGGATATCAGAAGCAGGTTTCATTCCTGGAAAATATTTATCTTCATTCTATAAAGGGAAATTATTATGTAACATCCCGATTTCTTTTAGAAATTAATTAGAAATTTATTTGAAATTAATTAGAATAATCCCTTAATAAATAGAATAAGCTAGATTTTGACTATTTTATAAAAATTCATAAAATTTATATTCTTGTAGAGGATAACACGTTTAACAAACTTGTCTTCTGTGGCCAACCCAAATAAAATCTATAAGTAGGCCGAATTAGTGGTTTAAGCCCAAATTGAACACTTAGTTAACCATACCTTGAAACGCCAAATTCGAGTCCAATACTCCATCTAATGAGCCCAAATCGGTGACAAATGAAAGGCCAGGATGAGAGGATCATTTTTTCTCTCTTAATCTCTCGAAACCTTAACCCTAGGAGATGGATTCGGCGGAGTTTGGATCGAGTCAACTTTTACGGCGGCATTCACATCGACCCGACTTGCGTTGACGAATACTCCGCGCATAGAAGCCTCCAGAAGGTGTGTGACCTATTAAAATGAAACTCTCTAACCCTAGAATCGTTTAGAACCAGTGGCGGCTGCAGAGGAGTTGGACCGAGGGAGATCTCGAGCGATTAGTGGCTGCGTGTACCAGCGTCCTTGGTTTTCTTTCTCCTTCCTTCTTCAACCGATTCAGGTAGGTGATAGCAAGCCAAACCCTACAAATAATATATGGTTAGAAGCAGCATCGTGTTAGCTTTTCATTGATGTAGAAAGCCCTAAATTCTATCAAGTATCCTGCGAGAATTTTAGGTTTTAGTAGAAGCATGTCACATCTAGGGTTATAATTGTTCCCTTTCGATTAAGTAGTGATTTCAGGCTGTAAACATAAAATTGATTCATGCATCTTGTATATTTTTTTGTGCTCTTTCTTTTGATAGTAAAAGCCCCAAATTTCATGCTTTATATCATACGAATTTCATGTTTTAATTTAACTCTAGAAACCTCGCTGGAGTCTGGCACGGCGAAGGGGCAGCGACCTATTTGGACATGTGCGGCCACTCGATAGACTGCACATCCCAGACAGGCGGCCCTATGTTGACCGTTTATAGCTTTCGATTATTGATCGTTTCCCTGGAATGTGCGGCCTATCCATAACCGCATGTTTTTCCTGCGGCCAGTTACAGACCACACATCTCTCCATGCGGCACATTACCGACCGTCCATATCCAGCAGGACTTCTGATCTGAGGGGACGTATGTGGCCAGTCTATGACCGTTCAAGGGGATGTAAGGTCCAGAACCGACCGCACATCTTTAACAGAACAGATTAATTATAATTGTCGTATAGCATGTTATGTTAGTAGATTAGTGGTTAATTGCATGTTAGAAACACACCTAACAAACTGTAATTTATGACAGTAAATAATTCTGGTTGATTTATTTAAATTGAGCTTGATCTTGATTCATCTTTCCAATGAATGTCAAGTTTAATAGTAAATCCTTGATAATTGAAATGGCTATTAGGTTCATACTTGTGATAACCTTAATCTTGAACCATTGTATCCCCTAGTTTTGATTTAGACTCAATCGAACCTCTGTTATTTGAGTTAATCCGAATTGGATTAACAGAGACTTGCGGGCTATTGGTAGACCACATATACCCATAAACGGGTCAATATCGACCGTTCATACCTGGCTTATGCCAAGTTGTCTTGGCCGATTATCCTTGATCCATCTTCGGCCAAACCCTGATTTGATCAGTCCAGTAGACCCTAGGCCGACCAGTAGACAGTGGGCTGGACTCTGATTCAGTTCCACCCTGCCTATGGTAGCCCGGGAGCCCACTTGGGCTAAAATCTAACTCATGGTTAGGCCCTGTGTTGTGCGGCCTGTAATGGACCGTACTTCTCTCAAGCGGCCCTGAGTGGACCGTTCAACTCATGAGCAGCTCTGTCAGGGCCACACATCCTTTCCTCGATTCTGTAACCTTCTGGCCTTGTGCGGCCCTATCCTAACCATTCATATAGAAGGGCGGCCCGTCAGCAGCCGTTCAACCTTGACCTCCCGAGGGCTAAACCCAACCCAGTTCCGATTAGTGCAGCCCAGTGTCGACCGCACAAGTCTTGAGCGGCCCAGTATTGACCGCATGTCATCTAGAGACTAGTTTTCCCCGTGTTTATGGTTTTGAGTCTAAGAACATGATGGTTCTTGATAATTTGAACTCCTGGACAGAAATTCTGGACAGTAATTCTTGAACTTAGCCTTGGGATATTCCGAGGTAAGTTTATACTTAATTATAATTGGCCATTTAACTTGATTAAAGTCTAGACAACTTAGAATCTTGGATCCAATTAATCAATGCCAACGCACCATAGGGGCCCGGTCTGGTCCTGGGGAGAGCGCCCGAAAATTACTTGTGCCCATGGGAGTTTGTAATGACAGGGTGAGGCATTGCACCGAGTGCATGACTAGCGTGATGTCTATGACAATGAAATTTTATATCTTACTTGAATCGTGTTTGACTTGGTTACAATCTTGCATGTTGGCCAATTTTCTGCAATTTCCTATTATATATATTGTTCATAAACTTACAATTCTTGTAATCTTATCATTCTTGTCATATTGTTATTCCATTCCATTCTTTAGCACTTTCTGTTATTACGTTGTTTCATTCGATCGTTATATCTTTTCTTTCCGTTCATATACATGTAATTAATTGGTTAATCACTTATACTTGCCTGTTGTTACCTACTGAGCGTTCGCTCATATAGTTGTTTCCCCCCTTTCTAGGCAGCTCAGGTGAAGATTCACAGATGGATGGGAATAGGCGAGAGTGATAGCTTGGAGTGTATCAGCTAATAGATATGTTGAGTTTGTTAAGTTGTTTACATCTAGTCATGTCTTAGAACTTGTGTTAGATATTGTACCGGAGCCTAGTAGAGATTTTGTTTGATTATGTTTGAGTCGTTTGTAAGACGTTTGATGATTATTATAATAGAATTGGAGTTATTTCTGTTCATGGTATTATGTTAATTCTTAGCTTAGCATGTTATCTTTACTAGCGTTTTCTACTGTCGGTCTCGATATTCCGCATCGAGGCATGACATTTTGGTGGTATCAGAGCCTAGGCTTTCTAATATCTCTAGGTTCTCTAAGTTCTAGGATCCTAAGTTATACTGTAGGACCTATAACCTTGTTATAAGTCTAAGGACCCAACCTGGTGAAATTTGGGTAGAAGACTGGGGTTGAGTTAATAATCTCATTGCACGATTATTCATTCTTGATCGAACCTAATATAACATATTCCACGTGTAGGCTTTTGCAATGGCAGGAGAACGCGTAGAATGGAGGAACTTGCAGCGCATGGTTCAAGGACTTACTCAAGCTTTGCAACAAGTGGCTCAAGGAGGAGCTGTAAATCATGGCACTGGTGATCTTTATCAAAACTTTCGTGGGATGAATCCCCCACGATTTGGTGGCTCGACTTACCCTGATGAAGCCGAGCACTGGCTTGAAGAGATAGGGAGGATTTTTGAAGTGATGTAATGCAGCAATCAGGAACGTGTCCTCTTGTCAACCTTTCAACTTGAACGTGATGCGAGGACATGGTGGGACGCAGTGAAGGCTACCCTTGGTGATAGACAAGTCACATGGGAGGAGTTCGAGAAATTCTTCAATGGTAAATATTTCTCTGATCGAGTACAAGAGAAGAAGGCGGCTGAGTTCGCTACTTTGAAGCAACGAAATCTATCCGTGGCTGAATATGAAGCTCAATTCTCTCGGCTATCTCGTTATGCTACTCATTTGATATCTACCGAGAAGATGAAAGCTAAGCGCTTTCTTAATGGGCTGAAACTGTAGTATATCAACAAGTTGGCACTGATGGAAATTCCAACTTATTACGAGATGGTGAGAAAGGCTCAAGTGTTGGAAGATACTTTAGAAATGACGGAGAGAATCCGTGGGAAGAGTGTTAAGATTGAACAACACCATACTGGTTCTGGGAGTATCAAGCCTGGTCATGGTAGGAAGAGGCCCATTAGCGGGTCTGGTTCGGGGAAAGACAAAATGCCGAAGATTTAAGATAAGAAGCATGGCCCTATTGTTCCATTCAAGGGCGTATGCAAGTATTGTGACCGTCCAGGTCACAAGATGGAGGAGTGCTGGCGCAAGCTGGGTGCCTGTTTACGTTGTGACAGTAGGGACCACCGTATTCCCGAGTGCCCTCTATTATCTGAGCAAGCTACCCAGGTGAAACCACAAGGAATCAGGAAGCAGCAAGGCAAGCTCCAGGCTCTACAAGAAGATGAGACAAGACCCGCCGAGGTGGGTGGACTTGTCGAAGGTACTCTTATTATACATGATAAATCAGCTTTTGTTCTTTTTGATACTGGTGCCACTCATTCTTTTATTTCTCAGAGATTTGCGAAGTCTTTAGCTGTGAAGCTAGTTTTGATGAATTCTCCGTTAGAGATTTCAACTCCTATTGGTTCCGGTTCAGCAATTAAGTATTTCTATCCTTCTAGTAAGGTCTTGATCAATGAACAAAACCTGCCAGCTGATTTAGTTTGTATGGACATGAAGGATTATGATGTAATCCTAGGAGCAGATTGGTTGGCTAAGTATGAGGCCAATGTTCAGTGCAGATCTAGTTTTGTGTCTTTCACTGGACACCCTGGACTTTCTTTTATAGGAATTAGACACCATAAGTCTGTTCCGCTTATTTCGGCTCTTCGAGCTGATAAGCTGATGAGAAGAGGGCGTAAGGCTTTTCTAGCCTTTATTTTTGTGACCCCTGAGCAGAAGACTGAGATTGAGGACTTTTCTGTCGTCCGAGATTTTCCAGATGTCTTTCCTGAGGAACTACCAGGACTTCCTCCTGAGAGGGAAGTTATCTTTTCTGTTGATCTAATTCCTGATGCAACTCATATTTCCAAAGCTCCTTATCGTATGTCTCCTGTGGAGCTAAGGGAACTAAAACAGCAGTTGATGGAACTACTTGAGAAAGGGTTCATTCGACCAAGTACTTCCCCGTGGGGAGCCCCTGTATTATTCGTCCGGAAGAAGGATGGTTCGATGAGGTTGTGCATCGATTATCGGCAATTGAACCAGTTGACTATCAAGAACAAATATCCATTGCCAAGGATTGATGAGTTATTTGATCTGATAGTAGGAGCTCAGTATTTTTCTAAGATCAACCTTCGATCTGGATATCATCAGTTACAAATTAAGGAGGAGGATATCTATAAAATAGCCTTTCGTAGCAGGTATGGGCATTTCGAATTTGTAGTAATGCCTTTTGGGCAAACGAATGCACCTGTAGCTGATGAATGATGTGTTTCGACCCTATCTTGACCAATGGGTCGTGGTGTTCATTGATGTCATCTTGATTTATTCTAAGAGTGAGGAGGAGCATGCTGAACATTTGAGGATGACATTGCAACTATTGAGAGATCATCAGTTATATGCCAAGTTTAGTAAGTGTGATTTCTGGCTGCAAGAGGTGTCCTTTCTAGGGCATATCATCACAAAAGAAGGTATTTCTGTTGATCCTTCGAAGGTAGAGGCAGTTAAGAATTGGGCTAAGCCTACTAATGTGACTGAAGTGAGAAGTTTCCTAGGCCTAGCAGGTTACTACTAAATGTTTATTCAAGATTTCTCTAAGATTGCGGTACCTCTAACAAGATTAACCCGCAAGGAGATCAAATTTGATTGGTCAGAAGATTACGGGCAAAGCTTTCAGACCTTGAAGGAATGTTTGACTACTGCACCTGTTTTGGCTTTACCTTTTGGTGAAGGAGGTTTTGTTGTATACACTGATGCTTCAGGTATTGATTTAGGGTATGTACTCATGCAACACGGGAAAGTGATAGCCTATTCTTCTAGGCAGTTGAGGAAGCATGAAGAGAATTATCCTGTTCATGATTTGGAGCTAGCAACAGTGGTGTTCGCCTTGAAGATATGGAGGCACTACTTGTATGGAGAGGCATTCACGGTGTTTTCAGATCATAAGAGTTTGAAATACTTATTTTCTCAGAAGGAACTCAATATGAGGCAGCGAAGATGGCTGGAGTATTTGAAGGACTTTCATTTCTCCATTGAGTATCATCCTGGAAAAGGTAATGTTTTGACAGATGCCTTAAGCCGCAAGCCTATAGCTAAGTTATCAAGCCTCATGTTACAAGAATGGAAATTCCTGGAGCAGTTAGCTAGTTTGGATCTTAATGTTGACAAGGATCGGGTTAGGATTTCTCAGATTCAACTTAAGCCCGAATTATTGATGGAAATCAAGTCTCTACAAAATGATGACCCAGAATTGGTAGAGATCAAGGGAAGCTTGAGTAACAGACCTGACTTCATGATGGCTGATGATGGAAGATTGTTATTTCAAGGAAGGACTTGTGTACCTGATGTAGTTGAGATAAAGAGTAAGATCCTCGAGGAAGCTCATAGATCCAGATACACCATTCATCTTGGAGGTACTAAAATGTTCAAGGATTTGAAAAGATCTTTTTGGTGGCCGAATATGAAAAGGGAAGTGGCGGACTTCGTAAGTAGATGCTTGGTTTGTCAGCAAGTCAAGGCGGAGCATTTCAGACCAGCAGGGAAATTGAAACCCCTTGATATACCCCAATGGAAGTGGGAGAGCATTGGCATGGATTTCATTATGGGTCTACCTAGGACTCGTGATGGATTTGATGCAATATGGGTGATTGTCGACAGATTGACAAAATCGGCTCATTTCTTATCCATTAAGTCTAAATGGACAGTTGATGTTTTGGCTGTTTTGTATATGAATGAAGTGGTAAGACTACATGGTATACCAGTCAGCATTGTGTATGATAGAGACCCCAGATTCACTTCTCATTTTTGAAAAGGATTGCAAGAATCCTTGGGAAGTCGTCTGAATTTCTGTACTGCTTTCCATCCACAAACAGACGGACAGACTGAAAGGACCAACCAGATAGTGGAAGATATGCTTAGATCCTGCATGATTGACTTTGGAGGTAGTTGGAGTGATCATTTGGCATTGGTTGAATTCACCTATAGCAACAGTTACCAGTCCAGCATTCAGATGGCTCCATTTGAAGCTTTGTATAGTAGAAGCTGTCGATCCCCGTTATGTTAGGATGAGGTAGGTGAGAAGTAATGGCTTAGACCAGATCTCATTTCTGAATCATCCAAGAACATTCGTATTATCAGATATCGGTTGCAAGTAGCACAATCAAGACAGAAGAGTTATGCCGATACCAGGAGGAGAGCATTGGAATTTCAGGTTGGTGAACATGTGTTTTTAAAGGTCTCTCCTATGAGAGGAATTCAAAGGTTTGGTATTCAGGGTAAACTGAGTCCAAGATATATTGGTCCATTCGAGATTCTAGAAAGAGTGGGGGAGGTTGCTTACCGTTTGGCACTACCACCTCAGTTATCTGGAGTGCACAATATTTTTCATGTGTCTATGTTACGGAAATATGTGTACGATCCCACTCACATTATTCGGCATTTGGACTTTGAATTGAAGGAAGATTTGACTTATGAAGAAAGACTGATCAAGATGTTGGATCGGAAGTAACAGCAACTCAGGAATCGTTCCATACCGATGGTTAAAGTGCAGTGGAGTCGATGTGGAACTAAAGAAGCTACTTGGGAGTCAAAAGATACTATGCGGAGACAGTACCCCGACTTATCCTAGGTGAGCTGTCTCACTCCCTCTTTTTATTAAGTGCATTGAATTTGGAGGACCAAAATCCTTAAGTGGGGGAGGGTGTAATACCCCGATTTCTTTTAGAAATTAATTAGAAATTTATTTGAAATTAATTAGAATAATCCCTTAATAAATAGAATAAGCTAGATTTCGACTATTTTATAAAAATCTAGAGAAATTATATTCTTGTAGAGGATAACACGTTTAACAAACTTGTCTTCTGTGGCCAACCCAAATAAAATCTATAAGTAGGCCGAATTAGTGGTTTAAGCCCAAATTGAACACTTAGTTAACCATACCTTGAAACGCCAAATTCGAGCCCAATACTCCATCTAATGAGCCCAAATTGGTGGCAAATGAAAGGTCAGGATGAGAGGATCATTTACCCTCTCTTAATCTCTCGAAACCCTAACCCTAGGAGATGGATTCGGCGGAGTTTGGATCGAGTCAACTTTTACGACGGCGTTCACATCGACCGGACTTGCGTGGACGAATACTCCACGCATAGTAGCCTCCAGAAGGTGTGTCACCTATTAAAATGAAGCTCTCTAACCCTTGAATTGTTTAGAACCAGTGGCGACTACAGAGGAGTTGGACCGAGGGAGATCTCGAGCGATTAGTGGCTGCGTGTACCGGCGTCCTTGGTTTTCTTTCTCCTACCTTCTTCAACCGATTCAGGTAGGTGATAGCAAGCCAAACCCTACAAATAATATATGGTTAGAAGCAGCATCGTGTTAGCTTTTCATTGATGTAGAAAGCCCTAAATTCTATCAAGTATCCTGCGAGAATTTTAGGTTTTAGTAAAAGCATGTCACATCTAGGGTTATAATTGTTCCCTTTCGATTAAGTAGTGATTTCAGGCTGTAAACATAAAATTGATTCATGCATCTTGTATAGTTTTTCATGCTATTTCTTTTGATAGTAAAAGCCCCAAATTTCATGCTTTATATCGTGCGAATTTCATGTTTTAATTTAACCCTGGAAACCTCGTTGGAGTTGGGCACGGCGAAGGGGCAGCGGCCTGTTTGGACATGTGCGACCACTCGATAGACCGCACATCCCAGACATGCGGCCCTATGTTGACCGTTTATAGCTTTCAATTATTGATCGTTTCTCTGGAATGTGCGGCCTATCCATAACCACATGTTTTTCCTGCGGCCAGTTACAGACCGCACATCTCTCCATGCGGGACATTACCGACCGTCCATATCCAGCAGGTCTTCGGATCTGAGGGGACGTGTGCGGCCAGTCTATGACCGTTCAAGGGTGTTGGGTTCGGTGCAAGTATTCAGAGGGGGGGTGAATGAATATAGCCTATAAAAACTTTCACCCAATATAAACTTTTGCTCAATTAGAATTTCGCTCACTCAACAGATTAAGCACTTAGAACAAAATCTGATCAAATCATCTAATGAACCTATGATCAAACACTTGGAGCGCCCCTATGCAAACATCTAGCGGTAGCAAACCATAAGCAATCAAACCACAATGGAAGAGGGGTTTTTAGGTGGTTCGGTCCTGCAGACCTACATCCACCCCACACTCAACCCGAGTGTGGCTTCACTAACAGCTGGGCAACATAGCTTGCCAACAGACGCTGATACACAGCTTACCCAAGGGAACAACCTCCCCTCTTCCTCCTACACGGAGGGAACCTCTAGCAACCCACGGTGACTAGAAACCAGAGACTCACGTCTCTCTTCCTCTATACCAAGAGGGAACCCCACTAGTAGCAACCCCGCTACCAGTGAACCAGCCAGTAGCACTCTGCTACCAGAAATCCACCAGAGGCCTAGCCTCTCTTCCTCCTAGCCCGGAGGGAACCCACAAGCAGCCCCCTGCTGCTTGCAAACCGGAGATCAGATCTCCCTTCTCCTGACCCACCAGGAGGAACCCGACCTCAGTCCAGAGGATCGGAAGAACAAGGATAACCAAATGAAAAAGGAAAAATAAAAACATGAAATGAAAATAACTTCAGCAAACAGAAAGCTGAAAAATGAAATGCACAATGTGGCTCTCAACGGAGCTGACTGGCCTGGATCTGATCCACGGTCCAGTAGGAACAGATCTCCCTCGATCACACTCTCTTTCTTCACTCTCTCTCTTTCTCTTTCTTCTCTGCTGCACTTCTCTTCTTCTCTCGATCTCTGTTCTCCTTTTCTCTCTTTCTCTTTTTCTTTTCTTCTGCTGGATCGTGGAAGCTCTATCTTCTTTTTCCCTTTCTTCTCTCAGCTTCTGCTGGATCGAAGAGCTTTCTGCTCTGCTGTTACTCTTTCTGCCTCCAGGCTTCTTCTTCGATCAGTCTTCTACAGAGGATGAAGACTCGTATATATAGCAGCAGCAGGTACACTGGGCGCGTGTGGCTTCCACATTTCCTGCCCTAGAAATTCAGACCACGTGGCAGCATCCTAGTATCTAGTCCATCCTTGGATCACGAGCCAGGCACCTCGGATCACGTGCCCTTCATTAGTACACTCAGCAACTGGAGTTGAGGTGGCGTCAACACACTTGCTCCAAAGGGTTGACGCAGCCTTCAAAGACATTCGACCAGCAAAACTCAAGTCTACTGCGTTGACTCCATCAGCCTGCTGCGTTGACGCATCGGTGATCCAGTGATCAAGTCTTCAGCAGATGGGCGTGCTGTGTCGACGCTCTCAGCATGCTGCGTTGACGCATTGGTGTTCCAGCATCTGAGCTTAGATGGCTTCAGCCCTCTCATGTTTCGTGTGGAGTGCGTTGACGCATTGTGCAACTGCGTCCACCCTCTGGTCACCTTGTCGATCCATCAACCTGCTGAGTCGACGCCACTTGATGAATGCGTTGACGCACCAGAGTAATCCAGTAAGCTTCTTTCTTGATTGTTTGAACTACTGCATCCACGCCACTTAATCAAGGTGTTGACGCATTGGTGTGTTCCAGCAGCTGAAATTGGATGTCTTCAGCCCTCTTGCGTTAAGGGGTTCATTTGCCTCTTCAGTCCCTGTCAGACAGATGAAACGAAGTCATTAGTTCTAAGTATATGCATTGCATTGTATAGACTTTGCTGTGAAGGCGAAAGTAATGTAAAGTATACACAACGCAATGTATAGACTTAATGAATATAAAGACATCATAAGACTCAGATGAACACAGGCGGTGTATAGACTTAATGTGTTCACTGGTGGATATACACCCTTGTCCACTGTACAGACTTTGTGATGCTTGTATGCAATGTAGAGACTTCGCTGAATGCGAATGCAGTGTACAGACTTTGAAGCACAAAGGCAATGTACAGACTTTGCCTTAAAACGAATGTATAGACTTAGAATCATGGAGGCCAATGTATAGACATCAACTCTGCACATCGAATGTATAGACTTCAAGTGTGAAGACCATTGTGCAGACTTTGGATTTCACTGTGGATGTACAGACTTGATGGAGCGAAGCGATGTGTAGACATGAAGCTCCACGATGGATGTATAGACTTCAAATATCAAGACGCTAAGGAAGACGAACAATGTACAGACTTGCTGTAACAGTCTGATGTACAGACTTCATGAAGCTCTAGACATTGAATGCTGTACAGACTTAGCCCAATGCCTGAGACGCTAACAAAGACGGATGATGTTCAGACTTGCTGACAGACCGATGTACAGACTTTGCTCAAATGCATGAGACGCTAACTGAGACGCTGGACTCTGTACAGACTTTGAGCGATGTATGGGCTTCAAAGAAGTTGGCGATTCAATGTACAGACTTGATGAAGCGAAGCCATTGTACAGACTTGAGTGTAGCTAAAGCCTTGATCGTAGGACTAGGCTCGACTGTATAGACTTTAAGCTTCAGAACCGAATGTACAGACTTCACTTAATGAAACGTAGGAACAGACCCCAATGTATAGACTTGGAGAGCCTGAATCAATGTGCATACTTGGAATGCCTGAAGACCAGTGCCCAGACTTGGAATCAATGAAGGCGTTGGCTGTACAGACTTGGCCAAACAACGGCAATCGGATGTACAGACTTTAGAGGATGCATACTCTGTATGGACTTCAACTCAAACAATCAATGTTCTGATGGGTCGACGCATCAGCAAGGGTGAGTCGACCCACTACTGTTCAGACTGTAGATACATGTAGAGACATGATATCTGACAGAATGCAATGCATATATATAAAGAACAAATACCATCAATGCTAAACATCATCATTCATGTTGCTATCATATGCAGAATGCTCAGGAATAAGAATGCACAGAAATGCACTTTGTTTATTGCAATCATCAAAACACAATAACATTGCAATCATCAAAATACAATATCAAATGCACTCAAATGCACTCACTGTCTTGCTATCATCAAAACCAAATAACATTGCTATCATCAAAGCAACATAGCACATGCTTGTGCTTAAGAGGCACAACATTCTCCCCCTTTTTGATGATGGCAACACAATGTGACAGTGAGTCACACACAAGATTTTCTCCTCCTTTGACATGATGAAAAAGAAAAAAACAGTAAAAACAAGAGTGCAAAGTGCATTATGCATGCAAATTCCTCTAGAACATTCTCCCCCTGAATGTAAGACTCCCCTGAATTATTTCTCCCCCTAAATAATAGCTCCCCCTTTGAGAAGGAATATGAACATATAAACAAGGAAGAGAAGGTAGGAGGGTCACTTGACAACAGCTGAATCATAGGTTCAGAAAGGAAGCATGATTATAAACAACTGTTAAAGTATAAGAATCAACAATATACAATTTTCAAAAATTTAGGTTTAACAGTGATAAATCTAGAGTAAAACACCTGACCCCTGAAAAAAGAGTTTATAGACTCCATTTATAGCAATGAATCTAGGGCACATGGTATTAATAGATAAGTTAGAAATAATACCCTTTTGTGATTAAACAAGGAATTTCAAGAGAGGCAACTTGAACATGTATTGATAAAAATAATTTTCACTCATTGACTTATGATTTTTCGAAAGGTTACAGCAGTTTGATTTTCACTTTTGAATTCTTCAGAATCTGAACTAAGTAAATAGATCAGTGACATTTATGCTGTTGACATTAGGTGTACACCTTGATCAGAGGCAGGTACCCCCAGTTACTAGGCATGAACTACTAGACCTATTTCAGATCAAAACCCACAAAGAATAGTCTTCACTTTTGACATTAAGGGTGCACCTTGATTAGAGGCTAGTACCCCTAGTTACTTGGTGAGAACTCCCCCTATAGATTTGACCCTTTGAACAGAGATATTCTGAAGCACTTCATGACTATGAGTTCTCCTGCTTCATTGGAGGAGATCACAATTTCTCAATGCAATTCAGCCATTGCTCTGTCACTATGTTCAGTTCATAGCATTTATGATCTTATTTACTACTGCCCTTAATTCTTTTAGAGTGATTGTTTAAAAAATCAGTACACACTCTTGTTAACATGTTCTAGACATATCCAGTTCAACACATTTGGACATTACAAAAACTTTTTCTATTTTAGCCATGAGACAAAGATTAAGAGCTATAAAAGTTTTCTTTTATCTCAAATTCTGAAGTGCATACACTTAACTCTCCAATTTATAAAGGTTAAACCTTTAGTTCCTTTCAATTTGTAAGTGTGATTCTTATAAGTGAACAATTGCAATAATCACCATTCAATGTACTAAACTAGATGTAAAGCTGTTGTTTAGTGAAAATGATGGGGAAAGGATGGCAATTGGCAATATGAATCATTTGAATGAGAACACTGAGAAGTGAATAGGATTCAATGAATTGAATAGAACTCTCAGCTCCCCCTGACATCATGATGCAAGAGATATGCTATGCAACATACTGTCCTACATACAGATTATGCACCAAGGATACATGAGACAAGTATGCAATCAATTCAGATTTATGCATCCAAGTTATAAGTATTTTCATCCTTTTTCAGATTTTTCAACATATGATGCAGTGCAAGTTAGCCCTATTATGCATTGAAAAACATGCAGTCTACGACAATAGGCAAATGACAATCATGCAAATCAGTTCTATATGCATTGAACAACTTCAAAGTCAGTCATGCAAATAATGTGTGCAGACATTAGACACATGCAATGACTCTATACACTGAAGAACTATTCATAATCAGCAAGTTATGCATTCAACAACAAGCATGCAGTCCATTTATTCAGTGCAATAATCGGTGAGAGAAGAGCATCAGATATATGCAAAGTAAAACTCAGTACATAAAGAGATCATCAACGATCAATCAAGCAAATCAACATGAAACTCACAATTTTCATGCTCACAATTTCAGATAATGGAATTTAAAATAGATTTCAGAACTGACCTGAATTGAGTCCTGGGATTTTCTTTTTGAGTGCCTTGGTTAACGCCTTTTATTTCTCCCTCCAAGGCACACCTGCAGCAAGTCAATCAATTTGATCCTGCAGGGACCCAAGTAGTCTTGGGTCCTGCATTTACCCTGACACTCCTAGCAGGTTTTCTCAACAGATTTTTCGCATGTTTATCATCAAATTCCATCAGATAGCAATTATTTATGGAATGACCAAGCTGACCACAGTAGTGGCATGATGCAGCAGTTCTGAAGTTTATTTTATGCACATTCCTATGAGCAGGAGTTCTAAGTGCATATGCATGAACATGTTTATTACCAGAATTAAAATTCTGTTTACCAGAATCATCCAGCCAGCAATCAGCCGCTCTATGACCTGGCTTCCCACAGTTAAAACATGCATGTTTTTCAAAATGTTTTGCAGGGAATTTAAAAACATGGGAGTTAACATGATTCTTCTGAACATGCCAACAGTCCTTGACTGTATGGCCATACTTCCCACACTTAAAGCATGCTGAAGTTCTTCTACCAGAAGCAGTTTTATTTGCAGGGAGATTTACAGGTTTTAAATTGACTTTCTTTCCCTGAGCATGCCAGCAGTCTGCAGCAATGTGGCCAAACTTCCCACAACAAAAACAGTTTAGATTCTTTTTCCTAGAATCATGGTTTCTAGCATGAAATTCTTTAACATTCAGATTACCCTTTTTCTGATCAGACAGAACTTTTCTAGCATGCTTTCTATCATCTTGTTTCATCACAAAACACTCACTCATACAGTGTCCATGCTTACCACAATAATGACAAGAACAAGAACCATTAAATTTTTTTAAAACATGGCACTTATCAGATGAGTTTTTAGCATGCAGATAGTTCCTTTGAGTTTTTGGGGTTTTCTGATTTTTATTTCATTTTTGAATTTCTTGAACAGCATACACATATGAAGAAGAAGTTGAAGTGGTAGCTGAGCCAGAGCTACGAATAAAAGTGGTGTACAGCTCTTTCTTCTTAGCTTGCTTAATTTCAGAAATGTTATCAATCCCTTCACATTGATCACTTACTTCATCTTGAGAGGATATTTTCATTTTGCCTTTATCCTTATCAACCTTAGATGAAGTACTATTCAGCTCAGTAATTTTACTTTCCAAGGAGATTATAAGATTTTCTGAATCAACTTTCTCCTTCTCATAACCAGCCAGTTTTTCTTTTAACAAACCAATTTCTTTTTCTAAATCAGCAGTGTGTATTAAAAAACTAGCAATTTCTTCATCACTGCAATTGATACATTCTTTCAATACTAATTTCTCTTTTTCAATTGTCATCCATCTTTCAGAGAAAACAGTGTTAAGAACCATTAGTTTTTTATTTTGTTCCTTCAGATAAGCATTTTCTTCTTTTAGAGATTTGATTTGTTCCTTTTGCAAATTGTGATCAGAATCAAACTCATTTATCATTTCTTCCAAGATAACACAAGCTTTACAAGAATTATCTTCTCTAATGTGCTCCTTTTCAGATTTCAAAATTTTCACTTCTTTTCTCAATTTTTTGTTTTCAGATTTTAATTTCTTGGATACTTTGAACAATTCTTCATACATCACTATCAATTCATCAAAAGAGTATCCTTCTGATTCGGATTCAGAATTTACCTTGGATGAGGATTCCTCATCATCCCGGTTGGCCATTAAGCATATTGACTTTCCTCCTTCTTTATCAATGTCCGAGGTGTTCCCTTTGAGTTTCGATAGTTCTGGACAATCATCCTTCGTGTGGCCAGCCTTCCTGCATTTGTAGCAAACATTAGTGTCAGCAATCTTGGCAGGATTAGAGTTATACCTTGTTTGCTTTTTGCCACCATCAAGCTTTCCTTCTCTTTTTCTCAGAAATTTTCTGAAATCACTAATCACCATTCCAATGTGATCTTCATCAATTTCAGACCGCGACAGGCTGATTTTCTCGCTTGATGATCCACTGTGGCTGGATCTGATTGCTTTGCTGGAGCCAGCCTTCAACACGATTGGTTCCATTACAAATAATCTGAAGACAGAAAAACTGAAGCACCTAAACCAAATAAGCAAGACAAAGCACTAAGTCGGAGAATCAAAGCAACGAACACAGAAAGCACACTCTGGAATGCACCAAGCAGAAATGCAGTAAACCAGATGGTTAACGTAAAGCACTAAGACAGTAAATCAAAATATGATTCCAAATGACCCACTCTGAAATGCACTAAACAGTTAGCATGATCCTCTGCAGATTGTTAGATCTATTAAGTCAGAGACCGCTCTGATACCAATTGTTGGGTTCGGTGCAAGTATTCAGAGGGGGGGTGAATGAATATAGCCTATAAAAACTTTCACCCAATATAAACTTTCGCTGAATTAGAATTTCGCTCACTCAACAGATTAAACACTTAGAACAAAATCTGATCAAATCATCTAATGAACCTGTGATCAAACACTTGGAGCGCCCCTATGCAAACATCTAGCGGAAGCAAACCATAAGCAATCAAACCACAATGCAAGAGGGGTTTTTAGGTGGTTCGGTCCTGCAGACCTACATCCACCCCACATTCAACCCGAGTGTGGCTTCACTAACAGCTGGGCAACACAGCTTGCCAACAGACGCTGATACACAGCTTACCCAGGGGAACAACCTCCCCTCTTCCTCCTACACGGAGGGAACCTCTAGCAACCCACGGTCACTAGAAACCAGAGACTCACGTCTCTCTTCCTCTATACCAAGAGGGAACCCCACTAGTAGTAGCCCCGCTACCAGTGAACCAGCCAGTAGCACTCTGCTACCAGCAATCCACCAGAGGCCTAGCCTCTCTTCCTCCTGTTGAGTCTTGTTGAATCTTTACATGTTTTGATGATGACAACACTATAAGTCTTAGTGGTCTTCAAAAAATTATGTCTATGTGAAAATTTAACAAAAATATTTTTTCTGTGAAAAATGAACAAAGAACATGTTTGTTGAAGAATGAACCTTCATTTCACTTCAGGTATTTTTCAGGGACTGTATTCGTGTTGATTGGCACTTCGTCATGTTTGTATATAACACCTCGTGTTGAACTGTTTGTCTTCGTGTCATTTTTCTCTGAAGTGTTTGTTTTGATTCAGTGACATTTTCGTGTCATTTGATCCTTACTTCGTGTTGTTTTCATCGTCTTCGTATCATTCTCCATGTAGTGTGTGGTTCTGTCAAAGTTCACTTCGTGTCTGTCTTATGTTGAAACCACACTTCGTGTTGGTTTCTGTTTTGATGAACTTCGAGTCGTTTCCCAGTGAACCCCGTGATTGTTTTGTCCTCCTGCGTCATCCTTGTTTTCACTCCGTGTCTATTTTCTGTTCTCATCATACTTAGTGTTGTTTTTCATTTCATGTCAACTTCACTTCGTGTGGTTTTCAACCCGTGTCGATTATCATTTTTTCTTCGTGTTGTTTCTTTGTATTCTGTCTTCGTGTTGATCTTTCGTTATTTAGACTTCGTGTCTTTATCACATTGACCACACTCCGTGTCGCTTCTCCTCTCATAACTTCGTGTCGTGTTTTTCTACACCTCGTGTCGTTGTCTCCTTGTGTCTTCACCTCGTGTTGTTTTCGTCTCTTCGTGTCGGGTTTGTTCTAGTGCGTACAGGACATCGCAGCACTTCATGTTGCTTCCTGTTTCACTTTCGTGTCATTTGTTTTGTTGTATCTTCGTGTCGTTTTTATTCTTCCTAGTCCTCGTGTTCTTCTTGTATTGAAACCATACTTAGTGTTGGTTTCTGTTCTTGTCTTCGTGTCTTTGCGTTGTTTGTCTGTCTACCTCGTAAAATTCTCTTAGTAATGTTCATTGTGTCACCACCTTATCTCGTGTCGTTCTCTGTTTAGTACCTCTTGTCGTGTCCACTAACCTCATGCAGTTCTAGTTTTTTATGACACTCAATATTAATGGCTCTTATCTCGTTGCAGGTCCGAGGAAGAACATTCACCAATGTCTGGGTGCACATGATCCGATGCTGAAGGAACAAATATAAAGAGGGCACGTGGCAGGAAGGTTCTAGGATCGAGCGTGGGAGGCACACGCGTTCAGTGCCCTATTCATCTGCTGCGGCTATAAAGAAAAACCTTTCGCCCACCGATGAAGGGCGATCAGAGCTAAGAAAGAAAAGGCAATGTTACAGAGAGCTCGATCCAGCAGAAGAAGAAAAAGAAAAGAGAGAGAGATAGTGCTCGTGTGAAAGAGGAAGAGAGTGTAAGAGAAAGAAAGAGAGATAGAGAGTGAGTGAGAGAGCTCGTGGAGAAGAAGAAAGAAGTTTACCTGAAGATCTGTCTTCACTGGACCGTGGATCAGATCCAGGCCAGTCAGCTCTGTTAGGAGCCAAATTGTGCATTTCGTGTTTCAGCTTCTGTTTGCTGAAGTTATTTTCGTTTATTATTTTTTCCTTTGTTTTCTGGTTTGTTGTGCTTTCCGATCCTCTGGTCTGAGGTCGTGTTCCCTCCGGTTTAGAGGAAGGGAGATCTGATCTCCAGTAGCAAGTAGCTGGGAGCTACTTGTGGGTTCCCTCCGGCTTGGAGGAAGGGAGACTTGTCTCCGGTTCTGGACTTGTGGATTCAAGTCCAGAGGTTCCCTCCGGTTTGGAGGAAGAGGGGAGGTTGTTCCCCTGGTCAAGCTGTGTGGCAGCAACTGTTTGCAGACTGAGTCTGCTTGGTTCTAGCGTTCGCTAGTGAAGCCTCACTCCGGTTGGGAGTGAGGGGTGGATGTAGGTCTGAAGGACCGAACCACCTAAAAATCTATTGAGCAGTGGCTTGATTGTCTGGTTTGCTTCCTCTAGATGCTTGAATAGGTGCGCTCAATGTGATTGTATTTGAGTTGAATAGAATTGGTTCCATTCTGTTTCCTTATCTAGCATCCGGTTTTAAATTTAATCCATTATTCGTAAAAGGATTCATTCACCCCCCCTCTGTATCCGGGCCAAGCACCCTAACAGTTGGTATCAGAGCGGGTGTCTGCTTACAAGGTCCAGCGACCTGCAGATCGATCTTGCAATCTTAGGTGCTTATTTCTTTTTAGTGCTTCAATATTCTTGTGCGTTAATCTGTGTGTTCTCATGGCCCATCCACCGATCTTCAGTGGTACGCATTTTGATGCATGGTTCGCTGTTTTGAAGAGTTATGTTAAATCTGTGAATCCAGACCTGTGGAAAGTAATTTCACATGGTCCTCATGAACTACCTAAGAAAAAGTCCAAATGGACTGACAGTCACAAATCCATGCATGAAGAAAATCAGATAGCAATAAATTTAATGAAGGCAGCTACTGATAGAGCTTTTCATTCATGTTTCTTTGAATCCAGTTCTGCTAAAGATATTTTGGATGCACTGAAGCGAACTCAGGAGATAGATGTGGACAGATGCATGATGGCCAACAGAAGAAATCAAAGTGCCAGCGATCAAGGCAGCAATCAAACTAAAGAAGATGATGATGATGAGGTAAATATCTTCGAGAATTTCTCTCTAGAAGATTGGGAGAATGCATATGCTGAATTATTTGAATCTCATGAACTGTTAAGAAAACAGTATAAAAAGTTGAAAAAGAGTACTCGGGTAGAGAGTTCTAGCTCTCCATGTAAAAATTGTTCAAGTACGAAGCAATCACATGATGCATGTCTGTCTGATAATCATATGCATAAAAACCAGAATGCAGAACTGAAGATGGAACTTGAACGTGTCTACTCTGAACTGAACAATCTAAAATCTGAGGATGACTCTCTCAGAAAGTTCTCTGAAGAACAATTAGAGAAACTTAAACGAGAGAATGAGTTGCTGATTGAAAAATTTAATGCCATAAAATCTGTGAACATAGAATTACAGAAAGATTTTGAAAAACAACAAAAGGATTTGAGGGAGTTTGAAGCTAGGAGAGAAACCATGGTTAACTCAGAAGATCAGCTTCTAATAAATGAGTTAATTCAAAATGGTAAGCTTAAAGAAGAAGTTGAAAAATTAAAACTGTTAAACAGTGCCATGTCTGCAAGACTTCTCACATTGGAAAAAGGGAAAGCTATCTGTACAAACGAGACTGAAGAGGTAGATGAGCTAAGAAAGGAAATTGAAAAATACAAAACAGCTAACAAGGTTTTGAATGAAGCTGTCAATTGTAGTGAACAAGAGATCACTAGTTATGAAATACACATTGCATCTCTTGAAAATGAAATTCAGGATTTGAAAGCTTCCTTGTCTAAATTTGTTGATGGGCAGAAAAACCTAGACAAGCTGCTAGGTGTAAAAGTCAATGTCAAAAAGGAAGGGTTGGGCTACAATAATCTCAATAAGAGGGCCTTGCAGAACAAAGTAATGACATCCTTTGTAAATACTTCAAATGTAGCCACTACATCAAAAGACAAACAGCCCATTGTTCAGAAAATTCTGGGAACAAAGATTAACTCTAACAAGGAAGGACTGGGTTACAGTCCAGTCATGAGGAAGGATGATGGAGTCAACCTGAAAACTGTCTTTGTGAAATCCTCTGAACAGGAAAAACCTTCTATCTCATCTCCACCTCAGTACAAGGCTAAGAAAACAGAAAAACAAAATAAAAATCATAAGACATCAAAAATTCAAAGGAACAATCTGCATGCTAAGAACTCATCAGATAAATGCCATGTTTTAAAGAAATCAAGTGGCTCATGTCATTATTGTGGTAAGTATGGACATCTTATGAGTAACTATTTTGTGATGGAAAAAGATGACAACAAGCATGTTAGAAAATCTGTGTCTGGTCAGAAAAGGAATGTCAAATGTTCTAATTGTGATAAAGTAGGACACACTACTGCTCATTGTTGGTTTGCAAGTAGTAAGGAAAAATCATGCTCATATCATACAAAACACTTTGCAAATCAGCATGTCTTTAACAAGAACCAGCACATTATATGTTTTAATTGCAACAAAATTGGTCACAAGGCCTCTGAATGCTGGTCAGGTTCCTTTAGAAGAAATTCTCTCGTTTGCTCTTACTGTAGAAAGCATGGCCACACAGTCAAGGACTGTTGGCATATTCAGGGTAGAAATGTGAATCTCAAACATGCCAAATTCCCTGTAAAAGAATCAACAAAACCTTCATGTCATCACTGTGAGAAGTCAGGTCACAGGGCTGCAACCTGTTGGCTGGCAGGATATCAAAACCAAACCAGTTTTGGTAAACAGAAACTTTACCCTGTTAACAGAAAATCTCATGTGTATGCACATAGAATTCATGCTAATAAAAATGTGCATAAATCAGATCAGAAAACCACTCCTGGAAATGTGCTGAGAAAACTTGCTAAACATAATAATGTCATGTCAGGACCCAAGACCTCTTGGGTACCTGTTTGTGCAAAATGAACCTTGTTTTGCAGGTGTGCCTTGGGACTGGAATAAAAGGGGTAATGATCCAAGGCACTCAAGAATGAAAACCCCATTCTCACAATTTTTAGGTAATCTCTCTACATGTCCCATTTTGAAACTTACTGCATATCTGGTTTGATGCATTCTTGCATATCCTGCTATTAGTTTCATCTAGTGCATGCATATTGAATCTGGTCTTGCATATTCATTCATCATCTGCAAGTTGCATTATTTTCTAAAACATGCACTCTGAAATTTCTGAAATCTTTAACTGAAAGCGAATGCTGGTTGAAAACTGTATGTTGCATAATTCTTTTTTGGCATACACTGCATTCATTAAATAATTAACACTTCCAAGAGTCGTGTGTGAGATGTCCTTGAGTGGGCTGAAGAGGAGCTTGTCAGGCTATTTGGTTTCTGAAGATTTTTGTCAGCCGATGCAGTTAATGTGGTTTTAAGATCAGTCATCTCAAGAGGTTGCAGTCTGTTGTCCAAGAGTTGCTCTGGATGTGAGACAGAACTACTTCAAATACTATATTTGGATATGTCCTTAGTGCTTAATGTCTTGAGTGATCTCTCACTTGTTGGCTTGCTGATAGGAGTGCTGCTCATCTCATTTCATCTTTCTCTATTCAATCAGCCACCTCATTATCTCTCACCTCTCACTATTGGTTCAGATTCTCTCTCGAAGAAATTGTGGTTTCAGTCTTCTTGCTCTTATCAGATAAGATCTGTATACCTTAAACCACCCTATATCAAGTGTAACAATCTACACCTGTTAATAAAGAATTTCAATGTTTGGGGGTTATATTTGGTCCTTGATCCTTCTAAGTTATCTTCTCAAGTGTTGGTCAACATATTATAAAACTTCCTGTTAAATGAGAAAAACTTATTGAGGATCTCGACTTAACTGAAACTTATGTAAAGAGAGCTCTGAGATAAAAATTATGTTAAGTAAGATTTTTTTTTAATCATGAGAAGTGCTTCCAGGGAATACGCCATTATTTGTGGCAGAGCAATGGCTTTTGTGGAGAAATAGACACTCTAGATCAATGAAGTCCAGAGTATCTGTCATGATACAATTAGCTATCTCTGTGTAGAAATGTTAAAAAAAAAAAAAGGGGAAGGGAAAAAGTCCTCAAAGAAAAATATCTTTGGCATAAAGGTAGTTCGTCCTGAGTAACCAGGGTTTCTGGTGTCTGATAAACATGTCTCCTTGTGTAAAAAGGGACTATACTACCTTGTGTTCAACAAATTGGTTGACTCTGTATGCCTTCTCGTCCATTAAATGAAGAAATGATTTCTGCTTGACATTAATGTGTTATTTCGTTGCTTGACAAACATAAGGTGCAATTTAATCGTGTCTCTCTCTAGGTTAAGCAACTTTAACAGCTAATTTTGTGATTATGCTGATTTAATATCTTGAGTTAACTGACCTTGGTTTTTGGAAGAATATAACCCGTCCACATATTGAAGGGCTAACTTAATATGGTGTAGCTGCGTTACATCAGAACTAAGGGTATTTTGGGTATTTACAGAAATAAGTGTGATAAGAGTAAAAAGCTACTCGACAATACCTTTTGTTTTGTTCACACGTCTTCAACCTCAAACCCTTATTTCCCCTTGTCGATTCCTATTCATCCTCGTGCCGCTCCACCTTGAGCGTCTTCTTCAAACCTATCTCCATCTCTTCCCGCTCACCTTCTTCCCCCCACAGAGGTCCATTCCTCTCTTCAGTCTAGCATCGCGTCCAACAGCAGCCTGCAAGAGAGAGTTGATACTCTGAAAGTTCCGGCAGATGGATCAGCAAAGGTCAGCAGCTCCGGGTGACAGGAAGAGGAAGGGAAAAGAAATAGTTGAAGAGCCTTCATCTAAACAACAGAGATGTGTTGAGCCAGAACCTGCTGCGGCAGTATCTTCAGAACAAGGTACCAGGATTTCTGAGTCAACCGTATCCTTAGAAAGTGGGAAAATCATCCCTCCTAGATTAATAGATTTCGGAGATGAAACTTTGATCTCAAAGTTCCCAGAACTGTTAAGAATCTTTGAGTTTCAGGAGTGGAGAGATTTCTTAGAAAATCACCGTGTCTATTACCCTAGGCCGGTAATGGAATTTTATAATAACTTGTCTTTGAGCCGAGACAAGTCTGCCTTATTATCATCTGTTAAAGGGGTCGAGTTAACTGTTACATGTGAGTCCCTCCATAAAGCCCTCGGTGTTCCAGATAAAGGGGAGGTAGAGGGAAGCTTTCGATATAGTCTCCATGAAGCTTTCTCAGTCATTACTGGTAAACCCAGTAATATTCATGATAAGGGGCAGTTAAAGCTAAAAGCTTATCAGACATCGTCATTTCCTCCTCTTCACAAGCTCCTTCAGAATGTCATCGCTTCCATTATCACTCCACAGACTGGGGCTAGAGGAAGAATTACAGACACACAGAGATTTCTACTGTTTTGTCTGATTCAAAATGTAAAGATTTGTCTGCCAGAGATTATTTTTTCGGTCATGAAGGGATGCATTGGATCCAAGAGACATCTTCCCTATGCCGCCCATCTGACTGAGATATTCAAGCACTCTGAGATTTGCTTGGATGGAGAGGCCGCATCAGAAGTGAAGGCCAGAAACATTTTTAATATGAACTTTGTTTCAGTATTCTTGGGGTTAGAGGACTCCTCTATGGTGGGACAAGCTAAGGTCCAAAAGGCCAGGGAATCACAATCTCAGGGGGAGCATTTAGAAGAATTTCAAGTCTTAGCCCAAGCTGGTGAGCAATTGGTTTCTGAGACTGCTCAACAGGAAACACCAGCTGAACCACCAGTGTCTACCTTGCCAGCTGCACCCATCGAAGTACCATTCTCATTTCAGAGGCTAGTTGAGGCTGCATCTGAGGACATCAGATTGTCTGACGAAAGCATTCAAACAGATCTAGATGCAACCATTGCTGGGCTATTTGATTCTTTTGGGAAGACATCTGAAGAGGTAATAGTGCCTGAAGAACAGCCAGCTAAAGAGCAAGACAGTACTGATCAAGATCTTGCTGCTTTTGTTAATGAAATTTTAAGAGAAACTGTTGAGCGAAGCTTGGAAGAGGCTACCAACTTGGTCGTATCTGAAAGTCTTGAGCAGGCCTTAGTTGGCAGCCCTGCAGATCAGGAACTCATGGAAGATAGAGAAAAGGTTCCTGTCATAGAACTAGATACAGAATCTTCAAGTGAAGAAGAGGAACCTGAAGATATATTCCCTCAGAAAGAAACTCAAGCTGAAGATGAAGTTCAGGTCCCAGCTGAGAGCAGTCAAATGCCAGTACAAGAGGAAGCAACTGAGAGAACTGCACCTGGCAGTGAATTTTTTGGTACACCTCTAGGTCCACCTAGACTCTTATCTGCACAGGCACCCAACATTGAATCTACTCGGGCGCCCAACATTGAAGAGCTTCTCATAAACCTGACTCAGCAGATGCAAAAACAAGATAAGAAATTAGATGATCTGCTTACATTTGTCACTCTCAACATTAATCAGGTACATACCAGATTACTGAAGCTTGAGATATCTCTCCTCACTGAATGGAGACGATTCCTTCTAAACAAAAGGGCTTCAGATGATGCAAACAAATCCTTGATGGAAGGATTACAGGAGATTTGTTCAAAAATTGCAAAAGCTCTGAGAGAGTCACATGATGTTAATATTTCCTCCTTCAAAATGTCTTCTACCATAATAGATCATTGCTATGAGATCAGAACAGCTTTAGAATTGTTGAAGAAGTCTTCAAGTGCCCTAGGTCCAGGCATTCAGCAAATCTATGATAAGTTGGTCACCTTCTTAACAGAAATGACACTTCTGACTGACAGATATGAAACTGTCAATGTTCGCCAAGAAGACATCATTTCTGAAGTGGCACAGGTCAGAAGCTCTGTGGTATATTGGCTAGCTGAACTGTCAAATGACCTAAAGGAATTTCAGTCTATCTTGGGTTCAGCACCTGGTCAAGCTTCTTCCAGCAGAACTCCACCTCAAGAACATACTTCTGCTTCTCCAAGGGGGAGACCACCACAAGGCAGGACGCGTGGCCCCTCTAGCAGACAAGCCAGATACTTTTCTTGAAAAGTCGATGCTCTGTATTTTTGTTGCCCTTTTGAGGCCTTCTCCCTCAGACTCTTGGACAAATTAACTTAACTCATATCATTTGCGTTGTTGCATTCTTCTTGTTTTCATTTTTTTTTGATGATGTCAAAGGGGGAGAAATCAGGAAAAATGTTTAATGTTTGTGATATTCATTGCGAATGGCTATCTAGTGTTTTTTCCTTCTCTGCACAGAATCAAGACTCATAGTGTTGCCATCCATCAAAAAGGGGGAGATTGTTGAGTCTTGTTGAATCTTTACATGTTTTGATGATGACAACACTATAAGTCTTAGTGGTCTTCAAAAAATTATGTCTATGTGAAAATTTAACAAAAATATTTTTTCTGTGAAAAATGAACAAAGAACATGTTTGTTGAAGAATGAACCTTCATTTCACTTCAGGTATTTTTCAGGGACTGTATTCGTGTTGATTGGCACTTCGTCATGTTTGTATATAACACCTCGTGTTGAACTGTTTGTCTTCGTGTCGTTTTTCTCTGAAGTGTTTGTTTTGATTCAGTGACATTTTCGTGTCATTTGATCCTTACTTCGTGTTGTTTTCATCGTCTTCGTATCATTCTCCGTGTAGTGTGTGGTTCTGTCAAAGTTCACTTCGTGTCTGTCTTATGTTGAAACCACACTTCGTGTTGGTTTCTGTTTTGATGAACTTCGAGTCGTTTCCCAGTGAACCCCGTGATTGTTTTGTCCTCCTGCGTCATCCTTGTTTTCACTCCGTGTCTATTTTCTGTTCTCATCATACTTAGTGTTGTTTTTCATTTCATGTCAACTTCACTTCGTGTGGTTTTCAACCCGTGTCGATTATCGTTTTTTCTTCGTGTTGTTTCTTTGTATTCTGTCTTCGTGTTGATCTTTCGTTATTTAGACTTCGTGTCTTTATCACATTGACCACACTTCGTGTCGCTTCTCCTCTCATAACTTCGTGTCGTGTTTTTCTACACCTTGTGTCGTTGTCTCCTTGTGTCTTCACCTCGTGTTGTTTTCGTCTCTTCGTGTCGGGTTTGTTCTAGTGCGTACAAGACATCGCAGCACTTCATGTTGCTTCCTGTTTCACTTTCGTGTCATTTGTTTTGTTGTATCTTCGTGTCGTTTTTATTCTTCCTAGTCCTCGTGTTCTTCTTGTATTGAAACCATACTTAGTGTTGGTTTCTGTTCTTGTCTTCGTGTCTTTGCGTTGTTTGTCTGTCTACCTCGTAAAATTCTCTTAGTAATGTTCATTGTGTCACCACCTTATCTCGTGTCGTTCTCTGTTTAGTACCTCTTGTCGTGTCCACTAACCTCATGCAGTTCTAGTTTTTTATGACACTCAATATTAATGGCTCTTATCTCGTTGCAGGTCCGAGGAAGAACATTCACCAATGTCTGGGTGCACATGATCCGATGCTGAAGGAACAAATATAAAGAGGGCACGTGGCAGGAAGGTTCTAGGATCGAGCGTGGGAGGCACACGCGTTCAGTGCCCTATTCATCTGCTGCGGCTATAAAGAAAAACCTTTCGCCCACCGATGAAGGGCGATCAGAGCTAAGAAAGAAAAGGCAATGTTACAGAGAGCTCGATCCAGCAGAAGAAGAAAAAGAAAAGAGAGAGAGATAGTGCTCGTGTGAAAGAGGAAGAGAGTGTAAGAGAAAGAAAGAGAGATAGAGAGTGAGTGAGAGAGCTCGTGGAGAAGAAGAAAGAAGTTTACCTGAAGATCTGTCTTCACTGGACCGTGGATCAGATCCAGGCCAGTCAGCTCTGTTAGGAGCCAAATTGTGCATTTCGTGTTTCAGCTTCTGTTTGCTGAAGTTATTTTCGTTTATTATTTTTTCCTTTGTTTTCTGGTTTGTTGTGCTTTCCGATCCTCTGGTCTGAGGTCGTGTTCCCTCCGGTTTAGAGGAAGGGAGATCTGATCTCCAGTAGCAAGTAGCTGGGAGCTACTTGTGGGTTCCCTCCGGCTTGGAGGAAGGGAGACTTGTCTCCGGTTCTGGACTTGTGGATTCAAGTCCAGAGGTTCCCTCCGGTTTGGAGGAAGAGGGGAGGTTGTTCCCCTAGTCAAGCTGTGTGGCAGCAACTGTTTGCAGACTGAGTCTGCTTGGTTCTAGCGTTCGCTAGTGAAGCCTCACTCCGGTTGGGAGTGAGGGGTGGATGTAGGTCTGAAGGACCGAACCACCTAAAAATCTATTGAGCAGTGGCTTGATTGTCTGGTTTGCTTCCGCTAGATGCTTGAATAGGTGCGCTCAATGTGATTGTATTTGAGTTGAATAGAATTGGTTCCATTCTGTTTCCTTATCTAGCATCCGATTTTAAATTTAATCCATTATTCGTAAAAGGATTCATTCACCCCCCCTCTGTATCCGGGCCAAGCACCCTAACAGTTGTTTGCAGGATCAAGCCCCTACCGTTGCGCTAAAAGCTCGAGCTGGTAGCGAAGGTTAGACCGTATTTCCTTATGGCAGCGCAGAACCCAACGTCTATGACGTGCTGTGGGCGGGCATGAGGGGCTTCGCACATGGACCCCATAATCCATGCGACGGGTTGGGCTGCCAAGCACCGATGGTCCCACGTGGGTCCCATACCCCACATGGTACACACCAAATACAAGGAGACGCTGGAAATAAACGTTGGAATAAACCAACAATCTCCCCCCCAGCGGCACCTGGGATTTGAACCCGCGACCTCGCTCTGATACCAGTTTGCAGGATCAAGCCCCTACCGTTGCGCTAAAAGCTCGAGCTGGTAGCGAAGGTTAGACCGTATTTCCTTATGGCAGCGCAGAACCCCACGTCTATGACGTGCTGTGGGCGGGCATGAGGGGCTTCGCACATGGACCCCATAATCCATGCGACGGGTTGGGCTGCCAAGCACCGATGGTCCCACGTGGGTCCCATACCCCACATGGTACACACCAAATACAAGGAGACGCTGGAAATAAACGTTGGAATAAACCAACACCTCCTAGCCCGGAGGGAACCCACAAGCAGCCCCCCTGCTGCTTGCAAACTGGAGATCAGATCTCCCTTCTCCTGACCCACCAGGAGGAACCCGACCTCAGTCCAGAGGATCGGAAGAACAAGGATAACCAAATGAAAAAGGAAAAACAAAAACACGAAATGAAAATAACTTCAGCAAACAGAAAGCTGAAAAATAAAATGCACAATGTGGCTCTCAACGGAGCTGACTGGCCTGGATCTGATCCACGGTCCAGTAGGAACTGATTTCCCTTGATCTCACACTCTTTCTCTTTCTCTTTCTTCTCTGCTGCACTTCTCTTCTTCTCTCGATCTCTATTCTCCTTTTCTCTCTTTCTCTTTTTCTTTTCTTCTGCTGGATCGTGGAAGCTCTCTCTTCTTTTTCCCTTTCTTCTCTCAGCTTCTGCTGGATCGAAGAGCTTTCTGCTCTGCTGTTACTCTTTCTGCCTCTAGGCTTCTTCTTCGATCAGTCTTCTACAGAGGATGAATACTCGTATATATAGCAGCAGCAGGCACACTGGGCGCGTGTGGCTTCCACATTTCCTGCCCTAGAAATTCAGACCACGTGGCAGCATCCTGGTATCTCGTCCATCCTTGGATCACGAGCCAGGCACCTCGGATCACGTGCCCTGCATTAGTACGCTCAGCAACTGGAGTTGAGGTGGCGTCAACACACTTTCTCCAAAGGGTTGACGCAGCCTTCAAAGACATTCGACCAGTAAAACTCAAGTCTGCTGCGTTGACTCCATCAGCCTGCTGCGTTGACGCATCGGTGATCCAGTGATCAAGTCTTCAGCAGATGGGCGTGCTGCATCGACGCTCTCAGCATGCTGCGTTGATGCATTGGTGTTCCAGCATCTGAACTTAGATGGCTTCAGCCCTCTCATGTTTCGTGTGGAGTGCGTTGACGCATTGTGCAACTGCGTCCACCCTCTGGTCACCTTGTCGATCCATCAACCTGCTGCGTCGACACCACTTGATGAATGCGTTGACGCACTAGAGTAATCCAGTAAGCTTCTTTCTTGATTGTTTGAACTACTGCGTCCACGGCACTTGATCAAGGCGTTGACGCATTGGTGTGTTCCAGTAGCTGAAATTGGATGTCTTCAGCCCTCTTGCGTTAAGGGGTTCATTAGCCTCTTCAGACCCTGTCAGACAGATGAAACGAAGTCATTAGTTCTAAGTATATGCATTGCATTGTATAGACTTTGCTGTGAAGGCGAAAGCAATGTAAAGTATACACAACGCAATATATAGACTTAATGAATATAAAGACATCATAAGACTCAGATGAACACAGGCGGTGTATAGACTTAATGTGTTCACTGGTGGATGTACACCCTTGCCCACTGTACAGACTTTGTGATGCTTGTATGCAATGTAGAGACTTCGCTGAATGCGAATGCAATGTACAGACTTTGAAGCAAAAAGGCAATGTACAGACTTTGCCTTAAAACGAATGTATAGACTTAGAATCATGGAGGCCAATGTATAGACATCAACTCTGCACATCGAATGTATAGACTTCAAGTGTGAAGACCATTGTGCAGACTTTGGATTTCACTGTGGATGTACAGACTTGATGGAGCGAAGTGATGTGTAGACATGAAGCTCCACGATGGATGTATAGACTTCAAATATCAAGATGCTAAGGAAGACGGACAATGTACAGACTTGCTGTAACAGTCTGATGTACAGACTTCATGAAGCTCTAGACATTGAATGCTGTACAGACTTAGCCCAATGCCTGAGACGCTAACAAAGATGGACGATGTTCAGACTTGCTGACAGACCGATGTACAGACTTTGCTCAAATGCATGAGACGCTAACTGAGACGCTGGACTCTGTACAGACTTTGAGCGATGTATGGGCTTCAAAGAAGTTGGCGATTCAATGTACAGACTTGATGAAGCGAAGCCATTGTACAGACTTGAGTGTAGCTAAAGTCTTGATCGTAGGACTAGGCTGGACTGTATAGACTTTAAGCTTCAGAACCGAATGTACAGACTTCACTTAATGAAACGTAGGAACAGACCCCAATGTATAGACTTGGAGAGCCTGAATCAATGTGCATACTTGGAATGCCTGAAGACCAGTGTCCAGACTTGGAATCAATGAAGGCGTTGGCTGTACAGACTTGGCCAAACAATGGCAATCGGATGTACAGACTTTAGAGGATGCAGACTCTGTATAGACTTCAACTCAAACAATCAATGTTCTGATGGGTCGACACATCAGCAAGGGTGGGTCGACCCACTACTGTTCAGACTGTAGATACATGCAGAGACATGATATCTGACAGAATGCAATGCATATATATAAAGAACAAATACCATCAATGCTAAACATCATCATTCATGTTGCTATCATATGCAGAATGCTCAGGAATAAGAATGCACATAAATGCACTTTGTTTATTGCAATCATCAAAACACAATAACATTGCTATCATCAAAATACAATATCAAATGCAATCAAATGCACTCACTGTCTTGCTATCATCAAAACCAAATAACATTGCTATCATCAAAGCAACATAGCACATGCTTGTGCCTAAGAGGCCCAACAAAGGGGATGTAAGGTCAAGAACCGATCGCATATCTGTAACAGAATAGATTAATTGTAATTGTCGTACAGTATGTTATGTTAGTAGATTCGTGGTTAATTGCATGTTAGAAACACACCTAACAAACTATAATTTATGACAGTAAACAATTCTTGTTGATTTATTTAAATTGAGTTTGATCTTGATTCATATTTCCAATGAATGTCAATTTTAATTGTAAATCTTTGCTAATTGAAATGGCTATTAGGTTCATACTTGTGATAACCTTAATCTTGAACCATTGTATCCCCTAGTTTTGATTTAGACTCAATCGAACCTCTGTTATTTGAGTTAATCCGAATTAGATTAACAGAGACTTGTGCGGCTATTGGTAGACCGCATATACCCATGAACGGGCCAGTATCGACCGTTCATACCTGGCTTATGCCAACTTGTCTTGGCCGATTATCCTTGATCCATCTTCGGCCAAACCCTGATTTGATCAGTCCAGTAGACCCTAGGCCGACTAGTAGACAGTGGGCTGGACTCTGATTCAGTTCCACCCTGCCTATGGTAGCCCGGGAGCCCACTTGGGCTAAAATATAACTCATGGTTAGGCCTTGTGTTGTGCGGCCTATAATGGACCGTACTTCTCTCAGGCGGCCCTGAGTGGACCGTTCAACTCATGAGCGGCTCTGTCAGGACCACACATCCTTTCCTGGATTATGTAACCTTCTGGCCTTGTGCGGCCCTATCCTAATCGTTCATATAGAAGGGCGGCTCGTCAGCAGCCGTTCAACCTTGACCTCCTGAGGGCTAAACCCAGCCCCGTTCCGGTGAGTGCGGCCTAGTGTCGACCGCACAAGCCTTGAGCGGACCAGTATTGACCGCATTTCTTCCAGAGACTAGTTTTCGTCGTGTTTTATGGTTTTGAATCCAAGAACATGATGGTTCTTGACAATTTGAACTCCTGGACAGAAATTCTCGATAGTAATTATTCAACTTAGCCTTGGGATATTCCGAGGTAAGTTTATACTTGATTATAATTGGCCATTTAACTTGATTAAAGTCTAGATAACTTGGGATCTTGGATCCAATTAATCAATGCCAATGCACCATAGGGGCCCGATCTGGTCCTAGGGAGAGCGCCCAAAAAGTACTTGTGCCCATGGGAGTTTATAATGATAGGGTGAGGCATTGCACCGAGTGCATGACTAGCGTGATGTCTATGACAATGATCTTTTATATCTTACTTGAATCGTGTTTGACTTGGTTACAATCTTGCATGTTGGCCAATTTCCTGTAATTTCCTGTTATATATATTGTTCATAAACTTGCAATTCTTGTAATCTTATCATTCTTGTCATATTGTTATTTCATTCCATTCTTTAGCACTTTCTGTTATTACGTTGTTTCATTCGATCGTTATATCTTTTCTTTCCGTTCATATACATGTAATTAATTGGTTAATCACTTATATTTGTCTGTTGTTACCTACCGAGCGTTCGCTCATATAGTTGTTTCCCCCCTTTCTAGGCAGCTCAGATGTAGATTCACAGATGGATGAGAATGGGCGAGAGTGATAGCTTGGAGTGTATCAGCTAATAGATATGTTGAGTTTGTTTAGTTGTTTACATCTAGCCATGTCTTAGAACTTGTGTTAGATATTGTACCGGAGCCGAGTAGAGATTTTGTTTGATTATGTTTGAGTCGTTTGTAAGACATTTGATGATTATTATAATAGAATTGGAGTTATTTCTGTTCATGGTATTATGTTAATTCTTAGCTTAGCATGTTATCTTTACAAGCGTTTTCTACTGCCGGTCCCGATATTCTGCGTCGGGGCGTGACATATTATCTGGCCATATTTATTTATTCGATAGACATTACACTCCAGCTTTAATGATTTCTTAGGGAGTGTAATATTTTTGCATGGAAAAGGATAACCTACCCATTATATGGTACCCAAGACACATGTATTTAAAATATTTTTGATTTAAAATATTAGTATTTGTACCCAAGACACATGTATTTTCATTTTGGAAATAGAAATTTTAAAAGCTAGAATTGTTTAATGTGTTTCATGCATTTGTCTCATGAGACTTTTGAGGCTAGTCACATGTTCAAAATTGTCATGCAATCTAAGTGGAAGTTCGTATGATAATGGTCCTATTGTCTAGATACATAATGATTTGAACTTTGTCTTGGTTGTGGAGATTGTGAAGAAGGGTCATGATTGAATCTTGAGAAAGTTAATCAAATTGTTCATGTGATTTGCATGCTTTTCCTTCATGCATTTTGAGGCTGATAAGTGTTGGTTAAATGCATGGCTTATGAAGTTGATTTTTGTTTGAGAAAGATTGGGTTCCTATGTGCTTGAACTTGTGATTTAGTTTGACTGTATTCAATAGATTGCTCATGAGTTCTTAGTTGACTTGAATGTACTTCATGCATATTTTTCTAGTGCTTTATGAGCTAGCTATGTGTTAATGAACTTTTCATGCAAATCTTGGTATAAATGAGTGGATGATGTTCTCATGATCCATGATACTTGGTTTTTCAATGCTCACATCAATCTTGGAAGATTTGGTTACATGATGATCATTCATGTGGTCTGAATTCATTGTGATATGATCTTGATCTTTTGGTGTGGATAATTAACTTGACAAAGTGTTTTCATCCTCCTTGTTAATGAGTTTTCATGAGTGTGTTTCATAAATATTTAACTTGGGGTGATTGAGTTTAAATCTCAATATTTCATTCGTGTAGGTTGAACACATGGGCAAATGGTTTCATCTATTTTTAGACTGAACTGCTGCAGTCTGAATGCTGCAGAGTTCGATTGACCGAACGGGCCAGTTCGGTCGACCGAACTATTTAGAGTGGGCTGGTTCTGAGGATGTAATATTTCGGTCGACCGACCCCAATTTTAGGTCGATCGAATACGACGAACGTTTTTTACGAACTCAGTCCGAAACCCATTAAACTCAATCTATTTGGGGTCTAATCTTTACCATTATGCCCCTGGGTTCTTGGTAGACCTATTGGGGGTCTTTTGGAGGATTCTAGAAGGGCTATATTGGTCTTTTGCACTCTTCTATATATGCATACTTATGAACTCCGAATTAGTGTGAAAAAATCCTTATGTGCTTATTGTTTCTATCTTGTAGGTCAAGAAAGAGGAGAAGAAGAGAAATGGGAAAAGAAGAGGAGATATCATCCACATCCAGGAGGTTTTGAAGATCTTTCCTGAAGAGAAAGTGAAGCAGAATGATGAGAGGATCGTGTTGATGCTTGAATCGTCGTCATCCGACTTCCTTCCGACCGTTGCTTGAAAGAACATCATCAACCGGGTTTTGAAAACCAAGGGAGATCTTTCCTACATCTTTTCTATGTTATTCTTGATGTGTTTCATGATCTATGTTTAGGTTTGAGCATGTTTGAATAATTGTGTTAATTTTTCTGAACTAAGAAAGAGTGTGTGTGAACCGTCTGCGCACGGTTGAGGGATTATTGTGCTGCGGCTATTACAGCTCGTGCGTGTGTGTGTATATACGCCGTTGGATCGTGTTGGAGACTCCGTCTCCGTGTGTGTGTCCCCGTGTGTATGTGCAGGCATCGTCCTGCATGTGAGTTGGAGCATTGCTCCGTGTTGGGGATTTATCCCCGAGGGAAGCCTTACCGATTTGGTAAGGGGTGAATGTAGGGAGCCCGTCGTGGTCCCAAACCACCTTAAAAATCGATGTGTATTATGGTTTGTTTTGTGTGATTGTTTCCTTATCATCTACCTCATTCACAGGAGATTGGTTTAAGATTTATCTTGTTCACACACATTGCTATTTTTATCTTGATCACACACATTACTTATTTTCAAATCACATCTTGTTTACACACACACACTACTTGTTTGTCCGCTGTGCATCGTACTGAGTGTTTGCTTGATAAATCTGTCTAGGCAATCGTGTGAGATCAGAAAGGCTGAGAGAACTATTTCTTTTAGGATTCAAATCTCAGTTCATCTTAGTTGAAATTTATTAGCTACTCTAATCTCGCTTAGATAGCTTTAAAATTTGCCATATTGCGTGCGGGACAATTCAACCCCTCTTCTTGTCCGCTCGCCTACCGTGCATGGCCAACAAATAGAAAAGTCGAAGTCCTTAAGGTACTCCTGCCATCTTCATTGTGTCATGTTTAACTCTTTTTGGAAGAAGAGATATTTCATACTTTTGTGGTCCAAAAATATGGTGAATTTCTCCCCATAAAGGTAATGTCGCCATATCTTCAAGGCGAAGATAACAGCAGCTAGTTCCCGATGATGCACTGGATAATTCTCCTCGTGACGTTTGAATTGCCTTGAAGCATAACAGATGACTCTACCATGCTGCATTAAAATGCATCCAAGGCCAACGCCTGATGCATCGGTATAGACTTCGAAACTACCCCCTTCAACGGGCAGTGCTATTACGGGTGCAGTAGTTAGATGTTCCATAAGAGTCAAGGTACTTTCTTCACAATCTTTTGACCATATAAAAGGCTTGTCTTTTCTTGTAAAACTAGTCAAAGGTACGGTGATCTTAAAGAAATCGTTTACGAACCGCCTCTTATAGCCAGCCTACCCAAGAAAACTCCTTACTTCAGTTACGGTTGTCGGTCGGCTCCAATTTTTGACAGCTTCAACTTTCGAAGGATCCACAATGATACCTTCCTTTGATATGATATGGCTAAGGAATGAGACTTCCTTTAGCCAGAATTCACAATTGTTGAGCTTTGCATAAAGTTGGTGCTCTCTTAATATTTTCAAAGCTATTCTTAGATGCTCTTCATGCTCTTCCGAAGTCTTGGAATATATTAGAATGTCATCAATGAAGACGACCACGAACCGGTCAAGGTAAGGCCTAAAGACATTATTCATGAGTTGCATAAAAGCTATAGGGGCATTGTGTCACGTCCCGAGCACGGAAGATACCCAGTGGCGTGGCAACTTTATATAGAACCAATCAATCAGAGCAGTAAATTTTATTTATACATATTTTTTTGGACAAAAGATAGAGTGCGCAAAATACTAAATTTCTAAAATGATATCAAGTGTCCAATATGACAATTATACAATTAATCCATTAACGACAATTCTAGTCCATGACATCATTACTCAAATCCATCTACTAGGCTACAAGCCTCAACAAGTTTCATTTGACTAGACCAATCATAACTAGAAATACAAGGTAGGACTTAAAACACAAAGGACAAGACTAGTTGGCAGTAGACGACCGGTGACTCTAACACTCTTCACTCGGTCTCATTCCCTTCCGGATGGTGGTCGCTATTTAAATCACCTGAAAAATGTTAGAATAAACTGGATGAGTGAATCACTCAATAGGAATTACATCTCAAGTTCGAGCAATCTTTAAGTAGTTTACATGTTATGTGCAATGCAGGTAAAACTATGCATGCTAGACAAGCGAGAAAATCAAGAACTGTATAGAAAGACGAGCAAGATATCAAGAACTTGTGTAGAAAGATGAGCAAGATATCAAGATATGTATAGAAAGATTATTGCATGATTTCAAGTATCAATAAGGCACTAGCAAGCGATTGCACAATATTTTTTCAAGAAAGTGCAAGTAATATCAAGCGCATGTAGTGTCAAGTATGTATAATGGAATTGGCTATTTCATACAAGCAATTACTTTTCCCCTTCTACGGGTCACAAGTCAAGTCAAGTTAAGCAAGTCGTGTCACGAGAGAGTGAGTGGGAATGTCTACAGTCAAGCAAGCAAGTACTTCGGTGCAATGCTTAAACACCGTGGTCAATAAACTCCCATGGGCACAAGTACCGTCGGGCGCTCCTCCCAGGACCAGACCGGGCCCTATATGCACAGCATTGAGTCATGTATATTTTTAGACATCCACTCTCTTGTTATAGCCCATAAAGAATTCCAAGGGTTTAGCCATTGTAGGATATATAAGGTAGATTTTCATGGAATGGAGTTCAAGGACATATTATCATGTAGGGACTAACCACGAGGAAATCACAATAAACGTACGATATATCGGGAATCTGGGTGAGATCAGTGCCTCAAAGGCTGTGATTGTAACAGACAGGCTCGAGAATAGGGTGAAAATCTGCAGTGTGAAAATGGCGCCCTCTTGGATGGCATTTTTTCAAGAAATGGCACCTAGAGTACTACCTTCATTTTTAGAATTGGCGACCTTCAAAGAGGGCGCCCATTCATGGCACTATACCTACTGTCTAGCGTTTGAAACACCGAGAATCAGGGCTCAGAAGAAATGACGCCCAGGGGGCTGCCTTCATTCTGAAAATGGCGCCCCCTGTAGTGTCTTCATTTAAATGAAGACTATGCAGAGAGTCTCCATTTCTTTCAGGGCTCAGAAGAAATGGCGCCCCCTGCAGTGTCTTCATTTAAATGAAGACTCTGCAGGGAGTCACTATTTCATTCATTTCAATTTTTTTTTACGTGACCCTACCATTTTTTAAAAGGAAGAATGGGCGCCCCTGACAGTGTCCCTGTTTAAATAGAGACGCTCCGGGGTGTCTTCATTCAGGAAAATGGCACCCTAAGCTGGGGCGCCTTTTCATATGGCCATTCTACGCACCGCACAGGTGCGTTTGAGACACAATTTACTGTTCACAATATTGGAGGTTCAGGAAATCATGATCTAAGGACATGGATAGACAGAGAAAATTATCGGGATCACAGAATCATACTCATGCAAAATTTTTATGGTTTAGTTTCATAGATATTAATTTTCTAAACATGGGTGATTATTAAACATTGAATGGATTAACGACTGTTTGTAGGGTCTCCCATTAATGGGCGCCCATGCCTGGGGCGCCATTCAGAAATGATGCCCAAGTGATGGTCGTCGTTTACTTATAATTCTGATGTAAAATAGGCTATAATGGTTGAAGTAAAACAGGTTATTTGTGACGTAAAACATGTAAGACATGCTATATATATATATATACATTTGATATCTGTAAAACATTGTGACATGCTAAACAGGCCATGTAAAATAGGTTATATATCTGACGTAAGGCATGTAAAACAGGCTATACAGAAATGGATTATACTAATCATGCATGATATGTTACCCTGTTAGCTACGGTTAGGCCAGATCTTAAGAACACCTACCAGTCGGTACGGTTAATGAGGTATAATAGTAGAATAGAATCAGAATCCTAGCCCTCCACGTTCTATGCAGCCAGGCTCTCAGCAGCAGGATGTGTTATGTAGGATGAAGCTACCTTCCCATCTCCAACACGTGAAGAGAAGAAATGAGATCTCTCTTCTATAGGTGGAGACGAGAAATGCCACAAGCAACCTTCTCTTCTGCGGTAGGATGACTGTCACGCCCCGACGCGGAATATCGGAACGCAGCAGTTATACATTCATGATAGAACAGAGTGAATAGTGAAATTTAAAAGAATATAATTGCAAGGGAACAAATAGCTCTAAAATTACCACTTTAAATCAACCATCAAAATAAGTTGTCCAACAATTCCAACAACACCAAGGTATCCAATCTTAGGACTCAAAGAGACGAAATTCAAAAAAATTACAACTCTAAGTAGTCAGTTAGTGATTGGACTAAACAAGGACTTAAGAAAACTCAACAAAACTACTAAGACAACTCTCAGTTCATGACTATTAGGTCCACTCTGGTCTTCACTCCTGCCCATCCTCGTATGTTTGCGTATCCTCGTCGGAGCTACGTGAAATGGGGAAAAACTAGGTGAGCGAACGCTCAGTAGGTAATAGCAGGTAGGGTTTAAGTAATTAACAATTTAAATTAATGTCATGTGAATAAAATATATGGGGATAGACAACTAACATAAGTAGGAATGGAATGAGAATAAAATAGAACTGAGATATATCATTTCCATGTACTTGGCCGATCAAGCAAATAAACAAGCAAGTCAAGTAGAATTAATTCCATATAGGAATTCCAAGAATATCGAAATGAACGAATGTCATAGATATCACGCTAGTCATGCACTCAGTGCAATGCCTCACCATGTCATTACAACTCCCCGGGGCACTAGTACTTTTTGGGCGCTCTTCCCAGGACCAGACCGGGCCCTTATGATGCGTTGGCATTGATTTGGTGGATCCAAGATCCTAAGTAACCATCTAAGACAATTATTTGGAATCGGCCAGAATTCCAATGTTAAGCTATGTAACTTACCAACTAAGATCAAGTGGTATTTCAATGGTTAACTGAGAAGTCAAGAGATTCATGAGTATAAAACAAGCACGAAACACATGAAAACAAGTTCTGGATAGATGCAGTCATGATCAGGTCGCCTAGATGAGAAAACGGTCTAGGCTGGACTGCAAAAAGGCTAGCTAGGTCAAAGATCCAAACCCAGAGTGAAAGAGTAGAAAATGGTCCAATATGGGCTGCAATCAGGACTAGACAGTCCTGGTTGGGCCGTTCGAAGAGGTAAACGGTCTACTAACGACCGCATATACTACTGAGTCTCGAGGACTAAGGTCGACGCACAGCTGGTTTAATGCGGTTACAGGAGGGCCATTCAAATAGTGGCGGTCATGACTGGACCGCATACTGACAGAAACGGTCTCAGAAGGGTCACAACAGACAGGACAATCCCGACTCCGGCTGGGGCAAAAATAAGTGATTCAAACGAGTGGAAAGGTTCAGGTTTTGTGGGTACAACCCGCCTGGCGTCCTAGTGAGAATCCTAGGCTCGCGGGGGCTTACGGAGGTCTCATAATAAAAGTCCTAGTCCGACGGAAGGAATATTCGGCGGAGAGTCCCAACTATTACAAGAATTGAGGGCTAAATGAAATCACAAAAAATGAACGTATAGCGGTCAGTCAGCATCACCGAAGTGAAGTGACTGTCAAACAAATCCTAACAATTAATCCAAGGATAGAAATCTTTATTCAAGCAATTTATGTAACAATTCAAGGAATAGTCAAGATGACACATTTGAATGAAAAGAAAGATGAAAGGATGTTGGTAGTCATGATCACAGTTAACAATTGTCAGGATTATTCCATATGCTCCATTTGAATTAGTGAGTTTCTACCCTACTTAAGATATCTAAACAAGGTATAGTGAAGCAATTGTAACTTAAACAGTACATAGAAATGGTTGTGCACAGGGCCGTTAGGGTCAGAAATGGTCAAGTATAGGGCTGCTAACCCCAGACCTTGAGGTCTATCGAGGGACCATTTAGATCAAAAGGGATTTAAACCTGCAAGGGGGAAAAATGGTCTGTCGTGTGACCGCCAGGGTCATAAGCGGTCCCTGTTACGACCGCATATGTACGTGACGCCCTATCCGACCTCCGGCGAACTCCGACAGACTTCAGTTGTAGCAAGAAATTGGCTCGGTATGGTGCATGAAAATTGGGCAAAAAGCTATCACTAGAAAGATAACAAGAAAATGCACAATATAGCATGCTCAATTAAAGTTTTCAACCTGCTTAACCTAGCATTCAATCGAGATAAGGAGAGGGTACAAGATCGATGCCCTAATACGACATGCTCCGACTAAAACTGGCAATATGAAGGCTATACTGAATAAGATTTGGGACTTTTACTATCAAAAGAAAGAGGACTCGAAGACGAATCCAATGGTATATTTTACTTGAGGTTGGGTCTACTAGAACCTACCTTAATCAAGGAAGAAGAAGGGTGTCGGTCACCGGATGCGTGAAGAACACCCTCCAAAAACACACAGGAATTTACCCTCGATCGTGCTCCTCGTCGACTGCCGCCAGAAAATGGGTTACTAGGTCAGGTAAGGGTTGGTTTTATAGGATCAATTGATTCTGGAAGGGTCGATTGAAAGAGAATAGAGTCCCACAACTCGACGTGCATGGGAATCGCGGATTGACCGAGTCACGCCGCCAATTCTCTGAAATTCGCCTACAAGGATTAGGGTTTCGACGAGCTACTAGAGGGAGAACGTGCTATACATCTAGGCCGATCGAATGGGCCTGGTTTGGGCTCAAATGGTCAGGATTCGGACTTGAATTTGGCGATCTAAGGTTCAATCTAACTTAGCTCGATTTTAGCCCTAATTCCGTCAATTTGGCTTGGTTAAAATTTTATTTAGGGTTTGACCAAGAAGAGAATTCTTCTAAACTTTTAGTCCTATACGTGATTATGAATTTCTTAGATTTTTATAAATTAGTTGAAATTTTATTTAAAGGGATTTTCAATTAAAATAATTATTTTCCAGTTATTACCCTTTATGTTATTTAATTAGTTCTCGGGGTGCTACACCCTCCCCCACTTTAAGGAATTTGGTCCTCCAAATTCACTGCACTGACTAAATGGGAAAAACCAAGGTTACTGACCTCAAAATAATTCAGGATGTTGTTTCCGGATAGTCTCTTCGGACTCCCAAGTAGCTTCCTCGATCCCACATCTGCTCCACTGAACCTAACCATTGGTATAGACCGATTCCTGAGTTACTGTAGTTTTCTGTCCAAAATCTTGATGGGTTTCTCTTCTTAAGTCAAATCTTCTTTCAGCTCTAGATCCCCATGTTGAATGATGTATGAGAGGTCATAAACATACTTCCGCAGCATAGATATATGGAAAACATTATGTACTCCAAATAACTAGGGTGGCAAAGCCAACCTGTAGGCAACTTCTCCAACTCTCTCTAGAATCTCAAACGGGCCAATATATCTAGGACTTAGCTTGCCATGAATGCCAAACCTTCAAACTCCTCTCATAGGCGAAACTTTCATAAATACATGCTCTCCTACTAGAAATTCCAAGTCTCTCCTTCTGTTATCTGCATAACTTTTATGTCTTGATTGTGCAACTTGTAGACGATCCCGGATAATCCGGATGTTCTTAGATGATTCTGAAATGAGATCCGATCCTAGCAATTGTTTCTCGCCTACCTCATCCCAGCACAAAGGTGATCGGAAACTCCTTCCATAAAGAGCTTCGAATGGTGCCATCTGGATACTAGACTGATAACTGTTATTGTAGACAAATTCTATTAAAGCCAAATGCTCATGCCAACTACCCCCAAAATCAATCATGCAAGCTCTTAGCATATCCTCAACTATCTAATTTGTTCTCTCAGTCTGGCCAACCGTCTGAGGATGAAATGCAATACTAAAGTTTAACCGGGTTCCCAAGGATTCTTATAATCCTTTCCAAAAATGTGAAGTAAATATGGGATTCCTGTCTGACACAATGTTCATAGGAACTCCATGGAGTCTCATCACTTCCTTTAAGTACAAGGCAGCCAAAACATCCACTGTCCATTTTGACTTAATGGATATGAAATACGCAGATTTAGTCAATCGATCCACAATTACCCATATTGCATCAAAGCCTCCACAGGTTCTTGGTAATCCCATTATGAAATCCATGTCGATGCTCTCCCACTTCCATTGTGGTATATCGAGGGGTTTTAATTTCCCAACAGGTCTAAAATGATCGGCCTTCACTTGTTGGCATACTAGGCATCTACTTACAAACTATGCCACTTCCCGTTTCATATTTGGCCACCAAAAGGTTCTCTTTAAATCTCGGTACATCTTCGTGGCTCCAGGATGGATAGTATACTTGGACCTGTGGGCTTCTTCAATGATCTTGCTCTTTATCTCGGCTATATCATGGATACATGTCCTTCCCTTGAATAACAATTTGTCATCATCGGTTAACACAAAATCTGGTCTGTCACTTAGACTGCCCTTGATCTCTACCAATGCTGGATCATTATTTTACAGGGTTTTGATTTCCATCAACAGCTCGGGGCGAATCTGAATCTGAGCAATCATGACACAATCTTTATAGACATCAAGGTCTAAGCTAGCTAACTGCTCCAGCATTCTCCATTCTTGCAACATGAGATTAGACAACTTTGCTATCGGCTTGCGACTCAAAGCATCAGCCACTACATTACCTTTCCCATAGTGATACTCTATAGAGAAGTCAAAATCCTTCAAATACTCGAGCCACCTTCTCTGCCTCATATTAAGCTCCTTCTGAGAAAATAGATACTTCAAGCTCTTGTGATCAGAAAATACAGTAAAAGTCTCACCGTATAGGTAGTGCCTCCAAATCTTCAAGGCAAACACCACGACTGCGAGCTCCAAATCATGGACGGGATAATTCTCTTCATGCTTCCTCAGTTGTCTAGAAGAATAGGCTATCACTTTTCCCTGTTGCATCAGCACACAACCCAGGCCAATACCCAAGGCATCGGTGTAACTTCAAACCCTCCTTCTCCTGAAGGCAAGGCCAAAACAGGTGCAGTGGTCAAACATTCCTTCAAGGTCTGGAAACTTCGCTCTCAGTCTTTCGACCACTCGAACCGATTCTCCTTACGAGTCAGTCTACTTAAAGGTACCGCAATCTTGGAGAAATCCTTAATAAATCTTCGACAGTAACCTACTAGCCCTAGAAAGCTTCTCACTTGAATCACATTCGCATGTCTATCCCAATTTCTCACTGCCTCAACTTTAGAGGGATCTACAGAGATTCCTTCTTTAGAAATAATGTACCCCAGAAAAGAAACTTCTTGCAACCAGAATTCACACTTACTAAACTTGGCGTACAACTATTGGTCCTTCAATATCTGCAATGCCATCTTCAAGTGTTCTGCATGCTCTTCCTTACTCTTGGAGTATATCAAAATATCATCAATAAAAACCACGACCCACTGATCTAAGTAGGGCCGGAAAACACTGTTCATTAGTTGCATAAAAGTTGGAGGAGCATTCGTTAGACCAAAAGGCATTACAACAAACTCGAAATGCCCGTACCTGCTACGGAATGCCGTGTTAAAAATATCTTCATCCTTGATCCGCAACTGATGATACCCCGATCGCAGATCAATCTTGGAAAAAATACTGAGCTCCTGCTATTTGATCGAACAGTTCATCTATTCTCGACAACGGGTACTTATTCTTGACAGTAAGCTGGTTAAGCTGATGGTAATCAATACACAGCCTCAAAGAGCCGTCCTTCTTTCTTACAAATAACACTGGAGCTCCCCACGGGGATGTACTCAGATGAATAAACCCCTTCTCTAGCAACTCCATTAATTGCTCTTTCAATTCTCTTAACTCCACAGGAGACATATGATGCGGCGCTTTAGAAATTGGAGTCGCGTCAGGAATTAAATCAATAGAAAAGACTACCTCCCTCTGTGGCAGAAGTCCTGGCAGATCTTCAGAAAACACATCTGGATAATCCCGGACAATCGGAATGTCCTTTACCTCCAACTCCTTCTTATTGGCCAAAGAAACCAATGCCAAAAATGCCGGACATCCTTTCCTCAACAACTTCTCAGCCCGAAGTGCTGATATAAGTGGCACAGACTTAGAATGCCTAACCCCGATAAAAGATAGCTCTGGGTGCCCAGAAAAAGACACGGTGCCAGACTTACAATGAACACTAGCCTCATATCTAGCTAACCAATCTGCTCCTAGGATTACATCATAATCCTTCATCTTCATACGGACCAAATCAACTAGCATAATCTGATCACCAATCACGACCTTACTAGAGGGGTAATAATACTTAATTGCAGAACCCGAACCAATAGGGGTTGATATTTCCAGTTGAGAATTCATCAGTATCGGTTTCAGGGATAAGGACTTAGCAAAATTTTTAGAAATAAAAGAATGTGTTGCACCGATATCAAAGAGAACAAATGCTAACTTATCAAGAACAATAAGTGTACCTTCAACCAATCCACCCTCCTCGGTGGCTTCTGTCTCGGTCCCTTGTAGGGCTTGGAGCTTGCCCTACCGCTTCTGGCCTCCTTACGACTTGTTCAGTGTAGCTGGATCTGATAAAAGTGGACACTCAGGGATACGGTGGTCCCTGCTCCCACAACGCAAATAGGCGCCTAGCTTGCTGCAGCACTCCTCCATCTTGTGACCTGGACGATCACAATACTTACAAAGGGCCTTAGATGATGCAACTGGACCTGACTTCTTATCATCACTTCTCGGCTTCTTATCTTTCTATGAACTAGACCCGCCAGTGGGCCTCTTCTTGTCATTGTTGGGTTTGAAACTCCCAGAACTAGTGGTTTGCTCTTTCTTAGGGTTCTTTCCTCGGATCCTCTCATTCATCTCTATGGTATCTTCGAGAACTTGAGCCTTTCTCACCATCTCTGCATAAGTCTGAACTTCCAAAGGTGCCAACTGGTTAATGTAATGGAGCTTCAATCCTGATGGGGACATCTCCTACCACTCCACATTTTTCTGAGAGTCCCGTTGCTCGCCAGCTGTGCTTCATCTTGTTCGCCACATTTTTCTTAGTCTTGGCATGTAATCTTTATATTTTATTTGAGTCATAAACAATGTAATTTTTCTTTTATTTGAGTCCAGTAGCTAGGTATAAGGGTCATTTAGCTAAGTCTTGAGTCATAGGGTTAATTAAGTAGGCTAATGGGCCCAATTCAATGGGCTAGGCCCATGGGCGCCCCCCTTCCCCTTGATTTCTTGTTAATAGTCCAAAAGTCAGGGACTTATGTTAAATTGTGAGAATCCTATAAATAGGACCCCACTCCCACCATTTAAAGCTAATGAATGAATATTTAAGAAATTTTAGAAATTCCTTGTGTGTTTCCTTTGGTGAGAAGCCAAAAGTGTGAGGGCGAGAAGCCTTCCACATACCCCCCCTCTCTCTCCCTCCTCTCTCCTGCACCATTTTCTCTCTCCTCCACTTTGTCTCTCCTATCCCCTCCACATCACCCTCCACCACATCCATAACCCTCCACCTCATCTAGAGACCCTTCACCTCCCTAGAGAACATTAACTCCACCCATTACTCCCTCCCCCTTCCAAAGCAACCTTTCCTCTTCCCAACACACCCCTTCATTCTCCCAAGCCACCCTTCCACCATCCCAAGAGAGAATCCCTCTCCCCAAGCTACCCTTTCACTCCCCAACACAATCCTTCCCATCCCGAAGGTCCCCATTAACCACCCCATTAATCCACATTCAAACCTTGGAGAGAGATCTCTCCTTCCCTCTCTCCCTCGCAACCCAAATTCGCAGCTTCACCTCCCACCACCTACTAGACCCCCTTCCAGCCCCCATTCTCCCCCTCCCTCACCTTGGTTCGCCCCCTCCCAGACCCCCTCACAGTTAGGGGTTGCCCCCACACTCAACCACCCCATTTCCCTTCCCATATACCCCAATTCCCATCATCTATCACCACCCTGTTCATGCCAGTTCGCAGACAGCAGTAAGGGTCTGAGTTGCAGAAGCTGCCACGTCTTCATCGCGCATTTTCAGTTGGTGTATCTTATATTGCTGGAAAGCTCATCCAGAGATCTTCGTAGGCGAGGTGGTCTCGCATCATCGGACGTCCGTGCTGCCCATAAGAACCATTCTCCCTCAACTGCGCAAGGCTGCTCCAGCAGGGAACCTGAGCCCGAGTGTAGGCGCAACCACGGCCGCTCCTGTGCGAGTTTGGATGTGATTCTTTCGCTGAGATCTTATCCTCCAAGCCCCCTATCAGCACCAACAAGAAGGGAGTCATTTGGAGCCCGGAGCATAGAGTTCCTATTTTTCTGCCCGGAGTGCGCATGTCCGCTTTCTTTGAGCCAGATACGACCCCCCTCACCATTCTGGTTCCCGTGGTCTACTCCGGCCTTCTCTGACCTTCACGCTGGTCTCTAATCGAAGGGGACCCATCCACGATTGCAACGGCACTGGTCCCGCCCTCATCAGACATCGGGAGTGTTCGCGGCTGCCACTTCTTCCAGCAGTAGCAGTTCTGGGGCCACCGGAGTCAGGTCCGACCACTCTAATCCCGAGTCTGCCTCGGCCACCGTCGGCATCATAAAATTCCCCAATAATTTGGGCATCTTCCTGGGCCAACCTAGGGAATTTTGGCGCTGGTCCCATCTTCTTCTGAAGTCGGTGGAGTTCGTGGTGGCGTCATCATCGACCCCCTGTCCTGTTGTTCCTGAGCGGACAGAACCGGCTCGGTTCGGCAAATCGGGTTTAGCTTAGCTCCCCCACCCCCGCTTGGCCGGCTTAAAGTCCATCCCTGCATGGAGGTAGTGTTTGCTTGTAATTCTCATTCCCCCATCCCTAGTTCAACCCTCCTGTGTGGGGTGTAGTGTATGTAATTGACTGGTATAGGTTGAAGCTTCATCGGTGCAGCGTGCAGGTGGCGTACCCACGCTTCCCCGCTCGCCTCATCTCCGGTCGAGATCGATGTCTTCACACCGATCAGGTGAGCTCCTAGTCACTTCCTCTGCTGGTTTATCATTGCTTAATTAGTATTGTCTTTTAGCTCTGTCGGACGATGAGTGAGTGCCCGATCCAAAACTAATCAAATTGAGTGACCACCGCGGAGCGAGTTGTGAGAGAGCAAACCCTACAACCCATGCCCTCGGTGTGCCGGCCACCCGTTGGATTGGGCATCCCTAGCCCATTGGGGTCCTCCCCAAGCTATCCATACGCCTAGAACCCCAAGGTCCAACTTCGGACCCTCACCATCATCGTCGGTCCACCTACGGACCCGGGTGTGCGCGACGCGAGTGAATCCGCTTGAGTGAATCTGCCGTTCGGTTCGGTTACTTGCATAGATAGGTCCAAGGGGCATTGGTCGAGTGGCTGTCACCCCCAAGGTTGTTTCACATCAAAGTTGTATCAGAGCAAGTTTTGGACTTGCCTCTACGAGTCTAGTTCATGGGCACGCTTGTATTAGAGTCACCTTCGGATCACCCTATGCACTATCTACCCCCCAATGTCATTGAGTCTACGGACCAAAAGGGCCCACTTCCCATCATATTCCAAGCATACCTACCCAATGGGAGCCCCACGGAAATTGACTTCATTGACATGGTAGAAGATAATTGGGTATCCCCCGATATCGTAGCCACCCTTTCTAGGACCGGACAAATTGTGCACAACAGAGACCAAGTCTTTGTTGAATTTCATAAATGGTTTGGGAAGAATAAATATTTTTATGTGGCTTAATGTCAAGTAGGTACTTTGGTAGGACCTTGCATAATCCTAGGTAAGCAATGGCTTGAGGAAAGGAATGCCGTCATAGACCCAACCCGTCGGTCGGGTCTTGTGCACTCGCCACACATCCCAGGAGCCTTTAGCTTCAACAACCAATTGTTCCCTCATCCATCGGAGCCCCACACACCGGCTATCACCATCACCTGACCCCCAAATGACTGTCCCAGCCCCTTGGTAGAGGAGACCATGGCCCACACACCCACTCAAGAAGAGGTGGGTACCAATCCGAACCCACCTCCCGCCATAGAGGAAATCCAAGAGCTTCCCATTCCATTCACCTCTCCTAGCCCGGTCCTTCAAGAACTAACCACCACCACTCATGGCACCCTCACCGTGAATGAGTCCATACTCCAATGGCTCAAGCGAGGCCCCACCATCCCTAGTTCAGCCCCACACCTCTCACCCATGGGACATCAATCTGAAATTGTGCCCCTCCCCTCCTTTCACACCACGATCCAATCCTACTATGAGGTAGCGGGTTGGGATGATCTCCTCAAGGGTCTTGAGTGTCAATTAGACTTGACTTGCTTGTTGGCCCTAGGGGCGGACCGACCCAAGAGCCTTGACCCCATCCACCAATGCGTCGGGTCTATCACCTCGGTTTGCACTGCCGGTTGCTACACTAGCAACCTCCTTTTCCTTCTCCCCATGGTGGAAGAACCCATCTTAGTCCACTCCCCTACCATTGAGATCCCAATGACATTGGCCAAGCCACACACTCACTACACCGGCCCAATCATCCCAATAGATGACGATGACCCACCTTGTGAAGACCTTGAGGACATAGAGCACTTCTCCCTAGGAAGCACATTCCACGACCCCTTTGACCCATTCCTTTGAGAGCTCGGGTACCCATGTGACCAACCCGCATCACCCACCACCCACCCTTTCCTACCCGCACCCACCATGTTGGACCAAGCCCACCTCATCCGTGACCCAGGTTACACCATAGGAACCATGACCTTCGGAAACACCCGCCTAGAGATCGAGGAAGTGCCCCACCCCATATCCACCTTCCTAGATCCCTTCGACCCTTTCACATGGAAGTTCAAAGGTCGTCCCACACCAACGCACATGGAAGTCACCCTTGGGAAAGGCATGCATGTGTCTAGGCTTACCACACCACTTGGCATGAACACTATGTTGGGTCCATTCATTCACATCACCCACATGTCAAGTAGGAAACATGAGTGGTCCATATTTGGGTGCAATGGTCCTCCATCATTTGTCATTAGTCTTATACATGTTAAGGGCATGCACGGACGTCAGAATCCCCCAGAATTTGCTACACCCATCCATGATAGATTCACCTACGGATGCCCCGGCCCTCCAACCTTTGCTATAAAGTCCATGCATGATAGGGCCACCTTTGGCTACCCCGGCCCACCTAGGTTCATCACAGTCTTCATAGCATCAAAGCATAACTGGTCTACATATGGTTGTCCTAGTCCACCCTTGCATACCATACATTTCACCCCCACACCGCATTGTAGTACATGGCATGAGCAATCAAGCAAGCATCGAACAACGAGCGGTGAGGTTCATGAAGAGCGGGAAGAGGCTCGTGAGCGCCACTTGGAATTCTAAGTAGGCAACTTGGTGATGGGGACATTGGAGTGGCTCTACCCTAGGGGCACCTCTATATCGAGGGCACGAGGACTTGGACCTTGCCAAGATCTGAGTGGCTTTGGCAACCCGGCTTACGGGTTGGACTTACTAATGGGTTTTAGGATTCACCCCCATTTCCCACGTGGCGGATCCGGCACCTTATATGGGCACCGCGGTGGAACCTAGTGAGTCTTTGAGCCTCTACCTTCCTTTGAGAGAGATACCCTCAGAGTGCCACCACAAATCAGCTTGAGAGTCTGACGTGAGCATGCGGAGGCAATACTGGGCAAGCAAGGTACCATCGTCGGCAAGAGGGTGTGTCCGAGCCACCTTGAGAAGCTAAAGCGTTGTCCCCTGGCTATGGACGCGGGGTTGAGTTTGGAGGTCGTGGTTCGCCCGGAGTTGCTTTGGAGGACCACTGCCTAGGTGGACCCATTGTTCTCTACACCCCGAGGTATGATGGGGGCATCTCCTACCACTCCACATTTTTCTGAGGGTCCCGTTGCTCGCTAGCTGTGCTTCATCTTGTTCGCCACATTTTTCTTAGTCTTGGCATGTAATCTTTATATTTTATTTGAGTCATAAACCATGTAATTTTCTTTAATTTGAGTCCAGTACCTAGGTATAAGGGTCATTTACCTAAGTCTTGAGTCATAGGGATAATTAAGTAGGCTAATGGGCCCAATTCAATGGGCTAGGCCCATGGGCGCCCCCCCTTCCCCTTGGTTTCTTGTTAATAGTCCAAAAGTCAGGGACTTATGTTAAATTGTGAGAATCCTATAAATAGGACCCCACTCCCACCATTTGACGATAATGAATGAATATTTGAGAAATTCCAAAAATTCATTGTGTGTTTCCTTTGGTGAGAAGCCAAAAGTGTGAGGGTGAGAAGCCTTCCACATATCGCCCTCTCTCTCTCCCACTCTCTCTCCTACACTATTTTCTCTCTCTAAAAGCTGCGCCCCTTTCTCTCTCCTCTCCCCTCCACATAGCCCTCCACCTCATCCATAACCCTCCACCTCGTATAGAGACCCTTCACCTCCCTAGAGAACATTAACTCCACCCATTACTCCCTCCCCCTTCCAAAGCAACCTTTCCCCTTCCCAACACACCCCTTCATTCTCCCAAGCCACCCTTCCACCATCCCAAGAGAGAATCCCTCTCCCCAAGCCACCCTTTCACTCCCCAACACAACCTTTCCCATCCCCAAGGTCCCCATTAACCAGCCCATTAATCCACATTCAAACCTAGGAGAGAGATCTCTCCCTCCCTCTCTCCCTCCCAACCCAAATTCGTAGCTTCACCTCCCACCACCTGCTAGACACCCTTCCAGCCCCCATTCTCCCCCTCCCTCACCTTGGTTCGCCCCCTCCTAGACCCCCTCACGGCTAGGGGTTGCCCCCACACTCAACTACCCCATTTCCCCTCCCATATACCCCAATTCCCATCATCTATCACCACCCTATTCATGCCAGTTTGCAGACAGCAGTAAGGGTCCGAGTTGTAGAGGCTGCCACATCTTCATCACACATTTTCAGTTTGTGTATCTTATATTGCTGGAAAGCTCTTCCAGAGAGCTTCGTAGGTTGTCTTGCATCCATCGGACGTCCGTGCTGCCCGAAAGAACCATTCTCCATCAACTGCGCAAGGCTGCTCCAACAGGGAACCTGAGCCCAAGTGCAGGCGCGACTACTACCACTCCTGTGCAAGTTTGGACGTGATTCTTTTGCTGAGATATTCTCCTCCAAGTGCCCTGTCAGCACCAACAAGAAGGGCGTCATTTGGAGCCCGGAGCATAGAGGTCCTATTTTTCTACCCGAAGTGCGCAGGTCAGGTTCCTCTGAGCCAGATACAACCCTCCTCGCCATTCTGATTCCCGTGGTCTACTCCTGCCTTCTTCGACATTCCCTCTGGTCTCTGATCGAAGGGGACCCATCCACGATCGCAACGGCGCTAGTCCCGCCCTCATCGGACCTCGGGAGTGTTCATGGCTGCCACTTCTTCCAGCAGTAGTAGTTCTGGGACCACCAGAGTTAGGTCCGACCACTCTGATCCCGACTCCGCCTCGGCCACCGTCGGCATCATAAAATTCCCCAATAATTTGGGGATCTTCCTAGGCCAACCCAAGGAATTTTGGCGCTGGTCCCATCTTCTTCTGAAGTCAGTGAAGTTCGTGGCGGCGTCGTCATCGACCCCCATTCCTGTTGTTCCTGAGCGGACAGAACCAGCTCGATTCGGCGAATCGGGTTTAGCTTAGCTCCCCCACCCCCGCCTGGCCGACTTAAAGCCCCTCCCTGCGTAGAGGTAGTGTTTGCATGTAATTCTCATTCCCCCACCCCTAGTTTAACCCTCCTGTGCGGGGTGTAGTGTATGTAATTGACTTGTACAGGTTGAAGCTTCATCGGCGCAGCGTGCGGGTGGCGTACCCACGCTTCCCCGCTCGCCTCGTCTCCATCCGGGATCAGCGTCTTCACGCCGATCAGGTGAGCTCTTGGTCACTTCCTTTGCTGGTTTATCATTGCTTAATTAGTATTGTCTTTTAGCTCCGTCGGACGGCGAGTGATCGCCCGATCCAAAACCAATCAAATTGAGTGACCACCGCAGAGCGAGTTGTGAGAGAGCACACCCATAATCCCACGCCCTCGGCGTGCCAGCCACCCATTGGATTGGGCATCCCTGGCCCATTGGGGTCCTTCCCAAGCTATCCATACCCCTGGAACCCCAAGGTCCAACCTCGGACCCTCACCATCATTGCCAGTCCACCTACGGACCCGGGTGTGCGCGACGCGGGTGAACCCGCTTGAGTGAATCCACCGTTTGGTTCGGTCGCTTGCATAGATATGTCCAAGGGGCATTGGTCAATTGGCTGCAACCCCCAAGGTGGTTTCACATCAAATCCGTTTAGAAATCGCTTGGCCTTCATCTTCTCAGTGGATACCAAGTGTGTAGCATAAATGGGAAGTCTGGCAAACTGTGCCCCATACTCAGCAATAGATAAGTTCCACTGTTTCAGTGAAGTGAACTCCACCACCTTCTTCTCTTGTACTCAATCCGAGAAATATTTACTGTTGAAATGCTCCTTGAATTCATCCCACGACGTACGCCTATTACCGCGCGTAGCTTCAACTGCTTCCCACCATGCATGAGCATCGCGTTCTAAATGGAAAGTCGCCAAAAGGACTTGGTCTTGATCACCACACTGCATCACTCTAAAGATTCGCTCCATCTCCTTCAGCCAGTTTTTGGCTTCATCGGGGTCCGCTGAACCACGAAAACGTGGGGGATTCAACCCACGAAAATATCTGTGAAGATCACCTGCTCCATGGTGAGCCGCTCCACCTTGCGCCACTTGCTGGAGAGCCTGAGTCAAGCCCTGAACCGTGCGTTGCATATCCCTCCACTGCGCACGCTCAGCTGCCATTGAAATAGATTCCTACACGTCGAAAGATTAATTAGAACAGCCTAGCAGACATCTTTAAGAGTTTATTAATTAACTCAACCCAAGTTTCTACCCAATCTCACCGGGTTGGATCCTGAGACTTTACCAAAGTCACGGGTTCTACGACACCACTTAGAAACATAGGGACTTTAGAAAACCTAGGCTCTGATACCACAAAACTATCACGCCCCGACCCGGAATATCGGAATGCAGTAGTTATACATTCATGATAGAGCAGAGCGAATAGCGAAATTTAAAAGAATATAATTGCAAGGGAACAAATAGCTCTAAAATTACCAATTTAAATCAAGCATCAAAATAACTTATCCAACAATTCCAACAACACCAAGGTATCCAATCTTACGACTCAAAGAGACAAAATTCAAAAAAATTACAACTCTAAGTAGTCACTCAGTGACAGGACTAAACAAGGACTTAACAAAACTCAACAAAACTACTAATACAACTATCAGTTCACGACTATCAGGTCCACTCTGGTCTTCACTCCTACCCATCCCCGTCTATTTGCGTATCCTCATCAGAGCTACCTGAAATGGGGGAAAACTGGGTGAGCGAACACTCAGTAGGTAATAGCAAGGAGGGTTTAAGTAATTAACAATTTAAATTAATGTCATGTGAATAAAATAAATGGCGATAGACAACTAACATAAGCAGGAATGGAATGAGAATAAAATAGAACTAAGATATATCATTTCCATGTACTTGGCCGATCAAGCAAATAAACAAGCAAGTCAAGTAAAATTAATTCCATGTAGGAATTCCAAGAATATCGAAATGAATGATGTCATAGATATCACGCTAGTCATGCACTCGGTGCAATGCCTCACCATGTCATTACAACTCCTCGGGACACTAGTACTTTTCGGGCACTCTTCCCTGGACCAGATCGGGCCCTTATGATGCGTTGGCATTGATTTGGTGGATCCAAGATCCTAAGTAACCATCTTAGACATTCATTTGGAATCGGCCAGAATTCCAAGGTTAAGCTATGTAACTTACCAACTAAGATCAAGTGGTATTTCAATGATTGACTGAGAAGTCAAGAGATTCATAAGTATAAAATAAGCACGAAGCACATGAAAACAAGTTCTGGCTAGATGCGTTCATGATTAGGCCGCCTAGATGAGAAAACGGACTAGGCTGGACAGCAAAAAAGCTAGCTAGGTCAAAGATCCAAACCTAGAGTGAAGGAGTAGAAAACGGTCCAATATGGGCCGCAATCAGGACTAGACGGTCCTGGTTGGGCCGCTTGAAGAGGTAAACGGTCTACTAACGACCGCATATACTACTGAGTCCAGAGGACAAAGGTCGACGCACAACCGGTTAAATGCGGTCATTGGAGGGCTATTCAAATAGTGGCGGTCATGACTGGACCGCATACTGACAGAAATGGTCTCAGAAAGGCCGTAATAGACAGGACAGTCGCGACTCTGGCTCGGGTAAAAACAAGCGATTCGAACGAGTGGAAATGTTCAGGTTTTGTGGGTACAACCCGTCCGACGTCCTAGTGGGAATCACAGGCTCGCGGGGGCTTACGGAGATCTCATAATAGAGGTCATAGTCCGACGGAAGGAATATCCGGCGGAGAGTCCCAACTATTACAAGAATTAAGGGCTAAATGAAATCACAGAAAACGAACGTATAGCGGTCAGTCAGCATCACCGGAGTGAAGTGACTATCAAACAAATCTTAACAATTAATCCAAGGATAGAAATCTTTAATTCAAGCAATTTATGTAACAATTCATGGAATAGTCAAGATGACACATTTGAATGAAAAGAAAGATGAAAGGATGTTGGCAGTCATGATCACAGTCAACAATTGTCAGGATTATTCCATATGCTCCATTTGAATTAGTAAGTTTCTACCCTACTTAAGATAGCTAAACAAGGTATAGTGAAGCAATTGTAACTTAAACAGTACATAGAAATGGTCGTGTACAGGGCTGCTAGGGTCAGAAACGGTCAGGTACAGGCCGCTAACCCCAGACCTTGCGGTCTATCGAGGGGCCGTTTAGATCAAAAAGGATTTAAACCTGCAAGGGGGAAAAACGGTCTGTCGCGAGACCGCCAGGGTCATAAGCGGTCCCTATTACGACTGCATACGTGACGCCTTGTCCGACCTTTGGCGAACTCCGGCAGACTTCGGTTATAGCAAGAAATTGGCTCGGTATGGTGCATGAAAATTGGGCAAAAAGCTATCACTAGAAAGATAACAAGAAAACGCACAATATATCATGCTCAATTAAAGTTTTCAACCTACTTAACCTAGCATTCAATCGAGATAAGGAGAGGGTACAAGATCGATGCCCTAATACGACATGCTCCGACTAAAACTGGCAATATGAAGGCTATACTGAATATAATTTGGGGATTTTACTATCAAAAGAAAGAGGACTCGAAGTTGAATCCTATGGTATATTTTACTTAAGGTTGGGTCTACTAGAACCTACCTTAATCAAGGAAGAAGAAGGGCGTCGGTCGCCGGATGCACGAAGAACACCCTCCAAGAACACGCCGAAATTCACCCTCGATCGTGCTCCTCGTCGGCCGCCACAGCAAAATAGGTTATGATGCGGGACGGACACGGGAGACGACACTATATGGTGCCACCCTCGGACTCTAGGTGAAGACATGACCAGCAACACACACCAGGGAGACACTAAGCCCGACACTACGAGCTCCTAGTGGCGAAACGTCGCTAACAGAAGTGGAAGCTCACTCGTCATCCCAAGCGAGGGAAAGCGCGGACCGTGCGCAGTTAAGGAACCGACGGAGGTCAAGGGTAGTCCGACTCAACTTCCGGACTCGGATCGAGTCGCGGGACGGGTCACTCTCACTCTCACAGTGGTGACATGGACACACGGGTGTTGACACCCGTTTTATACCCAATAAGTCGGGTCATCTCCTTATTTCATTCTATATGATGCTCCGAGTTGTTTACTCTTCATTGAGTCTCTTATCAGTTGAAGCCTGTTTCTTGGGTCTTAATTCTTGGATTAAGATGTGGCTCCCGGTGGCATTTCGTTGGATGAAGCTCAGCAAAACCCTTCACTCTATTTTTGGAACCTCAATGATAATAACGATCTCAGTCAGGCGCGTTTCTTCCTTCTGACGGATAGAACCTGGGCCGTTACTTTTTGAAGAGTCTTAAGGCTTGAGGCCTCGTTTTCAGTGCTTATCCCTTAAATTTCTACGTTGATAATAACGGTCTGTCGTGCAGCCGTCGTTTCATTCTGACGCCCTATGCCTTGGCCGTCGCTTCCTTGAAGAGTCCTATTGTTTAGATCTTCTTCCCGTTGATCTTATCTCTTTGGGATAGGGTTGAAAATGGCGGTCTTTCCTTGATGCGTTACTTCCAAGTGGCGGTCTGTCGTGTAGCCGTTACTTCTTTCCGAGAGTCCTGCCAGTTCATGCCTTTTCTCTGCTACTCCGTGGTCGAGATTAGGATTTGGATTGACGTTATCTCTTTCAAATCTGATCCTCAGGACCCCCCGTTTGTTTCTATGGACTCTTGGTGATATTATCTTCGAGGATTTGCAAAGATTTATCCCTCTTTCCTGCTGAATTATCCTCTGCTCGACCTAAGAGTTTGAGGGTCTATAAATAGAACCCTTGACTTCATGGACAAAAGGAGAGGAGATTTGAATTCGCGACGAAGTGCTGCCGAACTCAGGAGCCATCTTCATCCAGGAGGAGCTGCTTCCCACGTCCATCCATCTTCTAATCAAGGGAGTACTTTAGTTTTGTCTTTCAAGTTCATCCTTGCATGCTTGAGTTCTTCCTTGGTTTTCCTCAAACAAAGTATTGTCCCTCCTCTTCCTCCACGTTTTTCACTGTTTTTTAAGCATACAAACATCCTCCCAAACTTTTAAAAAACACCCAGAGGGGTTAAAAAACCAAAAACTCCCCGGTAATTCCCTCTCCTTTTGATGTTCTTAAACTCTTTAAGAATTGATGCTATGCTTGTGAAGAGGGCTAATTGAGGTTGTCTTGTCTTGTCTTTTTACATCTTTGGCAGGTTTACAGGTTCATTAGCACGAGGCCCAAGTCTTCTAGCCGGTTGGAAGAATTGGAGTTAAAAGGATTCAAGCTTTACTACTGCAGGTTACCTGACTGTCTAGTGCAGGCGCGTCACTATCTTCTGGCGGTCTATCGTGTGGCCGTCGCTTCCAAGCGACGCACAGGGTTCTGGCCGTTACTTCCAAGTTGATCTGCAGGCTTTCCTTGGTTTTCTCTCCCGTGGGCGGGTGTTTCATCCACCTATTTCCAAGGTACATTCGAGTCTTTGACTTGTGTTTACTTTGGTGGCGATCACATCTTTGCTTGGTGTTGGGCATTAGCTGTCTTCTTCATCACATCTTTATTTCCCTTGCTTGTTCCACCCCTAGCGGTGTTTTTTTATTTATTCCTTGCTCCACGCCCCGGCGTGTGTTTTTTTTTTCCTTTTCCTTAGCGTAATTTGATTGAGATAGCATGCCCATGCTAGAGCTAGCTATGATTGCCTAGGTTCATGTTCACATGTTCACAGGTTTGAGTAGATCTTTGATTGCTTGTTTGTCATCTTGCCATATTACTTTGCAAACCTCAAAAGTAAGATAAAAGATAGGCAAATAAATATCAACAGATAATTTTTTGGCGATCACAGTGGGATAACTTGTGCCAATCGTGCTTCTGATTCTTGTTTAAACCTGCCATCATCTGTTTGTTCAGTTGTCTTTTGTTTCCTTCGTTTTCATTGCTCATTCTGGTCTTCTGAGTTCTCTGACGGCCAGGTGTCCCCGCGTCACAGTTCTCTGACGCAGGGGCATTAGACCGCCACTTTGGTTCTGCTGTGTGAGCTTCCACGGGCTTTCCGGTTACTTCGGTTAGTTTTTGGCTCCCTGGCTCATCTGACGGTCTCATCCCCCCGCGTTATATGTCATCCGGCGGTCTGGCCTTCGACCGTTATTGTTCTCTGACATAGGGGCCTTAGACCGTTACTCTCCTGGCAGGTACGCATCCGAGGTGCATTTGTTTCCACAGTTTTTGCTGTGATTTATTGCTTGGGTGACACTTGACCCTCCTCATGCTTTGCTCATATCTGCATATCATGGTGTGCACTATTGATTGTTAGATTGTTAGGCTAGACTTTGCGCGCACTCCGGTGCACATAGGGTCATTCATCTTTTCATACATTAGATTGCATTTTCCTACCTTGTTGTGAGGACCTCTCGTCTCCATATTCCTTGGGGCCGACTAGGAAATCACAACAGGGACCTCCATAAGTCCCCGTGAGTCGTGGATTCCCACACGGACGCCAGGCTGGTTGTACCTTTCCCACCCCGTGTCTAGGGTTGCATAAGTGATTGAGTGGTTACACTTAGAGTCGAACCAAGTCCCATATCCATCTCCTATTAGGAACCCATTGTTGAGAGCACATATCGATCAATTCACTAAAGTTCCGAAGGAGAAATCATAAGAATCTTGTCGCATCATTCTAAACAACTTGCTTGATTTTTTTTTCTTTTTTCACTTGCATCTTGTCAGAATCACCTAAGTTTGATTGCTTATTGGGTGTTTTGTGTTGGTTGTTTTTGCATTTTGTCAAGGTTGTCCGTTGCATGTGGAGTTGTTTTCGTCCGTCTGAATCGTCTCCTCGAGTCACTCCCTCCTTCACGTTCTATTCCAATCCCCTCTTCGAATCTACCATGGCATCCTTCAATCCTCCGCGCTCCCAAGAGGACTCTCTTCCTCAAGGGCTCCTTGAGAACCCCCCTAGGGTTGCCACCTTTCCCTCCGGAGAAGGGACTGCCCCTCTCCCGTCCTCCACATCTGTGGGAGGTTGTCAAGGTACCCCTTCTCTTTCTACTCCTTCCGCGGGCTCCGTCCTTCACATGATGGCCCAATTAGACCCGACCCAACTTCAAGTCCTATATCAAGCTATGCAAGGGTCCAACGCGTCTCCCTCCGCCGCTGTTCAAGGTCAATCTAATCCTTCCATTATCGGGCCGTCCGTTCAGCCCACTTCGATTGACCTCACTCCGGTCCAACCCTGGACCATCACTTTCGCCGGCCTGGAAATGGGCCAATCTTCGAATTCAGCCCATCGGTCTTTTGATAAAGGGAAATCGCCTATCCCTACTTTTGTCCAGGTGGATCATCACAATTCTGGTTCGGTGGCTTCACAGCTTCTCATGAACCCTTCTGATTTCTTACACCCTCAGCAAGGGGTGGCCCAAACTCACTCCCATCCGGGCATATCTTAGGCCCAATATCCTTCCTACGGGCCCCTTATCTCCACTGTCTATGGGCCTCCCCCTTCTGCTACAGTCATTCCATCCGCTCCTCAAATACAATCGGCGTCCTTCACTACCCCTGCTCCCTCCCAAGAGCAGGACTTGCTTAACAAGTGGGCCGCCATGCAGCAACAACTCGACTTCCTCCATAAAAGGGTTGGCCCACAATCCTTGGCCGATATTCCTATTCCGAGCTTCCAGAACATTCGGTTCCCTCCGCAATCAGAGCTCCCCAACTATCGCAAGTACGATGGGAACATCAATCCCTTTATCCATGTGAGGGATTTTCTATATGAATCGGCGTAGTTCCAGTATGATGATCGCCTCATGGCGTATTTATTCCGCCGATCCTTAGATGGAGTTGCTCTGGAATGGTTCTATTCTCTGCCGCTGGAAGAGGCTGAGAGTTTCAAGGTAGTTAAGGATAAATTCATTCAGCGGTTTCAGGACAGGGTCGGGCCAGAATATTCATTTACAGATCTAGTAGCAGAGAAGATGAAGCCAGAGGAAGACTTCGCCACCTATGCAGACAGGTGGAGACAAATGGCCGCTAGAGTGCCCGGCCATATTCCAGAGGAAGAAAAGGTCAAACTGCTAATTTCCAATGCCACCCCGACCTTCCGCAACATCCTGGCAATGAATGATATAACTAATATGCATCAACTCTACAGCCGGGCGCGCTTCATACAGACTCAATTCAAGGACTCCCCTATCCATTCTCTTTTCGAAAACCAAAAGCCCAAGTACCATAAGAAACCGCAAGGGCCGGTTACCGAAGGAGTTCAAACAAACGAGCAAGTACAGGCCGTTGCTTTTCCCTTTCAAGCCGCACCCTTCCGCTACAACCAAAACCCCCGCAATCCACAAAACCCCTCTCCACAAAACTTCCAGGCCACTCCACAAAACCCTCCCCCCGCCTTCACCATTCCACAAAACACCTTCGCCGCACCACAACAACCACCGCCACCATCGCAATATCATAACATCCCTCCACCCAACGGCTACAACAACAACAACCCTAATAGCAAGCGCTCGGCCTCCAGGAGAGCCCAGTATCCTCCATTGCCAGAGACACTTACAGATATTTTCTCGGCACTTATGTCAGTAAATGCAATCCAACTTCCTCCGGAACGGCCTGTTTGGAACCCGGCGGTTGATCAGACTAAATATTGTATGTTCCATAGGCAGCCAGGCCATATCATAGAAGGATGTTTTCAGTTCCGAGATCTGGTATATGACCTTCATGAAGGGCAGAGAATCGACTGGGCCAAAATGCATAGGGCCATTGTGGAGATTAAAGAGAAGAGAAGGCAGCCGCAGGGGCAGCAAGTGCAGCAGCATCAAGCACCGCAGCCGCAGCAGCCGCCACAACAACAGCAACCACAGCAAGTACAAGACCTGGGCATCCACCAGAACCCGATGCCGAATCATCCACCCGCTCCTCCGCAGCAGCCGCCAGCACCAGCACAAGTAAACGTGGTTCAACCACCGGCCCCCAACGCCGGGTGGTCTTTTGATGATGATGGCGCCACACCGCAAGTAATGGCCTTCCACCACAACCCCCGCAACCCTTCCTTCATCCTCCCTACACAACCAACACCCCCTCCACTCGTCCTGCCATCCACACCCGCTCCAGCAAACCCTCTACCGCTCTCCATCCCATCATACCCGCCAACACTTACTCCCCTCGTCATCATCACACCACCACCTACTCCTTCGCCCACTCTCAAACATCCACTAGCCTTCCCTCCACCTGCATCGACATTCATCACCACCCTGCCATCCACCAATCCTTCACCCATCATCCGCTCACCTCCCATTAACCTCACCAACCCTACACTTCACCAAATCACCTCCCCCGCACAGCCTGTTCCACTCATCCACCCTGCAGCGCCTATCATACTATCTTCGGATGCTGCGGCAAACTGTGCTTTAAGGAGCGGGAAGATGTTCCATCGGAATTACGTTACTACTTCAAATCCCCAGTCCACCCAGCCAACGGCCGAACAAGAAGAAGCTGAACCCCTGCCGAGTACTCAATATGACTTGTTACATCATCTGGATCGAGTACCCGCTAAGATATCCATACTGGAGCTGATCAAAAGGTCTACCCTTCATCAAGATGCACTGAGGGATTTTCTACAGAAGGTAATGGTTAGCGAAGACATGGCAGTTGATAGCCTACCGACGGCACTGGCAACCATCTCCAAAGGGCCGGCAATCACGTTCTCAGAAACCGAGCTTGCACCTCCGGGGGCTCGGCAAATGCCGCTCTGCATAACAATTACCCTGAACAAAGTCGACATTGAAGCGGCACTGGTTGACACGGGGGCCTCAATTAATGTTTGCCCACTTAGCACCCTCCGAGCATGCAACATATCTGAAGAGTTACTGCGGCCTACCCCCACCACTATAGCGGCATATGACAACTCAAGGCGGGCATGTCACGGGGTAGTCACCATTCAGGCAGAGCTCGGGCCCCTTACTATGACCGTGGAATTCTATGTTCTTGATATCGACCCTATGTTCAAGGCTATCTTGGGTCATCCCTGGATTAACACACTCGGCGCCGTGCCCTCCACTGCACACCAGTGCATTAAGTTCCCCTTTCAAGGGAGGGTCGTCAAAGTTAAGAGCTTATCCACAGTACAGTCAGTAAAGGCTATTTCAGAGCAAGTTCTTCCCACACTTTGGCCAAGCAGCCGGCCCATTCTGTCAGTGCTGGATTTGAACTTTCCTTGGGCTTATATATCCTCTAAGCCCGTCGCCACTCCAGTTAATGTCAAAGTGAAGCCGCATATTCGAGATTCAAAGGGGTGGAACATTATATTGAAACTGGGCTATCAACCGGGGAGAGGCCTCGGTGCGCAACTGCAAGGGATGACTAAGCCTATACCTAAGGGAAGGAAAATGGGTAGAAGAGGCCTCGGTTACAAGGAAACAACATTATCGATGATGAGTGATTCTGGGCCACTCACCTGGGATTATCGTCAGCACTTTGTCAGAGGGCCTCTCCAGCCCGGCACATTAGCTCCAAAGCCGGTTCAGCCAGAAAAGAATTTGGTTTGTCCGATTGCCAGTCCGCCTCCCTTGCCAGGAGGGTCAGATGATGACTTGCTCGACTACAGTCAGGCCTTGCAGAGGCTCTTTCATGAGGAAGAACGCCAGAAGCAACAAGAGGTTCGGCTCGTGCAGTGGAGGCCGAAGAAGCAGCCCGCGGTTAAATTGCAGGAGGAGGAGAGCTCTCCAGTTATCTTCTCTTGGTCCCCCTCACGCTTCCAATCCATCTTTCAGCAAAGGGAGTTCATACCCCGCCTTCCTCCTGTCATGATAAATTCATCTTTCATTGATCCACCGGAGATTCTATTCATTCCTTGTGCTTGCGGGAAGTGCCCGCGCATTGATCTATCCACTCTATTCACTCCTCCTTCTCCCAATGCTCAACTCCACGAGATGTGGTTCTCTTCTTCTGACCCCTTCTTCGATTGCATCTTCCCCGAGCTGTTCCCTATGCAGCTCCCACCTCCTCCGTCTTGCTATGTAGTCTCTACTGATCTCCAAAAAAAAAACGTCAAATTTGAAACGGAGATTTTACTGGATGATTACGCTATCCTGTCTCCATCCTCCTCCTCCCAGGGGCACGAGTCCCCTGATCTTTCCCTTCCACTAAGCCTTCTCTCTCCTAAGTTAGGGTTAGGGTCTAGCGAGTCTAAGAAAGTAGAGTCAGTTAGGTCTAGAGAAGTAGGGTCTTGTTCTGGGTCGTCCAACCCTTCCCATTCTAAACCGCGCTCGCTTGCGCATCCGTCCCGATCTGTTCCTGATAGGTTCTTGCAAGATATAGCTCAGCGGTGTCATGCTCTTTTGAAGTGTCCGGAGTTTGTCGCTACAGCAATCGTGATTGAGGATGAAGAGGAAATAGAAGGGGAATGGAGTGACGACGGATTAGGCGTCTATGAGGTTTTTGATGAGAAGGATCCAATAGATGAAGACAACAATGTAGATGACACTGCCGACTTATATGCACAAGGACTAAAAAGATTCGACCAGCCGTTGATGGCAGTGGATGAACCTACAAAGGAAATCAACTTGGGAACAGAAGAAGACCCAAGGCCCGTCATTATTTCTGCTAATCTCCCTTCACAGGTAGAAGAAGATCTAATTAAGGTATTAAGGGAGTATAGCGATTCTTTCGCCCGGTCTTATGAGGACATGCCAGGTCCTGACCCCTCCTTAGTGGAACATCGACTCGTGCTTAAACCAGGGGCAACACCTGTGAAACAACGGTCAAGAAGATTTCACCCCCATATGGCCTTAAGGATCAAAGAAGAGGTCGACAAGCTATATAAGGCCAGGTTCGTCAGAGTGGTTTTATATCCTCAGTGGGTGGCGAACATAGTCCCTGTTCTCAAGAAGGATGGAAAAGTGCGCATATGCATTGATTTCAGGGACCTAAACAAAGCATGTCCCAAAGATGATTTCCCACTACCTCATATAGACGTCCTAGTGGATAACACTGCCGAGTACGAAGCTCTGTCGTTTATGGATGGGTACTCGGGCTACAATCAAATCCGTCTCGCTCCGAAAGATCAAGAGAAAACTTCCTTCACCACGCCTGGGGCACGTATTGTTATGTGGTTATGCCATTTGGGTTGAAGAACGCAGGTGCCACCTATCAAAGGGCAATGATGGCCATTTTCCACGACATGATGCACATATATATGGAAGCTTACGTGGATGACATCTTGGTGAAGTCAAGAACAAAAGAAGAACACCCCTCTATCCTGGCTAAGGTGCTGCAGAGAGCCAGGGAGTACAAGCTTAAGATGAATCCGAAGAAGTGTGTATTCGGAGTCTCCTCAGGGAAGTTGTTAGGGTTCATAGTGAGCAAACGGGGGATCCAGATTGATCCTAATAAAGCACAGGCCGTCATGGACATGCCTCCGCCAAAGAACATTACAGAACTTCGAGGATTGATTGGTAGACTACAATTCATTAGAAGATTTATATCTCAGCATTCTTAGAGTTGTCGTCCGTTTTATGAATTGCTTAAGGCGGGGGTCAAGTTCGAATGAAATCAAGATTGTCAAAAGGCCTATGAGGACCTCAAAGAGTATCTGTCCAATCCCCCGGTTTTACAACCTCCTGTCCCTGGGAAACCCCTAATCCTATACATCTCGGTTATTGAGGACTCCCTAGGGGCGGTCTTAGCACAAGTAGATGATGAAGGGAAAGAGCAGGCTGCGTACTACCTCTCTCGACTATTTAATCCGGCTGAATCTAAGTACACCGCTATGGAGAAGACTTGTGCCGCCTTAGTGTGGGTAGCTCAGAAGCTTAAACATTACTTTCTCGCCCACCCAGTTAGGTTGATCTCTAGAATGGACCCGGTCCGTTATCTCTTAGAAAAACCCGTCCTTTCTAGTAGGTTAGCTCGCTGGCAGAGCTTCCTCTCTCCGTTCGACATCACCTTTGTCGTTCAGAAGGCAGTCAAAGGATATGCCATTGCTGAGCATCTTGCACATCTCCCTATTCCTCATACCGATTCCATTCAGGATGATTTCCCTGATGAGCATCTCTCTGTCCTTTCTCATCATCCCTTCTGGTCTCTGCACTTCGACGGTGCACTCAACTCCCAAGGCCAAGGGATCGGGGCTGTCTTGCTTACTCCAGAGGGAGTAACCATCCCCTTCGCTTATCAACTTCGATTTCCTGCTACCAACAACATCGCTGAGTATGAGGCTCTCCTAGCCGGCTTGAAACACGCCTATCTCCTAGGCGCGCGCTATTTGAACATCATAGGAGACTCTCAGCTCATCCTACGGCAAGTTCTGTCAACTTACCGTACTCGTGATCCTAAGCTCAAGCCTTATCAAGATTTGGTCACGCTCATTGCTAAGCGATTCCGTAAGCTGATCTATATTTATACTCCCCGTTCTCTGAACATTTTAGCTGATGCTTTGGCATCCCTTGCTTCCTCCTTATCTTTCCCTCTCAGTCGTAGTACTGAGACCATCGTCGTCCAGAGATTGGACGCACCCTCTATTCAAGATCCCTGGTTCGTCAACCTCAGGAAATCTGTAGAGGCGAGAGTTGAGAAGGAAGATCTCAAGGAAGTTTCATTAACAGAACTAGAGGAGATTCTGGACGAAGAAGAATTGCCTTGGTATCATGAAATCGAATTGTTTTGCAAAGAAGGGTCATTCCCAGAAGGGGCAAAGGCTGAGCAGCGTAAAGCAATAAGAAGAGCCGCCGTAAGGTACACTATCATTGCAGGAGAGCTGTATAGGCGTGCCACTAATGGAATGCTCATGAGATGCTTAGATGATGTAGAAGCTTGAAAAGTGGCTAAAGCGGCCCATTCTAGCGAGTGTGGAGGTCATGTCAATGGCTAGGCTCTAGCGAAGAAGATCCTTAGACAGGGCTACTATTGGCCCACTCTAGAGGAAGATTGCTCCCTCTATGTCCGGAGGTGTCTTAAATGCCAACTCCATGCTGATAAAATTCACTCTCCAGCTTCGTCCCTCCATCCTATGACTGCTCCTTGGCCATTCTCTATGTGGGCTTTCGACGTCGTCGGCCCACTCGGTGATCCTAATTCTCAGATCAAGCAAAAATCCTTCATCCTCACCGCTACTGAGTACTTCACCAAATGGGCCGAAGCCGAGGCGTACGCAGAGATCAAAGCTACAACGGTGTGCCGCTTTATCATGAAGAATATCATCTCGCAGTTCGGAGTGCCAAGTAGCATCATCACCGATAACGGACCCCAGTTCGTCTCCCAAGAGCTTAAGGACCTATGTAAGAAGTTCAATATTGCACTGCATCATTCGTCTCCATATTACCCTCAAGGCAATGGTCAAGTTGAGGCCACTAATAAAACCCTTCTTAAAATCATTAAGAAAACATGCGAAGCACATAAATTTTCTGATTGGCCTGAAAGATTGGTGGAAGCTCTGTGGGCTTACCGCACCTCCGCCCGTACCCCTACGGGGCAAACTCCCTACTCTTTAACTTACGGGATGGAGGCGGTGCTCCCATATGAGATCTTAATCCCTTCCCTTAGAGTGCAGCTCGATAAGGAACTTAATCTCGATGAACGTCGGGAGGCGTTGCTGGTCCAGTTGGAACTCTTGGATGAGAAGAGGATGAATGCGGCTGATCACGTTTCTGTTTATCAAAAGAGGGTTTCGCGTTATTTTCAAAAGAAGGTAATCGAGGGAAAATTTTGTAAGGGTGAAATGGTTTTGAAACGTAAATTCATTCGGTCTGCAGGTCCTAGGTCCAAGTTACAACCTAACTGGGAAGGGTCGTTTGTAGTAAAGGAGGCTTATCCAGGGAATGCTTATCGTTTAGTAAACGCGGAAGGTGAGGAGCTCTCTCACCCGTGGAATGGGTTGTATCTTAAGCGTTTCTTTCCTTAAAAATCTAAACCATGTGCTTCTCCGGTAATAAGAACTTCCTCCCTATCTTCGAAAAGAGGGTCCCGAGTAAGGCAATCACACACTACACGGCATCCCTGGTCGGGTTCCTTGCTTATAAGACACTGTTTTCCTCGGCCATGCTTTAGGGGAAAGTCGAAGTCCCTGTCCGCTTCATTCTTCGGCTGAATCCAAGGGCAAGGAGTAAATAAGGAGGAGACAACCAATCCAAACTCCATAACGAGAAGAGGTCTCAAACAGGGGCAAGTCCGTTATGACCTGACGCCACAAGAAAGAAAGGAAAAGAAAAGAAAAGGAATACTCTTTACCAACAAAATCAAAAGCATCATCTCAAAGTCTGTGAATGAAATTTCAAAAGCTCCAAAGGAAAAAGAAAACTAGGCATGACAAGAGTGGCAGTACAGTTCCCCGCGGGACGTTATGAGCCTGGTCGCATGCATGCCTAAGTGGACAAGGGTTCGATGACGGACATAAAAGCCTCGGCACAACAGACCAAATCTCTAATAGGGTTGTACGGTGAGGGAATCAAGTTCTAAAACTCCCATATCTGGCCTAAGCTTACCCTCATGTTCATTTTTCCTTATCAGGACTAAGATGAGTACCCTAGGTATGGCATTGGTAAAAACATCGTCACAATGATTAGGTCTCGGCCAGGGGTTGTCACACTATTGCACGCCGGTCTCGAGACTCAACCTAAAACAAGGAAGGTCTCGTATTGCTAGAGAGGCACTGGTTTTTCAAAATCCAAAAATATCAAATATTTTCAAAATCCAAAAACATCAAATATCTTTTAAAATCCAAGAAAACATCAAATATCTTTCAAAATCCAAAAAACATCAAATATTCTCAAAATCCAAAAACATCAAATATCTTTCAAAATCCAAGAAAACATCAAATATTTTTAAAAATCCAAAACAATAAATATTTTCAAAAATCCAAAAACATCAAATATTTAAAAATCCAAAAACGTTCAATATTTTCCAAAACTCCCTAAAATACCATCATATGCATAGCATGCATCGCATTTTTATTATATTTTTGCCTATTTAATAAGGCTCCACCCCTTGACCAAACATCAAGAAACGGTCATTATCTAACTTGCTTCAAGGCAAGGGGTTGAGTCTAAGAACAGATCTAACTTGTTTCATGTTTGAGTATGTGCAGAATACAGGGACAAGTCCAAAAGCAAAAGCTCACAACTATGCAGGTTCAAAGTGTGTAACACGCCAGCATCAGACCGTTACAGTCATATATCGGGCCCATCTTTGACCGTTATTTCCCTTCAGGCATGGGCCTTCTTCCTTTTCATTGAACCATCACTTTAACGGTCTGAGATCTACCGTTACTTGAATATAACGGCTCAAGACCCATCCATCATATCCTTCAGAGACAGGGCTCTTGTTATTCTCATTATGACGGCCTGCCGTAGGACCGTTATTTCTTTATGGCGGCCCAGTGCATATCCGTCTCTTACTCCAGAAGCCCTGTCTGCTCACCTCATTCTAGCCTTTTCAAACTATGGAACTCAAGATCATTCCACTATGGCAATCTTATCTCATGCGAACAAAAATTAATGAAATATAATTCTTGATAAATTCAACTTCGATTGTCAATTACAATATCTCTCTCGTGAACAAACAGAAAATCAAAATACATTCAATTTCTTATCCGCAAGAGGGAGGATTCTTCTCAACTCTTTCATGTAATCTCGGCGTGCTTCGTCGTTCTCTTCAACTTCTGCTTGCCACGGACGCACCTTGCTGATCTCCCACATGGTCAGCGCGTTCCGGACTGCTCGTTCATCTTCCTCGGTCCCCATCTTCCTAGGTAGAAGGGAAGGGTAGTGTGATAGTGCAGAAACGCTGATTCGAGGTAGTCCGATCTGAAGATGGCATCGATGCGGGTTGTAGATCACCATGGTAGTGTTCCCTACTAGCTGGAGGTCCAGGCCTTGACGCCGCGGTATTTTGAGAAGAGTGCTTTGGAGGACTCTTGGTCGCATGATGAACTTGTCCATTGGAAGAATGTTAAGGAAGAGGCACCATTCGTCCCGAGTTTTCTTATCCGCCGTCTTGCATTCAACCTGAGGAGAATATCCAAATGCCCCTCCAATAAAGAAGAGAGGGTGGCTCCCGAAGATCCGGCTTGCTGAAATTATGTCTTCCTTAGGAAGGAATTTGATTCTTATTCCCATCCAGCACTCAAGGAGTATCATGGAACCAAACAAAGGGCCTCCTATGCAAGCCGAGCTTAGTCCTTCATAAAGGTATGAGAGGACCGCTTGAGAGATAGACATTCCCCGCCACAGCCCGCTAATAATGCCAAGATTTTGGATGTCTAAGAGGTGGTCGGTAGTAGTAAAAAGAAAGACTCCACACAAGCAAACCGCCACCACCTTGGCTATTGCTTCATGTCTCTCCCACTTATTTTTACAATGAGACACTATCCATTGCGCCAAGGGTATCAAGTGAATGTGGTGTGGGCTGATCATGGTCCTCACGTCCTTTGGATTGTGAATGAAATCACTCAAGATCAAGGACGGGTCGATAGGCTCGATTGTGTAGCAAACCCGGTCTTCATCCCCCACCTTAGTCTTAGGAAGGGTTAGGTAGGTTTCTACCTCCTCCAATAGGACGGTTGCTTCGAAGGAAGGGAAGATGAAGGTATGAGTTTGTGGATGCCATAATTCCACAAGTGCTGAAAGGCTTGGCCAATCAAAGGACAATTTCTGGAAATTCTTGCCTAAAACCAAGAGAGGTTGGAGGTGCCATGCTTTAAGGATTGATGTGACCTCTATGGGGAGTGCCTTTACCATGGGAGCCACCCACTTCAGATTGGAATAACACCTTGGGCCAGGGAGGGGCTTGAAGAAGGAAAGGAAGAAAGAAGGAAGTCATGAAAAGAATAAGTGTAGTAAAAGTCTAAACTTTGGATGAGTTGTGAGAACTTACCACTCTTTGGACGTTGGAGCTTAGGTGTTTGGGAATTGAGGTTAGCCGTTGAGCTCTCCATGTTCCCTCCTAGCAGCCTTAGGGCCGGTGTAAACCTTCTCCTCCATAGCCATCATCTCGAAGCTCCTCTTCATCTTGCTTTCTGCTCTTTGGAAGAGCTCTTCAAACCCTAGAACAGAGATTTCAGAAAAACTGCGATTTTGATTAAGGTTCCAAGTTGCTAAGGCTTATATTTAACTTTGGAAGGATAAGATTCAGACTAGAAGACTTTATCTTCAATCAGGATAAGTTCTAATGATGGACTAAGTGGCTAAACCTCGGGTTTTAGTTATCTCGGCTCAATCCGTTTAGGATTACAACCCAGATTCTAACGGTCCATCGTGCGGCCGTTACTTCATTCCGACGCGCCAGCCCTTGGCCGTCGCATTTTCTGTGGGTTTCAATTCCCCGAATCATGTTCTTTGGAGAATGACGGTCTACGGGTCTACCGTCGCTTTCTGTAACGCGCAAACCATGAGCCGTCGTATTCCCAGCACTCAGTTCCTTCTCTTCTGGGCTAAACGCTTCCTGACGGTCTTACTTATGACCGTCTCTTAAGTCTGACGCGTCTCTTTCAGACGGTCGCATTTCCTGCTAGTTGCCCTGACCAACTATCGTTCTGCCATGATCAACAGTCTGACCCTTGGCCGTTACTCGTCTTTGACGCACCCTCGGTTGGCCGTCGTTTATCCTGATGCCCCACTGCCAGAGTGGGCCTCTGATGATTAACGGTCTCTCACCAGAGCGTCGTTTGATTATGACGGTCAGATCTTAGACCGTCACTTTCTCTGCTGCTGAGTTTGGGCTATTCCTTCTGCCCTTGCCTAGACCTGGCGGTCTTTCACATTGTACACCTCGTCCTCTTCCCATTTTCATACATTCCTGCATACATCTCATTCATTCATTCACATTTCGTCCATCCTGCATTTTTCACATTCATTCATTCACGCTCGCATAAAATTAAAACAAAACAGAAAACTAAAAAGAAGGGATCTCATTCCATTTTGCCAAAAGTTCTATACAAAAGATAAGAAAAAAACATAAAAATACATCATTCAGTCGGCTTATCAGCCGGACAGCCCTCATCCTCTCTATCCTCGGGTCTCCTCACGGGTGGCGGTGCTATGGAGGCACTCTCCTCCTGCTGTCCTCTCTCGGCCCTCTCATTCCTCCACTGGGCGAAGGAGCTGACAAGGAAATTTCCCACTGAGCCGCTCGAGGCGGCACTCCTATGTACCCCACTCTGGGAGGCACTCCGCTCCCGTCCCCGGCCCATCATCCGGACCGTCCGCTCCAGTGTCCGCAGCTCGATCTTCAGGGTAAAGATCTGACGCCGCGTCTCCCGTGCCTCGCTTCGGTAGCGATCCAAGTCGGCCATCCCGATCCGAATCTCCTCCACCTCAGCTCGTGCCCGCGCTAACTCTTTCCGGAGTTGTTCCATCTCTGCATCATCTGGGCGTCGCAGGGTCTCCGCTCTCAGTCAGGCCATCTCTGCCCGTACCAGCTCCGTCTCTGCTCGGGCTCCATCGGTCTCGGCCCGGCTTCTCTCTACCGCTGCTCTCGCCTGGCTGGCCTCGGCCACTGTTGCTGCTAGATCCCTCGCCTGTAGATTGCATTTTATATCATTAGTCATGAAGAATTTAATTAGGCATAGTCATAAGCATTTTTTTTAGTCTCTTACCCGCTCCGCGAGGGTGGCCTCCGCCTCCTCGGCCCAGGCAACCGCCCGAGCAAAGTCGGCCTCCTGCTCAGCCCTGCCTCCCGCAGGCTGTGAGGAAGATGATGGGGCATCCGGCCCAGCGCGTTGGGCTCCCTCGGCCCGCTGCATTTAGAAGTCATGGCTAGTTGACATTGGCTTTTGCATCATGAACATCATTGCATAAATCATGAGCATTTAAGTTTTTAGTCTCACCAGGAGCTCCAGGGCAGACCGGTACCCGTCCCGCTGCTGGATGGTGGAGTGGAGTAGCCCTTCCAGCTCGGCTATCCGTCCCTCGGGGTCTAGCTGCATTTTAGAAAGCATGAGTCAGCATATATCATATTGCATATTGCATAATAAAAGTTTAGAGTTTTAGAATTGCATACCGGTCGTCGGGTACCTCGGTACACCCGGTCGCCGTAGAGTCGAGCGAAGGCCTTCAGATATGCCTCGTCACTCTCGTCTCGCTCCTTCACCGCTCGACCCCTCCTATTCCAATCGTGGACGTACTTCACCTTCCGGGCGCACCAATCCACATTGCCGCTGATGCCCCTTGCTGATTTACCGGGGTGGTCATCACTGTGGCGTGGAAAGGTCACCTCGGGCTGGTGTAGTCCCCGGGTCCGCAGGATCAGCCTGTAGTGCAGAGGCTCGATGATATGGATGCAATGCAACCATATGTCTCGCCCCCGGTACGATAAGGCCGCCTCTACCCACGGCTGTCCCGTGTAACCCTCGTCGCGGTATGGGGTCCATCTCACCTGAGAGCATTTAGTTCATTCATTAGCATATAAAAGCATTAAAGATATTAGAGATATGTAGAAAGCATTTAGAAAACATTTAGAAGCATTTTAAAAGCATATAGAAATCATTTCTGAGTTCTGGACTTACCGATGTATGCGGGAAGGAGTCCAGGTCGTCCTGGATCGTCCGGGTCAGTCTAATGATCGACCCTGTGTCCCTCGCCACCGACCAACGCCTCGCGATTGGTATGAGGCCGGGATGGAGTAGTGCGCCTCTCCCGATGCCTGGGAGGTACATATAGCTCCAGATCTGCATTTAGAAGTCGAGTCAGTCGCATCATTGCATAAATCATTGCATAAATCATTTGCATAAATCATAGCATCAATATTCATGGTATAATAGAACACATATGAAGTACATTTACCTGTAGGAAAGGCGAGAAGCCGCCCAGTATCGTCTGCCGGTCCGTAGTGCTGAGGGACTCGAACAAGAATGCGAGTACTGCTGCTCCCCAGGCGTATCTCCTGTCTCTGCCCAAATCCTCTATCATCGGTAGCAGTCTGCAGCTGATGACATCTTCCCGAGTCGCGAAGAGGAGCTTCCCGAATAGCAGCATCAGGAAGCGTCTGAGCACCCTGTCTCCCTCTGGTCCAGCCTCCGCCGCCACGCGAGGGCGCACCTGGTCTATCACTCTGCCCAGATGCTCCTCGGGTAGCTCTCCCACGGTGATCGCCTCTCCTCTCAAGCCTAAGCTCTCCTGCAGCACTGACCTCGAAAGTTGAGAGGAGGACTGTCCCGGCCTGATCAAATCCAGCCCGAGCAGCTGCTGCGCCATCTCTCGGTAGTCGCCGTATGTCCACCCTGTCACCGCGGCTCCGTGGACTCTCAATCCGATAATCCTTGCTATGTCTTCTAGCGTGGGGATCGTGTGGCCCCACGGGAAGATGAACGCCCTGCTGATCGGGTCCCATCTCTCGTGCAAGGCATACAGCAGCGGCGTGTCCATCCGGATCACCTCGATGCTGAGCACCTCGGCGAATCCCATGCCGACTAATCTCTCTCTCTGGTAGTCGGGCAATGCCTGGTACACTGCCCGGATCTGTAGCCAGGAGATCCGCGACCGTCTCTTCCCCTGCATTACATATTAGATCATTCATTAGTCCAATTGCATCATATAATCATTGCATAATCATTCATAATTGAAAACAAAACAAAAATTTGAAAATTGAAAACCCTATAAAAATAGTTTAATTCCCTGGGTAAAGTGACGGCCCTGGGGTGGGGCGTCGTTTGACTCTGACGGACGCAGCCTGATGCGTCGCGTGTGTGACGGTCGCTGGCAGGACCGTCACATTATCTGCATTTGGGAATTTTTTCCCTTGCATCCCTGTGGTCTCCCACTATGGCCAAATGGCCTACAATTGATCCTAGTGGGTTCGTAGACCCATTTCTACCCCTTTCCCTCACATGCATCCATAAATAAACATAAAAAAAATCAAAAATTGGAAAATTAGGGCGGGGGCCTACCTCACGGTCCATGTCTCTCCTCCTCTTTTTCTCTGGTTTTTTGGGCTCCTCTGCACCCAGTGAGGTTTCCCCTTGGTCCTCCTCAGCCGTGGGGACTGCTTCTTCTTCTGTTGGGTTTCTTCTCGCCGGCCGTTCTTCTTCCACCGGCGAGATCGCCTCCCGTTCAAGACGGCGGTGGAACCGCCATATTGCCATCCTCTTCCCTCTCTCTCTCTTCTTTGGTGGCGGCTGGGGTGCCTCATCGCCGGCCATTGGAGCGGTGGGGGTGGAATCGCCGAAGCTCTCGATTTTGAGGTTTTTGGGCGTTGAGTGTTGGAATGAGCGGGCCGTGACCGTTTGGTTGTTTTTTTTGAACACTCAGGAAATGTGACGGTCTATCGACCGATCGTCACATCATTCTGACGCGTCTGGATTTGACCGTTACATGTGTTGGCACTGTTTTATTGAAGAATGTGAACTGCCTGGTTTATGACGGACTAGGGATGGTCCGTTACTTTATGTAACGCACGTACATGAGACCGTTACAAACTTGCAAGTTTCTTGATGAATTAAATGGTCTAATTAATGTCAAAATGGTTCCATTTTCTTCCATGTTGTTCCTTATTGATGCCTCTCGCATGTACAAATGGTTACGACTTGGTACATGATCATTTTTATTGTTGGCTAACCTATCTTTCATGAAGGAATTATGAGTGAAGTCGTGCTTTATCATCCGTCAGGTAGGTAAGTCCGGTATTGTATCTTGTTCCCTCACCCCCTTAATGCATTACTATATGTTATCTATGATATATTACCTCGAGAACCGGCTGGTCATTCATGTGTCCTGGGATCTAATGTTCCCCTTAAACAAAAATGATGATGATCTAAGTTCACACGATTAATCGTTGGATAGGCCGTTAGATTGGAAAATTTGGGGACGATGGTTCTGTCTTGCACGCCGTGGTTGCAGATAGTGTCCTGACTCCGATTTCTCCAAACTAGCAATACTATTCTCGAGTATTTTATTATTTTATCTTTCTTTGCATTTTGTTTTGAAGATTTTATTTTCCTTTAGCCCAGCATGCATCATGCGCATTCTTTGAGCATTCATGAGTTTCATCTGTTCAAGATGTCTCATTAATGGTGAATAGCTGTGTTCTTAATCTTGAATAAGGAGAATTATTCCACTCTGAATTAGAAGGTTTCCTTCGATCTACTCGCTTGATCTGGTTTGCTGAAGGTTTCTGCCTGGAGTTTAGTCTCTTTCCTTTCCGTTGCCTCCGGCGGCTAGCCGTGTTTCCTTTCCTTAGTTAATTAGTTCCACCAGACTTGCGTCCTTTGGTTGGCTATTTCCTTGTGATCAATTTGAGGTTTTCCAGAAAATTCCTATTGCTTGTTGGTACAGAACGGGTGTCGTTTACCTTAACGCCCTCTTTTTGATACACTCCGCTTCATTTCCGCTTCATCTCCATGTTCCATTTCACTTTCGCGTCACCTCCGCTCGCTCCCCTGCAAAGAGGACGTTAAGGAGGGGCATCTGTTGACACCCGTTTTATACCCAATAAGTCGGGTCATCTCCTTATTTCATTCTATATGATGCTCCGAGTTGTTTACTCTTCATTGAGTCTCTTATCTGTTGAAGCCTGTTTCTTGGGTCTTAATTCCTGGATTAAGATGTGGCTCCTGGTGGCATTTCGTTGGATGAAGCTCAGCAAAACCCTTCACTCTATTTTTGGAACCTCAATGATAATAACGGTCTCAGTCAGGCATGTTTCTTCCTTCTGACGGATAGAACCTGGGCCGTTACTTTTTGAAGAGTCTTAAGGCTTGAGGCCTCGTTTTCAGTGCTTATCCCTTAAATTTCCACGTTGATAATAACGGTCTGTCGTGCAGCCGTCGTTTCATTCTGACGCCCTATGCCTTGGCCGTCGCTTCCTTGAAGAGTCCTATTATTTAGATCTTCTTCCCGTTGATCTTATCTCTTTGGGATAGGGTTGAAAATGGCGGTCGTTCCTTGATGCGTTACTTCCAAGTGGCGGTCTGTCGTGCAGCCGTTACTTCTTTCCGAGAGTCCTGCCAGTTCAGGCCTTTTCTCTGCTACTCCGTGGTCGAGATAAGGATTTGGATTGACGTTATCTCTTTCAAATCTGATCCTCAGGACCCCCCGTTTGTTTCTATGGACTCTTGGTGATATTATCTTCGAGGATTTGCTAAGATTTATCCCTCTTTCCTGCTGAATTATCCTCTGCTCGACCTAAGAGTTTGAGGGTCTATAAATAGAACCCTTGAATTCATGGCCAAAAGGAGAGGAGATTTGAATTCACGACGAAGTGCTGCCGAACTCAGGAGCCATCTTCATCCAGGAGGAGCTGCTTCCCACGTCCATCCATCTTCTAATCAAGGAGTACTTTAGTTTTGTCTTTCAAGTTCATCCTTGCATGCTTGAGTTCTTCCTTGGTTTTCCTCAAACAAAGCATTGTCCCTCCTCTTCCTCCACATTTTTCACTGTTCTTTAAGCATACAAACATCCTCCCAAACTTTTAAAAAACACCCAGAGGGGTTAAAAAACCAAAAACTCCCCGGTAATTCCCTCTCCTTTTGATGTTCTTAAACTCTTTAAGAATTGATGCTATGCTTGTGAAGAGGGCTAATTGAGGTTGTCTTGTCTTGTCTTTTTACATCTTTGGCAGGTTTACATGTTCATTAGCACGAGGCCCAAGTCTTCTAGCCGGCTGGAAGAATTGGAGTTAAAATGATTCAAGCTTTACTACTATAGGTTACCTGACGGTCTGGTGCAGGCGCGTCACTATCTTCCGGCGGTCTATCGTGCGGCCGTCGCTTCCAAGCGACGCACGGGGTTCTGGCCGTTACTTACAAGTTGATCTGCAGGCTTTCCTTGGTTTTCTCTCCCGTGGGCGGGTGTTTCATCCACCTATTTCCAAGGTACGTTCGAGTCTTTGACTTGTGTTTACTTTGGTGGCGATCACATCTTTCCTTGGTGTTGGGCATTAGCTGTCTTCTTCATCACATCTTTATTTCCCTTGCTTGTTCCACCCCTAGCGGTGTGTTTTTATTTATTCCTTGCTCCACGCCCCGGCGTGTTTTTTTTTCCTTTTCCTTAGCATAATTTGATTGAGATAGCATGCCCATGCTAGAGCTAGCTATGATTGCCTAGGTTCATGTTCACATGTTCACAGGTTTGAGTAGATCTTTGATTGCTTGTTTGTCATCTTGCCATATTACTTTGCAAACCTCATAAGTAAGATAAAAGATAGGCAAATAAATATCAACAACGGGCTAGTACCTACACTCTCGACAGCGGCAAAAGACCATATACTAGCTAAGCAAATGAACGCCAAGAGGTTCGGACCATTACCTCCACGCACCCGGCGTGGCAAAGACAACCCCGGCCGAATTACGGACTCCCGGTTAACAATGATTACAGCAATACACTAAGTCGACCCACTCCACGTAGGGAGGTAAAAGGTCACATGTGGAGTCTGGGAATCACGCAACTCGGGTTGACGGGCAGCATCTTGATGTCGCCCGGCGGTGCCGAACTCCGCGTTTTCGTGCTTTCCGAATGGCAGCTTCTACGGGCCCGCGGGGCCCACGGACGGCGCTGTCCTCCGGATCTGCGGGGGTGGGACCCACTGTGATGGGGACCCCTGGTGGCGCGCCTCCACGGATGGCGGTCGGCCGGGAACACCGATCGGGGGTCGATCGGCCCCGATTCCCAACTCTTGAACTAATAATCCACAGATTTTGGTTGCTGTCTTCCGGCGCGTGCTCCGGCGAAAACGGCCGCTGCGATCAATCCCGACGTCGGATCAGGACGCATGAGCTATCGTTGGAAAGCTATCTTCAAATGCTTCAATATACACCCAGAGAGATCTGCTATATCTGGTCGGATCAGAACTTTATTGAATTTACAAGTCCCTATTGTACAGTAACCGAAATCTCAGATCTGCAGGGCACTTGTCTGATAACCACCATTGACCGCCTAGTAACCCTCCGATTCAGCTCTTGAGATCTTCTTAGGAGTTGTAGAGAATCAAACCACGGAACGGGGACTATTTTTAGAATTTGACTTGGAGGTGGCTGTGATTTGTTATGATTTTTGGGGTGACTGGTGGTCGGATCTAGGAACAGGTGGATAGAACTGTAGATGGGTCTGAGAACGATTTTTAGAAAATATGAGATGGGCGAATCAAAAATTGAGAACAATTGTAGATGAAGGGGTGGATGGATGGAACCCCCAGTAAAATTGGGTGAACTAACAGAAATCAAAAAGTGGCTCTAAGACATGCAACTCAGGACGGAGCTGAACCTGGACAGAACTCTGGCAGAACCGAAATGGAAGGGTGGATGAAAATAAAAAATTAGCAAACGTGATCTGAATGCTGGTCTGATTTTTGTGGGTGGAGAGGAACATCCTAGGAACAACTCCTCCAAATTTGGTAGCCAAATGAGCTCGGGGAAGACCTGTGAATTTTGAACAAGCTGCTGTGGTACTGCGTAGGCAGAACTCCGTTGATGGCGTTGGCGGTGCGGTAGCGGCTCGTGGCGGCGGCGGCGATCGTCGGAATCGATACACGAGGAATCACACCTCAGAATGGAAGCCTTCATAGCATCCAAGGGGGAGAGGGGGAGGAGAAGGGGGTGCACCAAGCTGGAGCTCCAAGAATTACTTTGATTCAAAATGGCATTTTTTTTCCAAAATGGAAAATACAAGCTTAAATAGGTTACATCTCACATCCATCCACAACTGTAGGATCTAGGAGTGGGAGATGAAGGGCTGGGATGGCATGAGACACACACACACACAAATAAATAAAAAATAAGGGGAGGGGGGCGGCCTATTGACTATGGTGGCAAGGGGGGGACAAGTTGGTAGCCACCTTGGACTTTGAAGTCCACTTGTCTCCCATGTGCCTTTTACCATTCAAACTTCTAGATGCCTCCATTTGACATGTTGATTGACCCCACATGGGGCCCATGGGCTGAGGTGGCTCAATGGGATGGGGCCTGGGGGGCCCGTGGGGCCCACGGGGTCCAAATTATACATAAGCCCCTCTTACAATCAAAATAGCAAACCGAATATAATGAAATAAACACAAATTACACACAAACAAAGTTTAACTAAATATGATAAATGGGGAGGTTCAAGGCGTAGTCTCCAGGCTGTCTCCGAGCCAGATGGATGTTGAGGTGGCTCGAGTCGTGCTCCGGGTGCGGTACCGGTGGCTCGGCATGTCGCGCCGCTCAACTGCTCGGGTGTCCGCACCAATTCTCCCCGGGTGGGAGAAACTCGACCCTGTCGAGTAAGGGTCTGCATCGCTCCTGTATCGCTCCAGAAGGTCCGGATCGATCCACTACAACTCGCCATGTGTGATCCATGTGTCCTCAGTAGCGGGCCGTCCTCTCCATCGCACTAGGTAGCGCGGGTAAGATCCACTCCTGGTAACTGTCACTTGCTCGTCCAGTATACGATCTATATGCTCACGCTGCCGTGAAAAAGGGGCTGGAGGTGGAAGTGGACACTCAGGTGTGGGATCACTCTCAAGGGGAGGAGATGGCTCAAAAGGCTCACTAGGGATCACCGCTGGGTCCCTATATGCAACAAGATCCGATACATTGAAGGTAGAGCTTATACCATATTCCTCGGGCAGGTCCACAACATACGCATTGGATCCAACACGTTTCCACACTCTAAAGGGACCGGCTCCGCGAGCTTGCAACTTCTTAACGGTTCCAGAGGGAAACCGTTCAGGTCTTACCTTGATCATGACGTATTCGCCCTCGTGGAACTCTCGGTGGTGTCGGTGGGCATCGGCTAACTCCTTGTACCGTGCATTGCTGGCCTCAATGTGACGACGGATGTTGTCATGCAAATTCCTAACATGCCTAGCAAACGACTCGGCCGACTCTGACACTCTAGCATGGATAGGCATGGGGACAAGGTCAATGGGTTTCCTAGGCCTGCGACCTGTGAAAATCTCAAATGGACTCATGCCGGTAGACCTATTCACCGAATCATTGTATGCAAACTCAGTCATGGGTAAAATGAGATCCCAATCCCCAATGCGGTCCTTAACTAGACACCTCAAAAGATCTCCCAGACTCCTATTGACTACCTCAGTCTGGCCATCTGTCTGGGGATGATATGCAGTAGAAAACTTGAGGTGAGTACCCATCATATGCCATAGTGTCTTCCAAAAATAGGAAGTGAATCTAACATCACGTTCAGACACTATAGTGCGAGGCAACCCGAACTTGCACACCATATGAGTAAGGAATAGGCGGGCTACCCTAGAAGCATCCGAAGTCTTCGAGCAAGGGATAAAGAGGGCCATCTTCGAGAAACGGTCAACCACCACATAGACCGAATCATGCTTCCTGGAGGTACGTGGCAATCCCAAAACAAAGTCCATAGTAACATCCTGCCACGGGGCATCAGGCACGGGTAGAGGCGTATAAAGGCCCGAGCTTTGCTTCTTCATCTTGGCCGTAGCACATGTACGGCATTGAGCCACGATGTTAGCAACATCGCGCTTCAAGATCGGCCAATAAAATCGATGCTCCACTGCCTCAATAGTCTTGTTCCGACCAAAGTGGCCGGCTAGACCTCCCGCATGTAGTTCCCACACTAAGAAATCTCGAACCGAAGTTCGGGGAACACATAGCCTGCTACCTCGAAAGAGGTAACCCTCCTGAAGCACATACTCATCAAGGTCTCTCGAGGGTCCGGCCTAGAGAGTGGTAAAAATCTGACCGAAGTCAGGACAATCAACATAGGCCTCCTTCATCTTCTCTAACCCTATGACTTCGGCATCATGGTGGTAAGCAAACATGCTCGCCGACTCAAGGCATCAGCCACATTATTTTCCACTCCAGCCTTATGTTTAAGCACTAAGGTGAACTGCTGGAGATACTCGACCCAACGACTGTGACGCGAGTTCAGCTTCTTTTGGGAATGGAGGTACCTCAATGCTTCATGATCGGAGTATAGGACAAACTCCTGATGTAAAAGATAGTGCCTCCAATGCCTAAGAGCCTGAACAACTGCATAGAATTCTTTATCATATGTGGAATATCGCAGCTTCGCGTCATTCAGCTTCTCGCTGAAATATGCGATCGGGTGGGACTCCTGACTCAAAACTCCTCCAATTCCCACGCCCGACGCATCACAAGAGACCTCAAACACCTTCGAGAAATCAGGCAGTCGAAGGATAGGTGTCTGGGTCATGCGCTCCTTGATGTCCTTGAAGGCGACAGATGCGGCCTTCGTCCATACAAATGTGCCCTTACGGATGCAATCCGTGATAGGGGCGGTGACGGAGCTAAATCCGCGGATAAAGCGACGATAGAACGTCACAAGACCATGAAAGCTGCGGACATCATGAACGGTACGGGGTTCCGGCCACTCAACAATGGCCCGGACCTTCTCCGAATCGGCGGAGACCCCCATACTAGACACAATGAAACCCAAGAAGGTAAGCTGAGGTGTCATGAAGGCACACTTCTGTGGGTTCGCAAACAGCTTCTCTCGCCGAAGAAGTAGACAGACCTGCCGAAGGTGGTCTAAGTGGTCCCCTGTGGTGCGGCTATAGATAAGGATATCATCAAAATACACCACTACAAAGACTCCAATGAAAGGTCGAAGGACCTGAGTCATGAGTCGCATGAAAGTGCTAGGGGCATTGGTCAACCCAAAAGGCATGACCAACCACTCATATAGACCGTCCTTGGTCTTAAATGCGGTCTTCCACTCATCACCTAGCCTAATCCTCACCTGATGGTAGCCACTCTTAAGATCAATCTTCGAAAAGATAGTGGCACCTGCCATCATGTCCAGCATGTCATCAAGGCGGGGAATAGGGAACCTGTACTTCACGGTGATTTTGTTGATGGCACGACTATCAATGCACATTCTCCACGTGCCATCCTTCTTCGGGGCGAGTAATGCGGGCACAGCACATGGACTCATGCTGTCCCGAACAGACCCTCTCTGCACTAACTCATCGACCTGCCGTTTAAGCTCGGCATGCTCCGTGGGACTCATGCGATAATGAGGAAGGTTGGGCAAAGAAGAGCCCGGAACAAGGTCGATGGCATGCTGAATATCCCGCATGGGTGGGAGTCCCTCGGGAAGCTCATCGGGGAATACATCAGCATACTCCTGCAGAATGGGAACAACCTCGGGTGGGAGCTCACCCTCGGAGTCTCGCTCCACCTCTCGGACCGTAATGGCAAACACCGGACAGCCCTGACTAAGCTCCTGCTCCATCTCCCGGGAGCTAATCATCATCAATCTCCTCGTCGAGGGCTCTCCTGGGCCAGAGGTAACGGTCATAGCCCTAGCTGGGGATGGGGTACTAGGCCCGGGAACGGAAGGCTTCGGAGTACTAGGGCCAGTAGGACCCCTGACTGATGGGCTCCTGGGCCGAACAGGTTGGAGGGTGACCCGCTGGCCAGCGTGGTCGAAGGTACAGGTGTTCAACCGGCCATGGAGCGTGGCATCCCAGTCGAATAACCACGGCCTACCAAGAATGATACTGCCCACTTCCATGGGGAGAACATCACACCAGATCTCGTCATGGTAGGAGTGGAGCTGCAGCGGGACCAAGCACCATAGCCTGACCGAAATGGAAGTGGTATCCACCCATGATACCTTATAGGGGCAAGGGTGGTCTATGGGTGTGAGACCAAGACGAGTGACAGCGTTCGTGGAGATTGCATTAATACAACTCCCGCTATCGATGACCACCTTGCAAATTTGCTTTCCCAGCCTACAGAATACATGAAGGATAGTAGTCCGTCGCCAGTCATCACTGACCTGCGGCTGGGTGAGGGTACATCTGACGACCCCCATGTGGGTATCGTCTGAATGCTGGGCATCCTGGGCCTCACCACCCATCTCATAGTACTCGTCAGCTAGCTCTTCATCTGCCTTATAGCTGACTAACTCGAGGCCCGTAGGGGTGGTATCCTCGGCCTGTGTGTCCCCAATGTGAAAGAATGGGCGGGTGGGACACTGGTTGGCGAAATGACCAAACCCATTGCAGCGATAACACTGCTGCCGTGATCCACTAGGCTCCCCAATCATAGGTCCTTTACCTTTATCCTCCCGACGGATAGGAGGCGTAGGCAACAAAGGACGTGCAGGAGGTGCGGGTGCCGGTGGACGGGCTGTGGGTGGGGCCGTAAGATGCTGGGGATGAGGAAGGTCCCTCGGGGGTGGAGGACGGGGCCTAGGAGCAAACGGCTCGGGACGAGCGGGCTCCTAAGGTCGAGCCATGGGGGCCCTCGGATACGTGCCAGAAGAGCCACGGGGCTCGACACTACGAAGGGGAAAAGAGCCCAACCGGTGGGATGACTCAAACTCGGCCTCGAACTGCTCCAATTCGAGAGCAATCTGATACGCCTGCTCCAAAGTGGTCGCATTGCGGCGAAAGAGTTCATATTGATAATTGGGCCGCAGACCTCTCCGAAAGCGGGATATCGTCATGGTGCTCTCTTCCGTGACCCCGCACCTCAAGTAATACTCATCGAACTCGGTGGTGTACTCAGTCACGGATCGGTTCCCTTGGGAGATGCTTTGCCACTTGTCTATGAGACGTTGGCGATATGAGGCGGGAAGGTATTTCTCCCTCAATTTGATTTTCATATCATCCCAAGTACCGATTTGGGGTTGACGTCGCTGGTTGAGCAGGCTCTCCACATTGATCCAATAAGTTTGGGCCTGCCCTTGCAGCTTCATCTTTGCGTATCGGACTCTTCGGTGGTCCGTCATCTCAAACCACTCGAAGTACCGGTCCATGCCGGCCTCCCAATCTAAATACACCCTAGGGTCCAAGGACCCGCTAAAAGTGGGAGGGTCCGCACGCACACCCCTAAGAATGCGGTCGTCATCCTCGTCATCACGATTCCGTCATTGATGACGACGACCGCTACCCCCCTGATCATTGTCGGAAGCATAATCATCCACTATAGACGCCTATTGCCTCCCGACATCCTCCACCTGAGCCCTTGGCACAGCGGGTTGCTGCACCGGCTCTTGTTGGCCATTCGTTGGCGCGGGTTGCGCCGCTACTGGGCCTCTCTCTAGGACGGCAATTCTCCCAACTAGAGCCTGGATGGACTGATCCGAAGACTCGGCCCGATCCTCGAGGGCTTTCATCCGCCCTTCTAGACGCGTTCCTATGCCATCCATATGCGTACTAAGACCATCCATACGCGTGTCAAGACGTTCCATAATGGCTCGGAACATCTCGGCCGTCGAGGACTCATCGGAGCTACGGGCCCGGGAATCCGCCATAGGTAGTGGTGGCGAGTATTGGGTACCTCGACGGGTGGGCATGCAACTAACACACGACCTAGAAGACACCGACTAATGCAAACACACACTAAATGATGCACTTAGACCTAAACCAATATCCGGTACGTGCCGGAGTTAATCGATCCGAAGATCACTCCCGCAAGTGTGCGGCCTTCCCGATAGGCGTAGCCTAACGTTCGGACAACACCTTTTAATATACCGGGTAAAGGGTGCAAATGTAATTTAAAACACACTTTTTTTTTTGTTTTGAAAATAATGATGATCATAGACTCGACTTAGACCATGATGCATGACTTATGCAACGACTACCCTAGACTCAACTCGCTCTGATACCAAACTGATGCGGGACGGACACGGGAGACGACACTATATGGTGCCACCCTCGGACTCTAGGTGAAGACATGACCAGCAACACACACCAGGGAGACACTAAGCCCGACACTACGAGCTCCTAGTGGCGAAACGTCGCTAACAGAAGTAGAAGCTCACTCGTCGTCCCAACCGAGGGAAAGCGCGCACCGTGCGTGGTTAAGGAACCGACGGAGGTCAAGGGTAGTCCGACTCAACTTCCGGACTCGGATCGAGTCGCGGGACGGGTCACTCTCACTCTCACAGCGGTGACATGGACACACGGGCTAGTACCTACACTCTCGGCAGCGGCAAAAGACCATATACTAGCTAAGCAAATGAACGCCAAGAGGTTCGGACCATTACGTCCACTCACCCGGCGTGGCGAAGACAACCCCGGCCGAATTACGGACTCCCGGTTAACAATGATTACAGCAATACACTAAGTCGACCCACTCCACGCAGGGAGGTAAAAGGTCACATGTGGGGTCTGGGAATCACTCAACTCGGGTTGACGGGCAGCATCTTGATGTCGCCCAGCGGTGCCGAACTCCGCGTTTTCGTGCTTTCCGAACGGTAGCTTCTACGGGCCCGCGGGGCCCACGGACGGCGCTGTCCTCCGGATCTGCGGGGGTGGGACCCACTGTGATGGGGACCCCTGGTGGCGCGCCTCCACGGATGTCGGTCGGCCGGGAACACCGATCGGGGGTCGATCGGCCCCGATTCCCAACTCTTGAACTAATAATCCACGGATTTTGGTTGCTGTCTTCCGGCGCGCGCTCCGGCGAAAACGGCCGCTGCGATCAATCCCGACGTCGGATCGGGACGCATGAGCTATCGTTGGAAAGCTCTCTTCAAATGCTTCAATCTAGACCCAGAGAGATCTACTAGATCTGGTCGGATCAGAACTTTATTGAATTTACAAGTCCCTGTTATACAGTAACCGAAATCTCAGATCTGCAGGGCACTTGTCTGATAACCACCATTGACCGCCTAGTAAACCTCTGATTCAGCTCTTGAGCTCTTGTTAGGAGTTGTCGAGAATCAAACCACGGAACTGGGATTATTTTTAGAATTTGATTTGGAGGTGGCTGCGATTTGTTATGATTTTTGGGGTGACTGGTGGTCGGATCTGGGAACAGGTGGACAGAACTGTAGATGGGTCTGAGAACGATTTTTAGAAAATATGAGATGGGTGAATCAAAAATTGAGAACAATTGTGGATGAAGGGGTGGATGGATGGAACCCCCAGTAAAATTGGGCGAACTAACAGAAATCAAAAAGTGGCTCTAAGACATGAAACTCAGGACGGAGGTGAACCTGGATAGAACTCTGGCAGAACCGAAATGGAAGGGTGGACGAAAATCAAAAATTAGCAAACATGATCTGAATGCTGGCCTGATTTTTGTGGGTAGAGAGGAACATCCCAGGAACAACTCCTCCAAATTTGGTAGCCAAATGAGCTCGGGGAAGACCTGTGAATTTTGAACAAGCTGCTGTGGTATTGGGCTGGCAGAACTCCGTTGATGGCGTTGGCGGTGCGGTAGCGGCTCGTGGCGGCGGTGGCGATCGTCGGAACCGATACACGAGGAGTCACACCTCAGAATGGAAGCCTTCACAGCATCCAAGGGGGAGAGGGGGAGGAGAAGGGGGCGCACCAAGCTGGAGCTCCAAGAATTACTTTGATTCAAAATGGCATTTTTTTTTCCAAAATGGAAAATACAAGCTTAAATAGGTTACATCTCACATCCATCCACAACCGTAGGATCTAGGAGTGGGAGATGAAGGGCTGGGATGGCATGAGACACACACACACACAAATAAATAAAAAATAAGGGGAGGGGGGCGGCCTATTGACTATGGTGGCAAGGGGGGGACAAGTTGGTAGCCACCTTGGACTTTGAAGTCCACTTGTCTCCCATGTGCCTTTTACCATTTAAACTTCTAGATACCTCCATTTGACATGTTGACTGACCCCACATGGGGCCCATGGGCTGAGGTGGCTCAATGGGATGGGGCCTGGGGGGCCCATGGTGCCCACGGGGTCCAAATTGTACATAAGCCCCTCTTACAATCAAAATAGCAAACCGAATACAATGAAATAAACACAAATTACACACAAATAAAGTTTAACTAAATATGATAAATGGGGAGGCTCAAGGCGGAGTCTCCAGGCTGTCTCCGAGCCAAATGGACGCTGAGGTGGCTCGAGTCGTGCTCCGGGTGCGGTACTGGTGGCTCAGCGTGTCGCGCCGCTCAACTGCTCGGGTGTCCGCACCAGGTTACTAGGTTAGGTAAGGGTTGGTTTTATAGGATCAATTGATTTTGGAAGGGTCGATTGAAAGAGGATAGAGTCCCACAACTCAACGTGCGCTGGAATTACGGATTGATCGAGTCGCGACGCCAATTCTCCGAAATTTGCCTACTAGGGTTAGGGTTTCGACGAGCTACTAGAGGGGAAACGTGCTATACATCTAGGCCGATCGAATGGGCCTGGTTTGGGCTCAAATGGTCGGGATTCGGGCCCAAATTTGGTGATCTAAGGTTCGATCTAACTTAGCTCGATTTTAGCCCTAATTCCGTCAATTCGGCTTGGTTAAATTTTATTTAGGGTTTGACCAAGAAGAGAATTCTTCTAAACTTTTAGTCCTCTACGTGATTATGAATTTTCTAGATTTTTATAAATTAGTTGAAATTTCATTTAAAGGGGTTTTCAATTAAAATAACTATTTTCCAGTTATTACCCTTTATGTTATTTAATTATTTCTCGGGGTGTTACAATGACAGTAAGGTCTTCTACGTTGGATGGAGGGAGTTTTATATAGGGAATAATCTCAAGGGTCTATTGGAAACCAGATCTGAAAGCCTTACTGTATATGTTCCCTCATGGGTCCATTGGCAACAAACGTAAGTTGTTCTTGTTTCCACTAACTCTGTAGATTAGTGGGGCTAAGGGAAATGGCACCCTGGTAAGGGGCGCCCTTTAGCTGGGTGACTCTGGCCCGTTCACGTGGGTAAGTTGGTGGCCCCTTGAAGGAAATAACGCCCTTGTAAGTGGTCTATATTTAGAGGAATAGCGCCCATGCATGTGGGCGTCATTTCCTATGGTTATTTTTTAAAAAATGGTATGAGAAATGGCACCTGGGATAGGGGTGCCCTATTGAGAATAGTGCCCAAGTCAGGGGCGTTATTTCTTCTTGGGTGCTGTTTCCTGTGCCGTGCCATGCATGTTGGGTGTTGAGGTGTATTTAAGATGTATTATATATATATATGTATGTATATATATATATATATATATATATATATATATATATATATGATTGGGTGTTGAGGTGTGGTCTTAAGAGAGATATATATATCTATATGTATACTATGGGTGTTGGCCCTGTGGCTTGGGAATTAGCACCTTTGCAGAAGGGCTTCATTACGGTAAATGGCGCCCTGGTAAGGGGCGCCCTTTTCTCTTGTGTTTGGAAAAGGAAAACCCTTATACGTTTTGTTTATATGATGAACTTTAATTGGTGTATATTTATATAGTGGCCCTCATTGGGTATTCTATCTGTTTATTTGGCCTTCTTATAAAGTTATTTAAGGTTTTTATCTACTTGGGGAAAAGGTCTATTTCTTTATCATTTTTATCCGGGGTGCTACACCCTCCCCCACTTAAAAGAATTTGGTCCCAAAATTCAATATATATGGAGACATGGAAGGTGAGAAGTACTTACAGACTAGAATAGCTCTGGAAATCTCCTTCTCATAGACTCCTCGGTTTCCCATGTAGCTTCTTGTTCTAAGCATCGATCTTATTAGACTTTCACCATAGGGATAGTCTTGCTCCTTAAAACTCGAACTTCTTGGTCGAGGATCTTCATTGGCTTCTGCTCATAGGTAAGGTCCTTCTATACCACCAAGTCAGTGTGGTCGATGATGTGGAGAGGATCATGCACATACTTCTTCAGCATAGAAATATGGCATACATTGTGCACCTCTGATAGTTGTGGAGGCAAGGCAATGTGGTAAGCTACCTCGCCTACTCTTTGTAATACCTCGAATGGACCAATAAACCTCGATGTAAGCTTGCCCTTAACACCGAATCTTCTAATACCTCGACCGGGAGATACCTTGAGAAAAATATGGTCTCCAACTTGGAATTCCAGATCTCTTTTTCTATTGTCAGCATATGACTTCTGCTTGGATTGTGTTATCTTTAGCCTTTCTCGAATGAGGTGTATCTTCTCAGTTGAATCTCTCACCATATTTGGGACTAGAATTTATTTTTTACCGACTTCATCCCAGCATATTGGAGATTGAAAACTTCTGCCATAGAGTGCCTTGAAAGGTGCCATTTGAATACTGACTTGATAGCTATTATTATATGCAAACTCAGCTAGGGGTAAGTGTTCATGCCAGCTTCCACCGAAGTCTATAATACATGCCCTTAACATATCTTCAACAACCTGATTTTTCCTTTCCGTCTGTCCATCTGTCTGGAGATGGAAAGTAGTGCTGAAGTTGAGTGTCGTCCCCAGATTGTGTTATAGACTCTTCCAGAAATTAGAGGTAAAGCATGGGTCTTGGTCGGATACGATCGACACGGGGACTCCATGCAATCTAACTGTCTCCTTGATATACAAGGCAATAAGGACATCAACTGACCATCGGCTCTTGATGGAAAAGAAATGTGCCGATTTAGTTAGACAGTCGATGATTACCCAAATTCCATCATGTCCACTCCTAGACTTGGGCAAGCGCATGATAAAGTCCATGCCAATGTCTTCCCACTTCCACTTCGAAATATCCAGCGGGTGCAATTTTTTGGCAGGTTTCTGATGTTCCGCCTTCACTTATTGGCAAGTTAGGCAACGAGATACGAAGTCTGCTACCTCCCTTTTCATATTAGGCCACCAGAAAGTTCTTTTCAAGTCTTGGTACATCTTGGTGGCTCCAGGGTGGATCGTGTACCTCGATCGGTGAGCTTCTTCAAGAACCTTCTTCTTCAACTCGGGACAGTCGGGTACACATGTCCGTTCATGGAATAACAGTCTTACATCGGGTGCCAGCTTGAAATCAAGTCTCTCGTCTAGCTTGTCCTTTATTTCTACAAGTGCGGGATCCTCTTCTTGTAGCTTCTTATTTTAGGTAGCAAATTCGGATGTAGACTCATGTGGGATAGAGTGATACACCCGTTTTGCTTGTCAGTGCTAATATTGAGTTTAGAGAATTCCTCCATCAGCTTCCATTCTTGAATCATGCAGTTGGCCAATATTGCTCTCGACTTCCGACTAAGGGCATCAGCTACGGAGTTACCCTTACCAGGATGGTATTATATAGTGAAGTTGAAATCCTTGAGATATTCGAGCCAACGCCTTTGCTGCATGTTTAGCTCCTTTTGGGAGAATAAATATTTGAGGCTCGTGTGATCGGAGTATATAGTGAATTATTCTCCGTAGAGATAGTGTCTCCAGATCTTCAAGGCACACCACTGCGGCCAGCTCTAAGTCATGCACCGGGTAGTTCTTTTCATGCTTCTTCAGTTGCCGAGAAGAGTATGTAATGACTCTTCCATTTTGCATCAATACACACCCGAGGTCAATACTAGAAGCATCGATATAAACCTCATATTTTTCTCCTTCAATTGGTAATGATAAGACTAGAGCAATGGTCATGAGATCCTTCAAAGCTTGGAAACTCTTCTCACAGTCTTCATTCCACGCATAGGGCACTTCTTTGCGAGTCAATCTGGTGAGAGGAACAGCAATCCTAGAGAAGTCATTAATAAAACACCGGTAGTAACCAGCTAGACCCAAGAAGCTTCGGATCTCCGTTGCACTTGTCGGTCGTTCCCAATTCTTCACAGCTTCGACCTTTGTAGGATCAACAGAAATTCCGTCCTTCGAGATCACAAGGCCCAAGAAGGATACTTCCTCTAGCCAGAACTTGAATTTGCTAAATTTGGCATATAATTTATTTTCCCTCAATATTTGTAATGCCTTCTCAAGATGTACTTCATTATCTTCTTCGATCTTTGAATAGATCAGAATATCATCAATAAAGACCATAATAAATTGGTCTAAGTGAGGCCTGAATATGTTGTTCATTAACTGCATGAAAGCTGCAGGGGCATTTGTTAGTCCGAAAGGCATAACGGTAAATTCGTAATACCCATACCTGCTTCGGAATGTAGTTTTATGAATGTCTTCTTCTTTGATCTTCAGTTGGTTGTAACCAGAATGAAGATCAATTTTTAAGAAGTATTTAGCTCCAGAAATTGATCGAACAGCTCATCAATTCTTGGTAGCGGGTACTTGTTCTTGATTGTAAGGTGATTTAGCTATCGATAATCAATACATAGTCTCATCGATCCATCCTTCTTTTTGATGAATAGCACGGGTGCTCCCCATGGGGAAGTACTTGGCCTGATGAAACCCTTTTTCAATAACTCCATCAACTGCTCTTTTAGCTCCTTGAGCTCAGCGGGGGACATTCTGTAAGGTGCCTTAGAAATAGGACCAGCACCAGGAGCGAGGTCAATTGTAAATGACACTTCTCGCTCTAGGGGTAAGTCGGGCAATTCTTCTAGAAAAACATCGGGAAAATCCCGAACTACATTGATGCCTTCAAGTTTAGTCTCCTCGACTTCCGTGGCAGTCACAAATGTAATGAAAGCCACACATCCTTTACTTATAAGTTTGCTAGCTCGGAGAGCGGAGATAAGAGGGGATTTATTTCGAGGGCTAGTGTAAACTAGCTCGGGGTAATCCACGAAAGTTATCTTGCCATTGCGGCAATCTACAGTTGCTCGATACGTGTATAACCAGTCAGCACCTAGTATGACATCATACCCCTTCATACCAAGGCATATCAGGTTGGCAGGTAGATTGTTTCCTTTAACCATAACCTCACAATTTGGGTAGTGATGCATGATATCGGACTTGCTCCCGAGAGGTGTAGATATGACTAAATCTAACCATTCGGGCTCTTTAGAATATTCAACAGCAAATTTCTTTGAAATAAATGAATGAGTTGCTCTGGTATCAAATAAAACTTTAGCAATCTTAGATCAAATAGTTAGTGTACCTTCCACGATTCCACCTTCAGTTGGCTCCGTCTTGTGGAGAGCTTGTAAATGCCCTTGTTTCTTTGTCGGATGCTTCTCATCTTTAGTAGCTTGCTCATTCATCAATGGGCAATTAGGGATTCGGTGCTCTCGGCTTCCACATCAGAGATAGGCTCCTAGCTTCCTCCAACATTCCTCGGTCTTATGACCAGCTTTGTCACATTACTTACAAACTTCCTTGGAAGGTGTGATGGTGGAGATTGACTTGTCATTATTCTAGAATCTCTTTCCTTTGGAGAATTCCCCTCCGTTGTAAGACCGTTTCTTGTTGAATGAGGCTTTGAAATTTCCCGGGCTTGTGACAAGTTCCTTCTTGTCCCTTCCTTGGATCCTCTCCAATAATTCAGTGGCGTCCTCGAGCAACTGTGCATGCCAAACCATTTTCGAATAGACTTGGATGTCCATCGGTGCAAGTTGTGTAATATAATAGGGTCGAAGCCCGTTGAGGAACCTTCTAGCCTTCATCTTTTCTATACACACGAAATGGGGTGCATACCTAGCCAGTCTTGAAAACTGGGCCTCATACTCGGCCACTTTCAAAGTCCGTTGTTTTAGTGCAGCAAATTCCGTGGCCTTCTTTTCCTGGATGTGTTCGGAGAAGTACTTGTTGTTGAAATGCTCCACAAAATCTTCCCATGCGACATGGTCATCGAGCAATGTTGCTTCCACGGAATCCCACCAACATCGAGCGTCCCGCTCCAGTTGGAATATAGCCAGTAGACTGATGTGACACCACCTTGGGGTGATAGCCACAAGGCCAATGCTCCTTGGACCTAAGTATGCAAGCACAACCACAAGGCTAAGAAGCCTACATAAGCGGACACTCGTATGGCGCACATACTCAACCCGGGGGTGACGCGGGGATGCCGAGTCGAGGAAGTGGGACAAGACCCTTACTGGTAGAGGGTCAGTAGAGTCCAAGGTAAACCTCCTCTTGGGGTACGGATGCCCAACTCAATGAGTCAGCAATGGCCGAAGGGCGCGGGTTTACTCACTCAAATCCATGGTGGTTGCACGAAGGTGGTGGAGCCTTGGGACCGGGCGCTCTCTCCCTTAACCGACAACCCAATTGGAGAATATTAAACGAACAAGCTCTATTAAGAGCAAGGGACGAGAGTTTACCTAGCCGGTTTGAAGAAACCGGCTCCGGTCGGAGACGTGGGCAAGCGAGGAAGCGTGATTCCCCGCACGCTACGCCGATGAAGCTTCAACCTGATTACCTAATTAACAAGCACTACGCCCCTTGCAAAGGGGTTGGACTAGGGGTGGGGAATTTTAAGAATTACAATCAAACACTACCTCCACGTAGGGAGGGGCTATAATCCAGCCAGGCGGGGTGGGGAACTTAAGATAAAACCGAAATGGCGAGCTAAGCCGGTTCTGCCAGCTTTCTAGATAGCGAGATAGGCAGTCGCTGTCGGCTCTACTACGGGCTCTCCAAAACTCCGTTGTTGACGAAACCAGCTCCAAAACCTCCTGGGTTGGCCCAGGAGGATGTCATAATTATTGGAGAATTTCTTGATGTCGCCGGTGGCTGGGGCAGGGTCTGGAACAAGACTGTTTGGTGCTGGTTCTGGTTGCTCTCAGTCTGCTGCTATTGGAAAATGAAGGCGCCACGAACACTCCTGGACTCTGAATAAGGCGGGATCAGAACCTCTGCAACCGTGGACAAGTCCTCTTCGAGCTGGGACCAACGGGACTATCGTCTGAGGTTAGAGCTGATCGCGAAGACCGGAACAATGGAGGGGTGTCAGAACTGGCTCAGGGGAACTGACCTGGCGCACCTTGGGGAGAAAATCCGGAACTCTTGACTCCGGGGTCCAAAAATAGTTCTGCTTCTTGGAGATGGAAGGGAACTTGAAGGAGAAGCCCTCAGCCAAGTTTCACCTCAAGAAGCCGAGGGTTCTGGTTGTGGAAGCCTCTGCAAGTCGTTGCTGGTCATCTGCCTGGGTGGAAATGCGCAGTCTGGGGAGATCGGCTCCTCTGGATAGCCCCGAAGTCGGTTGATGGCGAGACCACCTCCGTTGTAAATCTGACTAGACGACGATTCCGAAGGTATATGGTGCACCTCTTGAAGCCTCACGATGACACTGTGGCACTCTCTGCAATCTACTAGTACTCTGTTGCCTACGAACTGAGAACAGGCTGGTGGTGTAGGGTTGTGTGTATGACGGTGGGATGGCCAAGGGCAGCAAGGGGAAATGGGGAGGGCGACCAGGGGAGGAAGGGGGTGTTGGGGAGGGGTGAGGGGCAGCCAGCAAGGGAGGGAGATTCAAATTTGGCCTAGGGTTTGAGCACCTTCAGCCTTGGGGAGATGGAGAGGTGCTTGGGGAAGGGAAATGGGTAGTTGGGGGTTGGATGGTGGAGCAAGGATTGGTGGAGGTTCTCTTGGGGCTGAGGTGGAGTAAAGAGGGGGCTGTGGGGACTTGGAATAGACTTAATGGAGGAGTGAAGAAGGAGAAAGTAGGTGAGAGGGGAAGAGAGAGAGAGGGGCGACCCCCTTAGAGAGAGATATGAGAGAGATATATATACCAAGAGAGGGAGGGGAGATAAAATTCCAATGGAATTTCAAATTTCATTGATCATCAAATGTTACAAATGAGAGAGGGGAGGGGGCTATTTATAGGCACTGCCATTTTCTAGGACCAAAATAACCGTGAACAAAAGAGCTAATGACCAGACTGTCCAAGGGGGGCGCCCCTGGGCCTAGCCCACTTAATGGGGCCCATTAACCAACCTAGTCATCCTAATGACACTCAACATAGGTAAATGACTACCTAACCTAGGTATTGGACTCAAATAAAATGATAATTACAATGATATGACTCAAATAAAATTACATGACTCAAAAATAAACAACTAGATCATGTCAGACACCTCCGGGGGTGAGAAGAAATGCCGTAAGTGCCGGAACAGATGGTAATGACCCCATCAAGAACCTTTTCCTCGTCCGTGCATTGCATCACACGGAAAATCCTTTCGATCTCTTTTAACCAGTTCTCGGCATCTTCGGGGTCAGCTGAGCCCGTGAACCTTGCTAGGTTCATGTTACGGAAACCCCTATGAAGGTCACCTGCTCCACAGTGAGCACTGCCTTGCACCACTTGCTGTAGCGCCTGCGTAAGGCCTTGCATGGTGCGCTGCATCTCACACCATTATGCTCTTTCAGCGGCCATGATCCTACAAGAAAAGTTAAACATAATAAATATTGGGTTTTAATTATAAATTAGGGTGTCATTATAGAACTTAACCCATGGCTCTACCCATCTCACCGGGTACAAGATGTAAACCTATCCTTAGACTTGGGTTTTTCCTAGGGAATAGAAATTCTAGGCTCTGATACCACGAAAAGCTGTCACGCCCCGAGTGCGGAAGATACCCAGTGGCGTGGCAACTTTTTATAGAACCAATCAATCAGAGCAGTATTTTTTTATACATAGTTTTTTTGACGAAAGACAGAGTGCACAAAATACTAAATTTCTAAAATGATATCATGTGTCCAAGATGACAATTATACAATTAATCCATTAATGACAATTCTAGTCCATGACATCATAATTCAAATCCATCTACTGGGTTACAAGCCTCAACAAGTTTCATTTGACTAGACCAATCATAACTAGAAATACAAGGTAGGACTTAAACACAAAGGACACGACTAGTTGGAAGTGGACGACCGGTGACTCTAACACTCTTCACTCGGTCTCATACCCATGTGGATGGTGGTCGCTATTTAAATCACTTGAAAAATGTTAGAATAAACTAGATGAGCGAATCACTCAGTAGGAATTACATATCAAGTTTGAGCAATCTTTAAGTAGTTTACATGTTGTGTGCAATGCAGGTAAAACTATGCATGCTAGACAAGCGAGAAAATCAAGAACTATATAGAAAGACGAGCAAGATATCAAGAACTTATGTAGAAAGATGAGCAAGATATCAAGATCTGTATAGAAAGATTATTGCATGATTTCAAGTATCAATAAGGCACTAGCAAGCGATTACACAATATTTTTCCAAGAAAGTAAGTATTCATGTTCAAGCAAGTAATATCAAGTGCATGTAGTGTCAAGTATGTATAATGGAATTGGCTATTTCATTCAAGCAATTACTTTTGCCCATTCTGCGGGCCACAAGTCAAGTCAGGTCAAGCAAGTCGTGTCACGAGAGAGTGAGTGGGTATGTCTACTGTCAAGCAAGCAAGTACTTCGGTGCAATGCTTGAACACCGTGGTCAATAAACTCCCATGGGTATAAGTACCTTCGGGCGCTCCTCCCAGGACTAGACCGGGCCCTATATGCACAACATTGAGTCATGTATATTTTTAGACATCCACTCTCTTGTTATAGCCCATAAAGAATTCCAAGGGTTTAACCATTGTAGGATATATACGGTAGATTTTCATGGAATGGAGTTCAAGGACATATTATCATGTGGGGACTAACAATGAGTAAACCACAACAAATGTACGATATATCAGGAATCTTGGTGAGATCAGTGCCTCAAAGGTTGTGACTGTGAACAGACAGGCTCGGGAACAGGGTGAAAATCTGCAGTGTGAAAATGGCGCCCTCTTGGCTGGCATTTTATAAGGAAATGGCACCCAGAGGACTGCCTTCATTTTTAGAATTGGTGACCTACAAAGAGGGCGCCCATTCATGGCACTATACCTATTGTCTGACGTTTGAAACACCGAGAATCAGGGTTCAAAAGAAATGGCGCCCAGGGGGCTGCCTTCATTCTGTAAATGGCGCCCCCTGTAGTGTCTTCATTTAAATGAAGACTCTGTAGAGAGTCTCCATTTCTTTCAGGGCTCAAAAGAAATGGCACCCCCTATAGTGTCTTCATTTAAATGAGGTATGTGCAGGGAGTCACTATTTCATTCATTTCATTTTTTTTACGTGACATTGCCATTTTTTAAAAGGAAGAATTGGCGCCCCTGACAGTGTCTCTGTTTAAATGGAGACGCTCCGGGGTGTCTTCATTCATGAAAATGGCGCCCTAAGCTGGGGCGCCATTTCATATGGCCATTCTACGCACTGCACAGCTGCGTTTGAGACACAATTTACTGTTCACAATATTGAAGGTTCAGGAAATCATGATCTAAGGACATGGATAGACAGAGAAAATTATCGGGATCACAGAATCATATTCATGCAAAATTTTTATGGTTTAGTTTCATATATATTAATTTTCTAAGCATGGGTGATTATTAAACATGGAATGGATTAACGACTATTTGCAGGGTCTCCCATTAATGGGTGCCCATGCTTGGAGCACCATTCAGAAATGATGCCCAAGTGATGGTCGCCGTTTACTTATAATTCTGATGTAAAATAGGCTATATTGGTTGAAGTAAAACAGGTTATTTGTGACGTAAAACATGTAAGACATGATATATATATATATATATATATACATTTGATATCCGTAAAACATTGTGACATGCTAAACGGGTCATGTAAAACAGGTTATATATCTGACGTAAGGCATGTAAAATAGGCTATACAGAAATGGATTTGATGGGGACATCGAGGCAAGACCGTCCGCATTTTGTTTGCATTTATGTCCTTTCATATTTGTATGTATACCCTTGTGTTATATGGGTACGCAATTGTAAGTCTTAATAGGTTTATATGTAAAATTCCCGTAGGCCCAAGCAAGGGGACCCTCACCCCTTTCCCATTGGTCCACCTAGACCATGTGGGGCTGGTCAACCATCCTAGGTGGCCATCTATAAGGTTGGAATGCCATTTGACCACATGGGAGACAAGTGGTTAAATTTTTCCAAGGTAGGCTGATGAGGACATCACTAGCAATTTCATATGATCGAGGATCCCGATACTCGCCGCCTAAGCTACATCTTGTTCACCACGTTATTTCGAGTCCTATGATGTAATTTTCATTTTCTACTCATGTAATTTGCCTTTTATTTGAGTCTTGTACCTAGGTTATTAAGTCATTTTCCTAAGTTCAAGTCTCATTAGGCTATGGTGCTTGCTATTGGGCCTATTTCTTTGGGCTAGGCCCATGGGCGCACCCCCCCTTCCTTGGTTATCTGTTAGTATGCTAAAAGTCAGGGTCTTATATGTAAAAGTGGGTTTCCTATAAATAGGACCCCAATCCCTCAGTTGTAAGGTAATGAAGATTTGATTAAAAAAGTTGCCACAAGATTTGTGTTTCTCTCTCTCTAGCTCTCTCTCTCTCTCTAGCTCTCTCTCTCTCTCTCTTGTTCTCTCTCTCTCTAAAGGGGGCGAACCCCATTCTCCCTCGACTGCGCAGATCTCCCCCTGCAGAGTACCAGAACCCGACTTGAAGCTATACCACGATAAACGACGGAAGATTCAGACTACGAGCCCTTCTGCAAAGTTCTTCTTCCTCCAGTCCTCTACCAGGATCAGGAAGCGGAACTGCGATCGGCCTCCGTGGGCCAAAGTTCTCATTTTTATCCCTCGGCTGCGCGGGTCTGCCCTCCACAGTCTGCAACGACCTGCCTCCGCTCTTCTGAGTCCCCCAGTCCTCTCCGACATCAGACGGCTTCCGCGTCAGTTTTTCTGTGAAGAGGGCTCGTCCACAGTTCCAGAAACTCTGGCGGTTCATGATTCGGAGTCCAGGAGCGGTCGGGGCACTCTCTGCAACCTGCCATATGAGATCAGAAGCTGCCTTTCCCAGATTCTGCCCCCCTGTTTGAACCTCCACCACGGCCACATCCTTCAACTTCTGGATGCGCCACTTGGCCGAGAGCTGCAACCACGAGTCTTCCACCACCACCAACAAGCGGCATCCCGTTCGGCATCAGGAAGTGCCTTTCCCATTTTTTATCCCCCGGGCGCACAGACAGTTCGTTTAGGTCCTACCCCGATAGTGCCTCACTCAACGGACTCCTCCTCACCGCCCGACATCCTCTGGTGCTGTTCTTGATTGCTGCTCGAAGAAGACTCATCCACGGACGTCCTCGACTTGGTCCCGCCTCATTCGGACTTCGGGAGCTGCCGTGGTGACTTCGGCCATCCGCTGCTGTCCCTGGGAACAGTCTGCTTCTGCACGCAAGGGACCTGTTCCAGACCCCGTCCCCGCCGGCGACGACCTCAGGACCGTCCACTAAAAATCACAGTCGTACCTGGGTACGTCAGCGACATTTTGGCGCAAGTCTCATCAAGTTCTGAGTCCAGGGGAGCTCACAGCGGCGACTACATCGACCCCCTGTCTTGCTGTCTCAGACCCGGGCAGATTCGGCCGGGTGCTCCGTCGATGCGATCGAGCTTATCTCCCCTCCCCGCCTGGCCGGCTTAGCGCCCCTCCCTGTGCGGAGGTAGTGTTTGACTTGTAATATAAAATTCCCCACCCCAAGTCCACCATCCTGTGTGAGGTGTAGTGATTGTAATCTTTAAATAGGTCAAGCTTCATCGGCGCAGTGTGCGGGGAATCCACACTTCCCCGCTCGCCCTTGTCTCCAACCGGGATCGGTGTCTTCACACCGATCAGGTGAGCCTCGGGTTGCCCTACTCTACTGGAATTGCTTTGCTTGTTTAGTATTACTTCTTAGTGCCGTCGGTCGGTGAGTGAGCGCCCGATCTCAAAATATCATCGATTTGAGTGCCACCGCGGAGCGAGTTGAGAGAGAACCACTACATCCCACGCCCTTGGCGTGCTGGCCGCCCACGGAATTGGGGCATCCCTGGCCCATTGGGGTCCATCCTTAGCTGGCCATACCCTTGGAACATTGAGGTCCAACCTCGGACCCTCACCGTCATCGCTGGACCTCCTACGGACCCGAGTGTGCCAACGCGAGTGAATCCGCTTGTGTTACGTTGCCAAAATCGTTGTGTTGCTTACAATTCTAGGTCCGAGGGGTTGTGTCACATCAAATTGGTATCAGAGCAAGTTCACAACTTGTCTCTCTACAAGTTGGTCCTAGGGCGGATTCGCATTTAGAGTCATTTTCGGGCCACCCAGTGCATCATCATGTACACTCCACATTGGTTAAGTCCCCTCAACACGGCCGTCCACAAGAGTCCGATTGACTCCCTCCTCATGGACATCATCCTAGAAGGAGACCATAGTTTTGACGGATCCAATCCTAATGCCTACCTAAAGTGGGAGGCTACCATGGATAAACACTTTGATAGGACTTGGGTCTATGGACATGCTAGGGTCCGCAGGGCCACAGGGTGGCTTCGGGGACAAGCCAAGAAGGAGTGGGAACACATAGTGAGCTTAAGAAGGATTTGGAGGCAAGAACCCATAGGATCATGGGAAGAGATGAAGATTGAGCTTAGGAAGATCTACGCTCCCCGACCCTCCCACTCCTACCTTGAGCTTAGGAAGAACTACGCTCCCCGACCTTCCCACTCCTACCTTGAGAACCATAACCCGAGGAGCACTCCCACTCCCCCTTTCCCTCCCAGTCAACTCAAGACCTCCCTTAGGGTCCAATCTCCACCACCCCAAATGATTCCAATCCCGATCACCACCACCATTAAAACCAAATTGGCCACCACCCAACCCAACATTCCCCATCAAACCCACACCCCACAAGCTTCCACAAATCCTCATCCCACCCATTTCCAAAAGGAACTTACGGAGGTGACCGAAGACTATGAGGCTCCCCTAGATTGGGAAGAAGAATATGAGGCCCAAATAGGTCAAGAGAACTCATTCCTACCCAAAGAAGACCCATTGAGCCAAATGGGGTGCACCCTCCCCCATGAGTTACAAGATGCCCAACCTATGCCTCCACTTCTACCCCTCCCCATCCTATCCCAAGTCCCCCATTACCCACCACCCCAAAAGAGCCATATGCCAGTCATCATCACCCCACAAACAATGGACTTACCTCCTTGGTAGAGGAAACCATGATTCCCATACCCGACCCCATAGTGGTGAATACTCCGGACCCAACCCCCGCCATGGAGATCACCCATGTCCAGGAAGAAGAAGAAACTTCACATGGTGGACTTCACCTTACACCACCCTCCCTAGTAGGGGCCGAGCTCATCTTAGGAGAACCCCTTTCACGTTGGCTAAAGGAGAACCCATTTAGAGATCTCATGGCCCATGTCTGCCCTCCTATGGAACAAAACCTCCCTATAGTACCCTTACCCACCTACCACACCACAATCCAATCATCCTATCAGGTGGAGACATTAGGGGACTTTCTTAAGGGTATAGCTTGGCAAATGGAGCTAACTGACCTGTTGACCACTGTAGCCGACCAACCTAGGAGCCTTGACCTCCTACACCTATGTGTCGGATCCATCTCCTCTACTTACACTATGGGTTGCTACACTAGTGACCTTCTGTTATTCCTCCCTACACCCGAGGAGCCCGATGCTCTCCACAAATTAGAGTTGCTTATTTCGGGTAGGATGCCAAGCCCTCCATTCATGGCCAACCAACCCGCCAAGGACTTCGGTTCAAATACTACATTTGAGGAGGAGGACTCACCATCATTTGAAAACCTTGAGGAGATAGAATACCCCTTCCTTGGAAACACATTCCATGACTCCTTCGATCCCATCCTATACCCACCCACCTTACTCACCACCAACCTGTCCCTATCCCATCCAACCTTATCGGACCAAGCCCACCCCATGATGCATACCTTCTTTGACCCCTTCGACCCTTATAAGTGGGAGCTCAAAGACCACCCCATACCCACACACATGGTCGTCACCCATAGGATAGGAATGCACCCATCTTGGCATATCACATCATTCGACAAGGGTCACAAGTCCAGCCCTCCCATACACGTCACACACAGTCTATGCCCAATGCATGACTGGCCCACATTTGGATGTGCTGGTCCACCCACATTCGTCATAACCATTACGCATAAATGGAGCATACATGGATGTCCGGGTCCTCCGGTAACTAACGCCACCATGCACGATATGTCCACCTATGGTTGCCCCGGCCCCCCAGAGACCATGAAAGTCTTCATCACATCTATGCATGATAGGTCTATGTACGGTTGCCCCAGTCCACCTTTGCATACTATCCTCTTCCACACCCACTCACTGCATCATAGTGCATGGCATACACATTCATGCAAGCATCTAACAACGAGCGGTGAGGTTCACAAAGAGCGGGCAAAAGCTTGCGAGCGCCACTTGGAATTCCAAGTAGGCAATCTGGTGATGATGGCATTGGAGTGGCTCTACCCTAGGGTCACCTCCAATTCGAGGGCACGTGGACTTGGACCTTCCCAAGTCCCAAGTGATTTTGGCAACCCGGCCATCGGGTTGGACTTACTAATGGGTTTTGGGATTCACCCCATTATCCACATGGCGGATCCGGAACCCTATATGGGCACCGCGGTGGATCCTAGTGAGTGCCTCGAGCCTTTATCTTCCATTGAGAGGGACACCCTCGGAGAGCCACCAAAAAAATGGCCTGAGAGTCCGACGTGTGCACACGAAGGCAATACTAGGCAAGCAGGGTCCCATCACCAGCAAGAGGGTGCGCCTGAGCCACCTCGAGAGGATGAGGGACCGTCCCCTGGTTGCGGACGCAGGGTTGAGTTTGGAAGTTGAGGCTCACTCTGAGTTTCTGGAGAGGACCACTTCCCCGGTGGGCCCATACTCGACAGAGTCGAGTTTTCCGCACCCCGAGGGTATGATGAGGACATCACCAGTAATTTCATATGATCGAGGATCCCGATACTCGCCGCCTAAGCTAGATCTTGTTCACCACGTTATTTCGAGTCCTATGATGTAATTTTCATTTTCTACTCATGTAATTTGCCTTTTATTTGAGTCTTGTACCTAGGTTATTAAGTCATTTTCCTAAGTTCAAGTCTCATTAGGTTATGGTGCTTGCTATTGGGCCTATTTCTTTGGGCTAGGCCCATGGGCGCACCCCCCCTTCCTTGGTTATCTGTTAGTATGCTAAAAGTCAGGGTCTTATATGTAAAAGTGGGTTTCTATAAATAGGACCCCAATCCCTCAGTTGTAAGGTAATGAAGATTTGATAAAAAAAGTTGCCACAAGATTTGTGCTTCTCTCTCTCTCTAGCTCTCTCTCTCTCTCTCTCTCTCTAGCTCTCTCTCTCTCTTCTTATCTCTCTCTCTAAAGGGGGCGAACCCCATTCTCTCTCCTCCCCACCCCAAATTCGAAATTCACTCTCTCTCCTCTCTATTCACCTCTAATTAAGACCCCTCCCCCTTCCCCATACCTCCCATTTAAGTCCCCTCCAACCCCTAGGTGGAATCCCTTTCTCCTAGGCACCTCTCCCTCCTCCCAAGCAACCTTTCCTCTTCCCCATACAACCTTTCATTTTCCCAAGGGAGAATCCCTTCTCCCAAGCACCCCTTCCTCTCCCCAACACAACCCTTCCCCTTCCCAAAGCAACATTAAACCCCATTAACCTCTCATTCAAACCAAAGGAGAGAGATCTCCCTCTCTCTCTATCCCAACCCAAATTCGCAGCTCCCCCTTCCTCCACCTGCTAGACCATCTTCCAGCCCCCATTCTACCCCTCCCACACCTTAGATCACCCTATACCAGACCCCCACACAGCCATGGGTCGCCCCCCACACACATCCACCCCATCTCCCACCCCATCTACCCCATTTTCTATATACTAGTGAGCAGCTGCAGTTCTGCAGAACCGCCCCCCCTGTTTCAGCGCCGCCCACGACCTCATCCCGGAGCTCCTGGGGGCATGGCCTACATCAACGGAAAGGTCTGCGAGTTATCTTCGCAAGCAAGGTGGAATCATCCCATTCCGACGTCGCTACAGTTTGTGGTGCCCATTCTCCCTCGACTGCGCAGATCTCCCCCTGCAAAGTGCCTGAACCAGAAGGGTACCTGTACCACGACGAACCACGGCAGAATCAGGCCAAGAGCTCTTCTAAGAAATTCTTCCTCGTCCAGTCCTCTTTCAGCATCAGGAAGCGGAACTGCGATCGGCCTCCGTGGGCCAAAGTTATCATTTTCCTCCCTCGGCTGCGCGGGTCTGCCCTCCACAGTGTGCAACGACCTGCCTCCGCTCTTCTGAGTCCCCCAATCCTCTCCGACATCAGACGGATTCCCTGTCAGTTTTTCTGTGAAGAGGGATCGTCCACAGTTCCAGAAACTCTGGCGGTTCATGATTCGGAGTCCAGGAGAGGTCGGGGCACTCTCTGTAACCTGTCGCGTGAGATCAGAAGCTGCCTTTCCCAGATTCTGCCCCCCTGTTTGAACCTCCACCACGGCCACATCCTTCAACTTCTGGAGGCGCCACTTGGCCGAGAGCTGCAAAAACGAGTCTTCCACCACCACCAACAAGCGGCGTCCCGTTCGGCATCAGGAAGTGCCTTTACCATTTTTTCTCCCCCGGGCGCGCAGACAGTTCGTTTAGGTCCTGCCCCGACAGTGCCTCACTCAACGGACTACTTCTCACCGCCCCGACATCCTCTAATGCTGTTCTTGGTTGCTGCTCTAAGAAGACTTATCCACGGACGTCCTCGACTTGGTCCCGCCTCATTCGGACTTCGGGAGCTGCCGTGGTGACTTCGGCCATCCGCTGCTGTCCCTGAGAATAGTCTGCTTCTGCACGCAAGGGACCTGTTCCAGAGCCCGTCCCTGCCGGCGACGATCTCGGGACTGCCCACTAAAAATCACAGTCATACCTGGGTACGTCAGCGACATTTTGGCGCAAGTCTCATCAAGTTCTGAGTCCAGGGGAGCTCACAGCGGCAACTACATCGACCCCCTATCTTGCTGTCCCAGACCAGGGCAGATTCGGCCGGGTGCTCCGTCGGCGCGATCGAGCTTATCTACCCTCCCCGCCTGGCCGGCTTAGCGCCCCTCCCTGCGCGGAGGTAGTGTTTGACTTGTAATACAAAATTCCCCACCCCAAGTCCACCCACCTGTGTGAGGTGTAGTGATTGTAATCTTTAAACAGGTCAAGCTTCATCGGCGCAGTGTGCGGGGAATCCACACTTCCCCGCTCGCCCTCGTCTCCAACCGGGATCGGTGTCTTCGCACCGATCAGGTGAGCCTCGGGTTGCCCTACTCTACTGGAATTGCTTTGCTTGTTTAGTATTACTGCTTAGTGCCGTCGGTCGGTGAGTGAGCGCCCGATCTCAAAATATCATCGATTTGAGTGCCACCGCGGAGCGAGTTGAGAGAGAACCACTACATCCCACGCCCTTGGCGTGCTGGCCGCCCACGGAATTGGGGCATTCCTCGCCCATTGGGGTCCATCCTTAGCTGGCCATACCCTTGGAACATTGAGGTCCAACCTCGGACCCTCACCGTCATCGCTGGTCCTCCTACGGACCCGAGTGTGCCAACGCGAGTGAATCCGCTTGTGTCATGTTGCCAAAATCGTTGTGTTGCTTGCAATTCTAGGTCCGAGGGGTTGTGTCACATCATAGGCTACCTACCTTTCAACCCCTTTCATTTAGTCAAGGGGGCACCCCATTCCACTTGGATTATTTTATTTTTTGTGTGTGTTGATCACACTTAATCCCAGCCATCTATTCCCTTCCCTAGATCCAATGGTGGAGATTGGATTTGAAGAGTAGCATATAAATACTTGTATTTTCCATTTGAAAATTAGTGAAAAGAAGAAAATTCATTGTGTGCATTGGAGCTTCTTGCGCCCCTCTCCTTCTCCCCTGGTGTTCTTCCCTCCCCAACCACAATTCTAGAGTGGATCTATCTTCTATCTCCCCCCCTCAATCTCTGAGTTCATCTAGTGCCGCCGCCGCCGCCGTTCGTGCCGCCATCGAGCCGCCGCGAAGTCGTCTTCGGTATTCTGTCCATGCCGGACAGGAGCATCTTTCCTGAATTCCTGCTCCCACCTCCCACCTCCTCTGGAGCTGAAATTTTCAGGAGTGGTTCCCCTCTTAAACCCTTATCTTCACAAAAAAATTCAAGTCAAAATTACTTCATTCGGTATTTTTCAATTTTCATTCCCCTTCTATTCCCAGATCTGCCAGGTTTCTATCTACAGTAATAATAACTCTGAGTTCTACATATAGGGGCCACTCTTTGATTTTTTTAGGAGCTCCCAATTTTATTGGACGTTCTGTCCACCTTCCTCTATCACCACGAATTTTCTTGATTTTTGTTTTGCTCTCTACATATTTTCTAAAATTCATCCAATTTCCTAAATCTGTTCAGTCTGTCTCATTCAAGATCCGACCACTAGTCAGTCCAAAATCCATAATAAATCGTAGCTTTCACCAATACTTCCACAAGATATATGGCCGTTTTCCTTTTTCAAACCTCTACAACTTTGGTGAAGAGCTCAGGAGCTGAATCGAACGTATACCTTGCGGTCAAAGTCAACTCTCAGGAAAGTTCCCTGCTGATCAGAGATTTCGGCCACTGTAGAACGGCACCTTGGAAATTCGGTCAAGGCTAGATCTAGAGCAATTCATTTTTTCTCTATGGTCCTAGATCAAATTATTTCGAATTAGCTTTCCAACGGCGCCAGTTTTGTGTCGACCCGACATCGGGGCTGATTGCGGCGTCCGTTCTCGCCGGAGGGCGCGCCTGAAAATAGAAGTTGCAGATCCGTGGGAAGTTTTTTCGACGGGTGCCGAACGGAGCCGCCCGGCCTCCGGTCGACGTTCCAGCGTGTCACCATCCCAGGGAGCGCTTCTCGAAGCGTCCCCACTACAACGGTGCCACCGGGTCTCACACGGCCCCTCCGACCAGTACATGGGCCCCACGGTCGCGAGTACGTGTGCTGCCGATGCTACGCGAGAAGCCACCCGTCAACCCGGAATCGGTCCTCCCGGACCCACTTGTGTAGCCCTTTACCTCCCTGCGTGGAGTGGGCGATATTTCATTGCTGTCATTATTGTGTAATATTTGTTCCGGGAGTACGAGTTCGGCCGGGTCCGTCTTCCCCACGCCGAGAGCGTGGAGGTATCGTGTCCGCTCCTTCACTTGGCATTTTACTTTATTTCATATATGCTTTATATGCCGCTGCTAGAGAGCATATTTTAGGATCTAGCTCGCTATATTTTTCATATCACCGCTGCTGCGAGAGAGAGCGTGACCGTCCCGTGACCCGATCCGGGCACAAGAGAGAGCCGACCACCCTAGCTCACTACCGGTTTCTCAACCGCGCACGTCCGACGCTTCCCTCACTAAGGGACAATCGCGAGCTTGTCGTGTCCGTGGTCTGTCCCGCATCAATTTGGTATCAGAGCGAGTTTGATTCTAGGGTGTCTAAAATAAAAAAAAAGGTGTCATTTAAGTCTAAGTGTCTAAGTCGGTCTTAGGAGTTGCACTTGCATACCATTAATCGGTATATAAAAAGGTGTTGTCCGAACGTTAGGCTACGCCTATCGGGAAGGCCGCACACTTGCACGAGTGATCTTCAGATCGGTTATCTCCGCCACATACCGAGTCTTGGTTGCGTCTAGGTTGTACTCGAGTCACATTCCAACTTGCATCGCATTTTAAGTCGTGTCTAGGTGCTTGCATTAGTTTGCATAAAATTTGCTTATAAAACAAAAAAAAAATGGCCTTGCATATTCATTTCTAGGGGACCCGACCCCTCTTGGCCACCATGGCCACACCCCGAGCCTATAGTCCCGATGAAGTGGTCGCAATGTTCCAAGCCTTGATGGGACAAGTGCAAGGGTTGAATACAAGCCTAGATCGGTGTAGTACTAGCCTAGATCGATTTTCTACCGGGGTAGATCGGATGTTCTTGGAGCAACCCCACGGACCCCTTCTCCACGAGGTGGACATCGCTTCCTTACCTATGAGGGCTCCTTTGCCACCCCCTACTCCAACCCGCGCCTCCTTCGAGGAATTCGATGAAATGATTTCGGATTGGTTGGAAAGGACACGTGCTCCTTCACCACCCGTGGATGCTCCATTGCTATCTACTTCCGATCTTCATCCGAAGCCGTCAAACTTGGGGCCACCACATCCCGAGCCTCCCGTGTTTCTAACGGGTACGCTATACATAGCCGAGCCACTTCTTAGATGGCTCAAAGAAGGCCTGGTCTCACCTCCCTTCCCATCCATGGACCCCATCCTACCTCTAGTGCCGGTCAATTCCTTCCATACCACATTTCAATCTAGTCACCATGTTGACACGTTGGACGATCTTGTTATGGGACTAGACACGCAATGGAAGTTGACACATATGTTGGCCCGAGGCTTCGACCAACCCACGAGTCGTAGCTTCACCCATCCGGCCTTTGGGTCCATTACCTCCGAGTGCACCGTGGGTTGTGTCACCACGGAGGTTCTTCTACTTCTCCCGCTACCGGATGAGCCCGACTTCATGACTTTGCTTCCGAGGGAGGAGTCATATTTCCTATACACGGTCCCATCTACCATGACGGAGGAAGGTGACCACCCGCACCTTCAAGAATTTCACGATTGGGACCATGTCATGTTGGAATCCATCTCACGGGGTCATACCTTCTTCGACCCTTTTGACCCATTCACTAGTGAATCTCCCGAGTCTCCATCTTCACTTCACTTCCTCCGCGGAGTTCACTATCATGCCTTTTCCACTCGGGCCAAGCAACCTCTACATAGCCATAGGTCCGAACCATCATTTGGGGGTAACGGAGATTTTGGTTTCTCCAACCCACCTAAACCCATCTCCGATACACCCACATCCGGCCTTTCCACACCCGGCTTCCCTAGCCCTCTCAAGTCTCCCAAATCCAAAGTGGCGTCCATGCATGACTGGGTCATACTTGGCCATTTAGGTGTTCTCCATGCCACCCATCTCCGGTTACATAATATGCATGCATGGCACACGTTCGGGTGTCCTGGTCCGCCGTCATCCATGTACGGGTCGGACTAACATTAGGTGTGTCTAGGGTCATAGTTGAGTCAATGTGCTTTTCTTTATGTGGTTTGTTTTGTGTGGTTTGTTTGCATAGTTTGTGTGTCGTTTGTTTGTCTACATGTGTCTTGTGCAAGCTCGTCGATGTCAGTCTCTTATGAGTGAGAGGCGAGTGGACTCGCTCGATGAGTATGGGATCAGTTCTACATCTATACCCGGATCAGTCACCTACAGGGACTTAGCGGTGATTCCTAGTGAGTCTTCAAGCCGCCTCCTCCCATTTTGAGAGTGCCCCACACGGAGTGTCCACCTCTAGCCCACAACAGCTTGTGCATATCGAGTATATATCGAATGAGCAGGTGACGGTCACTTGGAGTGGAGCATACCCGCGTTACTTGACACGGTGACGGATCCGCCGGAGTACTTGAGCATCCATACTCCTACTCGACGGGGTCGAGTTCCTTCCACCCAGGGAGAATTGATGGGGACATCGAGGCAAGACCGTCCGCATTTTGTTTGCATTTATGTCCTTTCATATTTGTATGTATACCCTTGTGTTATATGGGTACGCAATTGTAAGTCTTAGTGGGTTTATATGTAAAATTCCCGTAGGCCCAAGCAAGGGGACCCTCACCCCTTTCCCATTGGTCCACCTAGACCATGTGGGGCTGGTCAACCATCCTAGGTGGCCATCTAGAAGGTTGGAATGCCAATTGACCACATGGGAGACAAGTGGTTAAATTTTTCCAAGGTAGGCTACCTACCTTTCAACCCCTTTCATTTAGTCAAGGGGGCGTCCCATTCCACTTGGATTATTTTATTTTTGTGTGTGTTGATCACACTTAATCCCAACCATCTATTCCCCATCCCTAGATCCAATGGTGGAGATTGGATTTGAAGAGTAGCATATAAATACTTGTATTTTCCATTTGAAAATTAGTGAAAAGAAGAAAATTCATTGTGTGCATTGGAGCTTCTTGCGCCCCTCTCCTTCTCCCCTGGTGTTCTTCCCTCCCCAACCCCAATTCTAGAGTGGATCTATCTTCTATCTCCCCCCCTCAATCTCTGAGTTCATCTAGTGCCGCCGCTGTCGCCGTTCGTGCAGCCATCGAGCCGCCGCGAAGTCATCTTCGTTATTCTGTCCATCCAGGACAGGAGCATCTTCCCCGAATTCCTATTCCCACCTCCCACCTCCTCTGGAGCTGAAATTTTCAGGAGTGGTTCCCCTCTCAAACCCTTATCTTCACAAAAAAATTTAAGTCAAAATTACTTCATTTTGATATTTTTCAATTTTCATTCCCCTTCTATTCCCAGATCTGCCAGGTTTCTATCTACAGTGACAGCAACTCTGAGTTCTACATATACGGGCCACTCTTTGATTTTTTCAGGAGCTCCCAATTTTATTGGACGTTCTGTCCACCTTCCTCTATCACCACGAATTTTCTTGATTTTTTTGTTTGCTCTCTACATATTTTCTAAAATTCATCCAATTTCCTAAATATGTTCTGTCTGCCTCATTCCAGATCGACCACCAGTCAGTCCAAAATCCATAACAAATCGTAGCCTTCACCAATCCTTCCAGAAGAATTATTTCCGTTTTTCTTGTTCAAACCTCTACAACTTTGGTGAAGAGCTCAGGAGCTGAATCGGACGTATACCTTGCGGTCAAAGGCAACTCTCCGGAAAGTTCCCTGCTGATCTGAGATTTCGGCCACTGTAGAATGGCAGCTTGGAAATTCGGTCAAGGCTAGATCTGGAGCAATCCATTTTTTCTCTATGGTCCTAGATCAAAGTATTTCGAATTAGCTTTCCAACGGCGCCAGTTTTGTGTCGACCCGACATCGGGGCTGATCGCGACGTCCGTTCTCGCCGGAGCGCGCGCCTGAAAATAGAAGTTGCAGATCCGTGGGAAGTTTTTCCGACGGGTGCCGAACGGAGCCGCCCGGCCTCCGGTCGATGTTCCAGCGTGCCACCATCCCAGGGAGCGCTTCTCCAAGCGTCCCCACTATAGCGGTGCCACAGGGTCCCACACGTCCCCTCCGACCAGTACGTGGGCCCCATGGTCGCGAGTACGTGTCCTGCCGAAGCTACGCGAGAAGCCACCCGTCAACCCGGAATCGATCCTCCTGGACCCACTTGTGTAGCCCTTTACCTCCCTGCGTGGAGTGGGTGATATTTTATTGCTGTCATTATTGTGTAATATTTGTTCCAGGAGTACGAGTTCGGCCGAGTCCGCCTTCCCCACGTCGAGAGCGTGGAGGTATCGTGTCCGCTCCTTCACTTAGCATTTTGCTTTATTTCATATATGCTTTATATGCCGCTGCTAGAGACCATGTTTTAGGATCTAGCTCGCTATATTTTTCATATCACCGCTGCTACGAGAGATGGCGTGACCATCCTGTGACCCGACCCAGGCACAAGAGAGAGCCGACCACCCTAGCTCACTACCGGTTTCTCAACCGCGCACGTCCGACGCTTCCCTTGCTAAGGGACAATCGCGAGCTTGTCATGTCCGTGGTCCGTCCCGCATCAGGATTATACTAATCATGCATGATATGTTACCCTGTTAGCTACGGTTAGGCCAGATCTTGAGAACACGTACCTATTGGTGCGGTTAACAAGGTATAATAGTAGAATAGAATTAGAATCCTAGCCGTCCACGTTCTCTACAGCCAGGCTCTCAGCAGCAGGACATGGTACGTAGGATGAAGCTACCTTTCTATCTCCTACAGGTGAAGAGAAGAATTGAGATCTCTCTTCTACAGGTGGAGATGAGAAAAGCCACAGACAACCTTCTCTTCTGGGGCAGGATGACAGTAAGGTCTTCTACGTTTGATGGAGGGAGTTGTTTATAGGGAATAATCTCAAGGGTCTATTGGAAACCAGATCTGAAAGCCTTGTTGTATATGTTCCCTCATTGGTCCATTGCCAGCAAACGTAGGTTGTTCTTGTTTCCACCAACTCTGGAGATTAGTGGGTCTAAGGGAAATGGAACCCTGGTCATGGGCCCCCTATTGAAATGGCCCCCTAGTAAGGGGCGCCCTTTAGTTGGGTGACTCTGGCCCGTTCACGTGGGTAAGTTGGTGGCCCCTTGAACGAAATAACGCCCTTATAAGTGGTCTCTATTTAGAGGAATAGCGCCCATGCATGTGGGCGTCATTTCATTTAGTTATTTTTTATTTTTTTATTTTTAAATGGTATGGGAAATGGCGCCTGGGATAGGGGCGCCCTATTAAGAATAGCGCCCAGGTCAGGGGCGCTATTTCTTCCTAGGTGATGTTTCCTGTGCCATGCCATGTTGGGTGTTGAGGTGTGTTTAAGATGTATTATATATATATATATATATATATATATATATATGATTGGGTGTTGAGGTGTGGTCTTAAGAGAGATATATATGTCTATATGTATACTGTGGGTGTTGGCCTTGTGGCTTGGGAATTTGCGCCTTTGCAGAAGGGCTTCATTTAGGTAAATAGCGCCCTGGTAAGGGGCGCCCTTTTCTCTTGTGTTTGGAAAAGAAAAACCCTTATACGTTTTGTTTATATGATGAACTTTAATTGGTGTATATTTATATAGTGGCCCGCATTGGGTATTCTACCTTTTTATTTGGCCTTCTTATAGAGTTATTTAAGGTTTTTATCTACTTGGGGAAAAGGTCTATTTCTTTATCATTTTTATCCGGGGTGCTACACATTGGTTAACCCATACGGCATAACCACAAACTCATAATGCCTATATCTGCTTCGAAAACTAGTCTTGGAAATATCACGATCTTTAATCTGCAGCTGATGGTGGCCAGACCTGAGGTCTTTTTTTGAAAAATATTCCGCACCAGAGATCTGGTCGAACAGCTCATCGATACGCGGCAATGGATATTTGTTCTTGATTGTGAGTTGATTCAACTGCCTGTAGTAGATGCATAGCCTGAGAGATCCATCCTTCTTCCTGACGAATGGAACTGGTGCACCCCAAGGGGACGTGCTTGGTCAAATAAAACCTTTCTCCAATAGTTCTTGAAGTTACTTCTTCAACTCCTTAAGTTTCGTGGGGGACATCCTTTAAGGAGCTTTTCAAACAGGAGCTGCTCCAGGGATCAGCTCAATGGAAATGTTTACATCCCTTGCAGGCGTTAAACCGGGTAGTTCGGAAGGGAAAATGTGAGGAAAGTCTCTCACAATAGGGATCTCTTCTAGAATAAATTCCTTGGACTCAGTGACAACTACGGAAGCAAGAAAAACTTCACAACCTTGAGGGATGAGTTTGCAGGCATGAAGAGAAGAAATAAGAATAGGATGCTTCCTATATTTGATGCCAAGGAAATAAAACTTTGGAATATCGGGTTTGTGGAAAGAAATTTACCTATTGTGACAATTAATGTTGGCATAGTGCTCACATAGCCAATCTACACCTAAGATGGCATCGTAACCTTCCATGTCAAGACATACGAGATCGGCAAGAAGATTATGGCCTTCTATGGTCACCTCGCTATTACGGTAGTGAGTTTTAAGTTCCGTTCCGGAGCCTAGAGGTATGGCAATTGCTAGGTCTGAACGTAATGGAACAAGAGAAACTGGCAAAGTTTTTGCAAAAGCGGTAGATATAAAAGAATGAGAAGCACTAGTATCGAATAATACAAAGGCAAGATGTGAGTAAATTTGGATTGTACCTTCAATCATCTCATTTTCCTTTGTAGCTTTCTCCTCCATTACGGCATTGAGACGAGCCTGCCACCTGGGCCCACCATCATTCTTGGAGGATTGATCTTGTTGTGTCTCCTCAGGATTTGATGTCTAGTTTTGATGCTGGCAACAGTGTGATTGATCTTATTCTTTGACACTAGCAGCACTATGAAGATTTGTAGTTTATACTTAAGTAAGAATAAGTTCCTGTTCATTATAAGGTCAATGCATAGTCATCTTAGGTCAATGTATTCTCATGGATTGAGTAGAGTCAGGTCGGTGCATATATTCACTCCAGTTCAAAAGGTTAGTACATATGCAGAAGTATTGCATTAACAGGTCGATGCATGTTAGCAGTCTGGTCTAGAAGGTCGATGCACATATGCATTTTGCATTAAAAGGCCGATGCACATATGCATTTTGTATTAGAAGGTCATTGCACATATGCATTAGAAGGTCGATGCACATATGCATTAGAAGGTCGACGCACATATGCATGTTGCATTAGAAGGTCGTTGCACATATGCATTTTGGTATAGAAGGTCGATGCGGCTGAAGAAGTCTTGCTCTACCAAGTTGGTGCACATTGTATATGAGTCGATGTTACTACGATATGTATGATAGAAGTTACTACATCAGGTTGATGCATACCATAGGCTAGTCGATGCTAGTGAACCAGCGATTGTTGCATAAGGTCGGTGCAATAATGGTTATCATTCTTAAGGTCGGTGCACCTTGTGCACCTGTTGTAAAATAAGGTCTACTTGTGTGATACACAGGTCGGTGCATCGTCATGAGATCCTGTCCTCATTCATTCTTTCGTTACATATCAAGTCTACATGTGGTATACACAGGTCGATGCATCTGCAGTCAATCTACTGCATTCGTGCAAAGGTCTAATCACACAGGTCGGTGCATTGTGTGTATGCATCGAGGCATCTGCATTATCATTTATTCTTTTAATCTTGATGTCTGACTCTTATGAAATTGGCTAAGTCTACATTCTCTTAAGCACTTATGATGATAAAGTGGTTGATGAAATGTTTTATATCTTGTTGACAGGAACATCAATATGACAACATCAAACAACTTAAGGAAACTGATTGAACATCTGAAGTGCAGAGAGAGTTAGAGACTTAAGTGGTCGCGTGGTTTGAAAATTCATTGTCTAGCACGTGATCCAAGATGCACAGTCCAAAAGAATGATTCGCCACATGGACTTACTTTCTCTTCTGATCTGACATGTGGACATCATATTTTCTTCTTCTCTTGAAGAGTCATTGGCGGGAATGTTTCCTCAACACGCTGGACTGGAATTTTGTGGGGACTACAAGATTCAGTTCGCTGGTATAAAAAGGTATCGCTCGTTCGAAGAGACATAAGAGATAGAGACATGAAGGGAGAGCGATCAAAGGAAAAAGAAAGAGAGTTGAGAAGCACCAGAGCAGGAGAGTTCGTGAGAAGAGTCTGAGAAGTGTTTGAGAGAAAAGAGCTTGTTGCAGAAGAGAGAAAAAGAGAGAGAACAGAGTATCAGAAGCTGAGAAGAAGTTTTAGAGAAAAGAGAGAGAGTGAAGAATGTTAGGGTGCAAGCCCTGGATACAGAGGGGGGTGAATGTATCCTGCTCGAAATATCGCCCAATTAAAATTAAACTCAGAAGCTAAACACAAATGCAGAATAAAAACTAATTCAATTGAACATATGAAGAGACACTTGGAGCGCTCCAAATCAATCATCTAGCGGAAGCAAACACATAGACAAACCACTGCTCAAGAGATTTTTAGGTGGTTCGGTCCAAAGACCTACGTCCACCCCTCACTCCCAACCGTAGTGAGGCTTCCACTAGCACAGGCTAGAAAACTGCAGACTCAGTCTGCGAACAAGATGCTGCCACACAGCTTGACCAGGGGAACAACCTCCCCTCTTCCTCCCAACCGGAGGGACACCCCAAGTGACTCCCAGCCACTTGGAAACCAGAGACGCACAGTCTCTCTTCCTCCAGACCAGGAGGGAACCCACCAGTGACTCCCCGTCACCAGCAAACCAGAGGTCGAAGACCTCTCTTCCTCCAGACCAGGAGGGACCCCTAGACTTGCAACCCACAAGCCCAGAACCGGGGACGAATCTCCCTTCCTCCAAACCAGGAGGGAACCTACAAGTAGCACCCAGCTACTTGCAACCGGAGATAGCAATCTCCCTTCTCCTGAACCAACAGGAGGGACCCCGACCTCTCTACAGAGTATCGGAAAGACAAGATATCAAATGAAAAAGAAAACAGAAAATAGAGTCACAGCGACTGAAAGCTGTAAATGAAATACAAGGAATGTGGCTCTCGTAGGAGCTGACTGGATTGGATCTGATCCAAAGTCCAGTAGGCAAATCTTCAACTGAAGCTTCTTTCTTCTTCTTCACGAGCCCTCTCTCTTTCTCTTTTTCTTCTTCTTCTGGATCTCTCGATCTCTCTTCTGCTCTCTGGCTCACTCTTCTTCTTTCTTCTTCAGCTGCTCTCACTCTCTTTCTTTCTCTTTTTCTTCTTCTTCTCTGTTCTCTGTATCGTGGAGGCACTCACTGCTCTTCTGCTTTTTTCGATGGCTCTCTGCTCTTCGATCATTCTTCAGCCGATGGAGGAAGCTCCATTTTTATACCAGCAGTAGGCAGCTAGGGCGTGAGCTCTCGATGATTCCCGCCCAGAAGGTTCGGTCCACGTGTCAGCATCTCAGCCTCTAGGATCACGTGCCAGTCTTAATAACCTCGTCCATTAATCCTATCAGATAATCAGTCGAAGACAATATTAGAAGGGTGTACAGAGTTGCTGCTTAAAGAGCATTGCAATAACAAGCCATAGTAATGTATAGACTTAAGCGTTTCTGTGCATGACAGAACCAATGTACAGACTTGCTTTCTGAACGATGCACAAAAGTAGAGTATGGGCTTAATAGCACATGCTGCAGTATGCATATGGTGAAGTGTGTACATTGACGATGAATGCTCAGCCAAGCCAAACCGAGTGTGTAGACTTAGCCAAGCCAAACGAATGTGTAGGCTCTACGTAACAATGTACAGACTTGCTCATATGATGCATGAACACAACAGCAGAATGTGCAGACTTGAAGGACTTTCAGCTCGTGCAAAGAATGGCGATGTATAGACTTAGACAAGCACACAATGGAACAATGTATAGACTTGGCCCAACAAACAATGTATGGACTTGCGTGAATGCAACAGTAATGTATAGACTTGCTCCAAGCTCAAGGCACAGTACGATGTACAGACTTGACGTTGAAAGCTTGAAGGCACAGGACGATGTACAGACTTGGTCTCTAGACCATGGGCTGTACAGACTTTGAAAGAACGATGGCCAAGACGATGAGTGAGACGATCGGATGTACAAACTTTGCTTCGTGCAACAGAGCAATGTATAGACTTACCTAAGACGTAGCATGAGACGCTGCCAGACTGTACAGACTTCGAGTGAGACAAGACGCTGAACAATGTATAGACTTTAAGCATGAAACGTAGGTAAAGAATACCCCAATGTATAGACTTAGCCATCGCCAAGTCGATGTACAGACTTTGTGAGCTGAACGTAGGTAAAGGTGAAGAATGTGTAGACTTGGAAGGTTCAACGGTGGATGTACAGACTTGGAAAAACCATGCCAATGTTCAGACTTCACCCCGTGCAAGCTACAGTGATTGAGTGTATAGACTTGGCTTCACTTCGAGCAGCCACAGTGATGTATAGACTTAGCCTTTGAGATGTGGCTGTACAGACTTGGAGAGTTGAAGCCAATGTACAGACTTGATGATATCAAACCGATGTACAGACTTGCAGATGCGAAGTCAATGTACAGACTTTAAAGGCTGTGAACAACAAGGCATGCTGTACAGACTTACTCAATCAAACTGATGTATAGACTTTGAAGGATTTGAACGGGAGAATGTATAGACTTTAAGAACCGAAGCTCACGTTGTACAGACTTTGTTACCCAAACGATCAATGTATGGACTTGAACTTCTGGAAACGAATGAATAGACTTTGTCACAGTCTAATGTATAGACTTCCGGTGTGAATGAAATGTTGTACATAATTGCTCAAACAGTCCGATGTATGGACTTGGAATTCCAACCGAAGGATGTATGGACTTTGATAAGAGAATGGCTATACAGACTTCAGGTGAAGACCAATGTATAGACTTCCAATATGAAGACCAATGTACAGACTTCCAATATGAAGAGGATTGTACAGACTTCGAATAAGAAGACCGATGTATGGACTTCGAATATGAAGACCAATGTATGGACTTCGATTGAGTGCAATGGCTGTACAGACTTGGAATGTTTGAGCCAATGTATAGACTTCTGCAGGGCTGCCAGTGTATGGACTTGTACAGTGCAATGAGTGTACAGACTTTGAGGCCGAAGATAATGTGTAGACTTGAGAAGCTCGAGGCCACTGTATAGACATGGGGTTCAGCTGAGAATGTATGGACTTTGACGGAGTGAGACAATGTTCAGACTTTGAAGTTACACTGTGGATGTATAGACTTGAATGAGCATGGAGTGTATAGACTTGAAAGTCAGAAGGCGATGTACAGACTTCAGCTAAGCAGGCCACAGGCCGATGTGTAGACTTGAGAAGCTCGAGGCCACTGTATAGACATGGGGTTCAGCTGAGAATGTATGGACTTTGATGGAGTGAGACAATGTTCAGACTTTGAAGTTACACTGTGGATGTATAGACTTGAATGAGCATGGAGTGTATAGACTTGAAAGTCAGAAGGCGATGTACAGACTTCAGCTAAGCAGGCCACAGGCCGATGTGTAGACTTGGCCAATGTGCAGACTTTGAAAACCAAAGGCAGTGTATAGACTTGATGCAGTTTAGCTGCCAATGAACATACTTTGATTCCCAAATGCGATGTATAGACTTGAAGATCTCGGGGGGTCGACCCACTTTTGTCCAGTCAATGCATGAAGCATGGATGTATAGACTTTATGAGAAGCACACGATGCAAAGACTCTATACAGACTTCATGGCATGCAGCAATACACTAGATGATGTACAGACTTTACATTCAATATGCATGAGACCTTGTACATGGGCTGTACAGACTTAGTGTGTGCTAGCATGTGGATGTATGTGTTATGCAGCCAGATAAATGAATGCACAGATGCATATTACACACTTAATCATGGATGTTCGGACATGCACCACTGTACAGACTAAAACATGAAATGCAGCTATGCTCACAGTTAAACAATGTGTTGTATGACATCATCAAAACACAAGTAAACATATATGACATCAAGATATCCAGATAACAAGCAATCCAGATAATAATCAATTAAGAAATGCATCAGCAATAATGAAATGCACCAAAGCACACACCACATAGCCATTTTTAAATGCAGCAATAATTCAGATAAGATTTTCAATGAAACATTCATATGCACCACAAACAGAATTGTATGCATTCAGATGACTTATATTGTTTGCTATCATCAAAATCACAGGGACACAACAAAGAAGCCGTGTTTATCTTGACTTCTGGATCAAATCCAGAGTCATCTACTCGAGTGAGAGCTACATTTGTCTTTTTTGCCTTTTTTATTTTCATTGCGTTTTCCTTCGATTGTAAGCTATGTAATCAGTAGAGCAAGCTGTGTTGCTCAGTGGTGAGGATTCGATCCCCGGATAGCAAGCTGTGAAGCTCAACGGTGAGGATGTGTTCCTCAGGTTTAGCAAGCTGTAAAGCTCAGCTGTTTGGGATTATTCCCCAAAGCTGTGGATCAGCGGTCTATAGGGATTTCATCCCCAAAGCTGTGGATCAGTAGATTTGCAAGCTGTTTGTCTGCGGAAGTCTTACTCAATTGAGTAAGGGGTAGACATAGATCTCAAGCCCGAGATCGAACCACCTTAAAATTGTTGTGCCTTGTGTGTGATTGATCATATCTTCATTCCTACGATTAGATGCATGTCTAGGATCATTCACTGCAAACATTGACGTTTATAGTATTTTCATTTGCTGCTTGTGCTTGAGTCATCAACCACTGTGGTATATCAAAATGATTAGTGGGAAGGATAGGTTACGTCTATCTAGAGAACTAACTCTTGCGTGAGGAGATCTTTTATCAAACGTCTGCCAAGTATTGAACCTGGTTGATTGAATTTTGCAATTGTGTGAATTGACTTATATCTGTCTTGATCTGATCTATAGTTACTTCATCTATATTCCGTGAAGTTTTTCACGGCTGATAGTTATTTCGTAATAGATCTCCTAACTGTAGTATCAGATCATTGAAAATTAGCTCACAGTAATCCCTATTATTCCACAATCTTTAATTTCTAATGTGTGCCAAAAAATTGGGGTTGGTCTATTCACCCCCTCTAGATCATCGGTTCATCCATTCTCTCAACACGTGGTATCAGAACCTAACTCTCCTTAAGGGCTTAACATCCCGGAGAGATCTAGAAAATGGATGCTAGAGGTCTTACACCTGAAGGTCATTCCACGAGTAAGCCACCATACTTTGATGGATCTAACTATGCTTACTGGAAGAATAGAATGCAGGTGTTCTTGCATGTCAAAGACTATGAAATCTGGAAGGTTGTCAGTCGAGGTCCATTCGAGCTCCCTAAATGTCACGCCCCGAGAGCGGAAGATACCCGGAGACGCGTGACGAATTTATATCAATCATGTCAATCAGAGTATTAGTGTATTCGACACCAAAATCAGAGATGCGCAAAAGTAAAGATAACCCAATCCTTTATTCCTTCATAAGACTATGTCTATTACAAACCTTTGAAGTACTAACTAAAATAAAGGAAAAATACAAGGTTGACTCAAGAAAATATGAAAAAGACTAGATAACACGGAAGAAGCTCTATCTCTTTCACTCTTGATTTTCCCCATCCGTTTGAGTTCCCTCATCGTCGGACTTACCTGAAAAGTAGGGAAACACTAAGTGAGCGAACGCTCAGTAGGAAATTATATCTCAAGAACTAGCAATGGGTTTAAGTAATTACATCTTTCATGAATGCACTATAGCTATGCATGCTCGCATAAAATGACAAGATAGAGAGTGTATAACAATAAGATATCGACGAGAACTAGTCATGAACTTTCACGAACTTATATCAAAAGATATCAAGATATTCAAGCAGGTGTATTCATCATGTCATGTTGGAATTTGGCTATCACGTTCAAGCACGCAAGTATGCAATTACCCTTTTTCGGGTCACGCAAGTCATGTAATATCAAGTCAAGTAAAAGTATAAGATTTGTGGAATGTTCAATCAAGCTAGTCATGCACTTCGGTATAATACCAATACCGTGATCAATCAACTCCCATGGGCACAAGTACTTTCGGGTGCTCCTCCCAGGATCAGATCGGGCCCTATATGCGCAGGCATTAATCATGTATTTTAACATCCACTTTTGTGTATAGCCAATATGGAATTTCAAGAATAAAGCTTGTAGACATGTAGGATAAACTTGGATAGAGTAGAGTCCAAAAATATGACACTTGACATAGAATGGCGATAATAACGGTACAATCACGATTTTTGATAAAACTAGGTGGAATTGGTTCCCTAACTTGGGTACCATGACAAGTAAATGCCCACAAGTAGATGGTCACTCCTTTAATATAGAATTGAGGTCCACAAGAACATCATAACAAAGTTGTTATAGAATTGGGGTCTACAATAACATCACATTGATGGCATGCTTTCCCCGTTCATTAAGAAAATTCTCATATCATACTCATAGCATAATATGAGGGCCGGTATACCATGTTTCTATAGAGTGACATGGCAAAAATAGGGTGATAGGTTTTTATGGTACAACCTGCTCAGTCGGCCTTGAGGGAATCCAAGGCTCGAGGAGTCTTACGGAGGTCTCTATGACTAACTCGCTAGTCCAAAGGAACGGAATGTCCAATGGAGAGCTTGTATGTCACTGAGAGTTAAGGGGGTAACGTTAAAACATCATGAAACGTGGGACTATATTCACGGAGTGGAAATATAGTGCCAATATATATATACATAAGTATGAAACCCTCAGATAACAGAAACAGTGAAAAAAATAGTTTTACAGGAAAATAACGACTTTAGTTAAGTCATTAATCACGTAATTAACACCTTACATAAGGGCGTTTCTTGAGCTTTTGACGACTCGTGAAGCAGTCGTCCAAACTATATTTCAATTTTTTACAGAATTTCAATATTTCAGAATTTTAACCAAAACGCGCCCTGGACAGGGGCGTTACCTCTCAATTAGCGCCCTGGTCTGGGGCGTCAGTTCAGTAGGAGACGACCTAGACAAGGTCGTGAATTCAAGAATTTACCAATTTTCAGATAATAAAATTTCAGGAAAAAGGGTACATGATCATGACAGGAAAAATAGCAGGATTTCACAGGTATACTCATGCAATATATTAGATTCATGGTTACATAGATATTAAATTTTAAACGTGGGTATTTATTAATTACATGTAATTGACGACTTCTGGGCAGGGCGTCAAAATAATAATTAGCGCCCTAGTGTGGGTCGCTTCTTTAAATTAGCGCCCTTGGCAAGGGCGTTTCTTTTTGAAATTACATAGAAAACATCTGAAACCACAATAAAACTATATGCATGCACGACCGATGATATTATTAAGATCTTAAGCTAGTTTGGGCTACGATCTTGAGAAAACCTACTTGAAGGTGATCTGGGAGAGGAAACGTGAAGGTTTTGGTAAGAAACCGATGCTCTGTTCTAAACTGGCCTCCAGAAGATGATGTTTGATGAAGAACCCCTCGTTCTTCAGCACGTCAGGAAACGCAAGGCAGGCAACCTATAGTAAAAGATGATGAAGAACATCAGTATCCTTCATAACCATGACTGAAGGCAGGGGAAAGAACATTACCTGTTCTTTACGGTCGACAGCAGCAGCAAAATGAAAGTTAGATCGCCAAAGTAGCGATCTGAGTGAATTAGGAGGGTATTTATAGGGTTTTTAGGATCGTAATGGAGTTAGTGTTGTATTGGAAGTAATATTTCCCTAATAGAGTTCTTACCCTATTCAATCTTCCTTGTAGTTATCCAGAAACTTGCTCTGGATAGTCTCCTGGGTCGAACAAAACTCAAATTGAATTAACATCCTAAGTGAGGGCGTTAATTTAAATTGACGCCTTGTCAAGCGTCGTTTCTTGTATAAAACGTGCCCAGGTAAAGGGCGTTACGTTTACTTGCCCGTTTAGTTATTTGGGTCGTTTTGAGAATTGACGCCCTTGGGTGTTGGCGTCCTTTTTAGGATTCGCGCCTTGTATAAGGGCATTTCTTTTTGAAATAGCGCCTTGACTCAAGGCGTTAATTTTTTTTTGGCTTATTATTTATTTGTTTAGGCACTCATCATTTATTTAATTAACTTTTATCTTAATTTGATTTATTTAAAAATCTTTATTTTATCAGGGTTGCTACACCCTCCCCCACTTAAAAGAATTTGGTCCCCAAATTCAATAGTATATATATATGTGGAGAGTGTAGAGTATATACCTTAAAATAATTCTGGAAATTGCTTCCTCATGAATTCCTCGATCTCCCATGTGACTTCATGATCGGAACTCTTATTCCATTGTACTTTTAGCATGGGAATAACCTTATTCCTTAGAGTACGTACTTCACGATCTAGTATCTTTATGGGCTTCTGTTCATATGTGAGATCCTTCTGGATAACTAAGTCTCCATGTGCAATAATATGTGATGGATCGTGTACATACTTCTTCAACATAGATATGTGGAACACATTATGAACATCAGACAATTGAGGAGGCAATGCGATGCGATAAGCAACCTCGCCAACTCTTTCCAGTATCTCAAAAGGTCCGATGAACCTTGGTGTAAGCTTACCCTTAACACCAAATCTCTGTATGCCACGTCTAGGCGATATCTTGAGAAATACATGATCTCCAACTTAGAATTCAAGTTCTCTCCTTCTTGTATCGGCATAAGCCTTTTTCCTAGACTGAGCAACTTGCAGTCTTTCTCTAATCAATTGTATCTTCTCAGTGGTATCCCTTACCATGTCTGGTCCTAATAGTTATTTTTCTCCAACTTCGTCCCAGCATAAGGGTGATCGGCAACTCCTTCCGTATAAGGCTTCGAAAGGTGCCATTTGTATACTTGCCTGGTAGCTATTATTGTATGCAAATTCAACCAGAGGCAAGTGATTATGCCAGCTTCCACCAAAATCAATGATGCATGCCCTAAGCATATCTTCAATGACCTGATTAGTTCTCTCGGTCTGACCATCCATTTGAGGATGAAAAGCTGTACTAAAGTTAAGCCTTGTCCCCAACGAATGTTGTAGTCCCTTCCAAAAATGAGAAGTAAAACGGGGATCTCTGTCAGACACGATTGAGATAGGAATACCGTGTAATCTGACTAGGTCCTTGATGTATAATGCAGCCAACACATCGACTCACCATCGGCTCTTGATTGGCAAGAAATGCGCCGATTTAGTCAATCGGTCAATAATAACCCATATTCCATCATGTCCTCCTTTTGATTTAGATAAACCCATGATGAAATCCATACCAATATCCTCCCACTTCCATTTAGGGATATCTAGAGGATGTAGTTTTCCAGCAGGCTTTTGGTGTTCCGCCTTTACCTATTGGCATGTGAGACAGCGCGACACGTAGTCCGCTATTTCCCTTTTCATGTTGGGCCACCAAAAATTTCTTTTCACATCTTGGTACATTTTGGTAGATCCAGGATGAATCGTGTACCTTGATCTATGAGCTTCATCTAAGATCTTCTTCTTTAACTCGGGAGAATCCGGTATACAAGTTCTGTTTTGGAATAACAACCTTCTATCTGATGCTAATTGGAAATCAGACTGTCCTTCTAGTTTGCCCTTGATTTCCACTAATATTGGGTCATCATCCTGAAGTGCTTGTATTTCAGTTAATAGGTCTGGATGAATGCTTATATGAGACAATGTGACACATTTGAAGTTCGTGTCCATGCTTATATTGAGCTTAGAGGATTGCTCCAGCAACTTCCATTCTTGAATCATACAATTGGCTAACAGTGCTCTCGGCTTTCGACTAAGGGCATCTGCTACATGATTACCCTTTCCGGGATGATATTGTATATTGAAGTCGAAGTCCTTGAGATATTCTAGCCAACGCCTTTGCCTCATATTTAGTTCCTTTTGAGAGAAAAGATACTTGAGACTCTTGTGATCGGAGTATACAGTAAACTGTGCTCCATATAGATAATGCCTCCAGATCTTTAGTGCAAATACTACCGCGGCTAATTCTAAGTCATGGACGGGGTAGTTCTCTTCATGCTTCTTTAATTGACGAGAAGAGTAAGCTATAACCTTTCCTTGTTGCATTAGAACACATCCGAGGCCAATGCCAGAAGCATCAGTGTATACCTCGAATTTCTCTCCTTCCATTGGTAAAGCTAAGACAGGAGCTGTAGTAAGATGATCCTTGAGAGTTTGGAAGCTTCTTTCACATTCCTCACTCCATTCGTAACAGATCTCCTTGCGAGTTAACCTCGTAAGTGGTACGGCGATCTTAGAGAAATCTTTGATGAATCGTCTGTATTAGCCAGCAAGACCTAAGAAACTTCGGATCTCGCTAGCATTGGTCGGTCTTTCCCAATTTCTTACAGCTTCAACTTTTGATGGATCTACTGATAAGCCATCCTTTGATATAACATGTCCGAGAAAAGTCACTTCCTCAAGCCAGAATTCACACTTGCTGAGTTTTGCATATAATTGGTTTGCCCTCAATATTTGTAATGCAATCCTTAAATGCTCCTCATGCTCTTCCTTGGTCTTGGAATAAATCAATATATCATCAATAAAGACCACCACGAATTGATCCAAATAAGGCCTGAATATACTATTCATTAACTGCATAAAGGCAACAGGGGCATTCGTTAGTCCGAAAGGCATAACAACAAATTCATAATGGCCGTACCTGCTTCTGAATGCAGTCTTATGAATGTCCTCATCCTTGATTCTTAACTGATGATATCCCGACCTAAGATCAATTTTGGAAAAGTACTTGGATCCTGAAATTTGATCAAACAACTCATCGATTCTCGGCAGTGGATACTTGTTCTTGATAGTGAGATGATTCAACTGTCGATAGTCGATGCATAACCTCATGGATCCATCTTTCTTCTTTACAAATAATACAAGCGCTCCCCATGGGGAAGTACTTGGTCTTATGAATCCTTTCTTAATGAGTTCCATCAATTGCTCCTTTAACTCCTTGAGTTCAGCAGGTGACATTCTATACGGTGCCTTAGAAACTGGACCAGCACCAGGAACTAAATCGATGGTGAAGGACACTTATCTTTGTGGGGGTAATCCAGGCAAATCTTTCGGAAATACGTCCGGAAATTCTTGTACCACCGGGATGTCTTCTATCTTAGTTTCCTTAGCCTCCTTAATCGTGACGAATGCAAGGAAAGATACACATCCTTTCCTGATGAGCTTGCTAGCTCGGAGAGCCGAAATAAGAGGGGTTTTGCTTCGCCTCTTGGGGCTAGTAAAGATCAGTTCTGGAAATTCCTCGAAAGTAACCTTGCTATTGCGGCAATCGACCGTTGCCTGATATTTAGATAACCAATCCGCTCCTAGTATGACATCATACTCCTTTAGATCTAAACATATCAGATCAATAGGGAGATTCTTACCATGAACCAATACTTCACAATTCTGGTAATGGTGTGTAATATCAGTCTCGTTTCCTAGAGGAGTAGACAAGACTAATTTTATCCATTCCGGTTCTAGAGGTAATGGATCAGCGAACTTCTTGGAAACAATTGAATGTGAAGCACCAGTATCAATTAAGACATATGCAGACTTGGAACAAACTTTCAATGTACCTTCTACTAGTCCGCCTTCTTCTTCTTGTTCGATCTCCTTAATTGCGTGAAGGCGAGCATTCTTGGTTACTGGGCGCTTCCCGTCCCCGGCTTAATCATTAAGTAATGGGCAATCAGGAATTCGATGATCGCGACTCCCACAGTGCAGACATGCTCCTAGTTTCCTCCAGCATTCTTCTGCTCTATGGCCCGCCTTGTCACAATGCTTGCACACTATATTTGATGGGGTAGTGGTGATGGAGAAGGGCTTGGTCTTCTTAAACTTCTGATCTTGTGAGAAAGTACCTCCATTGCTAGGCCTCTTCTTGAAGTTGGGTTTAAAGGAACCCGAACTTGTAGCTTGTTCTTTCTTGTCCTTCCCACGGATTCTATCAGATAGTTCCGTGGCGTCTTCTAATAGCTGAGCTCGGCGCACAATTTCTGAGTAGACCTGGATATCCATTGGCGCCCGCTGTGTGATATATTGGGGCCTGAGCCCATTTTGGAACCTCCTAGCTTTCATCTTCTCGGTGCTAACTAAGTGCTTAGCATACCGAGATAATCTAGAAAATTGGGCCTCGTACTCGGCCACTGTCAAGGACCGTTGCTTCAGTGCAGTAAATTCTGCATCTTTCTTTTCCTGTACTCGGTCTGAAAAATATTTAGCGTTGAAATGTTCAACGAATTCTTCCCAAGTAACTTGGTCTTGATTTAAAGTAGCTTCTATTGATTCCCACCAGCATCGGGCATCCCTTTCCAACTGAAAGGTAGCTAATAAGACTTTATCTTGATCCGTGCACTGCATAACACGGAATATACGTTCCGTCTCCCTGATCTAGTGCTCTGCGTCGTCCGGATCAGTAGAACCCGTGAATTTAGGCGGGTTCATGTTTTTAAAGACTTGGTGGAGACTCCCTGCTCGTTGTGCTCCTCCTTGTGCTACCTGTTGCAGCACCTGAGTCATGCCTTGAAGTGTACGCTGCATGTTGCGCCACTGAGCACGTTCGACAGCCATCGTCCTACAATTACAATAACTAGATTAATACGTGATTTCATTTAGAAGCTAGCATTTTTATGTTAACTTTAACCCTTGGTTCTACCCAATCTCACCGGTTAAAGGTTAAACCTATCCTTGGACTTGGGTTTCCTAGGAATTGAATACCCTAGGCTCTGATACCACAAAAATTGTCACGCCCCGAGAGCGGAAGATACCCGGAGACGCGTGACGAGTTTATATCAATCATGTCAATCAGAGTATTAGTGTATTCGACACCAAAATCAGAGATGCGTAAAAGTAAAGATAACCCAATCCTTTATTCCTTCATAAGACTGTGTCTATTACAAACCTTTGAAGTACTAACTAAAATAAAGGAAAAATACAAGGTTGACTCAAGAAAATATGAAAAAGACTAGATAACACGGAAGAAGCTCTATCTCTTTCACTCTTGATTTTCCCCATCCGTTTGAGTTCCCTCATCGTCGGACTTACCTGAAAAGTAGGGAAACACTAAGTGAGCGAATGCTCAGTAGGAAATTATATCTCAAGAACTAGCAATGGGTTTAAGTAATTACATCTTTCATGAATGCACTATAGCTATGCATGCTCGCATAAAACGACAAGATAGAGAGAGTGTATAACAATAAGATAGCGACGAGAACAAGTCATGAACTTTCAAGAACTTATATAAAAATATATCAAGATATTCAAGCAAGTGTATTCATCATGTCATGTTGGAATTTGGCTATCACGTTCAAGCACGCAAGTATGCAATTACCCTTTTTCGGGTCACGCAAGTCATGTAATATCAAGTCAAGTAAAAGTATAAGATTTGTGGAATGTTCAATCAAGCTAGTCATGCACTTCGGTATAATGCCAATACCGTGATCAATCAACTCCCATGGGCACAAGTACTTTCGGGTGCTCCTCCCAGGACCAGATCGGGCCCTATATGCGTAGGCATTAATCATGTATTTTAACATCCACTTTTGTGTATAGCCAATATGAAATTTCAAGAATAAAGCTTATAGACATGTAGGATAAACTTGGATAGAGTAGAGTCCAAAAATATGACACTTGACATAGAATGGTGATAATAACAGTACAATCACGATTTTCGATAAAACTAGGTGGAATTAGTTCCCTAACTTGTGTACCATGACAAGTAAATGCCCACAAGTAGATGGTCACTCCATTAATATAGAATTGAGGCCCACAAGAACATCATAACAAAGTTGTTATAGAATTGGGGTCTACAATAACATCACATTGATGGCATGCTTTCCCCATTCATTAAGAAAATTCTCATATCATACTCATAGCATAATATGAGGGCCGGTATACCATGTTTCTATAGAGTGACATGGCAAAAATAGGGTGATAGGTTTTTATGGTACAACCCGCTCAGTCGGCCTTGAGGGAATCCAACGCTCGAGGAGTCTTACGTAGGTATCTATGACTAACTCGTTAGTCCAAAGGAACGGAATGTCCAATGGAGAGCTTGTATGTCGCTGAGAGTTAAGGGGGTAACGTTAAAACATCATGAAACGTGGGACTATATTCACGGAGTGGAAATATAGTGCCAATATATATATACATATGTATGAAACCCTCGGATAACAGAAACAGTGAAAAAAATAGTTTTACAGGAAAATAACGACTTTAGTTAAGTCATTAATCACGTAATTAACGCCTTACATAAGGGCGTTTCTTGAGCTTTTGACGACTCGTGAAGCAGTCGTCCAAACTATATTTCAATTTTTTACAGAATTTCAATATTTCAGAATTTTAACCAAAACGCGCCTTGGACAGGGGCGTTACCTCTCAATTAGCGCCCTGGTCTGGGGCGTCAATTCAGTAGGAGACGACCTAGACAAGGTCGTGAATTCAAGAATTTACTAATTTTCAGATAATAAAATTTTAGGAAAAAGGGTACATGATCATGACAGGAAAAATAGCAGGATTTCATAGGTATACTCATGCAATATATTAGATTCATGGTTACATAGATATTAAATTTTAAACGTGGGTATTTATTAATTACATGTAATTGACGACTTCTGGGCAGGGCGTCAAAACAATAATTAGCGCCCTAGTGTGGGTCGCTTCTTTAAATTAGCGCCCTTGCCAAGGGCGTTTCTTTTTGAAATTACATAGAAAACATCTGAAACCTCAATAAAACTATATGCATGCACGACCGATGATATTATTAAGATCTTAAGCTAGTTTGGGCTACGATCTTGAGAAAACCTACTTGAAGGTGATCTGGGAGAGGAAACGTGAAGGTTTTGGTAAGAAACCGATGCTATGTTCTAAACTGGCCTCCAGAAGATGATGTTTGATGAAGAACCCCTCGTTCTTCAGCACGTCAGGAAACGCAAGGCAGGCAACCTACAGCAAAAGATGATGAAGAACATCAGTATCCTTCATAACCACGACTGAAGGCAGGGGAAAGAACATTACATGTTCTTTACGGTCGACAGCAGCAGCAAAACGAAAGTTAGATCGCCAAAGTAGCGATCTGGGTGAATTAGGATGGTATTTATAGGGTTTTTAGGATCGTAATGGAGTTAGTGTTGTATTGGAAGTAATATTTCCCTAATAGAGTTCTTACCCTATTCAATCTTCCTTGTAGTTATCCAGAAACTTGCTCTGGATAGTCTCCTGGGTCGAACGAAACTCAAACTGAATTAACGTCCTAAGTGAGGGCGTTAATTTAAATTGACGCCTTGTCAAGCGTCGTTTCTTGTATAAAACGCGCCCAGGTAAAGGGCGTTACGTTTACTTGCCCGTTTAGTTATTTGGGTCATTTTGAGAATTGACGCCCTTGGGTGTTGGCTTCCTTTTTAGGATTCACGCCTTGTATAAGGGCGTTTCTTTTTGAAATAGCGCCTTGACTCAAGGCGTTATTTTCTTTTTTTTTGGCTTATTATTTATTTGTTTAGGCACTCATCATTTATTTAATTAACTTTTATCTTAATTTGATTTATTTAAAAATCTTTATTTTATCAGGGTTGCTACACTAAAGATGAAGATGTATGGGCTCGGGAACAGTCCGATGGTCAACCTTGAATTGGAGCGCTGTCAATGCTATGCAATGTTCTCTACATCCCACTAAATTCACCAGAGTCTCCTCCTGTTCCACAACGAAGGAAATGTGGGACAAATTGGAGGTAATATATGAGGGAACGTCTCAGGTACGAGAAACTAAAGCTAACATGTTAGTATCTGAGTACGAAGCATTTAAAATGAAATTTGATGAAACCATCTCCGAGATGTATGCCAGGTTGATGGTTCTCACTAATGGTCTGAGAAGTTTAGGCAAGATTTATAGTGAGTACGAGCTAGTAAGGAAATTTCTCTGATCTCTAACACCGATTTGGCATACGAAGGTAACTGTAATGGCAGAGTCCAGGAATTTGGCGACTACAACAGTTGATGAACTCATCGATTCCCTCATGACATAAGAATTGAATCTCAAGAGGGTCGATGAGTCCGAGAAGAAGAAAAAACCCCTGACGCTTAAGGTAAACTCTAGTACCAAACGGTCCTCTAGTGAACATAGCTCTTCCAATTTTGAGGATGATTCAGGTGAGTTTGCTATGATAACTAGAAAGTTTAAGAAATTTCTGAGGAGAGAAGGTAAGAGTTTCAGATGAAAATATTCCTCAGGAAAGAGACCATCAAAATTTAAATCTGATAATACCAAAAATACTGATGGCATTGTATGTTACAATTGCAAGAAGTCAAGGCATCTGAAGGCAGATTATCCTGAACTGTAGAAAGAAAGGCAGCCAAGGTATAAGAACAAGAAAGGAAAAGCCATGGTGAGCACCTGGAGCGATGAAGAGGAAGAAAGTCAGAGCAGCTCATCTGACAGTGAGGATGAAGAAAAATTGTGCCTGATGGCCAGTAAGGAAGAAGAAGAAGAGAAGGAAGATGATGAGGTAACTTCTCCTTTCGAAAACTATACACATAGTGATTGGGAAGAAGCTTTTGTTGAGATACTAGATAAATATGATGATGTCTATGGGGAAAATAGGCATTTGAAAAGAAAAATAAACTCCCTTGTTAATGACACTACTCAGAATGATAGGATTGCATGCTTAGAAACAGAAAATAGTGATTTGGAAAAATCTCTTGCTGAAATAGAAAAGTTTAAAACTGTCTTGAATGAAATGAGATATGAAAATGAAAACTTGAAAAACACCATTGATGAATTGAAAATCAGAATGCAAAGATTTGAAGAAGAAATAAAAATTTCAAAAGAAAAATATGATGTTGTAAATGGTGTGAATGAAGAACTAAAGAAAACAATTGAAACCTTGGAAAAAGAAAACACTGATAAACAGACCTCCCTTGAGGGCATGACTCAAGGTAGAGAAAATTTGAATGCCATTCTGGGAACCAAGGTCAACTTCAGAAGAGAAGGATTGGGTTTTAACCAAACTGATAAGAAACGGGTTGATGTTAAGACCATTTCTTTTGTTGCTGAAAAAGGAACATTAAAATCCAATCCTTTGATAAAAATGAATTATGAAGTAAACCATAATGAAAAATCTGCAAAAAATAATAAACAAGACAAGCTCAGTGCCAAGGACAAAGGTAAAGGGAAAGTGGACATGTCTCGAGGTCCTAGCACACATACCACTACACCTAAGGCCAAAGATCAGGTTAGGGGTCAACCAGTTAAACCCCAAGTCCAAGGGAAACCCAGAACCAAAACAACCCAAGCACAACAGAAAGGTATATGCAACAATTAATCTGCATCGACACACAATTCGTCTGGGTCTCACACTTTTAGAAGCCAAGGTCAGAGTAGGGGCATCTCAGGTCGATGCTACTACTATAGTGCACCGACCTATCCTTCGTTCCAAAACCCCTATCTTCACAACTCTACTAAGAAAGGTCGAGGCAGCCTTTATATAAGGTTGATGCAACAGAACATTCAGAACTCCCATCCTAATCAGATGCATCGACCCTACCATTGGAATGCTCCTGTGCAGCCTAGGGTTAGAACTTCTATGAATCAGAATTCTTATGGATTTGTCCATTCTAGATTTGTTTAACCTAGGATCTCCAATGCATACACACATCCCAATGCTCATTGGACCAACTATTGGCACAATAACTCTCATGCCTTTAAAAATAAGAATGCCACACTAGAGAAAAAGATAATTAAAAATTAGAATGTGAACAGAAGACAGCACAAATAAAAAGTTAAGAAATCCACAACACAAGCAAAACACAAAATACAAATGTTGATACCTAAACAACTACTGTCTTGCTTGAATGATTTGACTGCTATTATAGGGCCCAAACAGTCTTGGGTTCCAAAATTTTCTGTCTGATTGTGTTTGCAGGTATGCCTGGCAGCCAACCACAATAGGTGGTATCTTGAGAGTGGCTGCTCCAGGCACATGATCGGGGATAAAGGAAATTTTTGCTTATTGATGGAGAAAGATGCTGGTCATGTTACCTTCGGTGGTAATACAAAAGGGAAGATCATAGGGTTAGGTAAAGTTGGTAAGTGTTCTTCCTGATGCATAGAAGAAGTATTACTTGTTGAAGGACTTGCATATAATCTTCTTAGCATAAGTTAGTTATGTGATAAGGGTCATAAGGTTTTTTTTTAGTCACTTGCATGCACCATTTTTGAACCTAATTCTGAAAAAATAAAATTCAATGGAAAAGAGTCAATAACATCTATATGGTTGATTTAGATGAAGCATCACATACAAATCTGTGTCTTATTGTAAATAAAGAAGACTTAGCTTGTCTTTGGCATCGCAGGTTAGGTCATGCTAGTTATAATGTGTTGCACAAATTAAATAAATTTAGCATGGTAAGAGGTCTACCTGAAATGTCATTCAAAAAGAATAATAAAATCTGTGAGGCTTGTACCCAATGTAAACAAACTAGGAAGTCATTTAAATCCAGAATTGAGAACATGTCTTCTAAACCATTTGAGCTGATTCATATGGATATGTTTGGACCTTCTAGATCAACTAGCTTATCTGGTAGAAGATATGGATTTATTTTAGTAGATGACTTCTATAGATATACATGGGTATTCTTTTTGACTCACAAAAATGATACTTTTAAAGAATTTCAGGTATTTTTCAACAAAATAAAATAAACTGGTGAGCAATCTATATCTAGTATTCTGTCTGATCATGGTGGTGAGTTTGAGAACTCACAGCTTGATGATTTTTGCAGGGACAATGGAATAAATCATAGATTCTGTTCACCAAGAACTCCAGAACAGAATGGAGTGGTTGAAAGAAGGAATAGAACCTTGGTGGATATGGTTCGGACTATGCTGGTTGAAGGTAACCTGCCAAGAAGGTTTTGGGCTGAGACAGTAAACACCTCTTGCTACATAATTAATAGAGCATTGGTAAGACCTTCTACTCAAAAGACTCCTTATGAGATATTAAAAGGCAAGAAACCTTCACTAGCTCATTTCAAGGTTTTTGGATCAAAATGTTTTATCCATGTTAACTCAAAAAGAGACCTTGATAAATTTGAAGCCAAGAGTGAACCAGGAATTTTTCTGGGATATTCTGAAACTTCTAGAGCCCATAGAGTCTACAATTTTAAATCTCAAACTGTTGAACAATCACCACATATTGTGTTTGATGAAACCTCTATCAAATCTGGTACTCATTTCTGCACGGACAAAGACGATGGAGAAATCCTAGAGAATAAAGAGGAGTAGAATGGAGATCAAGTTGGTGAAGGTGAGATTGAAGGTTCAGGAGTTCAGGGGGAGGTAAATGCAAATCAAGATAATCAGCTTGCCAATATTAGAGTGCTCAGAGATCATCCTTTCGAAAATGTTATTGGTAATCTGCAGGAACCCCCTAGGACTAGATCTCATTTTAGAATAGAGAATGAACTTAACTCATTTGCTCTAGTATCACAAATTGAACCTAAAAATATTGAAAATAACTTAAAAGATGAACACTGGATGAATGCCATGCATGATGAACTTAATCAATTTGAAAGGAACATGGTATGTCACCCAGTTCCTAAACCTACACATGGCTCAATTATAGGCACAAAATGGGTTTTCAAAAATAAAACTGATGAATAGGGAAAAGTTGTAAGAAATAAGGCTAGGTTGGTGGCTCAGGGGTACAATCAAGAATTTAGTGTAGACTTTGAAGAGTCATTTGCTCTTTTTGCCAAGCTAGAAGCCATTAGGATTCTTCTTGCATTTGTATGTAGCCTAGGAATAAAACTCGAGCAGATGGATGCCAAATCTACATTTTTAAATGGCTTAATAAAAGAGGATGTCTTTGTCAAACAACCTCCTGGCTTGGAATGTCTTGATTTTCCTGATCACGTGATGCGGGACGGGACCACGGACACGACAAGCTCGCGATCGTCCCTTAACGAGGGAAGCGTCGGATGTGCGCGGTTGAGAAACCGGCAATGAGCTAGGGTGGTCGGCTCTCTTCTGCGCCCGGATCGGGTCACGGGACGGCTTCGCTCTCTCTCGCAGCAGTGATATTATAAATTGAAAGCAGGCTAGGTATCCCTACACATGCTCTCTACCAGCGGCATATAAAGCATATAAAGAATTGAGCTAATGCCAAGTGTAAGGGTGAAGGCGATACCTCCACGCTCTCGGCGTGGCGAAGATGGGACCCGGCCAGAACTCGTACCCCCGGGAACTTAATACATTATGTTTACAGCAGTACAATTAAGCCCACTCCACGCAGGGAGGTAAAGGGCGACACAAGTGGGCCCGGGAGGACCAAGTTCGGGTTGACGGGCGGTTTCGGGCAATGCTTCGGCTTCACGCGTACTCGTGCTAGTGGGGGCCCACGTGCTGACCGGAGGGGTCGTGTGGGGCCTGATGACTCCTCTGCTGTGGAGACACCTGGAAAGCGTTCCCCTGGGATGAAGAGCCGCTGGAACGACCGCCGGACGCCGGGCGGCCCTCGGACGACGCTCGCGGGAACTCGGCCACGAACCTGAAAATTCTGTTTGCAGGCACGCGACTCGGAGAAACTGCTGCTGCGATCAGCCCCGTCGTCGGAATGCGACGAGGTTAGCGCCGTTGGAAAGCTGACTCAGAGTACTTCGACGTAGGGGTCTTCAAAAAAAATAATCAGATCTGTATTTCTGATCATGTATTTTACAAGCTTGCTGATTGGAGACGAAATGGATTTTATGGGATTTCTTTACTAGACCTGGGTCGGATCTGGGAAACTGTGGGCAGACTGTTCTTGGGAACTTGGACGAAATTTGAAAAATACTTGGAGGGTGAACCAAAAATTAAGAAAATTCCTGGTGGTAGAGGGATGTGGACAGAGCTCCCAGTAATTTTTGACGTCCCAACAAAAATCAAAAGATGGTTAGAATGGGGTAAACTCAGAGCTGATGAACAATAAACAGAACCAGGACAGATCTGGAACTTGGACTTGGACGAAAATCAAAAAATAGCTAAAGGATGAATTTTGACTTGATTTTTTTTGTGGGGATAAGGGTTCTAGAGGGGAACCAACCCTGAAATTTTGAGCTTCAGAAGACGAAGGAAGTGATAGCAGGAATTCGGAGAAGAAGGGTCTGTTCTGGGTGGATAGAACACCGAAATGGTTGGCGACGATGCGTCAGCGGCGAGACGATGGCGGCGGCGATCACCGGAGTTGCTTCAGATGCTGGAGGGGATCAAGGGGGAGGGGATTACACTCTAGAAAGGGGGCTGGAGGTGGAGGAACCAGGGAGAGAGAGGGGAGGGGCGCAAGATCCAATTGGGGCAATTGCCTTTTTTTTCCTTCATTAATTCATTCAATATGAAAATACAAGTATATATATGCAAGGGGTCTAACCTATTCTAGGCCCTTGGATCAAGGGTTGATCAATGAAGGGTTGAGATGTGGTTTGACAACCACATTAAACCCCATTAAACAACTAGGTTCGCCCCCCCCTTTTAGAAGGCAATTAGCATTTGTCTTCTTTAATTAATTCTAGGTCCAAGTCCAAGGTTGGACCATGGACCAGCCACCTTGGACCCAGGAGTCCAGGTGGACCAATAAGGAGGAGGGAGGGGGCCCCTGCAGGGCCTACATGCACATTTGCAAAGAAACCCAATGGCCTTTTGCAAATAAACCCACTAAGACCTACTATTGTGTACCCATATACCACAAGGGCGTACATACAAATACAAAAGGACATAGATGCAAACACAAAGTGAGCGGGCTGACGTTGATGTCCCCATCAATTCTCCCCGGGTGGGAGGAACTCGACCCCGTCGAGTAGGGGTATGGCTGCTCCGGTACTCCGGCGGATCTGTCACCGTGCTAAGTAGCGCGGGTATGCTCCACTCCAAGTGATCGGCACCTGCTCATTCCATATATACTCGATATGCGCACTGCTATGGCTAAAGGTGGTCACTCCGAAGGGGCACTCTCAAAAGGAAGGAAACAGCTCGAAGACTCACTAGGAATCACCGCTGAGTCCCTATAGGTGACTGATCCAGGTATAGAAGTAAAACCGATCCCATACTCATCGAGTGAGTCGACTCGCTTCACACTCATAAGAGAACGACACGAGCTTGCACAAGACACATGCAGACTCACCATGCACTGACACATGAATGAAAATCACATAAACAATCGACTCAAAATCACCACACAAACAAACCACACAAAGAAAGCACACTGACTCATGCATGACTCTAGACTAAGGTGGTAGCATCAAACCCACTAGGTGGCGACATTCTGGGCGGCCGAAGGGTCGCCCAGCTCTTCCCCCATGGCATAGTATTCATCGGCCAGTGACTCATCGGCCTCGTAATCGACATGCTCAAGCTCGGGAGGTGCGGATCCGCCAACACCTAAGGCTAGGGTGGTGCGAGCGGGACACTCACTAGCAATGTGGCCATACCCGTGACAGTGGAAACACTGTATTCGCGATCGACTACTCTCCCCGATAAGAGGGGCCTTACCCTTATCATCCCGCCGGGTAGGGGGTGTAGGCAACAATGGGGGAGGTGTAGGTGCCTTGGACAAGAGTGGAGGGGGTGCCGTTGCCAAAGGACGAGCTATAGGAGCTGGGGAACGGGCAAAGGGTGCCGGTGGTTGGGATGGAAATAGATCCCGGGGTGGAGGAGGGCGAGGCCGTGGAGCGGAGTGCTTCTGACGGGTGGGCTCCTGAGGTCGAGCCATGGGAGGCCGCTGATGTGGGCCTATAGAGTGATGGGGCTCGGTACTACGGAGAGCGGTGGGGCCCAACCGATGGCTAGACTCGAACTCTCCCTCATATTGCTCTATCTCGAGAGCAACCTGATATGCCTCTTCCAACGTCTTGGCATTGCGGCGGAAAAGCTCATACTGGTAGTGTGGCCGCAAACCACGTCGAAAGCGGGACACGGGCATGGTACTCTCCTCCGTGACACCACATCGTAGAAAGTACTCATCAAACTCCGCGATGTATTCGGAGACGGACCGGCCTCCCTGGCTAAGACTTTGCCATCTATCGATGAGTCGCTGGCGGTAGGTGGGAGGAAGGTACTTTTGCCGAAGTTTATTCTTCATCTCGGCCCATGTGTCGATCGGGGGTTCTAGCCGCTGAAGTAGCAGGCTCTCCACATTCTTCCAATAGGTTTGTGCCTGCCCCATGAGTTTCATGGTGGCAAATCGGACCCTTCGACGCTCCGACATATCATACCATTCAAAATAACGGTCCATGCCAAACTCCCAATCTAGGTAGACTTTCGGATCCAAAGACCCGTAAAAAGCGGGAGGATCCGCTCGCACGGTCTTAAGGACCCGATCATCATCCTCATCTCGTGGTGGCTGAAAACCACGACGGCGTTGACCATACCCCTCGTAGGCATTGTCGGACCCATAGTCCTCGAGACCAAGGTCACGGTGTGGTAGTTGGGGAACCCGAGGAGGGGCGGGTGGAGGAACCAGTGGTGGCTGGTTTTGGGACGCGGGAGTGGCCTGGACTTGGGCCATGGGAGCGGGTTGGACTTGGGCCCCCGCGGGAGGAGGTGCGGGTGGACCTTGGGCTGCCCCAAGAGGGTCCCCGTGTGACATCCTATCTAACCGCCCAACGAGGTCTTGGACTGACCTATCGGAGTTCTCCATGCGTCCCTCCATGGCCCTAAGGCGACCATCCATATTCTCGGAGAAGGTCCGAAAGTTAGCATCGGATTGGTCCAACCTAGCCATAATGGCCATCATCGCCTCTTGTAGGGAGTGGAAGTCTCCCGAGGTATCCCGTGGGTTGGCCATAGGTGGGGTGGGGGTGAGTACTGAGTACCCCGACGAGTGGGCATGCAAACACACCGACTAGAAGACACCGACTAAAGCAAAACACACTAATGCAAAATGATGCACCTAGACTTAACCAAAACTCGGTACGCGGCGGAGACAATCGACCCGAAGGTCACTCGCACAAGTGTGCGGCCTTCCCGATAGGCGTAACCTAACGGTCAGACAACACCTTTTTATATACCGAGTAAAGGGATGTATGCGACCCAAAAACGACTCTTTTTGTTGTTTTGAAAATATGATGATCCTAGACTCGACTTAAACCGACTAATGACTCGATGTAAATGACACTTTTTTTTTTTTGGACACCCTAGACTCAAACTCGCTCTGATACCAAATTGATGCGGGACGGGACCACGGACACGACAAGCTCGCGATCGTCCCTTAACGAGGGAAGCGTCGGATGTGCGCGGTTGAGAAACCGGCAATGAGCTAGGGTGGTCGGCTCTCTTTTGCGCCCGGATCGGGTCACGGGACGGCTTCGCTCTCTCTCGCAGCAGTGATATTATAAATTGAAAGCGGGCTAGGTATCCCTACACATGCTCTCTAGCAGCGGCATATAAAGCATATAAAGAATTGAGCTAATGCCAAGTGTAAGGGTGAAGGCGATACCTCCACGCTCTCGGCGTGGCGAAGATGGGACCCGGCCGGAACTCGTACCCCCGAGAACTTAATACATTATGTTTACAGCAGTACAATTAAGCCCACTCCACGCAGGGAGGTAAAGGGCGACACAGGTGGGCCCGGGAGGACCAAGTTCGGGTTGACGGGCGGTTTCGGGCAATGCTTCGGCTTCACGCGTACTCGTGCTAGTGGGGGCCCACGTGCTGACCGGAGGGGTCGTGTGGGGCCTGATGACTCCTCTACAGTGGAGACACCTGGAAAGCATTCCCCTGGGATGGCGAGCCGCTGGAACGACCGCCGGACGCCGGGCGGCCCTCGGACGACGCTCGCGGGAACTCGGCCACGAACCTGAAAATTCTATTTGCAGGCACGCGACTCAGAGAAAACTGCTGCTGCGATCAGCCCCGTCGTCGGAATGCGACGAGGTTAGCGCCGTTGGAAAGCTGACTCAGAGTAATTCGACGTAGGGGTCTTCAAAAAAAATAATCAGATCTGTATTTCTGATCATGTATTTTACAAACTTGCTGGAATCTGGCCAGAACTGCAGGGGCAGGTTCTGACTTCTCTGAAGATCGACGTTGACCGGGGAGAAGACCTCCGAATCTGGAAATAATTTCTTCAGCAAAGTTGAATATCTCTGAGAGAGGAATCCGGGACTATTTTTAGTTTTCTGATTGGAGACGAAATGGATTTTATGGGATTTCTTTACTAGACCTGGGTCGGATCTGGGAAACTGTGGGCAGACTGTTCTTGGAACTTGGACGAAATTTGAAAAATACTTGGAAGGTGAACCAAAAATTAAGAAAATTCCTGGTGGTAGAGGGATGTGGACAGAGCTCCCAGTAATTTTTGATGTCCCTACAAAAATCAAAAGATGGTTCGAATGGGGTAAACTCAGAGCTGATGAACAGTAAACAGAACCAGGACAGATCTGGAACTTGGACTTGGACGAAAATCAAAAAATAGCTAAAGGATGAATTTTGACGTGATTTTTTTTGTGGGATAAGGGTTCTAGAGGGGAACCAACCCTGAAATTTTGAGCTTCAGAAGACGAAGGAAGTGATAGCAAGAATTCGGAGAAGAAGGGTCTGTCCTGGGTGGACAGAACACCAAAATCGTTGGCGACGACGCGTCGGCGGCGAGATGATGGCGGCGGCGATCACCGGAGTTGCTTCAGATGCTGGAGGGGATCAAGGGGGAGGGGATTACACTCTAGAAAGGGGGCTGGAGGTGGAGGAACCAGGGAGAGAGAGGGGAGGGGCGCAAGATCCAATTGGGGCAATTGCCTTTTTTTTCCTTCATTAATTCATTCAATATGAAAATACAAGTATATATATGCAAGGGGTCTAACCTATTCTAAGCCCTTGGATCAAGGGTTGATCAATGAAGGGTTGAGATGTGGTTTGACAACCCCATTAAACCCCATTAAACAACTAGGTTCGCCCCCCCCTTTTAGAAGGCAATTAGCATTTGTCTTCTTTAATTAATTCTAGGTCCAAGTCCAAGGTTGGACCATGGACCAGCCACCTTGGACCCAGGAGTCCAGGTGGACCAATAAGGAGGAGGGAGGGGGCCCCTGCAGAGCCTACATGCACATTTGCAAAGAAACCCAATGGCCTTTTGCAAATAAACCCACTAAGACCTACTATTGTGTACCCATATACCACAAGGGCGTACATACAAATACAAAAGGACGTAGATGCAAACACAAAGTGAGCGGGCTGACGTTGATGTCCCCATCATCACGTGTATAAACTAGATAATGCTCTATATGGGCTGAAGTAAGCCCCCAAAGCCTGGTATGACAGGTTGAGCTCCTTCCTCACAGGTAATGGCTTCTCAAAAGGTGAAGTTGACCAAACTCTATTCACTAAAGTATATAACAAGGATATACTTGTTGTTCAGATTTATGTAGATGATATAGTCTTTGGGTCAACTAAACCATCCTTGTGTGAGAAATTTTTAACATTAATGACTAATGAATTTGAAATGAGCTTAATGGGAGAACTGAAGTTTTTCCTTGGATTGCAGATCTGTCAGATTTCTGAGGGAAGCTTCATCAACCAGTCCAAATACATTAAGGATATGCTGAAGAAATACAAGATGGAAAACCTCAAGGCTATTACTGCACCAATGGGTACATCAACTAGTCTTAATGCTGACCCAAAAGGTAAATTGGTTGATACCAAACTATATAGAGGTATGATCGGATCCTTGCTTTATCTTACTGCATCTCGTCCTGATATTCAATTCTCTATGTGCTTGTGTGCTAGATTTCAGGCTAGTCCTAAGGAATCACACATGAGTGCAGTGAAAAGAATTTTTAGATATTTGTCTGGCACCCTTGACTTAGGTCTATGGTATCCTGCTAGGTGTGAGTTTGAACTAATAGCTTACACTGATGTAGACTATGTAGGGTGTAGGATAGATAGAAAAGGCACTAGTGGGTATTGCCAATATCTAGGTGGTTGTCTAGTGTCTTGGGCATCTAAGAAGCAACACACTGTTGCTCTTTCCACTGCTGAAGCTGAGTATGTAGCAGCAGGTAACTGTACACCAGGTACTCTAGATCAAACACCAACTTATTGACTATCACATAAGACTTGAATGCACTCCTATTCTTTGTGATAATACTAGTGCTATTTTATTGACTAAAAATCCTATTCATCTTTCTAGGACTAAGCATATTGAAATAAAACACCATTTCTTGAGAGATGAAGTGAGTAAAAATGAAATTGAACTACATTTTGTAGAATTAGAAAAATAAATTACTGACATATTTACTAAACCTCTTAGAAATGAAAATTTTAAATTCTTAAGAAGAGAACTTGGTTTATGTAAATTTCTGCATGACGACTGATTACTTGAGTTCCTTTTTTGCCTGGAATAAATGCCTTCTTTATGATTGTTGATGTGCACATGATTCTGATTGACTGGTAGAAATAAAATGAGGTTGATGTTGCATACATTGCATTGCATAAAGTTTATCTTTATCTTAAGGCTATATCAAATGGTATGCTGGGAGAAAGGTGTTAGTCAGTGAGGACTAGGTGCAATGATGTACACACGGATTCAGAGGGGGGGTGAATGAATCCCTCTTAAAAAATTTCTCTTAAAACAGGCGAATAAGTTCTATTCAGTTAACGATTGCGGAATTATACTAATTGACTTAGTTAACTGAAAGAGGCATAAAAAGACATACAATTAAACCACGATCCTAAGCATGCATCTAGTGAAATCAGAGTAAACAATCAAACCACAGCACGCAGAGGATTTTTAGGTGATTCGGTCCTTCAGACATACATCCACCCCATACTCAACCCGAGTGTGGATTCCTGCTAACTCACAGCTTGAAATCGCTGGGCATTACAACTTGCCTACATCAGCTGGGCATCACAGCTTGCCATCCGCTGGGCGACACATCTTGCCATCCACTGATACACAGCATCGCAGGGCCTTACAGCTTAGCCAACCGCTGATACACAGCATCTGGAAAGGTATGTAAAATGGAAAACAAGGACGATGAAACTCAGCAACGGAAAGCTGACATTAAAACCAAAACAAACAAGCTCACGCAGGATCACTGTGTCTTGGATTTGATCCGAAGAACAAATAAAAGAAAGATCCTCAGATCTGGACTTCTGAATGCTTCTTGCTCACGAGTTCTTCAAACCAGCACCTCTGCTTCTATCTCCCTCTCTCTCTCTTTCTCTTTATCTTTTTCGCTAGATCTCTATCGCTCTCTCAATCTCCCTTTTCTACTCTTCTCTGCTGCTCTCGCTCTTTCTCTCTTTTTTTTCTCAAAATTTCCTCTTCTACTGCTCTCTTATCTCTTCTCCTTCTGCCTTGTTCTCACTCTCTGGCAACCCTTCTTTCTTCTCTCTTCCCTTTCTTTTTCTCCTTTTCTCTTCGCTCCTCTTCTAATTATTCTCCAGCCTTCGATCCCTTTTTATAGGAAGACGGTGGGCACGTGTGTACCACGTTTCCCACCCAAATGCTAATGCAAAATCTGTCATGTGTCAAGATCACTGGCTCGCTCATTATCTTGGATCACGTGCCAGCTTCCAACATTCTAGGAACACGTGCCTTCTTAGTTCGAGCTCACAAGATCACTTTAACATGTCAATTAAAAGAATATTTCATCAAACACCTTGTAATTAGTCATATGGTATAGAATGAAGTTTGCACTGACTTAATATGGCATGAGGCAAAGGATGCACCGAGCGATATATGCGCAAGGCAAAAGTGTGCACTGACCTAAGTCTGTGCAATATGTGAAAACATGCACGGACCTTAATATGCATGACATAGACAGTGCGCTGACTCTTTGCATGCAAATGGCACAAAGATGCACCGACCTATTATGTTCACAACGGAATGTGCACAGACCTTAAACGCTCACATCAAGACTTGCACCGACCTTATGTGGTCACAGTGGAACCTGCACCGACTTTGTTTCACATGAGCTACTATGTGCACAGACTTCCCTTGACCATGTATAAGTGTGTACAGACTTGGTTGTTGAATATGCATGGACTTAATGGTGTAGTGTGCAAATGTGCACAGACTTGGTTGTGCATGATCCCACATGTGCATAGACCTTGGTGTACACAATGCAATATGTTCACAGACTTTGGTGTGCAATATGTGAACAACTACACAGACTACATTATGCATATTTGAAAACATGCACAGACTTATGATGCGTTGTATTCAAAAACATGAACAGACTTATATCATGAAACTAGCGCAGACCTGAAATACATGCTAACACAGACTCTGTGCAAACTAACATAGACTTTGTTTATGCATGATGCTCAACTAAGATCGACTTCTAATGGATTACTATGCATGCTAAAACTAACCTTGGTGCATAACAACATCAACTAACATCGACGTTAGCTGTGTGAAATCACAACTAGCACCGACCTGAAGTGCTTGGTAAAGCAAACTAACGTAGACCTTCAATGCATGTTAAGGCAGACTATCGTTGACCTTAGTATGCATATGCGGTAACTAATGTAGACCTTATACGTAAGGCTTATGCACTAACACATACCTTGGTAAACTTATATGCATGAAACCAGCACAGACCTGTATGCATGAAATCTAAACCTGCACAGACCTTGTGTGCATAAAACTATGTAATGTGCAGTTGCACACCACCTGTTCGATAAAATGACATGCACAAAGGTTATTCAGTAAACTGTCATGTACACAGGATTTATGCAGACGCGTTGACGTTATGTGCACATTATTGACTTTATGTTGACTTTGGTTGACCTATGATGCATTGACTTATGTGAATAATTATACAAGACTTTATGCACTGCTTATACATTGACATCCACAAGCATGCACAGAGATGCACGAATATATACAGACAACCACATATGAACTAAGATACACATGTGCAGTAGTTCATTCCATGAAATTCATCTATACAGCAATATGAGCATTGTATGCACATGACAAGCACTGTATGTAACAAAAACCCATGTTTTATGCAATAAGCACATATGGAATCATAAAAACACATATGACATAATACATATGAGTCATAGTGTTTGTCATCATCAAAACACAATATCCAACAATCTCCCCCTTTTTGATGATAGCAACACTGTGAGTCGTATGAGTCACGAAAACCAGGCAATCCATCAATTCATTCTACCCAAGTGACAACCAAAACATTCTCAGCATATAACCTTCATAAGACTCAACTCATTCTCCCCCTTTGACTTCATCAAAAAGAATGATCAGAATGCACAGATGGAATGAAACCAATGAAAATAGTAGAAATGGAACTCATTTTTTCCCTTTGAAAAATGAATGCATGTCATGTAGAACCTTATGCTTAAAATATCAATGAACCTTAAACTTCACCCTGACAAATCAGATAAGGCCACAATCTATCCTCCCCCTTTGAAAAGGAATAAAGTCAGTCTAAACAAGACCAGATGCCTAAGGATGTGGCAAAAACCGACAAAGCACACTCTCCCCCTTGGACAGAATAGATGAAATGACACAAAATTCTCCCCCTTTGAAAAACAATGAATACAGGCTAGACATGAATTTATTCTTCCTTTTAAAACAATGCATTGCAGCCTTGTGACAAAAGGAACAAGACTTTCAATAGGAAAAATAGATGAGGGATGGAGGGTAATCAAATTATTGAGCAGAGATTAATTGAAACACAGATATCGAGAGAGAGTTCAGTAATTGAACAAAAAATGCTGAGATGAAGAATTTTTCAGTGAAATACCAACTTCATAAATCAATATTTATATTTCAGAGTCTTCCACTATAAGGGCTTATGAATTGGTTTTGATTGATAATCATGATTTAAGAATGATGTAGATCAAGTTCTTCAATAAGATTCAATACTCATATCTGAGATAATTCTTTAATAAAAATGAACCACTTGCTCATATAACGTTCTAGTTCAATCTTCTTCCATCTTAATCAGTTTAATTTCCATGACTCCTTTGAGAGTAACACAAGGTAGTATTGAGATTAAACATTCATGTTTATATCTGAATTTTAACTTTTCTTGTAGAAATTTTCTGATACAGAAATTTTAAAGATTTTTCTTATTGAGCATCAATTTATTTTTCAATGAGTAATTTTGATTTAATCAACACCTTTTTACATGAGGCACAACACGTCTTAGGTGAAATGACCCAATTACTCAATGTGATGATCGTATTGCTTCTCTATTTAGAGAACAGAGGTAGCATGAGAAGTATCTTTGGCATGAGGAGACACCTTGATTAGAGGCCAGAATCCCCAGTTACTTAATACAGCCATGCCATTGCTCTGCCATATTTTCACATTATTTTCAATGATTTTTAAACAGAGTTAACTGTGGTACTTCATGACACAATCCTTTGGACATGTTTCTCAGTAACTATAGTCATTGCTCTGTCCACAATATTTCTTTTAAGACAGTTTTAGACAAATTTAATGTTTAAGAACAATACTTACACTATGCATCTCAACCAAAGTAAATCAAGGTTTTAACTTTTCAGATTTCAGGAAGTCTTACATGAAATTACATGAGACAGGCATAAGGTTTATTAAAAGATTGAATCATATATTTTCAAGCCCTTTAAGTTCAAACTTAAGAATACATTAGACTTTAACCAACGCATATCCACAAATATTCTTAAACCAGTATAATAGAAGATTCTTCATTAAGAGTGATTTCAGATTTATGTAGCAGTAAACAGGCCGAAGTTTTCTTCAATTCTCAGTACAGTTAATGTCAGGGCAGCAGTAAACAACAAGCGTGTAATCAAGCATGCATAGAAAATGATGAATTCAAAATCCATGCTTGTTATAGATTTTATCAAAGTGAATTAAATAGATTTTCAGAAAGCTTAGTTGAAAATCAGTAAACTGACAGACATTTCAAGTTATGCAGTAGGAACAATGAGGTTGAGATTGAACAGAGATCAATTGATGATGAAGTCACTAGAGTGACAAATATGGCAAGATAAATCAGATAGGTGGACAGGAAGAGTTCAGGCAATGACAAAACTGAAGAATTTAAAATGCCCCCCCTGTCTATATGCAGTGAGTCACTTCTTTTTTGGAGTTTTCAAAATAAGTGATATGTGATGCAGTCAATACATGCATGTATATGCAGTGGCTTTCCTAAAAGCATTACATGGACACATGTAGTATGAAGACATGCAATGGCTAGACAAACTCCCCCTGACTTTATGCAATATATGCAATGAAGGTTGAACATATGATTTTATGACTCATGCTCATGATCATTCAGACCGCCCTATATGCAAAATGACCCATGGCATCAGGTAGAGGACTTGGTCTAAAGGACCACCTCACACGTAGTAAGAACCTCCAGACAGATTTCATCTGCCCTTTAGTAGCTTACCATTTGATATACCATAATGGTCATACAATGCAGTGTCAAAGCAGTCCTATATGCATCAGATTTTCAATGAACTATGCAACAACTGTCTGTGTAAGATATACAATGTAACACAGACAAATTTCAAACATCATTCATATGCATTTCAGATTTTCAGAAAATGATATACACTACAGTTCACCCTCGGCTCAATATAAGCACAAATAATTCAGCATATGCATTTGAAGATGTGTTAAAGTCAGTTTCAGATATGAGAATGTATGCATGAATTTTGAATGATAGATCAACATGATAGGCATCTAACAGGAGGATTCAAGTAATCAGCCTAACTAGTACATGGATGTTACCTGAATTTTGCTGACATGGGATTTTACCTATTTCGGTGCCTTGGTTTATTACCCCTTTTATTTTTTAGCTCCTAAGGCACACCAACAGAGCAGTTCCTTATTTTGCACCAGCACGTACCCAAGATGTCTTGGGTCCTAAAATAACAGTGGCACCTCTGAATGGTGCTTTCCACATTTTCTGAGCCTTCAGATCATCACTTATCATCAAAGAGCAGTTATCCATATAATGGCTGTATTGACCACAATAATGACATAAGGCAGCAAAATTAAAAGTCCTTCTATGCACATTACTGTAATCATGGTGTCTATGTGCATTCTCATGAAAATTTCTGTTAACAGGATGAGCATTCTTTTTACTAAACCCAGCCAGCCAACAATTAGTAGCTCTATGGCCTGGCTTTCCACAGTTAAAACAATTAAAAGTCCTTTTCATGAATTTAGTTCTTTTCTTATCAAATTTATTCTGATGAACTGGTAGTTTATCAGATTTAAAAATGGGTTTACTCCCATGTGCATTCCAACACTCAATGGCCATATGGCCTGGCTTACCACAATTGAAACATGTAATGAATTTTTCTTTAAAAACTGATTTATTCCTCTCAAAAACACTTTTATTTATAGGAAATTTACCAAGTTAAAAATTCAATCTATTTCCCTGAACATGCCAACAGTCATTGACTGTATGGCCATGCTTTTCACATTCAAAGCACCTAATGTGCTTTCCCTTAGAGACAGAATTAATTCTATCAAAAGCATTTTTCTTAGCAGGGAAGTTAACTATTGTGCCCCTATGGTCAATTGAGTTCATATGGTCACTTGGGTCATTCGACATCATTCTATGGTCATATGAGTTCTAATGTATTCTTGGTTTTGATAATGGCTAAACACTATTAGTCATTGATGTTTTTCACCTTCATGTGATTGACATACGTGATGCTTTTGTTCATGACAGGTGCGCCAATGAATGGACAAGGAATCAAGTGGAAATGGTGAACGTGAACGCTGAATGTTGCGCCCTCGCACGCGGATCGACCTGCGCGGTCAGGTCGCGAGGATCGACCTGCCCGGTCAGGTCGCGGGGATCGACCTGCCCGGTCAGGTCGCGGGGGTTTCAGGGGGCGGAGCCCCCGGAACAAAAATTTGATTAAAGACTCAATAATAAAATCTTCAAGACAGTCAAGGAAGATGCCACGAACATGACCGGGCTGCTAAAGAAGTTGAACGATGGAGCTGACGCGGATAACGGACCAACCCGGGATGGGCCGGGTTCTGCCCAGCTGGCGGTCGACCGCCAGCACAGGGGCGGTCAACCGCCCAGCCAGGACTCCACCGTCTACAGGCTTTCTCAGTAGCGGTAGACCGCCAGCCAGTGGCGGTCGACCGGATTTCCCAGGGATCGCCCGTTTGTAGGTGTTTCAGTGGCGGTCGACCGCCAGGAGCCTTAGGTCGACCGCCAGCCCCGATGCAGCCTTGTTTGACTTCGAAATTAACCTCGTGGCTAGCCCCTTTCCATGGATTGTTTAATCAAACCTTACCTAATCTTCCATGATTTGTGGATCTGGTCTAGGGGGCATCTATGGACCATTCAAGGGTTATAAAACTAACACATGAGGGGTTAGAAACCCTAATGCGTCAAGGGGCTTCTTGTGAGATCTAGGGTGGCTGCAAGAGAGCTTGGAGACGAGCTACTATTCACGTGAACAGTAGTTCGTGAAGGCGTTCTTCATCCAATCAAAAGGGAATCAAGTTCAAATCAAAGCCAGCAAACCTCAAGGAAGATTACATCAAAGCAAGGCTATCAAAGTGATCCAAGGAAGCTGGTTTGATTCAAGTTTTTCAAAGGAAATCATCTTCATCCATTCAAGTTCTTTCCACCTCATTCAAGGTGATATTTCAAGCATTCAAACTCCTAGAAGCTAAAGAAGCAATCAAGATTCAAGGTAGCTTCATCATCTCCTTCATTCATTCAAAGAAGTTCAAAGAGAAGATCAAGAGAGAAGAATTGAAGGAAGAGGTACTGTTCACGTGAACAGTACTCCGTGAAGAACATTCATCCAATCAAGGGTGAATCAAGAAGATTGAGTTGAAGCCAAGAGGAGCCTTGTTGCTGATCAACATTTCATACAAGGGCCAATTCATTTTCACTCACAACTCAATCTCTTGTTTAGTTCCTTCACATTTGTTTCATTTTCATTATTGTTTAAACATTGAAAGTGTGATTCATCCCTACCGGTGGTTAGTAGGAAGGCAATTGGAGGTTGTTCCAATTTGCGGTTGACATCCCTACAAGGTGGTGAGTAGGAAGGCAATTGGTGGTTTCCGATTTGCGGTTCTGTGCGCTGCACAAGTGAAGCCTTAACGGGTTTTGGTGAGGGGTGGACGTAGGGCTGAGGATTCAGTCCGAACCACCTTAAAATCCTATCTAGTGTGGTTTGCTTGTGTGATTGATTCGTTCTAGGTGCATGCTTAGGATCGAATTGTTATACATCTTGCTTATCTGGCTAAGCAAATCATAACGCACTTGGAAGCTAGTTTCTATTCTGCTGCAATTCATTTTAACTAGCTATATAGAGGGCCACATTGTGAAAAGTGGGGCTGATCTATTCACCCCTCCCCTCTAGATCCGATGTCCACTACACAACATTAACATATTTAGAATTGAATATCTTTCCCTAAGTCCGCCAATATTGAGCAGCAATGTGGCCTAATTTTCCATAGTTAAAACAATGAGCATTCTTTTTCAGATATGCATGAAATTTCTTAGCATTCAGGTCATCTTGTTTCATTAGCCTACATTTATGCATGAGATGGCCCATTTTATGACAGTAAAAATATTTAGATTTCTTGTTTTGCACAGAATATGATTTCTTCGCATAAGAAGTCCTAGCATGAAATTTATCATCATCTTTCTTCATGATAAAATAATCTTACATTTCATGACCAAACCTTCCACAGTAAAAGCATTCAACATTCTTAGCAAGAGATTTGTTAGCCCGGGCTTTCTTAGCATGTTGATTATCATCAATCTTTTTTAGTATTTTCTATTTTATTTTCTTATTTTCTTGAACAACAACTTGATTAGGGGATTGACTTGAAGTACCAGCTACATCAGAGCTTTGCACAAAGGTGGTGTATAGTTGATTTCTAATAACTCCCTTAATTTCAGTACTGTAGCTAATCCCCTTTCTTGAATTATCATCCTCACCTTCCATGACAACTTTCATTTTTCCTTTATTTTTAACATATTTGGATGGTGAGTTTTTCAGATCATGAATTTTATTTTCTAAGGAAACAATGTGTAATTCATAACTGGCAATCTACTGTTCACTACAATTAACACATTCACTTAGCACTTTGTTTGCAGTTTTATATTTCTCAATTTCTTGTTCCAGATTACTCAGTTTTTTCGATTCTTTTTTGCAAGTATTTTTTCCTTTTCTAATACAAGAAGTCTTTCAGATATACCAGTGTTCAATTACTTGAGTTCTTCATTCTGTCTTATTAATTGCTTATTCTAAACAAGTTCATTTATCCGCATATGATCATCATTATTTGAGCTCAGTGTTTCTTCTACTTCAGAAATTCTAGAATGTAGTTCATCATTTTCATTTTTCAGCAGAGAAATTTGTTCTTTATGCTTGACAAGTTCAGCTTGATTTTCTTCTTGAAGTCTTTTAACCTTTTCATCATTCTCTACAATCTGTCTTTTGTAGATTTCATTTTCACACTTCAATTCATTCATTTCTGAAACATTATTTTCAAAACCTTCCAATTGTTTCTTACAATTCTGAATATCAGTCAAGCAAGCATCATGAGACTTTTCCAGTTTTGAACAATTTTCACAGGGTGAATTAGAGTAGTTTTGATCAATATTTTTCTTCAGCTTTTTATTCTCAGATCGAATTTTCCTAGATTTCTCTAGCAGTTCATCATACATCTCTACTAGTTCATCATTTGAAATATCTTCTGATTCAGTGCTTACCCGGGATGCTATTTCTTCAGTCTGATCCCTTCGATTGGCCATCATGCACTCTTCTTTTTGCCCCTCATGAATAGATATGACTTTGTCCATGATCTTTTTTCCAGATGTACATCCTGCAATGCAGGGAAACATATCAATGTTCACTGAATCTCTCAGAGTGCTAAAGACTAGGCCATTCTCACTGTCTTTTATCCTATCCTCTTTAGACCATTTGGTCTGATTTTGAGGTAATTTATGTGGGCCTTTTGAATGAGACTCCATAATTTTGGATCAATAGAGTCCATGTATGTACAAAGGCCACCAAGCCATGAATTAAGATTGGAACCATTGAAGACAGTAGGAGATGCCATTGAAAACAATTGAGCTGATTCGATTTTATCAGCTAGAAAGCACTTTATGAAAGATGCACTGAACTAAAAGTAGTAAGACACCAAATCAACACAGCAAAGCACCTAATCACAAATTAGCAGGACCCTCTGCAGATCGTTGGATCTGGAAGTTAGAGACCCGCTCTGATACCAATTGTTAGTCTGTGAGGACTAGGTGTAATGATGCACACACGGATTCAGAGGGGGGGGTGAATGAATCCCTCTTAAAAATTTTGCTCTTAAAATAGGCGAATAAGTTCTATTCAGTTAACGATTGCGGAATTATCCTAACTGACTTAGTTAACTGAAAGAGGCATCAAAAGATATACAATTAAACCACGATCCTGAGCATGCATCTAGTGAAATCAGAGTAAACAATCAAACCACAACACACAGAAGATTTTTAGGTGGTTCGGTCCTTCAGACCTACATCCACCCCACACTCAACCTGAGTGTGGATTCATGCTGACTCACAGCTTGAAACCGCTGGGCATCACAGCTTGCCTACGTCAATTGGGCATCACAGCTTGCCATTCGTTGGGTGACACAGCTTGCCATCCGCTGATACACAACTTCGCTGGGCCTTACAGCTTAGCCAACTGCCGATACATAGCTTCTGCAAAGGTATGTAAAATGGAAAACAAGGATGATAAAACTCAGTAACGGAAAGCTGACATTTAAACCAAAACAAACAAGATCACACAGGAGCACTGTGTCTTCGATTTGATCCAAAGAACACAGAACAGAAAGATCCTCAGATCTGGACTTCTGAATGCTTCTTGCTCACGAGCTCTTCAAACCAGCACCTCTACTTCTATCTCCCTCTCTCTCTCTTTCTCTTTCTCTTTTTCGCTAGCTCTCTATCGCTCTCTCAATCTCCCTTTTCTACTCTTCTCTGCTGCTCTCGCTCTTTCTCTCTTTTTTTTTCTCAGAATCTCCTCTTCTACTGCTCTCTTATCTCTTCTCCTTCTGCCTTGTTCTCACTCTCTGGCAACCCTTCTTTCTTCTCTTTCTTTTTCTCCTTTTCTCTTCGCTCCTCTTCTAATTCTTCTCCAGCCTTCGATCCCTTTTTATAGGCAGACGGTGGGCGCGTGTGTACCACGTTTCCAGCCCAAACGCTAATGCAGAATCTGTCCATGTGTCAGGATCACTGGCTTGCTCATTGCCTTGGATCACATGCCAACTTCCAGCATTCTAGGAACACGTGCCTTCTTAGTTCGAGCTCAAGAGATCACTTTAACCCGTCAATTAAAAGAATATTTCATCAAACACCTTGTAATTAGTCATATGGTATAGAATGAAGTTTGCACCGACTTAATATGGCATGAGGCAAAGGATGCACCGAGCGATATATGCGCAAGGCAAGAGTGTGCATTGTCCTAAGTCTGTGCAATATGTGAAAACATGCACGGACCTTAATATGCATGACGTAGACAGTGCACTGACTCTTTGCATGCGAATGGCACAAAGATGCACCGACCTATTATGTTCACAGCGGAATGTGCACAGACCTTAAACGCTCACATCAAGACTTGCACCGACCTTATGTGGTCACAACGGAACCTGCACCGACTTTGTTTCACATGAGGTGCTATGTGCACAGACTTCCCTTGACCATGTATAAGTGTGTACATACTTGGTTGTGGAATATGCATGGACTTAATGATGTAGTGTGCAAATGATCACATACTTGGTTGTGCAAGATCCCACATGTGCACAGACCTTGGTGTACACAATGCAATATGTGCACAGACTTTGGTGTGCAATATGTGAACAACTACACAGACTACATTATGCATATTTAAAAACATGCACAGACTTATGATGTGTTGTATGCAAAAACATGAACAGACTTATATCATGCAACTAGCACAGACCTGAAATACATGCTAACACAGACTCTGTGCAAACTAACATAGACTTTGTTTATGCATGATGCTCAACTAACATCGACTTCTAATGCATTACTATGCATGCTAACACTGATCTTGGTGCATAACGATATCAACTAACATCGACATTAGCTATGTGAAATCACAACTAGCACCGACCTGAAGTGCTTGGTAAAGCAAACTAACGTAGACCTTCAATGCATGTTAAGGCAGACTAACATTGACCTTAGTATGCATATGCGGTAACAAACATAGACCTTATACGTAAGGCTTATGTACTAACACAGACCTTGGTAAACATATATGCATGAAACCTGCATAGACCTATATGCATGAAATCTAAACCTGCATAGACCTTGTGTGCATAAAACTATGTAATGTACAGTTGCACACCACCTATTCGATAAAATGACATGGACATAGGTTATTCAGTAAACTGTTATGTACACAGGATTTATGCAGACGCGTTGACTTTATGTCCACAGTATTGACTTTGTGTTGACTTTTGGTTGACCTGTGATGCATTGACTTATATGAACAGTTGTACAAGACTTTATGCACTGCTTATACATTGACATCCACAAACATGCACAGAGATGCACGATTTTATACAGACAACCACATATGAACTAAGATACACATGTGCAGCAGTTCATTCCATGAAATTCATCTATACAACAGTATGAGCATTGTATGCACATGACAAGCACTGTATGTAACAAAAACCCATGCTGTATGTAATAAGCAAATATGGAATCATAAAAACACATATGACATGATACATATGAGTCATAGTGTTTGTCATCATCAAAACATAATATCCAACAAAGGGCAAATCTCTTCTGTCTGGAAACCCACACTATGCGTAGAGCCTAGACCCCCGCCAGGTACCCTGGGTCAAGAACATGTATGTGTCCTACATCTCCTTGTTTGTGAAAAATGTTGTTCTAAATGTTCATGTGTTTTAAATGGTGTGTCCAGCAGCAGTGCATAAAGACAGGGGGAGTCTCTTGCATATTGATAGTGGGAGTTCATCATAAGATGCTCAAAGGTCAACTTGAATATGGCCCTTATTGCCTTCTATCTGCTACCTCCTACATTTTTGACTCTGATTCTGTCATTTCTTGTTGCACAAAAATACCAATTGGGCAACTGAAATCCTCTACATTTTTGAATTGAATAAACTCAGTTAGACCAATATCCTCATGTTCCAGTCTTCCTCATATCTCTTTCTTAGCATCTTCCCTTATGCAAATTCCTTTCTGAATCTGAAATAATGATAATCTGATATTTAGTTCATTAGTCTAACCTACTAAAATCGGAGATCTTCTCTTACAAGAATCAGTAATGTACCATGAATGAACTGATGGTTTAAGTCTACTGAATTTTTAGAGTCTAAAGACCAAACTCAATGAAAAAGGGTGTTGATCACACTTAATAGCTCTCAACCCTATCTCACATGTTATGACTGATGAAGTTTATCAGAATCTGAAAATCTTTAAATTCAGTTTATCTTGGTTGAGAAACTTGGAGTGTATATCGTTCTTAAATAAATCTTTCTGTAAAACCAAAGGGCAACCAGGTCAAAATAATGAGACAACAAGTTTGTAGGTAGAGCAATGGCTGAATGCATCGAGAAACTAGGTCATTTATCAAAGAAATAAAGAAAAACCGATGTCATGAAGTGTTTTAGTTATCTTTGTTCAAAAGTTAAAACAGAATGGTTAGTTTCACTGAGTAACTAGGGATACTGGTGTCTAATCAACGTGTATTCTTACGTTAAAAGGTGTAAACTATATCTGAATGTCTTGATTCATGAAACAGAATGGTAAATTATGCTGAGTAACTAGTGTACTGCCGACATCAACGTGTACTCTTACGATAAAAGGCTTGGATTAAACCTGACTGTTCTGAAGTTTATAAGAAATGGAAAAACTTGCTGTTGTAACCCTGCGTTGAACTACCAGAACAATGAAACTTTTTTAATCTCAATACATATCCCAGTCACTCTTAAGCAATTCACTATTTTTTTTGTGAGTAAGATTGTAACGCCCCGAGATCCGATCCCCACTTTTGGGCATATATTTTTTTTCTTTTCTCGGACCCCGAAGTATTACTTCGTACGTACCGTGGAGGAACAAATATGTAAACGTGCATACACACGCATGAGAGAGAGAAATCACAATTACAAGAAATGACAATAATATTTTAACCATTCATAATTTCCCAAAGGAGTACATGTCCATAGTTCCAGATCAAACAAGAGTCCATATAGGCACACCATCCCATAACCATACATATGAGAGACATTCATACATAACATACCCAGACAAACTATGAACTAGCACTACTCCTCAGCTGCAGCCTCCTCCTCAACCTCCTTCTCTATGTCTTCTAAAAATAGGTGTCACAAAGGGGTGAGTGTGACGCTCAATAGGTAGCCTAAACAAATCGGGATTAACTCGCATCTATATAACCATTTTATAGAATCAATTCAGATGTTAATAAGAGCATATACCATTCATTATCATCTGCTAAAAATAACTCATATGAGGGAAATACACATTTTTAACTAATATATAAGGTACATATGCATGCACGAAAATCACGGTGAATGAGTAATTACACATTATCACATTTTCGTTATTCATGGAAACATATAGCTGTCGCAAACACAGGAGGCCCACACACAAACGAATGAAAGAGTACTGCGCAGACCCGAGAGCGAACTCCCACCTATATTCTTGAGGCCCAGTGGCATTACGTATCGCCGTCCCACAGAAAGGCCGCCCCACAAAGGGACAGAAGTCCTATCTCACAGAATGCTGTTATTTCTATTCATAACATTCACATCGTATTCGCATTCACATTCATACTTATTTTACAAATATTAGTATGATACTTTATCATAACAAGCATGCTTCCAAATGGTTTAAGTGGACAAATCTCAACATAAGCTTACTTGATGTGGAAAGGAGCATGATCAGGTTACTATATAAAAAAGGGCAGGTTTATTTCTAGGTTACACAAGCGTAGAAAATAAATCATAACCACAAATGCAGAATTTTTGTTTCCATGAAAATTTTACAGTGGGTTACTAACTTAAGCTTCTACCATTTTCTAATTTTTTAGATTTTTCTGAATTAAAATGACCTCTCAAAAGTCTCCTTTTCCATGTTTCGTGAAATTAGGGACAGAGCCCCAGGGTGTCGACCTGTCAACCCTACACATGCATAGAAAATGAACCATAAGTACAAGTGCAAAATTTCTCTGAGCATAAAATTTTTACAGTGTGTTAATAACTTAGTCTTCCATCATTTCTCTAATTAAAATAAATTTTCTGAATTAAAATGACCTCTCAAAACTCTCTTTTTCCACGTTTTTGGAAATTGGTCCAGGGTTCTCAGAGTGTCGACACTACCATTGGCAGTGTCGACACATCGAGCAGATTCAACGGGAAAGTGTTGACACATCCCATTGGCAGTGTCAACACCATCTAATAGTTTTCAAAGGGTAGCAGATTCAAAGGGGCAGTGTTGACACATCCCATTGGCAGTGTCAACACCATCCAACAGTTTTCAAAGGGCAGTGTCGACACTTCCATTGGTAGTGTCGACACATCCAGCAGATTCAAAGGGGCAGTGTTGACACATCCCATTGGCAGTGTCGACACCACCCTGTATTTTTCAGTTAAAAACTCCGAGAAACCTCACAAAAACACATATCTTGATGAAAGAACTAGAAAATAACATGATTATCAATCCCACATACCCTCAATCCCTCTTTAGCATATAGAAACTACTTTGAAATCATTTTAATGCATCATTGACCCCTATGATTTGAGGATAGGTGCCTACCTTTGAGATGTTAACCGACGATCCGATGATAATATCCACACCCCAGATCCACCTTAACTTTACCCTTCGATCTGGGGATAAGATCCACACCCCAGACCCTCCAGAGACTCTTGCTCGCTATCCTATGAACTGCAGGTTCGCCCCCCTCCCTTCGCAGGGCCAAGATCCCTCACCTCTCTTCTCTCTCAAGTGGAACCGTGGATTGTGGAAGTTAAGGATAGGTGTTGCTAAAGGCTGACCACCCATGGAACCCACTTCCTTATATAGGTTTCAAGCCTCCCAAGGCCCTTCCCACATCCAGCAAGGTTCAGCCCAGCCCCAAGGTCGCTGGCTCAAAGAGGGGGTTAATGCTAAGCACCCCTTCGGCTTGAATAGAGGTGACCCTTCGTCTACCCGGTCATAGATGCAAGTGGGCACGTCCTTCTGTTGGGATTTGAGTTGGGACATCGTCATATGAAATCAAGAGAATTTCTTGATCTAACTATGGGTCATGGTTTCATCGAATTTACTCCTTCCTAACCGGAGTTATGATTTTCACAAAATTTTTACTTATTCGAGTTGCGACCTTTTGGTAGCCCGAGGTAATCCAGATATAACTCTAGTATCGAAGAAGTATTTGGTCTCAACCTCAATGTATAAGTAGTAGCTAACATTCTACTCGAAATTTTGGCCTTAGTTTTAGGTCATTTCATTAACCACATACGAAGTTACGAATTTCCCATTAATTACCTTCGAATTCCCCCAACAGTCACACCTCTTCGTGACAGCTAGCAGGCAAAGGACTCAGAGCCCTGGTTCTGGTGCGAATTGGGCTTCCACCCCAACAAAGGAGTTTGGGCTAAGGGCCCAAGTTTTCTAATGAGCCTGGTTTCATCCCATTTGGTCGACTGTGGACCAAGATATCTTTATTTTAACGGGTGACTATATTTTTGTAACTATTTTGACCCACTATCAGAATTCCCTATTTCCCCCCTATTAGGTCTAATTTTAGAAGTTTTATTCTTCACCGAAGTTATTCCTTCCCTAATGACTATTGCATGGGGTTTGGTTTCACCTAATTCTGATCTTCCTATATTAAGTTACGGATTTTCTATGGGTTCTTAAATAATTTGTCCAGATTTCTGGCCCGTTGAGTTCATGGTTCCGAATTATATCCAATTGGACTAGTGCCCAATTAGCGGTCATAACATCCTCTCCCCCTTATCATCCTCAAAATTGAATTGAAACACTTCCCTTTAAGGAAAATTACTCACCGAATAGTTGAGGGTATTTCTTGGTCACTATTCATCAGTATAAAATTTCTCCGAATCAGAAAGTAAGAGTACGTGCAGGTAGGGAAAAATGTCAAGATTCCAGAAACATGATTATGTACAAATTTCAAGCTTTAGTTTGAATGTGTTGAATTATTAATTACTAGCAATTGTGGAAATGGAAATGATGACACTGCGAAGTGTCTTCATTTAATTGGCGCCCCCTGAGGGGTCTTCAATTTGGTAATTGGCGCCCTGGTCTGGGGCGCCATTTACCTGAGAGCTGGGCCCCTCGTGTTTTTAAAACATGCAAGTATTTGGTGTACAGAGGTTTTATACTAAGGTTTAAAACATGGTTATTAAGTCTGTAAAACTTGTGTAATAAAATATGTTCAAAAACTCATGAAATCATGCTTAACAGACTATGTTCAACTCATAAAGATCATGGTAACAGTATGTATAAAATCAACTGCGACAGGTGTAACATGCTATTAAGATATGTATAACATGGTATATACATGGTTATTGTTTGATAATGGTAAAGCCAGGTGATATATATAGCATGATTGACGAGTTAATCGAACTCTAAGCATGCATCAGTTAACCTATTTAGCTACTAGTTAGGCAAGGATTTGAGAACACCTACCTTTTGTCATGAGTTACGAGGTTCAGAATAAAGAAGCTGCAGCAGGATCGCAGTAGGACGTAGACTCGAGAAGAAGACGCTCCTTCAGCACTGATGGCGGCAGTAGCCTCTATAGTGCTACGGAGGGGATTAGTTATAGGGAATCGCAAAGCATTGGTTTATTGCTTTGCGGGTCCTACTGAGTAGGCATGGGGTTTGCCAGCTAAAATGAGGTTGTTCGTGCCTCAACCTTCTAGAAACACAGATGAAATGACGCCATTGTAAGGGGTCGTTCATTAATATAGGTGGTACTATTCACGTAAATGACGCCTTGCATGAGGGCGTCATTAGTCTAGGTGGCATTATTGATGAGAATGACGCCCTAGCAAGAGGGCGTTAAATGTTAGACAATTCTGCCACATTCACATGTTAGACTTCATGGTTTATCTCTACATATTAATATTTTAGTGGAAATAGTGGCCCCAAGGGGAAATGGCGCCTCTTCATCTAGTCTTCAATTTGCTTGGTTGGAAAAGGTGAAAATCACTTATGTACAACCCATGACCCATGCGTTAAAGTTGGTCTTGCACTTTTATATAATAACCCCTTCACGGTTTGGCTCTTTATACAAAGCCTCTCATTATAAGATTCTTTAGGAAAAGTACACTACGTACTATGCATAAAGTTGGATTGCACATTTATATGCTATCCCCCATGAGGTTTGGCTCTTTACATAAAGCCTTCATGTTTCTTTATGGCATAAAGTGAGGTTGGCTTGTATATTTATGTTATAGTCTTTATGAGGTTGGGTTCTTTATGTAAGACCTTCATGTATGATTTCTTTTAGGAAGAAGTTTTAAATTTACTCAAAGGTATTTATCGGTGGTGCTACACCCTCCCCCACTTAAAAGAATTTGGTCCCCAAATTCAACTGTACTATGCGGGAATAGGAAAAGTCCAGGGTACTTACAATTAGAATAACTCTGGAAATCTCCACTTCATAGATTCTTCAGTTTCCTAGGTAGCTTCTTGTTCTAAGCATCGATTCCATTGAATTTTCACCATAGGGATCGTCTTGTTCCTTAGAACTCGAACTTCTCGGTCGAGGATCTTCATTGGCCTCTGCTTGTAGGTAAGGTCCTTCTGTACCACCAAATCACTGTGGTCAATGAAATGGAAAGGATCGTGCACGTATTTCTTCAGCATAGAAACATGAAACACGTTGTGCACTTCTGACAGTTGCGGAGCTAGGGCGATGCGATAAGCCACCTTGCCTACCCTTTCCAGCACTTCGAATGGACCAATAAACCTTGGTGTTAGTTTGCCCTTAACACCGAATCTTCTAATGCCTCGGCCGGGAGATACCTTGAGGAAAATATGATCTCCGACTTGAAATTCCAGATCTCACCTTCTGTTATCCGCATAAGATTTTTGCCTAGACTATGCTATCCTTAACCTTTCTCTAATGAGGTGTATCTTCTCGGTAGAATCTCGTACCATGTCTGGGCCTAGAATTTTTTTTTCACCGAGTTCATCCCAGCATAAAGGAGATCGGCAACCCCTGCCATATAACGCCTTAAAAGGTGCCATTTGTATACTGGCTTGATAGCTGTTGTTGTATGCAAATTCGGTTAGTGGTAAGTGGTCATTCCAGCTTCCGCCGAAGTCTATAATGCATGCTCTCAACATATCTTCCACAACTTGATTTGTCCTCTCGGTCTGTCCATCTGTATGGGGATGGAAAGCAGTACTGTAATTGAGTTTCATCCCCAGAGAGTGTTGTAGGCTCTTTCAGAAATGAGAGGTGAAGCGCGGGTCTCAGTCAGATACGATCGAGACGGGAACTCCATGCAATCTAACCATCTCTTTAATATACAGGGCGGCAAGTATGTCGACTGACCATCGACTTTTGATGGGTAAGAAATGGGCCGATTTAGTTAGCCGATCGATAACTACCCAAATTTCATCATATCCGCCCCTAGACTTGGGCAAACCCATAATAAAGTCCATGCCAATGTCTTCCCACTTCCACTTGGGAATATCCAGCAGATGTAGCTTTCCGGTGGGTTTTTGATGTTCCGCCTTCACTTGTTGGCATGTGAGACAACGAGATACAAAGTCTGCTACCTCCCTTTTCATGTTAGGCCACCAGAAAGTTCTTTTCAAATCTTGGTACATCTTAGTGGCTCTAGGGTGGATCGTGTACCTCGATCGATGAGCTTCTTCAAGAATCTTTTTCTTCAATTCGGGACAGTCGAGCACACATGTCCATTCATGAAATAATAGTATGCCATCAGGTGCTAGCTTGAAATCAAGTCTCTCATCCAGCTTGCTCTTTATCTCCACTAGTGAGGGATCTTCTTCCTGTAGCTTCTTGATTTCAGGTAGCAAATTTGGATGTAGGCTCTGAAGAGGCGTGATCTCGCGCTGGTCCTGTGCTGGGAAGATGATCACCGAACAGTGAACTGTAAGGAAGGGAAATAGATCAGGGGGCCCAGGGATGGTTCCCTGGGGTAAACCCTCCAATGCCTAAGTCAGTAGTGCAGTGGTGGAAGCTATGAAGGGAGGAGGAAAGAGAGGCACGAGATCCCTCTACACCAAGGTGGTGAAGTGGTTCATGCTCAGGGAGTTTTAGGCGTGTGTTGGCCTTACCTTTCACTGGAGGGAATTCTCGGTTTAAATAGTGCGCTAGCCTCATGAGTCCCATAAGCTGAGGAGTTTCAGGCGGGAGTTACGTCCTCAACGTGGGCTCTTTATGTCCTTATCGTGGGACCTTTATAACCTTGAGGAGTCATGAGTCCCTTATCTTTGGTGAACTCCTGCTCATAAAGGGCTCTCAATGGAAGCGATGATAAGTAATCATCGGTTGCCCCAAGCATGAAGAGTGCCAGCCCTTTCCGAGCGATAAGCATAGCTCGGATCAGGCTTGATCGGAGTGGGCGCGTGGCACTAGCCTTTTATCCCGGCGAGGGGGATAACTCAGGCTTGGGTCTTCCTCCAACCGGACCGACGCTCGGGCCTTCAGAGCCTAAGGGACGCCGAGGAAGGGCTTGATCCCGAGTGATCTTATTGAGCTTTTTAGGCTAAGTGGGCCCTGCGGGGCTGTCACTTAGATGACCGACCTGTCGGAGGTCTCCAAGCGCCCCTCCATGGCTCTAAGGCGACCATCCATATTATCGGAGAAAGTCCGAAAGTTAGCATCGGATTGGTCCAACCTAGTCATAATGGCCATCATCGCCTCTTGTAGGGAGTGGAAGTCTCCCGAGGTATCCCGTGGGTTGGCCATAGGTGGTGGTGGGGGTGAGTACTGAGTACCCCGACGAGTGGGCATGCAAACACACCGACTAGAAGACGCCGACTAAAGCAAAACACACTAATGCAAAATGATGCGCTTAGACTTAACCAAAACGCGGTACGCGGCGGAGATAATCGACCCGAAGGTCACTCGCACAAGTGTGCGGCCTTCCCGATAGGCATAGCCTAACGTTCGGACAACACCTTTTGATATACCAGGTTATTGGGATGTGATGCAAAAGACACTTTTTTTTTTGTTTTAAAACAATGATGATCCTAGACTCGACTTAAACCGACTAATGACTCGATGTAAATGACACTTTTTTTTGACACCCTAGACTCAAACTTGCTCTGATACCAAATTGATGCGGGACGGGACCACGGACACGACAAGCTCGCGATCGTCCCCTAACGAAGGAAGCGTCGGATGTGCGCGGTTGAGAAACCGGCTGTGAGCAAGGGTGGTCGGCTCTCACTTGTGCTTGGATCGGGTCACGGGACGGTAACGCTCTCTCTCACAGCAGCGGTGATATAAATAGAAAGCGAGCTAATTACCCTATCATGCTCTCTAGCAGTGGCATAAGCAAGTATATATGAAAATTAAGTAAAATGCCAAGTAAGGGAGCGAATGCGATACCTCCACGCGCTCGGCGTGGGGATGACGGGCCCGGCCGAACTCGTGCTCCCGGGACAGTTAATACATGAATATTACAGCAATGGAAATATGTCCACTCCACGCAGGGAGGTAAAGGGCGACACCAGGGGCCCGGGAGGACCGAATTCGGGATGACGGGCAGCTTCGTGTGTTGATTCGGCTACACGCGTGATCACGACCGTGGGGCCCACGTGTTGTCTGGAGGGGTCGTGTGGGACCCGGTGGCGCCGCTGTAGTGTGGACACTTAAGGAAGTGTTCCCTGGGCTGGCGGCACACCGGAACGTCGCCCGGGGGTCGGGCGGTTCCGATCTGCACCCGTCGGGTTTGCTGTCCACGGACTGGTGGTTGCTATTTTGCAGCGCGCGCTCCGGCAAGAATGGACGCTGTGATCAGCCCCGATGTCGGATCGACACGAGACGGGCACCGTTGGAAAGCTAGCTTGAAGTTCTTCAACCTAGGCCTAAAGATCTGGCCTGGATCTGCTCGGATCTTGACTTATGGAATTTTCAATCTTCTGTTGTACAGTTCCTGAAATCACAGGTCAGCAGAGAACTTCCCTATAGATTTCCTTTGACCGTGAGGGGGACGTTCGAATCAGGGGTTGTGTTCTTCAGCAAAGTTGTTGGCATTTGAGCTGGGAAGATAGAAAAATTGGTTTGGACCCGTTTGGATGTATCTATGATTTTCTGTGATTTGTTTAGTGGACGAAGGTCGGATCTGGGATCTGGCTGAAAGTATTGTAGCTTCGGTAGAACATGAATTTTTAAAAATAGGTAGAAGGATGATACAAATTTAAGAAAAATTGTGGTGGTAGGGGACGATGGACAGAACGCCCAGTTAAGTTGGGAGGTCTAACAAAAATCAAAAGGGTGGTCGAAGGTGGAGAACTCAGGGTTACTGTCACTGTAGATAGTGACAGAACAGATCTGATATTGAGAGTTGAACGAAATGGTAAGGATATGAAACGGTGGATTGTGAACCTCAATTTTTTTTTGGAGAAGGGGCTAGAAGATAGGAACCAACACTCAAAATTTCAAATCGATCAGAACTCGTGGCTGGCTTCAGGAATTATCGAACTACACCTCTGTCCAGCAGGATAGAAACTTGATGATGATTCCACGGCGGCTCGAAGGCGGCACGAACGGCGGCGGCGGCGGCACAGACGATCACCGGAGGTTGAGAGGGGATGATAGAAGAGGGATACACTCTAGATCTGGGGTTGGGGAAGGAAGAACAGCAAGGGAAGAGAGAGGGGCGCACCAAGCTTCAAGCCTTGCAACAAAATTCTGATTTTTTTCCTTTCAATTTCTCATGAAAAATACAACATTATATAGACTAGGTCTCTAACTAATTCTAGACCCTTGGATCAATGGTTGATGAGTGAAGGGCTGGGATGTGGTTTGAACAACCACAATATAGCACAATAAAATACAAGGTTCGCCCCCCCCCCTTTAAAGAAGGCAATTTGATTTTGTCTTCTTTAATTAAATCTAGGTCCAAGTCCAAGGTTGGACCATGGACCAGCCCCCTTGGGCCCGGGAGTCCAAGTGGACCAATAAGGAGGAGGGAGGGGGCCCCTGCAGGGCCTACATGCACTTTTGCAAAAAGACCCAATGGCCTTTTGCAAATAAACCCACTCAGACCTACTATTGTGTACCCATATATCACAAGGGTATACATACAAATATAAAAGGACGTAGATGCAAACACAATGTGAGCGGGCTGACGTTGATGTCCCCATCAATGTTTGTGCTTAACTCTAAGTCTGTACATTGCTTCATTGCATGCTACAAAGTCTGCACATTCTGTTTGCACTAAGTCTGTACACTGGTGTCGTCGTCTACATGATCAAGTCTATACAGACTTAGCGAAAGCTTAGCAAGTCTGTACACTGGTGTCGTCTGCTGCAGGCACAGCAAGTCTATACATTGGTTTCTCATGCACGTAAACATCAAGTCTATACACTCCATTGTTTCATGTCTATACACTTCTTATGTTTGCATCGCATTCACTTCAAGTCTACAAACTCGTTGCCTACATCTCATGCATTTGAAGTATGTACACTCGTGAATGTAATGTCTATACATTCATTCTCGTTGTACATACCTTCTCATATGTGCACACTTCAATTGATGCATCAAGTCTGTACAAGCTCAGCTCATTCATCAAAGTGACTCGATGCATTCAGTCTTTCCTGTCAGATAAATTAACTTACACTGATAGTAAATTTGTTCTAATAGGGCTGCCGATTCGAGGAGGTTAATGATGCACGTGATCCAAGAATAGGAGATGGCCCTGATCGTGACACGTGGAACCACTGTGCTGAAATGCTGCCACGTGGACTGAACCTTCTGGGCTGGAATCATCGAGAGCACACGCCCTATCTGCTTGCTGCTGCTATAAAAGGAAGTCTTCTTCCTCAGAAGAAGGCCGATCGTGAAAAGGAGATTGAGATCGAGATAGAGCAAAGATCAAGGAAGAGTGATCGAAGTAGAGAGGAAAAGAGCAGAAGTAGCAGAAGAAAGAAAAGAAGAAGAAGAGCCAGCAGAAGAAGAAAAAGAGAGAACAACAGAGAAAGATGAGAGCTCGAGAAGGAAAGAGGAAGAGAGATCCAGAGATTGAGAAGTGAAGAGGAGAGAGTTTTTCTTGAAGAATTGCTTAGGCCGTTCATGGATTAAATCCAGAACAACTGTGCTCATTGGAGCTAACTGGTTTTTGTTTTTCCCTTTGTTGTTTTGGTTTTCCCTTTTCTGCCTTTACCATCCTTGTTCTTCTGATCCTCTAGTTTGAGGTCGGTTTCCCTCCTGGTCTGGAGGAAGAGAGATCTGTGATCTCTGGTTTGCCAGTGGCGGGCTGTCACTAGCAGTTCCCCTCCGGTTTAGAGGAAGGGAGGTTTTCCTCCGGTTAGCAAGTGACTGGGTGTCACTTGTGTTTTCCCTCCGGTTTGGAGGAAGGGAGGTTTTCCTCCGGTTGGCAAGTGACTGGGTGTCACTTGTGTTTTCCCTCTGGTTTAGAGGAAGGGAGGCTCGCCCTCCGGTTCTGGTCTTGTGGGTAGCAAGTCCAGGTGTCAAGCTTCTGTGGGTTGCAGAGCTTGGTTTGAGGGATTTGTTTCCGTTGGTTTGTCAAGTTGTTTGGCAGCGTTTGTTTGCAGACTGAGTCTGATGTTCTAGCTGTTGCTAGTGGAAGCCTCACTCAGGTTTAGAGTGAGGGGTGGATGTAGGTCTGTGGACCGAACCACCTAAAAAATCCATTGTCCATCATGGTTTGATTGCTTTGTCTGGTTGATTGATCTCGCTAGATGCATGCTAGGAACGTGATCTTATTGGTGGTCCATGTTCTAGTGATTGATGGGGCATGCATCTTTGATGTTTGAGTATTTGTCCATCGAATCTGTGATCATCATCTCATACGGTTTTTAAATTGGCTATAAATCATTAGAAGATCCATTCACCCCCCCTTTGGATCAACGTCTGTTTCATTATCCGCACCTAACACGTTGTGCCGTTATATTTGAAGCATGGAAGACGCTCTGGAAGATGAGGCTACTGATGACGGAGGGCAGAGAGTCCTTGCTGCTTCGGGTTTAAAGGGGGTTCAACGACCGACGGGCGGGGTTAAAGTGGGTTTGACGTGTGGAGGCACGTCATCTTCTTTTATCAACTCCGGCCAGCGCTTGGGGGGAAGGGCGAGATGGCAGACGGATGGGGGAATCAGGTATCCCTGCCGCCCGTCCCTTCCCGCTCGCTCCCTGGAGGGGATCTCTCTCAAGATTCCTCTCCACTTCCTGCTTCTCCTCTCTTCTTCCTTCTCATCATTTCTTTAACCCTTCGGAGGGTGCCTGCACTCTCTGCCTTCCAAAGAGTTGGTAGATTGGCAGAGAGGAGGCCTTCATTCGTATTCCCTCTTCCCCTTCCTCCATCTCTGTCAACTTGGAAGGTAGCCTTCTCCTTCCTAATCCCTCTGTCACCTTTGTTCCGAGTTACCCGAGCCAACGGGGTCGACTACCCTTTATCCGAGCCAGTTTCTGCATGAGGCAGAGTCAGTGGCTGGACCCAGGACGGTTAACAGAGTCAGCCGAGCGATGGGCTCATACGGCTGCGCCAGATGGATTTTTTTGCTTTTTTGACATGTATTTTCTGGCTTCGGCCTTTCTGATGTACAAGTGAGTTGTTTGAATAAAGGAAAGGAAACTTTTGTTTTATTTCATGTCGCTTGCATAATGCTCGGTATTCAGAAGTAGAACTTACGTAGTGTAGTCGCGTTCTAGGTCCAAGGGATGGGCTCTCCTTCCATCGTAGATAGCCGGTATGCTCCTTTCCCGAGCGTCTCGACCACTCGGTTGGGGCCTTCTCAATTAGGGGATAGCTTGCCCGCCGCCTCAAGTGGTCGAGAGGCTTCGACTTTCCTGAGGATGAAATCTCCTGGTTGAAAGTGTCTATCACTGACTTTGGCGTTGTAGTATCGAGTGAGGCAGCGTTGATATTCCATTGCTCGGATGCCGACAATCTCTCAGAGTTCATCTGCTAGGTCGAGGTTTTCGAGCAGTTTCTGGTCGTTTGCCTTGGGTGAGATACAGATGACTCGGAGGGAGGGATTGGCAATATCCAATGGGATAACGGCCTCGGCGCCGTACACCAACTGAAAGGGACTTTTACCAGTTGCCGTTCTGGGAGTCGTTCTGTGTGACCAAAGTACATTCGGCAATTCCTCAAGCCAGCTGCCCTTGGCTTTGCCGAGCCTGGTCTTGATGCTTTTTAAGATAGTCTTATTGGCATTTTCGACCAGCCCATTAGCTTGAGGGTGGGCGACCGAGGTGAAGTGATTGCGAATGTCCAGGTCGGCGCATCTGTCTCAGAAATAACGAGAATCAAATTGCCGACCATTATCGCTCACTATCACCCGGGGGATGTCGTAGCGACAGATGATCGACTTCCAGACGACTGTCTCGGTGATTCTTGCTATGGCTTCGGCCTCGATCCATTTGGTGAAGTAGTCGATGGAGACGATGATGAACTTCTTCTGGGCCTGAGCTGTAAGGAACAGCCCGAGGATGTCGATTCCCCAACGAGCGAAAGGATACGGCTCGGCTAGAATGACGAGCTCCGTTGCAGGTTGATGGACCAAGTGGTCAAATCGCTGGCATCGGTCACAGTGTTGTACGTAGGTCGAGCAGTCGCGCTGCAGAGTGGGCCACCAATAACCTTACCGTTGCAAGATCCTGGCGAGTGACCTTCCTCCTAAATGCGCTCCGCACAGGCCTTCGTGAACTTCTTGAATCGCTCGGTTGGCTTCATCAGTACTGAGGCACTTCAGGAGAGGACCGGAGAAGGATCTTCGGTAGAGAGTGCTATCCAGAATGACGAATCACCGAGCTTGGTACTTCAATCTTCGGGCTTCCCGGGGGTCGGGAGGCTCTTGAGAGTCTTGGAGCCACGACAGGTAGGGGGTGCGCCAGTCGCTTGGGGAGGCTGGGTCAACGGCCAGGAGCTCCGAATCAATGCTCAGTTGCTCTAGCTCTTCGAGAAGGACCGATCGAGTACCCTCGGCGTCAAGAGAGGAGGCTAGCCGAGAGAGGGCATCCGCTCGGGAGTTTTCTTCCCGAGCTATTCGGACTACCTCAAAACTCTCGAACTGTTGTGCCACGGCTCTGACCAGCTAGAGGTATTTGACCATCGGTGCTTCTCGAGCTTCGTAATCGCTGTTGACTTGGCTAGCGACTAGTTGGGAGTCAATATGAATTCTGACTCGCTCAGCCCCCAGCCGCCGGGCCATGCGGGCTCCCGAGATAAGGGCTTCGTACTCAGAGGCATTGTTGGACGCCTGGAAGTTGAACACAAGGCGTATTGTAGCTCTGCTCCTTCGGGGGACTTCAGGAGGATTCCAGCGCTGCTTCCGGTCGAGTTGGAGGATCCGTCGACGAATAGTTCCTAGGTTGGCCGGGGCGCGGACAGAGATTTTTCTTCAGTCGGGATAGTGCTCTCGGCGATGAAGTCAGCGAGCGCCTATCCTTTGATAGCCTTGCGAGGCTAGTATGATATATCGTAGGCCCCGAGCATGATGGCCCACTTGACGAGGCATCCCGAGGCTTCAGGGTGAGCGAGGATCCTCTTCAATGGTTCGCCGGTCAGTACGGTGATGGAGTGCTCTTGGAAATAGGGTCGGAGGAGCTTGGCCGAGGTAAGCAATGCTAGCACGAGTTTCTCGGTTGCGGGGTACCTTCTTTCAGCCTCGTTGAGCACCTTGCTGGTGTAGTAGACCGGTCTCTCGACTCCCGAGTCATTTCTGACCAGGACCGAGCTAACTGTAGATGGAGTTGCTGTTGACGTCAAAAAAAATGATAATGATCATGCGGCATACACATCTCAGCACTCGAGAGCGAGTCAAAGATGGAAAGGCTAAATAAACCCTGTGCCCCCTCCAAGAAGGATGAACACCTACCCGGTGCTCCGCCACCCAACAAAGAAGCCCCTCGGGTTGAAGAGCTAGCCACGACTCCCAAGTCGGCAATGCCGAAGGTCGAATCAAAGAAACTCAGGAGTCCGAACGCCTACTCGGCATACACCGGAAATCACTCAAAGCCCTGAATCGAGACTCGGAGGCTCACAACTAAAGGAACACAGGAGGGCAAGCATCTGTCCGAATCGCCACTAAGCTGGGGGGGAGCCCTTTGACGCTTAAACCGGCGTGGCATAGCTTTAAACCGGCGTGGCATAGCCTTAAACCGGAATGGCATAGCCTTAAACCGGCGCGCCCCCAAGGGGGCCTTAAACCGACGCGCCCTTTACAAGATGCTAGTCCGGCGCGCCCCATGAACTCCCTTGCTTTATGTTAAAACGGCATGCTCCCGTTGAAGGGCCACCCCTTTGAATGCACTAAACCGGCGCGCCCATTTTGGAGTGCTAATACGACGTGCTTAGTTTAAAAACAAGCCTTTCTCTGAGGCCTTTATCCGGCGTGTAGTGAAGCCATCCCGTCATCAATGCGGTCCCCTATTTCCTGGGAACGGCATGATGATGAACAAGCATAAAATGGTTAAAGCTCCCACTTCGATCCGGCGGGCAACAGAGCATATGCCGTGAATGGAAGTCCTCGAGCCCCATCCCGCCGAACGCTCATTCCGTCGATCGGCCGCCCATCCTCGGCAAATGATGATAGCAATGTGGCTCGCGGTGGATGTGCCAGCGGAGGAGGAGGCTATGCCTCTACCCCCCCCCTCCCGATCACACCATAGCCTTGTCGAAGGCGACGTCGACAGCAGCAGCAGGGCAACGTCACCAACGTCAGCAGTAGCAGTGGTGGTTGCGGGAAATAAGGAACCAACGGGAGGAAGAAGAATCCAGAGGGCATCCCTCCAAAACAGGGCCTCCGGCCCCTATAAAAGGAGCGCCCCAGGCAAAGCTTAAATCGGTTGGAAGGTTGGAAGGGTTGAACAACTCTCGGAAGCCTGAAAAGTGGAAGTCTTCTTCTGAGAGAAACCCCTTGAAGCCCGAAGCCAGCGTTCCTGTGAGAGCGAAGTTATGTGAGAAAAGAGAAGGAGAGAGCAGAGAGTGAGGTGAGGGAGATACAGATCTCCCCTCCCCCCTTGTTTCTTTTTCCTTCCTCCGATGTATTCTTCCCTTTGGTTCCTTTCTTTAGATGCATGAAGAGCCCATGTATTTGCACCCCCTTGTGGTGAAATGAAAATGATCCTTCGGGAGATCCTTTTTTTGATATGTTTCTGATCTCCTTCCCCACTTGTTCCCCTTTGAGGGATCATTGCCCGTGAGTCGTGAGAGCTCTTGAAGGCTAGTCCTCGAGCTTTTCCACACTCACACTTGGGTTATCGGACCGCCGTGAGGTCTACATTTTGAGGTTCACCCCGGAGCAATCCGTTTGGTGTTCCCCATTGCTCTTTGGCAAGCTTCAGTCCGGGGGAGATGCTGCCCAAATTTCGCCAAGGCAAGAACATGTAAGAACAGACGAGCAAGTTAAGCTTTCTAGGAGTAAGAAGACCATATGCTCGAAACCACTGAAACAAACTGAATCTCTGAGTTCTTGCACAAACTATTCTGATAAAACACGTGGATCATCATGACAATCCACCTGAACAAACACTTAAAACACTTAAATCTTCTTTCCACAAACATAATCCATCAATAAGATGAACAAACCAATCAATACATCAACTTGGAGTTGAAGGAAAGAAGAAACAGAGCATAAACGGGTTGAAAGGAAGCTATACAATGCTTAATCCGGCGCCCCCTAATCCGGCGTGGGTTAATCCGGCGTGCTACCCCCTCGCGCCGGTTTAACCCCACACTCAAAACCCGCTTTATTTTCCTTGCAGCTATCCGCCGCGCCCCCTTGCATTAGCCCATTAAACCGGCGCGATATACTGTTCATTGCCTATTCCGGCGCGTCCTTGGAACCTCTTCCTTCTTGCCATAGAACCAGCGCCCCCCCCCCCCTTAACATCTTGAACCGGCGCGCCCCCCTTAACATCCTTAACCGGCGCGCCCCTCTTAATACACTTAAACCGGCGCGCCACTCCTCTTGATACTAATCCGGCACGCCCCACCCCCTTTGCTTCCTCAATCCGGCGTGCCTGGAAGAAAGAAGGTGATCAAGAAAATAAAAGAAAACATGCAATTCAAGTTAATAGAAAACTAATCGAACCCCGCGACCTGACCGCACATGTCGATCCGCGTGCGAGGGCGCATGTTGCCGAGTTTTGGCTTTACACTTAACAACCCGCTCCCCCGGACTGAGTGCGAAGAGAAACTCAATGATGCCTTGTGGTATCGGACGTGGACCTCGGGACTCCCGACATGGTCATGATCCGTGCACCTCTTGGGCCGATAGTTCATCAGCTTGACCCACTTCTTCCGGGATCCGATCCCGCACCCACATGAAATGTGCCGTACCTACGGAAGATATCTGAATGTCTTTATTGTTACCTTCGATGCTTCGAATATGGACCTTCGTCCGAATGCTGAATGGTCCGTTAGTGACCGACATGCATATACTGGGATCTGATCCCGCATTTGTATTAAACTTGCCGTACTCACGGTAGGTACTTGTACGATTTGTCACCGTCTCTTATGCTACAAACACGGACCTTTGTCCGAACATAAAGGGGTCCATGAGTGACCGACAAAATCTGAATGGGACGAGAAGGATCTCGTCATCCCCGGACCCTATACATGGGAATATCAATAAGGCCTATGTGGGCCATGCTTAGACCTCGGGTCTGCCCCGATCATGGTCATTGCTTGACCCATATCCTCGGCCTATAGCCCGCTCTCTTCAAACGCATATTGGTTCTCAGATCTTGTCCTAGGACATCCTCCCGTTCCCCCTTGGCACCGGAAACATTGACGATGCCTACGCGAGCCTTACTTCGACCGCGGGGGGCCCACCGCAGTATGGTCGTAGCTTGATCTTGCACTGGGCCGACAAACTTGTCGGTTTCCGACCGCTCTAACCAGGATTTAACTGAACGTTTCCCGTCCCTTTGAACAATAAATTTGCCATACCCCGGCATACATATGCTCCAGCTTTCCCCGTGATGATCACGATTCTCTGAAGCCGGACGCTCGTCCGAATATCAAAATGGTCCCTTGAGTGACCGACATCTTCCGAATGCTTGCTTCCCTAGACATAGGGCTTTCTGACTGATTCGAGACCGCTATCGGCTTGTTTCTCTTGATATAGTTTCTTGGCCATGAGGCCCCGATTCCCGACGATTAATCAAGGGTGTTCCCCTCTCCGAGGGGATGTAAATAACGCCGTGACCTTTACGGCGTGGCGGGTTTTGGTCCCAACACGAACTACACAATCGTCTGATTAGTCAGACGGAGCGCACCCCGGGCTTCGGACCACTCCAGTCTTGAAGCCCGAACACATTGTCACCTAGGTGACTGGCACGCCCTCGCACTAGATAAACCGATAGACCGATAAAAGAATATCCTGATATTTTCATGAAACCAATGAAACTTAGTGCGTTCCACAATTGCCGAGAGATAGAGATGCAAGGCTTCACCTGGGATAGTCTTGGAAAGCACCGAGGGCGAAGCCAGGTACTTCTTAAGCTCGGTGAATGCTCTTTGGCATTCCTCATCCCATGCGGACGTAGCAGATGCCATTTTGGGCCCCCTCAATAGTTTGAAGAAGGGTAGGTATCGTTCAGCCGCGCGGGATAGAAATCTGCTGAGCGCAGCAATGCACCCAGTAAGGCGTTGAACGTCTTTGATGCAGGTGGGTGGGCGCATGTCCCGGATGGCCTGGACCTTGTCGGGGTTGGCCTCGATCCCACGCTAGGTGACTAAGAAACCTAGGAATTTCCCAGATCTTACTCTGAAGGCGCACTTGGTGGGATTGAGCTTCATATTGTACCTCAGGAGGGTGTCGAAGGTCTCAACTAGGTCAACGAAGTGGTCCTCAGCCTTGGGGGTCTTGATGAGCATGTTGTCAATATAGGCCTCGACATTCCGGCCGAGTTGTCCTTCGAACATATGATTGACCAGCCTCTGGTACGTGGCTCCAGCGTTCTTCAACCTGAAAGGCATCCGGGTGTAGCAGTATACGCCGAAGTCGGTGATGAAGGTGGTCTTCTCGACGTCTTCTGGATCCATTCTGATCTGGTGGTAACCTGAATAGGCATCCAGGAAACTGAGTATCTCGTTACCCGAGGTTGAATCAACCAGTTGGTCGATGCTCGGTAATGGATAGCAGTCCTTTGGTGTAACCTTGTTCAAGTCGGTGAAGTCCACGCACATTCGCCACTTTCCCTAAGCTTTTGGCACCAGGACGATGCTAGCCAGCCACGTTGGGTACATGATCGATCTAAAAAGACTAATCTTTTGCCCCTTGGTGACTTGCTCCTTGATGATCACCTACTTCTCTGGCGCGTGCTTCCTTCTGCGTTGTTGTATGGGCTTCACGGTCAGGTCGAGGTTGAGCTTCTGCATCACTGTCTCCTCCGGTATTCTGGGGAGTTGATCATCAGACCATGCAAAGACTCGGATGTACACGGAAAGAAACTCTTTGTATTGCTGCTGAACCTTAGACAGTAGGTCAGCTCTAATCTTTACTACTAGGGTCGGGTCATCGTTTAGGAAAACGTTAGTAGCTCACCTCCAGGCTCGGAGGTTGCGGGTTTTTCCTCGACTTCCCGGGGGCCTTTGTTCTTCCCGTCCGACCTTGTGGCTTCAACCGAGATATTATAGCATCTTCTGGCCATCGCCTAGTTACCTCGGACTTCCCCCATCCCATTTTTAGTGGGGAACTTCATCTTTTGGTGATAGGTAGAGGGCACCGCTTTCGTTCGGCTACGGATTCCTCGGTCGAAGATTGCGTTGTATGCTATCATACCCTTGATCACTACGAAGTCCACCATGACCGTAACGGTTTTGGGTGGGGTGTCGAGAGTGACCGGCAGGCTTAGGGCTCCCTCGGGATAAGTGGCCCGACCATTGAACCCGCAAAGGGGGGTTCACATCGGGCGGAGTTTAGATGGATTCTCCCCCATCTTAAGGAAACATTCGTAAGATAATATATCAGGGGCACTTCCATTGTCAACTAGAATCATGTCTACATTACAATGGTTTATTGTGGCCGATATGACTAGGGCATTGTCATGCGGGGTGGTCAGCCCTTCCAGGTCTTGGTCGGAGAAGACTATGACCTGGGGCTCACTTCGCGGGCCTTGAGAGGCTTGACGGCTCGGCTCGCCCGCTCAGCATGACGCTTCCTTCCTCGGCCACTGTCTCCTCCTGATGCAGCTCCTCCAGCGATGACGTTGATGTGGACATCGCGAGGGCCGTTGCCGATTTCCTCTGGGGTGCCTTGGTCTTCCTCATGCCCGGCCACGAACCGGGATAGGTGTCCCTGGCGGACAAGGCACTCGATCTCATCCTGGAGCTGGTGGCAATCGCCGGTGTGATGCCCGTGGTCGCTGTGGAACAGAGAATGCTTGCTGCGATTGCGGCTTTTCGACCTCATTGGCTTGAGTTGGCGGAGGAGGCCTGAGCCTTTGATGTCTTCATATATCTCTTACACCAGAGCGGTTAAGGGAGTGTACCGCTCGTACTTCCAGGATGGTTCCTTGTGCTCCCCGTCTCGGTTCCGCCTTTTTCCTGGACCCAAGCTTGGCTTGGGTGCCCGCTTCTTGTCCCCCTCCTTCTTCGCACTCAGCGTGACGCAAAGCCAGAGTCACTAGCTCGGCAAGGGTCGAGGGAGGGTGAAGGACAAGTTCGCGGCAGAGGTTCTCATCCTAGGTGCCTCCGGTTAGTGCGGTTATGGCCGAGGCTACATCCAGGCGGGGGATTCTCAGGGCTTCTGATTTGAATCGGTTGATGTAAGCCCAGAGTCTCTCCCCTTGTGCCTGTTTGAGAGCCAATAGCCCCGCTACCGACCTTGGGGGGCCGCTACTGGCGAAACTCTCCATAAATACTCGCTCGAATTTCTTGAAATCCTGGATGGATCCGAAGGCGAGGGCCCGGAACCATGCTTGGGCACCTTGGACCAGGGTGGTCACAAAGGCTCGGCACTTGATGGCATCGGACGCTTCGTGAAGGGTCATCAGGGCATCGAAGCTGTCGAAGTGGTCAGCCGAGTCGCCTTGGCCATCGTAGGACTTGAAGGTCGGAATGGAGGTTCTGGGAGATACCTCTGCCTTGAAGATGTAATCGGAGAACGGGGATTTCTCCTCGTCCTCCGCCGGAGAGACCTTCTACAAGGCGCGTAGGGCGCGCTCCTGTTCTACGAAACGCCTCTCGAATTCTAGCAGTCGGATGGATAACTCCGGCTATCGCTACGCTGTGGGGCTGGGGGGGCTTCCTTGGCGCTCCCCGGGGGCTTCGGTCTCTGGGTTCGGACGGCGTGCCCCAGGTTTTCCCCTTTTTGACGTGGAGGAGGCCTCTTGCTCCGGGGGAGGGGCTTGTGAAGGTCCTCTTGACCTGTTACGGATAATCCGCTGGTCTCGGAGGGTGAAGCGGCCGCCGGCAGTGTGCTGGGACGTGTTCTCGCGGGGAGGGCTCTCTAGAGGGGCGTGTGACCTTCCTTCCTTGGCCGCCTGGGACCTCATGAGTTCCACGAGGATGTCCAATTTTGCGTTGAGGGCTTGGAAAGTGTCAGCACCCCCGTTGGGTGGTAGCTCCACCGCCGCGGGAGGAGGGGGTGGTCCGTCGGTTGGGGTGTTAGCGTTGGAGGGAGGGTTTTATGAGGCCTAAGAGGGGCCTTCTCCCGCCGCCACCATGACCTTTCCCCTGTCACCGGTGGACCTCCTCCCTGAACTTCTTCGCACCATACTGGCTCTTTGGTCGTTTCCCATAGACGGCGCCAGATGAAGTGGTGTGATCTCGCGCTGGTCCTGAGTTGGGGAGATGATCACCGAACAGTGAACTGCAAGGAAGGGAAACAGATCAGGGGGCCCAGGGATGGTTCCCTTGGGTAAACCCTCCGATGCCTAAGTCAGTAGAGTAGTGGTGGAAGCTATGAAGGGAGGAGGAAAGAGAGGCATGAGATCCCTCTATACCAAGGTGGTGAAGTGGTTCCTGCTTAGGGAGTTTTAGGCGTGTGTTGGCCTTACCTTTCGCTGGAGGGAATTCTTGGTTTAAATAGTGCGCTAGCCTCATGAGTCCTATAAGCTGAGGAGTTTTAGGCGGGAGTTACATCCTCAACGTGGGCTCTTTATGTCCTTATCGTGGGACCTTTATAACCTTGAGGAGTCATGAGTCCCTTATCTTTGGTGAACTCCTGCTCATAAAGGGCTCTCTGTAACACCCGATAATTTTAAAATAGAAATATATATATATATATATATATATTTAATTATTGAACTCATATTCTAATTCTATTGATTTAACCATTTAAAATATTTAATTACCAATAGATGCTTTAGAAGATGCCAAATTATATTTTAGGAAAGGCCAATTTATATTTTCAATAACTTAGGAAATTAATATTATACTATTCCAAAGAAATAGGAAATAGGTTATATAGATAGTGTTTTAAAGGATAAACATCACTTTTACAAAATGGCAATTCATATTTTCATAATTTAGAAAATTTCATATTTCAACTTTTTCATTATATCATTATTTTGAAGAAATAAGGTTATATAGATGAAGTGTTAAAGGATCAACATATATTAGAAAGTGGGAAATGGTATATAGATAATTTTGGTTAGTGTAGAGTGAATACAAAAATCTCCGTTCAAAATAGCGACATATGTTAAGTCGTTATTTCCTAAACGTGAATAGTGACGTGAATAGTGTAACTTTTTATTTAAAAAGAATTTTTTCAAAAACACATATGTAAAAATAGAGAAAAATGTAAGGGTCTCACCCCTGAAATTTCACAAACAAATTCCATCAATTTTTAAAGATAAAAATCTTTGAAGTTTAATATGAAAATCTTAACTTATGAAATACACGACCCTCTCTGGGGGGTCGTTTCCTTTCCGACAATTATCCCGATCATTCTATCCCTCTAGCCTGTGTAGGCTGTCAACCCACTAAATACCCTATAATTCTGGATCTTGTCTCCCATCCTGTCGACCCTAAGGTTATAAAATACAATCTATTTTCTCCCTATTTGTTTAGTTCGAAGGCTAGATACGGGAACAAACTCTGAAGAGTTGCAGAGGAAGGGAAGGGCTGCTTCTTCCTCTCCTGCCAACTCCTGTCACTTCATAGAGGTAGGTGTTCTCAAATCCTTGCCTAACTAGTAGCTAAATAGGTTAAATGATGCATGCTTAGAGTCCATTTAGCTCGTCAACCATGCTATAAATCATGTATATACCATGTTATTTTAATAGCTCGTCAACCATGCTATAAATCATGTATATACCATGTTATTTTAATAGCCTGTCACATATTACCGTGATCTTTATGATTTTGAACTTAGTTTGTTAGCATGATTTTCATAAGTTTTTAAACATATTTTATCACACTAGTTTTACAGTATTAATAATCATATTTTTCAACCTTAATAGTTAGCATCTGTTACACTAATACATGCATGTTTAAGAACCAAGAAGGTCCAGCCCTGATGAAAATGGCGCCCCTGATCAGGGCGCCAATTTCAAAATTGAAGACTGCGTACGCAGTCGTCATTTAAATGAACACATGCCTCATATCATCAATTCGATTTCTAGAATTTTGAGTAATTAATAATTCAACACATTCAAAAATCCATAATTATCAAACTAAAGCACGAAATTTTTGCTTGAACGTGTTTCTGGAATCCTGACATTTTTGTCAACATATTCATGCCATTACTTTCTGATTCGGAGCTTTTTCACACTGATGAATAGTGCACACTTAACTGAAAATGGCGCCCTTGACCAGGGCGCCAATTTCAAAATTGAAGACTGCCCGAGAGGGCGTCAATTAATTAAAGACATGGGTCAAGTCGTCAATTCAATTTTCTATAATTTTTAGAATACAGTAAATCACCGCATTCAAAAATCAATAACTAATTAATTGGACCTTGAAAATTTTGACAGAATATACTTCTGTGACCCACGGATTTTTCTCCATCTGACCATGTCTTCGGATTGTGATTCGGAGAAACTTTGGAGAAATGAATAGTAACTTGTGTCACAAAACTTACAGTTCTAATACGAAGCACAACTCACTTGAAAAAACAACTCAATTGGTGTGTCGTCAATTTGAGTTGAACCTATACTTAAATTGAAGACACCCTAGAAGTCTTCAATTAAATGAAGACTACCCATAGAGTCTTCAATTTGTTAAATGAAGACTGCCCACAGAGTCTTCAATTTATTAATTGAAGACGACCCTCAAGTCTTCAATTAATTGAAGACTGCTCACAGGGGCGTCAATTCCGTTTCTTGAGGAATTAAAGTTATAACATTAGAAAATTCATATATGTGAAACCAAAACTCAGTAATTATATCTAAACATGTTTCTGGACTCCCGAGTAATTATACTAAGTATTCATATCCTAATTTTTGAATTTCGAGAAACTTTTTTGAAATGAATAGTGCTTTGAGTCACAAAACATATATGTCAGGTGAAAATCACTAAATTGAAGACGGCCCTTAAGTCTTCAATTTCAGAATTGAAGACGGCCCTCAAGTCTTCAATTACTGAATTGAAGACGGCCCTTAAGTCTTCAATTTCAGAATTGAAGACGGCCCTCAAGTCTTCAATTAATTGAAGACTGTGTAAAGGGGCGCCAATTTCGTATATGTATATATATATATATTTGAAAATTGAAAATTTTGAAAGATTGGGCAACCCGCAGGCGCCAATTACTGAATTTAAGACGGCCCTTAAGTCTTCAATTTTGGAATTGAAGATGGCCCTCAAGTCTTCAATTAATTGAAGACTGGGTAAAGGGGCGCCAATTTGATATATATATATATATATATATATATATATATATATATATATATAAATTTTTTAAAAATTGAAAATTTGAAGGATTAGCAAACCCTCAAATGCCAACTCAGTAATTATAACTTCTGATCTTGATCTGTCTCGAGAATTGTGCAAACACAACCATAATCCATACTCTTACGTATGATGAGTTCTTAAAATTCCGTTCCATAAAAATATACTTGTGTATACCTTACATGGTCAAACCTTGAATCTCTTAAAGTACCATTTGGGAGTGTAGGAGCTAAGTGCCATGCAGGGCAAAGTGCTACGTTGTGGGAGTCACCTCTTGAGGCTGTACGGCGTAAAGTGCTACATGACGGGAATCACCTCTTGAGCCTGTAGGGGCCACCTCTAGAATCCTCCATAACCAAATGACTAGTTAATCTCGTCTGAAATACTACGTTTCTAAATTCTTGAAATTCCATATTGGTTATAAATGAGAGTGGATGTCAAAGGTAATACATTAAATGCTGTGCATATAGGGCCCGGTCTGGTCTTGGGAGGAGCACCCGAAGGTACTTGTGCCCATGGGAGTTTATTGACCACGGTGTTTAGCATTGCACCGGAGTACTTGCTTGACTTGAGACACTCCACCTCTACTCTCTCTCTTCTTACTTACTTGACTTGAGTGACCCGAAACGGGCAATACTTGACTTGTGGCCCGGGAAAGGGCAAATACTTGCTTGATAATAGCCAATTCTACTGATACGTACTTGACAATACTTGCTTGAATTAAATTTTTACTTGATACTTGTACATGAGTTCATTCTCATACTTGCGTTCATACTTGTACACGAATCCCTGCTTGCCCAAAGTGGCATTTACATCTGTAAATTCTTGAAATACTGCTTGTCGAATACTTAAAATCTGGATATACTCTCTTTATATAGTTCTTGATCTCTTACTGTTTATCATGCCTAAATTTACCTGTATACCTGATTTTTCTTATACATATATCATGCATAGCCATACTAATAATACATGCAACTTGTAAATCACGTAAAGATTGCTCGTATTTGAGATGTAATTCTTACTGAGCGATTCGCTCATCCAGTTGCTTCCTAAAATTTTCAGGTGATTCGGATAGCAACAAGAATGGGGTTGACACCGAGTGAAGAGTGCTAGAACGCCAGTCACCTATCATTAGCTAGTCGCGTCCTTGAATTTTATTTGAGTCCTACTTTGTAATCCAGTATGTCAGTTTAATTGTCCGAACCATGTTAAGGCACTTAGCCTTGTGTTGTCTTTTAAATTCAGAATTGTCATAGACTATCTTTAATTCCTTTGGTTAATGAAATAGACATCACTTGGATTATTGGAAATTATTAGATTGTATTTGTCTTTTGCGCACTCCGAAATTATGTATATCAAAAAATTTATCGCTCTAATGACACGATCTATATAGACGCGTCACGCATCCGAGTATCTTCCGTGCTCGGGACGTGACAGTCTTCGTGGTATCAGAGCCCAAACATAGGGAAGTAGAAGAAATAAAAGGTTAGAAATTGAAATCTAAGTAAAAACTTGAGTCCAAGGATAGGTAAAACCCGAGTCCAAGGATAGATATATCTTACCTGGTGAGATGGATAAAGCCATGGGTTAAGTTCTATAATGACTTTTGACCTTACAAGTAAACCCGATCTTTATCATACTTAACTCTTTTGTAGGATCATGGCTGCAGAAAGAGCACAATGGCGCGAGATGTAGCGCACCGTGCAAGGCCTCACACAGGCACTACAGCAAGTGGCCCAAGGCGGAGCAAACCGTGGAGCGGGAGATCTGCACCGAAGTTTCGGTAACATGAACCCACCGAGGTTCACGGGTTCGTCTGACCCCGAGGATGCCGAGTATTGGCTGAAGGAGATGGAATGAATCTTCCGTGTGATGCAATGCGCGGACGAAGAGAAGGTTTTACTGGCCGCATTCCAACTAGAGCGGGACGCTCGATGCTGGTGGGAATCCAGAGAAGCAACACTGCCAGAATATCATGTCACATGGGATGAATTCACGGAGCATTTCTACAACAAGTACTTCGCCGATCATATCCAGGAAAAGAAGGCCACGAAATTCGCCGTTCTAAAATAACGGGGCTTGAAAGTGGCTGAGTATGAGGCCCAGTTTTCCAGATTATCTAGGTATGCACCCCACTTGGTGTGTACGGAAAAGATGAAGGCGAGAAGATTCCTCAACGGGCTTCGGCCCCATTATATCACACAACTTGCCCCGATGGACATCCAAGTCTATTCGGAGATGGTTCGGCGTGCTCAACTGCTAGAAGATGCCACCGAATTGTCCGAGAAGATCCGAGGAAGAGACAAGAAGGAACCCGTCACAAGCTCGGGAAAATTCAAACAATCATTCAACAAGAAGTGGTTCTTCATGGGAGGGGAGCCCTCCAAGGCAAAGAAATTCCAGAAGAATGACATGCCATTCTCCACCACCACACCATCAAAGGAAATTTGCAAGTATTGTGATAAAGCTGGCCATAAGACCGAGGAATGCTGGAGGAATTTAGGAGCTTGTCTTCGATGCGGGAGCTGAGAGCATCGAATCCCAGACTGCCCACTGATGAAGGAACAAGACATCAAAGACGAGAAGCGTCCGGTAAAGAAACAAGGCCGTCTGCAAGCTCTTCGAGAGACGGAACCCACTGAAGGCGGAATTATGGAAGGTACTCTCACCATTTGTTCCAAAACTGCTCAAGTTTTATTTGATACCAAAGCAACTCATTCATTCGTTTCCAAGAACTTTGCTGCTTCATTTTCTAAGAAACATGAACTGTTAGATTTGGTCATATCTACACCTCTTGGTAATGAGTCTGATATCACTTATCACTATCCAAATTGTGAAGTGATGATTAAGGGAAGCAATTTACCTGCTGACATGATATGCCTAGATATGAAGGGTTATGACGTCATACTAGGTGCCGACTGGCTATCCACATACCAAGCAACTGTAGATTGCCAGCATGGTAAGGTAACTTTCATGGATTTCCCAGAGATAGTTTACAATAGCCCTCGGAGTAAATCACTCCTTATATCAGCACTCCGAGCTAGTAAACTTATGAATAAGGGATGCATGGCTTTCATAGCATTCGTGACTGCCACGGAAGTCGAGAAGGTTAAACTTGAAGACATCCGTGTAATTCGAGATTTTCCTGATGTTTTTTCAGAAGATTTAACCGGCTTACTCCCGGAAAGGGAAGTGTCGTTCACAATCGACCTTGTCCCTGGTGCTGGTCCTGTCTCTATGGCACCATACAAAATGTCCCCTCCTGAGCTGAAGGAACTAAAGGAACAACTAATGGAGTTATTGAAAAAGGGTTTCATCAGGCCGAGTACTTCCCCTTGGGGAGCACCCGTGCTGTTCGTCAAAAAAAAGGATGGATCGATGAGACGATGCATCGATTATCGGCAGCTAAATAACCTTACAATCAAGAACAAATACCCGCTGCCGAGAATTGATGAGCTATTCGATCAATTATCTGGAGCTTCATATTTCTCCAAGATTGATCTTCGTTCTGGTTACCACCAATTGAAGATCAAAGAAGAAGACATTCATAAAACTGCATTCCGAAGCAAGTATGGGCATTACGAATTTACTGTTATGCCTTTCGGACTAACAAATGCCCCTGCAACTTTTATGCAGTTAATGAACAGCATATTCAGGCCCTATTTAGACCAATTCATTGTGGTCTTTATTGATGATATTCTGATCTATTCCAAGACCGAAGATGATCATGAAGAACATCTCAAGACGGCACTGCAGATATTAAGGGAAAACAAGCTATATGCCAAATTCAGCAAATGCGAGTTCTGGCTTGAGGAAGTATCCTTCTTAGGCCATATTATTTCAAAGAATGGAATTACTGTTGACCCGTCCAAGGTTGAAGCCGTGAAGAACTGGGAACGACCCACAAATGCAACAGAAATTCGAAGCTTCTTGGGTCTAGTTGGTTACTATCGGCGTTTTATCAAGGACTTCTCTAAGATTGCCGTTCCTCTGACCAAGTTAACCTGCAAGGAAGTGCCTCATGAGTGGAATGAAGACTGTGAAAAGAGTTTCCAAGCTTTGGAGGATCTCTTGACCACTGCTCCAGTCTTATCATTAACAATTGAAGGAGAAAAATATGAGGTATATACCGATGCTTCGGGTATTGGCCTCGGATGTGTATTGATGCAGAATGGAAGAATCATTGCATATTCTTCCCGACAATTGAAGAAACATGAAGAGAACTACTCGGTTCATGACTTAGAACTGGCCGTGGTAGTATTTGCCTTGTAGATCTGGAGGCACTATCTTTACGGAGAACAATTCACTGTGTACTCCGATCATAAAAGCCTCAAGTACTTATTCTCCCAAAAGGAGCTGAACATGCGGTAAAGGCATTGGCTCGAGTATCTCAAGGATTTTGACTTCACTATACAGTACCATCCTGGTAAGGGTAATTCCGTAGCTGATGCCCTTAGTCGAAAGTCGAGAACAATATTGGCCAACTACATGATACAAGAATGGAAGCTGCTGGAGAAATTCTCTGAGCTTGATATCAGCACAGATGAGAAGAACATGTGTATTATTCTATCTCATATGAGCCTACATCCAGATTTGCTACCTAAAATCAAGAAGCTACAGGAAGAAGATCCCTAACTAGTGGAGATAAAGAGGAAGCTGGATGAGAGACTAGATTTCAAGCTGGCACATGATGGCATATTGTTATTTCATGAACGGACATGTGTGCCCGACTGTCCCGAATTGAAGAAGAAGATTCTTGAAGAAGCTCATCGATCGAGGTACACGATCCACCCTGGAGCCACTAAGATGTACCAAGACTTGAAAAGAACTTTCTGGTGGCCTAACATGAAAAGGGAGGTAGCAGACTTTGTGTCTCGTTGCCTCACATGCCAACAAGTGAAGGCAGAACATCAAAAACTTGCCGGAAAGCTACATCCGCTGGATATTCCCAAGTGGAAGTGGGAAGACATTGGCATGGACTTTATCATGGGTTTGCCCAAGTCTAGGGGCGGATATGATAGAATTTGGGTAATTATCGACCGACTAACTAAATCAGCCCATTTCTTGCCCATCAAAAGCTAATGGTCAGTCGACGTACTTGCTGCCCTGTATATTAAGGAGATGGTTAGATTGCATGGAGTTCCCGTCTCGATCGTATTTGACCGAGACCCACGCTTCACCTCTCATTTTTGGAAGGGTCTACAACACTCTCTGGGGATGAAACTTAATTTCAGCACTGCTTTCCATCCCCAGACAGGTGGTCAGACTGAAAGGGCAAATCAGGTTGTTGAAGATATATTAAGGGCATGTATTATAGATTTCGGCGGAAGCTGGCACGACCACTTATCCCTAGCGAAATTTGCCTATAATAACAGCTATCAAGCTAGTATTCAAATGGCACCTTTCGAGGCGCTTTATGCCAGGAGTTGCCGTTCTCCAATATGCTGGGAAGAAGTCGATGAAAGACAAATTCTAGGCCCAGATATGGTTAGAGATTCGATTGAGAAGATACACCTTATCAGAGAGAGACTCAAGGTAGCTCAGTGCAGGCAAAAATCTTATGCTGATAATAGAAGGAGTGATTTGGAGTTCCAAGTTAGTGACCATGTATTTCTCAAGGTATCTCAAGGCCGAGGTATTAGAAGATTCGGTGTTAAGGGCAAGCTTACGCTGAGGTTTATCGGTCCATTCGAAGTATTAGAAAGAGTGGGCGAGGTGGCCTACCATATTACTTTACCTCCTTAACTCTCGGAAGTGCACAATGTATTTCATATATTTATGCTGAAGAAATATATGCACGACCCTTCTCACGTCATCGACCATGCTGATTTGGTGATTCAAAGAGATCTTACTTATGAGCAAAGGCCGATGCGGATCCTCGACCGCGAAGTCCGAGTTCTAACGAGCAAGACGATCCCTATGGTGAAAATCTAATGGAATCGATGCGCGGAACAAGAAGCAACTTGGGAGACCGAAAAATCTATGAAAAGAAGATACCCAGAATTATTCTAAACTGTAAGTATTTTATACTTTCCATAATATCCTTATACAGTTGAATTTGGGGATCAAATTCTTTTAAGTAGGGAAGGGTGTAACACCCTGAGAATTTTAAAATACAAATATATAAAAAAATGTATATACATATATATTTAATTATTGAACTCATATTCTAATTCTATTGATTTAACCATTGAAAACATTTAATCACCAATAGATGCTTTAGAAGATGCCAAATTATATTTTAGGAAATGCCAATTTATATTTTCAATCACTTAGGAAATTAATATTACACTATTCCAAAGAAATAGGAAATAGGTTATATAGATAGTGTTTTAAAGGATAAACATCACTTTTACAAGATGCCAATTCATATTTTCATAATTTAGAAAATTTCATATTTCAACTTTTTCATTATCTCATTATTTTGAAAAAATAAGGGTATATAGATGAAGTGTTAAAGGATAAACATAATTTAGAAAGTGAGAAAGGGTATATAGATAATTTTGGTTAGAGTAGAGTGAATACAAAAATCTCCGTTCAAAATAACGACATATGTTAAGTCGTTATTTCTTAAACGTGAATAGTGACATGAATAGTGCAACTTTTTATTTAAAAAGACTTTTTCAAAAATATTTATATATAAAAATAGAGAAAAATGTAAGGGTCTCACCCCTAAAATTTCACAAACAAATTCCATCAATTTTTAAAGATAAAAATCTTTGAAGTTTAATATGGAAATCTTAAGTTATGAAATACACAACCCTCTCTGGGGCGTCGTTTCTTTTCCGACAACTATCCTGATCATTCTATCCCTCCAGCTTGTGTAGGCTGTCAACCCACTAAATACCCTATAATTCTGGATCTTGTCTCCCATCCTGTCAACCCTAAGGTTATAAAATAGAATCTATTTTCTCCCTATTTGGTTAGTTCGAAGGTTAGATACGAGAACAAACTCTGAAGAGATGTAAAGGAAGGGAAGGGCTACTTCTTCCTCTCCTGTCAACTCGTGTCACTTCACAGAGGTAGGTGTTCTCAAATCCTTGCCTAACTAGTAGCTAAATAGGTTAAATGATGCATGCTTAGAGTCCATTTAGCTCGTCAACCATGCTATAAATCATGTATATACCATGTTATTTTAATAGCTCGTCAACCATGCTATAAATCATGTATATGCCATGTTATTTTAATAGCATGTCACATATTACCGTGATATTTATGATTTTGAACTTAGTTTGTTAGCATGATTTTCATGAGTTTTTAAGCATATTTTATCACACTAATTTTACAGTATTAATAACCATCTTTTTCAACCTTAATATGTAGCATCTGTTACACTAATACATGCATGTTTAAGAACCAAGAGGTCCAACCCTGATGAAAATGACGCCCCTGACTAGGGCGCCAATTTCAAAATTGAAGACTGCGTACGCAGTCGTCATTTAAATGAAGACATGCCTCATGTCGTCAATTCGATTTCTAGAATTTTGAGTAATTTATAATTCAACACATTCAAAAATCCATAACTATCAAACTAAAGCGCGAAATTTTTGCATGGACATGTTTCTGGAATCCTGACATTTTTGTCAACATATTTGTGCCATTACTTCCTGATTCGGAGCTTTTTCACACTGATGAATAGTGCACACTTAACTGAAAATGGCGCCCCTGACCAGGGCGCCAATTTCAAAATTGAAGACTACCCGAGAGGGCGTCAATTAATTGAAGACATGGGTCAAGTCGTCAATTCAATTTTCTGTAATTTTCAGAATACAGTAAATCACCGCATTCAAAAATCAATAACTAATTAACTGGACCTTGAAAATTTTGACAGAATATACTTCTGTGACCCTGAGATTTTTCTCTATGATGAGGGCATCTCACAGCGCTCTCTTTGGCTCGGTTCGCCTGCATCATTTTAAGGAAGCCCGGCTATGAGATCATATGTTATTTTCCTTTTCTTTGAGTCATATCTTATGTACTTTCCTTTATTGAGTCATGTTATTTTAGTCCTTTCCCTTGTTATGCTTATTTGGGCCTTAGTACCTTAGTTATGGGCCCATAGGGTTGAGTCTAGGATATGCTTGGTCTTTTGTCTAATTGTCAAGGGTACTTTGGTCCTGTAAAGAGTGGATGCCTATATATAGGCCCCATCTCCTCATGTACTCAACTTTTGATGAATCAATTTGAATAGAAGCAACTCCCAAATCTTACTCTCCTCCACCCAAATTTATCTCTTCTCTCTCTCTCATTATCTCTCTCCCTCTCTCTCTCATCAAGGAAGGGGCGAACCCCTCTCTCTCTCCCCCTTCTCCCACCTACCACCTAACTTCCCCTCCCTCATTCAAGGACCTTCCCAACCACCCACCACCCCAATAACTCCACCCCAACCCCAAGATAGCCTCCACCAATCCAAACCCCACCACCCAACCACCAACCACCCCATCCACTTCCCTAAGCACCTCCCCACCTTCCCAAGGCTGAAGGAGTTTCTCCCAAGGCCAAATTTGAATCTCCCTCCCATCTCACAACCCCTCATACCAGGCTTTGGTCACCCAAACCAGCCCCATACCCAGCCCTAGTTCGCCCTCCCCCTTCCCTCTCCATTACTTACATTGTGCAGCCCTCTCCCTTCCCCTACCCACTCCAGCCAGCTCCAGCTCCCTACACCCACCCACCCCTTGATTCTCCAACCACCCAGCAGCCCTCCATCGACCCCCTTCCCTCCCCACAACCTTCATCCATCCCACTCCCCTGCTACACCTTCACCACCCCTTCATCCATACCCTCTTTCATTTGCAGATCCAGTCCCGGGTTGCAGACAGAAGAGTAGCGGCAGGTTGCATAGAGCACCACGTTGTCACCCTGGGGCTTCTGGCGACCTATCATACATCGGAGGAAATGGCATCGAGTCAGCTTTCCAACGGTGGTGGTCCCGCATCCATCCAAGCTCGGAGCTGATCGGCGGAGCCGATCTCGTCGGACTGCGCTTCCTGACTCCGGCTCGTGACCTGAGGCTGAGCACAGAGGCTACCACGACCAGCTCGGGGAAGATCTGGGCGCCATCTTTGGAGGGAAGGAACTACGACCAGTCCTGTTTCAGTACCAAGAAGAAGGAAGTCAATCGCCCACCCGAGCCCTCAGTTCCAATTATTTTCATCGAAGTACGCATGCTGCTCCATGCTATTCCAGCTATTCCAGCCACGGTCGTGTCAACGCCAATTTCGTCTCAATCAGAGTTTGGTAGAGTTTGTGTCATCTTTTGTAACAGACCCCCTCTATTCTGCACAAGACAGAGACAGGCGAATCAGTCTGGTTTCAGACTCTGCCCCGGCCAGCAATGACGTCACGAAATTCACCCAAAATGCAGGTGTCATCCTGGGTCAGTGAAGAAAGTTTCGGCACTAGTTTCGACCAATTCTAAGCCTGTCTCAGCCCGTGGCGGCGTCATCATCAACAACCTGTCAGGCTGTTCCTGAAGCTGGCAGAACCGGCAAAGCTCGGCGAATCAGTTTTCTCTCCTAATTTTCCCAACCCCGCCAGGCCGGCTTACAGCCCCTCCCTGCGTGGAGGTAGTGTTTGACTGTAACACATTAACCCCAATCCCTTGTCCCACCCTCCTACGTGAGGAGTAGTGTTGTACGTTATATATTTTCAGGTCAAGCGACATCGACGCGGCGTGCGGGTGCGTACCCACGCCTCCCCGCTCGCCCTAATCTTTCAGCCGGGATCGGTGTCTTCACACCGATCAAGTGAGTGACTGGTCCCTACCTTGTTGTTCCATGCTTTGCTAGTTTAGTATTGTCTCTTATGCCCGTCGGTCGTGAGGGAGTGTTCGGACCTGTAATTGTTCATTTGTGCGCCTACCGCGGATTGTGAGTGAGAGCCACCCAACCCCACGCCCCGACGTGCCGGCTGCCCACGAAGTTGGGAATTCCCAGCCCCTTAGGGGTCAGCCTAAGCCAACCTAGTCCTTTGAATATTTGGGCCCCACCTCGGACCCTCGCCATCATCCCCCGTCCCCATCGAGTGATCGTATGAGCCGTGCGAGTGAGCCGCTAACGTGAGTCCGTTGAAAGTGCTTGTATGCTTGTGGATCTAAGTCCTAGGTTCAACAAATCATCCATTTGCATCTTTGGGCTATGCCACATCAAGTGGTATCAGAGCGGTCATATGCTTGTTCTTACAAGTCTAGTCTTGGGTCGTCTTCACACTAAGTCATTCATAGGTGCATCCGCACACTCGTGCATAGCCCACCCAACTTTGCATGACCACTTGTAGTGGAGCTTTTTATCAATCCAATCCATCATCTTCCAATTCCACAATGAATCCCAATCCCCAGGGAATCCTGCCAACAACGAGCATGAGCTTCCCGATCACATGAGATTCCTAGTGGAGGGTATGGCTAGTATCTTAGGACGGCTTGATGACATAACAACCCGGCTTGAGCAACTTGAGGAGAATAGGCCAGCCCCAAGGGTAGGTGATAGGAGGACACCTCTCCCACATGAGGAACCAGCCATAGGATAGCTCAACCATGACCCTCCTCCCGAACTGGAAAGAGACCCACCTCTAAGGAGGAATGAAAGACCCCCCCGGGACAACCCGGATGACCACCTTATGAGACTTGTGAAAGTAGATGCCCCCACCTTTGATGGATCTCATCACCCAAGCATCTATTTAGATTGGGAGGCGGCTATGGACCAATAATTTGATTGGTACCCAATGACCGATGATAGGAGAGTCCGGCTTGCGGAAATGCAACTTACCAAATTAGCTAAAACTCATTGGATGAACATCAAGGCATTAAGGATAGTTAGGAGGGAATCTCCCATCACCACATGGGGGGCCATGAAAGAACAACTCAAACTCAAATATGTCCCTCCCTCCTACCATCAAAACCTCCTAGATGAGTGGCAAGCCTTAACCCAAGAAGGGAAGACCGTTATGGAGTACATTGAGAAGTTTGACTACTACCTTCTTAAGTGTGGAGTCCAAGAGGACCCCGCCGTCACACTATCTCGCTTTAGGAATGGGCTTCAATTCCACATAAAAAAGGAGCTATTTATGCGTCAAGTGGCCACTCTTGAGCAAGCCTACCAAGTAGCCCGAGATGCCAAGAAATTATCTCGATACACCCGAACGTTTCCCCCTCGGGGGATGGACCCAAAATCCATGGTACCTCGGACCAACCCCCCACCTCCTCAATGAGGTCTCCTTCCCACCCCCATGGGAGCTCCTCCCACTCGGGCAGCCCCTCCTAGTGGCACCCCTCCTCCTCGGCCCACAAGTGGGCCCTCAAACCCTACTCCCAATAGACCAAATCCGGCACCCACTCTCCCTCACACTAGGGCTGCCCCAAACCAAAGTGGCCAGCAATGCTTTAGGTGCCTTGGGTATGGACATTTCGCCAATCAATGCCCCACCAAGGGCGCATCTAGCTTGCTCATTGAGGAGAGAACCCCCTTGCCCCAATATGAAGTTGTAGAAGAGGTTGAGGTGTATGAGGCCTCTCCCGATTGGGAGGAGGAGTATGAGAACCACTACATGGAGACCAATCAACAACAAACCCCTCCATCTACCAACTCTCACCTTGGAGTGGTTAGGTGCACCCTTACTCAAACCCAAGAACATGATTGGAGAAGAAACACCATCTTCCATACTTACATCCGGATAGGGAGTCATGCTTGGAAGGTCATCTTGGACAACGGGAGTGGTGTGAATGTGGTGTCACCCGACACCGTCAAACTTTTGGGCCTTACCATCTCCCCACATCCACACCCATATCGGGTAGCGTGGATTGATGCCACATCCGTACCCGTTAGTACTCGTTGCCTTGTCCCCATCACATTCCAATCCTACCAAAGCCAAGTTTGGTGTTGTGATATATTTCTCCTCCCGTCCGTTCTTCTAATGCATTCCTAATGTCTATCCTACCACATCCAACATGGGAAATGAATGAAGACAGAGGGAAGGGAAGTGTAAAAACCTGTGATCGCCACCAAGGCGCCGAACGTGATGAACACGCCATACCTTGGAAAGAGGGAGAGGTACTCGCCTGACCTGCATCGTTGAAGAGATATACGATCCAGGAAGAACCGCCTATAAGATGCACTGTCTCACGATAGACCGCTTAAGAACGCTGTGGAGGATGCGGGATGAAGCACTCCTGGTAGTTGAACGGCTCTATCACGACCGCAGGAAGAAGAAGGACGGTCGAGGAAGCACCGCACGTCTCCTTGAACGGATGGTAGAGAACTGCGCAAGACTACCAAGCTAGAAGTCACAAAAGGTCCAACCTCCACCCTCTCCAGCCGGCCAGAGGGGATGGGCCTCGTGCTAGGGATTGCTGAGATTCAAAACAACGTGAAAACACAAAGAGGAAACCCAAATTAGAACTAAAAAGTGTAGTAGATGTCAAAATAATAAGAAATAAACATGAATAAGTGGAAAGGGGGATAACTGGATGATTTTAAACCCCTAGGATGTCACAAACGTGGGTGGGTGTGTGCATGGCAATGAAGGTGAAGAAAAACGTGGGGAGAAAGTGAGAAGAGTGATGCATGCAATAAAAAAATGGACAAAACGAATCAAACACACAAGACTAAAAAAACTAGACTACTCCCTGAACCGGAGGCTTATATGGACGTGGAAAGCCTCCCTCCTTGGTGCTAGGTCGCTCAAGAATACGGCAGGGCTTCGCCGTCGACCAAAAAATCTCCCCCTTTTCAAACCCGGCCTTTAGGGTCTATTTATAGAGCATAGAAAGCCAGCCCCGAAACTAGGGTTTAGAAGTATTTTCAGGTCGAGATAATCAAAAGAAAATCATAAGTAATCAAATTATCTCTTACCCAGTCGAAACTGCACTCAAAATGGTTCATTATCCGCGGAGAAAATGACGGGAGAAGTTAGGGATAAAACCACGGATAGAGAGAGAAAATCTGTTGAAATTCAGGAATTGAACGGATGAACGGTCTTACGATAGACCGCTCAACAGGATGTGCGGCCATGTCCTGGCCGTCCAACCCTGTTGGTGGAAATTCAAAATAAATCACAAATAATCCAAATTATCCATCGAACTGATCGAAACCTTCGCCATTGGACTCTCATACATGAACTGCTCCGCTGAGACCGTTCAAAGGTAGAGCGGCCAAAGACAAACCGTTCTAGCCTTGTCGGTGATAAATAAATTAATTGGATAATTATCTGAGAAAACCACCAAGCGCGGGACTCTGAGAGATGAGCGGCTACCATCCGTTCGTCCATTAAGTTGAACGGCTATGGGAGGACCGCATAAATGCTTGTCGGTGGAAATTCAGAAAATTAACCAAAATATTCCAAAATAGATGGACGGTCCACAGGCAACTGCACATTGATTGAGCGGCCAGGGATGCACCGTACATGTACATGGGTGTTGTAACTCATAGAAAAGCCCAATCAACCAAAACCAAGGCCCGTTAAGCCCTGAATCAACTCAGACCTAACCAAGGAGGGAGGCTACCCATAAAAATGGCCCAGATGAGGGGCATGAGGGTATGACCTGGACGCTGTACCGTTTGCCTCAGTATACTTCTAAACTTAGACTTTTTAATTAAATGCAATTCTTATATGATGATGATGTTGATGCGACTTCCTATTTCTTGCAGGTACGGCGGACACCTTACACCGAGGGGCATGATTTTTTGAGTTTTGAAATATTGAGTTTTTTTGGATTTTGAAATATTTGATTTTTTTGGACTTTGAAATATATTATTTTTTTTAGTTTTGAAATATTGATTTTTTTTCTTGGATTTTGAAACCAGCTTAGACATGACGACAGGGAACCTCCTATCTCACCAGGGGCCTCCCGGACTCAATGTGCAATATAAAGGACCGCCCGGGGCCGATGCTAACCTTGCTTTAACGGTGCCTCTACCGAGGCCATACCTGAGGTAGGATCCATTCCTTGTAAAATCAAACAGATTTTAATAGAAAAGTTGGCGATAGGTATAGAGATTTTTAGGGCTTGAGTTATTCTCACGACACCCCCCTTTTTAAAGAATTTAGTCTGTTGCGCCGGGGCTTTGTGTCCATCATCGAACCTACTTCCGCACTAGGCACGCATACGACCGGGCTCATAACGTCCCACATGGAAACTGTACTGCCACTCTTGTCGTGCCTAGTTTTATTATTTGGGGACTTTCAAACTTTTGAGAGCTTCGACCTTTAGGGTCAGCTTTTAGCTTTGATTTTTGCCCCTTTTTTCCTTTTCATTCCTTTCTTTCTTTTCTTCCTTGTTCTTTTGCGGAACAATGTCATAATGGACTACCCCTATTTGAGACCTCTTTTATTGGGGGGTCTAGATCAGTTCTCGCCCCCTTATTCACCCTTTGCCCCTATTTTCAGCCGAGAGAGAAGGAAAAATAAGGACTTTCACCCTCCCCGAAGCATGGCCAAGGGAGAAACGGTGTTATGCAAAAGAAGGAAACCGACCCACGGGGGGTCGTGTGTGTGTGAAATGTTGAACCGGGGATTTTCTTTCGTGATCAAGTGAAGGCGCACCCCGCCACCAAGTCGTTGCTGATTTGACTCTATGGATAAAAGCCTTTTAAATATAGCCCATTCCACGGATTTGGTAATTCCTCACCCTCCGCGTTGATTAAACAATACGCGTTATCCGGATAGACTTCCTTAATTACAAACGGCCCTTCCCAGTTGGGTTGCAGCTTAGACTTGGGACCTGCGGATCTGATAAATTTACGTTTCAAAACCATATTACCCACTTGGAATTTTCATTCGATAACCTTCTTTTGAAAATACCGCGAGACGCGCTTTTGATAAACCGAAACATGATTGGCTGTGTTAAGCCTCTTCTCGTCTAAGAGTTCCAGTTGGACTAGCAACGCCTCTTGACGCTCGTCGAGATTAAGTTCTTTGTCAAGCTGCACCCTTAGGGAAGGGATCAGGATCTCGTACGGGAGTACCGCCTCCATCCCATAGGTGAGAGCAAAAGGAGTTTGCCCCGTGGGAGTACGGATGGAGGTGCAATAAGCCCATAGAGCTTCTACCAGTTTATCGGCCCAATCAGTAAATTTGTATGACTCACATGTTTTCTTGATGATTTTAAGAAGGGTTTTGTTTGTGGCCTCAGCCTGGCCATTACCTTGGGGGTAGTATGGTGATGAATGATGCAATGATATATTAAACTTCTTACAGAGGTCCCGGAGTTCTTGAGAAATGAATTGAGGCCCGTTGTCGGTGACGATATCACTTGGCACTCCAAACCGTGAGATGATATTCTTCAGGATGAAGCGGCATACTGTGGTGGCTTTGATTTCTGCATAGGCTTCAGCTTCTGCCCACTTGGTAAAGTACTCCGTAGCCGTCAGGATGAAGGACTTCAGCTTGACTGCGGAATTCGGGTCACCGAGAGGTCCGATGATATCAAAGGCCCACATGGAGAATGGCCAAGGAGCAGAGAGGGGATGGAGAGAAGAAGCAAGAGCATGGATCTTGTCAGCATGGAGCAGGTATCGAAGAGACCTACGGACATAGGTGGAGCAATCTTCTTCTAGGGTTGGCCAGTAATAGCCTTGCCTAAGAATCTTCTTCGCCAACGCCTGCCCATTTACGTGCCCTCCACACTCACTGGAGTGAGCTGCTTCCACAACCTTCCAAGCCTCATCGTCATCTAGACACCTCATTAGAACTACATTGAGAGACTGCCTATACAATTCTCCAGCAACAATCGTGTATCTTGCGGTGACTCTTCTAATGGCCTTTCGCTGCTCAGCATTTGTCGTCTCCGGAAATGAACCATCCCTACAATATTGCTCAATCTCATAATACCACGGCAACTCTTCTTCTTCTATGATCTCCTCAAGCTCAGTTAACGAGACTTCTTTCACTTCTTCCCTTTCTACCTTCCTTTCTACAGATTTCCTAAGGTTGTCGAACCAGGGATCCTGAAGAGAGGGAGCGTCTACCCGCTGGACCACAATGGTCTCGCTGGCACGACTGAGGGGAAATGAGAGAGAAGAAGCCAGTGATGCAAGGGCATCAGTCAAAATGTTCTGAGAACGATGAGTGTGAATATAGATAAGCTTCCGGAATTGCCTAGCCAAGAGTGTGACCAGATCTTGATAGGGCTTAAGTTTAGGGTCGCGGGTGCGGTAAGTTGACAGAACTTGACGCAGTACCAATTGAGAGTCTCCTATGATGTTAAGGTATCGCGCGCCCAAGAGGTAGGCGTGCTTTAGACCAGCAAGGAGAGCCTCATACTCGGCTATATTATTCGTGGCAGGAAATGAGAGTTAATAAGTGATAGGGATGGTTACCCCTTCCGGAGTAAGGAGAACGGCACCGATTCCACTGCCCTGGGAATTGAGAGCACCATCAAAATGGAGAGACCAAAAAGGAAGATGAGTGATTACTGCCAAGTGTTCATCAGGGAACTCGTCCTGGATTGAATCAGTGCGAGGGACGGGAGAATGAGCGAGGTGCTCAATGGTGTATCCCTTGATCACTTTTTGGACAATAAAGGTGATGTCAAATTGGGAAAGAAAGCTCTACCAGCAAGCTAATCGGCTAAAAAGGACAGGTTTTTCTAAAAGATAATGAATGGGGTCCATTCTAGAGATCATCCTAACCTCGTGGGCAAGGAAATAGTGTTTGAGCTTCTGAGCTACCCACACTAACGCTGCACAGGTCTTCTCCATGACAGTATACTTGAATTCAGCAGGATTAAACAACCTTGAAAGATAGTATGCTGCCCTCTCCCTTCCTTCATCATCTACCTGAGCCAGGACAGCTCCTAGGGAGTCCTCAATCACAGAAATGTATAGGATCAGGGGTTTCCCAGGGACGGGTGGTTGCAGAACTAGGGGATTAGAAAGATAAACCTTAAGCTCCTCATAGGCCTTTTGGCATTGTTCATTCATTCGAATTTTGCTCCCGCCTTTAACAATTCATAGAATGGGCGGCATCTTTGCGAGTGTTGAGATATGAATCTCCTAATGAATTGTAAATGCCCAATCAAACCTCGGAGTTCTATGATGTTCTTAGGCGGCGGCATCTCCATAATGGCCTTTGCTTTATTCGGATCGATCTGAATCCCCCGTTTACTAACTATAAACCCGAGCAACTTCCCTGATGCAACTCCAAACACGTATTTCTTTGTATTCATCTTCAATTTATATTCCCTAGCCCTTTGCAACACTTTGGCTAGAATGGCGGGGTGTTCCTCTTGAGACCTTGACTTTACCAAAATATCATCCACATACGCTTCTAAGTAGACATGCATCATGTCGTGGAAGATAGCCATCATTGCCCTCTAATAAGTAGCACCTGCGTTCTTTAATCCAAATGGCATAACAACATAGTAGTATGTGCCCCAGGGCGTGGTGAACGAGGTCTTCTCTTGATCCTCAGGAGCCAGACGGATTTGGTTATATCCGGAATAACCATCCATGAATAAGAGGGCCTCATACCCAGCAGTGTTATCAACTAATACATCAATGTGAGGAAGCGGGAAATCATCTTTCGGACATGCCTTATTTAAGTCCCTGAAATCGATACAAATCTGAATTTTGCCATCCTTTTTCATTACCGGGACTATGTTTGCCACCCATTGTGGATATAAAACAACTCTAATAAACCTAGCCTTATGCAATTTGTCGACTTCTTCCTTAATTCTTAAGGCCATCTGTGGGTGGAATCTTCTCACTTTTTGTTTAACGGGTGTTGCCCCTGATTCAAGAATCAATCGGTGTTCAACCAATGTGGGGTCAAGACCCGGCATGTCCTCATAGGACCAGGCAAACGAATCGCTATACTCCCTCAAAACCTCGATGAGCTCCACTTCAACTTGAGGAGGAAGATTAGCAGAAATAAGTATGGGCATGGGGTCCTCTTCGGTTCTAAGATTAATCTCTTTAGTGGGTTCATCCACTACCGAGGATGGTTCATCAAGCCTTTTCAAACCTTGTGCGTACAGATCAGCAGTGTCATCCACATCGCTTTCCTCATCATCAACTGGATCCTTCTCATTAACAATTTCATATACCCCTAATCCGTCATTGCTCCACTCCTCATCCAATTCTTTATCTTCTTCTAAAACAATTACGATCTCTACAAACTCTGGGCACCTAAGGAGGGCATGACATCTCTCGGCCAAATCTTGCAAAAACCTATCAGGGATGGATTTAGGATGACGCATCACAGGGTGCGCTGCAGACGAGGACGGGCTGACTAGACTCGAACTAGACTCTACCCCAACTGACTCTACTGACCTAGGAGACTCTGCACACTGTACATCTAACCTAGGAGATAGGAAATCTACCGGAAAAGGAACAGGGGTCTCATGCCCCTGGGAAGCTGAGCAAAACACAGCGTAATCTTCCATTGAAACCTCCGTTTTGAAATTGGCATTTTTTTTGGGGGCTGGAGAAGATCACGCAACATGAGGAAGAGGACGGAGGAGGAGGTAGTTGCATGGGGAACAAATCGGGGAAGATGCAATCGAAGAATGGATCAGAGGATCGAAACCACATCTCGTGGAGTTGGGCATTGGGGGGAGGAGGAGTAAACAAGGTTGAAAGATCAATAGGCGGGCAGCGCCCGTAAGCACATGGAACAAATAAAATTTCAGGCAGTCTCTCCGTGAAGTACGGGTCGACCAGAATTAGAGGGGACCGGGGAACAAACCCCAATTGTTGGAACAAAAAGGCAAGACGGGATGGGGACAGAGAAAAGGTAGTGATAGAGCTCCCCACTTCCCGTGGCTATCTTCTCTTTTACTGAACAACTTTTCAAAACAACCAGCAAAATCTTCCATATCACCCCCCAACCCCTTTAGCGGCAGCGGTGGGTCAGAATCATCACAGGCGGCATCAACCTTCACATCAGCACATGACGGTGGTTGCTTCAAAGTGCCGGGCTGCAGCGGGCCTTTTACAAAATGTTGTCGATAGTCCTACGTTAACGGACCGGAATCTCCAAGTATTGACATTGCTGAATCGCGGTAGCCAAGGCCTCGGCGGCCCATCTTCCTACTTTTAGGGATGGGGTTGGTCCGCCCCTATAATTGTGCGCCGAGACCCAGGCCCGGTTGATAACCCAACTTCAGAATCATGTGCCATCCTTTGGAATCTCTAATCTTGGACTTGATCCTGGCATTTGTTGGTACAGTGGTGGGCTTGCGTGACGCATATGCCCATGGATAATTCAAGTCCATTACTGACAAAACTGGCCTATTGCTTGGCCACAATCTAGGGAGAATCTTATCTGAAATGGCATCAACAGACTGGACGGTGGAGATGCTTTTCACTTTAACCACCCGGCCCTGGAATGGGAATTTCAGGCATTGGTGGGCAGTTGAAGGTACGGCATTTAAATTGTTTATCCATGGACGACCCAGAATAGCTTTGAACATTGGGTCAATGTCCAACACATAAAACTCCACGTCAATAACCAACGGCCCTAGCTCGGCCTGTACACTCACGACCCCGTGATAAGCACACCTGGAATTGTCATATGCTACTATTGTGGTGGGTGTTGGCTTAAGCATATCCTCTGAAATGTTACAGGCACGGAGGGTACTCAATGGGCACACATTTATCGATGCTCCTGTGTCCACGAGGGCAGACTCAACAGCCACTTTATTTAAAGAAATGGTAATACAGAGTGGCATCTACTGTGCCTCTAGGGGAGCTAGTTCTGACTCAGAAAATGAAATAGAGGGCCCCCTTGTGATGGTTGCTAACACCGTTGGTAAACTGTCCACTGCCACATCTTCATTCACCATCACTTTTTACAAAAAAGTCTTCAAAGCATCCTGATGTAGCGGCGACCTTTTGATCAATTCCAAAACTGAAATCTTGGCCGGCATCCGGTCCAAGTGCTGTAACAAGTCGTACTTCGTGCCTAGCACGGGGTTTGCATCTTCAGCTGTTGAGGAAGAAGGCTGAGGGGTATGTGTGGGTGCACGAGAAGAAGGGTAAACTTTGTGAAATGGATTCCCACTCCGAAGGGCGCAATGTGGTGCCGGCACAGCCTGAGATGGACCCCCGCTTGGCCCGGTGGGGTAGGTGGAAGGGGTAGAAATGGGGGTGAGGATGGCGGAGGTTGGCCTGATGGGCCCAGGTGAAGGGGAAATGGGCGAGGGGTTAAGTGGAGGGGTGATGATGGAGGGTATGGTGGGTGATGGCGAAAGGACTGGCGGTATGGAGGGGAATGCGGTGGGCCTGATGGGTGATGCGGAGGGAATAATGGGTGGAGTGGTGGTTAGAACGGCGGGCCTGAGAACGGAGGGGATAGCAAGTGCGGGGGAATGGTTGTGGTGAAAGGCCAAAAGGTGTGCGGGGGTTTCATCATCAAAAGTCCACCCAGCGTTGGGGGCTGTGTGCTGAACAATGTTTACCTGGGCCGGTGCCAGCGCCGGCGGCTGTTGTTGTTGCTGTGGAGCGGGTTGGTGTACGGGCATGGGATTCTGATGGATCCCAAGGTCTTGTTCCTGCTGCTGTTGCTGGGGTTGCTATTGTTGTGGGGGTTGCTATTGCTGCTGTTGCTGGGGCGTCGCCTACTGTGGCCTGGCTTGTCTCTACCTCTGCTTGATGTCCTCAATCAGCTGGTGCATCTGGGCCCAATGAATCCTCTGGCCCTCGTGTAAATCATACACCATATCTCTAAACTGATAGCACCGCTCTATTGTGTGCCCGGGCTGCCGATGATATATGCAATATCGGGACTGATCGGCGGCTGGATTCCAATTTTGGCACTCTGGAGGCAATTGAATATCACCAGTATACATCAAAGCAGAGAAAATATCAGGCAATGTCTCAAGAAGAGGAGGGTAATGGGTCCTCTTTGGGCTCGGTCGAGCAGATCCGTAAGCGGTAGGTGGAGGGACATTATGATATTGCGGCAGCCGCTGAGACTGTTGGAGTGGTGGTGGTGGTTGTTGCGGGTGTTGAGGAACCAGGAAAGTGGGTTGGGGAACTTGTGGAGCGGCGAACTGGGGGTTGCGTGGAGGCTGCGGGAAGCGAGGTGGAGTGGCTTGGTGGGGAAACTAAACAGCCTAGACCTGCTCGTTGATTTGCACTCCCTCAGTGACGGGGCCCTGGGACTTTCTGGCGGTTTTGGGTTTCTTGGCCTCAAATAGTGAATGAATAGGGGAGTCTTGACTTGACCTTTGGCTGGTGAGCACTTTGACCTAGCGTAGGCCCCATGGAGGCGCTTTGACTCCTTGGCTATGGTGACCTCGGGGGGGACCGTCGTGGCCCCCTCTGTTGTAGCAGCTGCTTCTTCGTCCCTTCCCGCCTTGGTTTATTCGTCCCCCGCTGTCCCCCCGGGGAGAAGTCGCACTTTTGCTGAAGCTCTTGCCTCGTCGTTGTTGCCGCCTGTCGTTCCTGGTAAGGTCCACGAGCCAACGCTTACGGATGGTGGTGAACTGGCTATCTTTTTCTCTGCTGAGGAACTTGCATCGTCTATGATGCCTTTTGCTTTTGCACTGGTGGCTCGTACGCCTCAAGGAAGACCTGCTTTCCCTGAGATCAGGGCCCATCTCACTAATCGGTGCAGCTTCAAGGAAGATTTTATGATCAGTGCTTTGGACTCCAAGCACTTGCTTCTGGGATTCTACAATCAAGAGGATTATTTACAGCTGCTTCTAAGAGAACATCTCTATGTTCATGGCAAAATTTTCCGGTTCTTTAAGTGGACGATGCAATTTTCACCAAATGAAGATTCCTCTATTCTGCCGGTATGGATCTCTTTCCCTGGGTTGCCTGTGAATCTTTCTGTGGAGCCTATGTTGCGTTCTATTGCCAAGAACATTGGTAAGGTCTTGAAAATTGACGCCTCCACTCTAAATCTTTCCAACACGATGGCTGCCCGTGTATGTGTTGAGCTGGATATCCTGAAGTCTCACCCACATAGACTGTGGGTTGGTTTTCCTGGGGGAGGGACCTGGCAAGATATTCTGTACCCTGAGCTTCCCACTTTCTGTTCGAGTTGCTCCAGACTAGGCCATTCATTGAACGATTGTAAAGGTAAAATGAGTCAGCCAGTGGTATATCCTGAAATGTCACAGGCTACCTCTAGACCTGTTAAAAATGTCTAGAAACTGGTGGCTAAGCTGAACACAGGTGCTAAAAGGAATGTTGGAAATGAAGTGCCTCCTCTTGTTAAGCTTTCGATTTCACATGAAACTTCGGGTGGTGATGTTGTAGGGGCTTATCCGGATGCTCATCCAAACAGTGAAGAAGATATGATGCCCCTCTCAAAGATTGCGGGGGAAAATGCTTCCGAATTAAAAGAAATTTCCCCTGTTTATCAAGGAAATTCAATGCATACACATATGGATGTCAGTGCCCAAAGGGCACAAACTGACACAACTAAATCTGCTGAAGTAAATTTGGCTGAAACATCACTTACATTGAATTTAGTAGATTCTTCTTGTCGGAACACTGAGATTCCTCCAGAAACAACTATTGCTCCTATTAGAGAGCTCCCTTCAGGACAAAGGTTTGATGGTAATGGTCTTATTGCTCTTGTTCCGGAATTAGCCATTGTTGACCACCAAACTATGATCACACAACAGGTTCCTTTGCTTGCCTTAAGCAGCCAGCCGGATTCACTACCTTGCTCTCAGAAACTGCAGCAAAGTGTGGAGTTGACAAATATAAGACAGAACATTGCAAACGCAGTAGTAATTGAAAACTCCAAGAATATGCTCAATGAAAATACAAGTGTCAAAACTAGATCCATGACCAGGACTGGATCTTCCGGGTCTCTTCCTCTATCCAAATCCTAATGAATTTCATCATATGGAATATTAGAGGAATAGGAAATGATATTTCGATTGGGAGGGTTATATTTTTCATTAAGTCCCATAAAATTGACTGTATTGTTGTGCTGGAGCCCAAAATTCATGTCAGTAAAATGACTCACATATGCAGGAAACTAGGAATGAGTAACTGTATTGCCAACTGTGATGATATGGCTCATATTTGGATTTTCTGGAGAGACCCCCTGGACTTTTCTATTGTCAATTCGGATGAGCAGCAAATTACTCTTACACAAACTGGTTCTGTCTGGCCTCTTTTCCACCTATCTTTTGTTTATGCAAAATGTTCTATTCTAGAGAGGCAGGCTTTGTGGATGTCCCTTCTATCAGTGCATTCTCAAATCTCAGGGCCATGGCTAGTGGCTGGGGACTTTAACTGCATTATGTCAGTGGAGGAAAAAATTGGTGGAAATCCACCAAATTTAGGTGCAATCTCTGACTTTATTGAGTGTGCTTCAGATTGTGCTTTATTTGATGCAGGTTTCATGGGATCACAGTTTACATGGCATAACAACCAAAGTGGGTGTCATGGTATCTGGGCTCGGCTGGACAGGGTTCTCATAAATTCAGATTGGCAAAATCTATTCCCAATTTCTATTGAACATTTATCCAGGGAAGCTTCTGATCATGCACCCCTATTGGTGAAATTGCTACTCAAGAACACCTGTAAGAGCCGATTTTGTTTTCAGAATATGTGGACTGTGCATGAGAATTTTCTTATGGATGTTAATACCTGTTGGAATACCAGCCCTTTGGCATCCTCCCCTATGTCCACTCTATACTTGAAGCTCAAATACTTGAGGATTATGCTTCGCAATTGGAACAAGCAGACTTTTGGTCATGTTCATTTGAATTTGATGGCATCAGAGGACGCGGTTCTAAAAGCTGAACACACTTATGATATACATCCTTCTCTGGAAAATCACAACATTTTAGAAAAGGCCAAATCCCTCCAATCTGGAAGGCTTTTACATGAGGAATGCTTTTGGAGACAGAAGTCAGGGATTAGATGGTTAAAGGAGGGGGACAGAAATACTAAATTCTTCCATACTTCGACCAAAGCCAAAAGAAACAAACAGTATATTCCTCAGCTCCGAAACTTAGCAGGCCTGTTAACCTCAGATCATGAAGATATGAAGAGCATTGCTGTTACCCATTTTCAATCTGCATTCTCTTCTCAGCTGCATCATATAGAGGAATCCTCCTTAAACTACATTCCGAATTTAGTTACCCAACAAGATAATTTAATGCTCTGTGTTGTTCCTACTGAACTGGAAATAAAGGATACTGTCTTTGCACTCTCTGTTGACAGTGCACCAGGGCCGGATGGATTCACGGGTGCTTTCTTCCATAAGGCTTGGCCAATCATTTCTGATGTGGTTGTAAGGGCTATTCAAGAAGCATTTACAAACCCACAGCCCCTCCCAAGATTTGTATCTTCCACTGTAATTGCTTTAATTCCAAAAAAACCAAAGGCAGTGGATATTTCAGACTACAGGCCGATCAGTCTATGTAACTTCTTTTATAAGATCATCTCATCCATTGTCAATAAAAGATTGGCCACAATCCTACCAAACATAATCTCGCAGGAACAAACTGCTTTTGTAAAAGGGAGGCACATAACTGAAAATATTGCTTTAGCTCAAGACTTGACTCAGGAATTAGGCAGAAAAACCAGAGGAAAGAATATCATCTTTAAATTAGACATGGCCAAGGCCTATGATAGACTTGAATGGGATTTCTTGTTTGCTGTTCTGCAAAGATTTGGTTTCAGTCTATCTTTCATACAGCTGATTGGCAAGCTTATATAGAATTGTTGGTTCTCAGTCTTATTGAATGGTGATGTTGCTGGATTTTTTAAATCATCTAGGGGTGTTCGGCAGGGTGATTCGGTTGCCCCATCCTTATTTATTATTGCTGAGGAAAGTTTGAGCAGATCTTTAAAAGAAGCTCAGTTAAATAGACGAATTGAAAGCTTTCAAGGGCCTCAGAGGTGTCCCACTATTTCCCATCTATTATTTATAGATGGCACTTTGATATTTAGTAAGGCTAGCCTTGCATCTGTCAGGTATTTACTGAAGCTGCTCAAAACTTATGAACGGGGGTTAGGTCAGCTTATCAATACCAGTAAGAGTGGTTTTCTCTTACACCCTAAGACAAATGATCCCACTGTCCATCAGATATCCAGGCTAACTGGTTTCACCAGACACAGTTTCCCACTCAAATATCTTGGATTTCCTCTGGTTCTAGGCCGCAGCAAAAAAGTGCATTATGCAGGTATCATTCACTCCATTCAAAAGAGGATCTCTGGTTGGAAATCCAGTCTCCTATCACAAGGTGCTAAGTTGACTTTGATAAAGCATGTTCTCACCTCAATTCCTATTTATTCCCTATCCACTGCACCTCTTCACTCTGGTACTCACCACCTGCTGGAGCAGTCTTTTACAAATTATTTCTGGGGCTCCTTACCGAATGGGAACAAAAGACATTGGAGATCCTGGGACATAATCTGCAGACCTATATCTCAGGGAGGCCTTGGAATTATGTCTCTCAGGCAGATGGGCATTGCTCTAAGAGTTAAGATGTTATGGCAAGCATTGCATTCTAACTCCTTGTGGGTAACTTTCTTCAGAGCTAAGTATATTGGGCAGCGCCACTTGAGAGATGTGAATTTTAATAATATGGCTGGACCTGCCAGACGAAGTTGGATCAAGGCAAAATAAATTGTTCTACAATTTCAAAAGATCATCATTGGAGATGGGAAGCACACAAATTTTTGGTATGATAACTGGATTGGAAAGAACTGTCTATCAGATTTTGTACCTCCCAACAGTATCCCAAATTCAAACATTACTGTTAATGAGTTCCTGCTGCACTCCCCAAGAGAGGAAACAGATTTAATGGACAGATTTATGCCTGTTAATCTTAAAATAGCAATTATTCACACAACTCTCACCCCTGATACTGACCTCCCAGCATGGAGTCTGTCCTCCACAGGACATTGCTCGGTGGCTTCCACTTACAAAGTACTTTCTGAAACTGCCTTCAATCAGCCGTTCACTCAATGGCCAAGGCTTTGGTCTCCATGGCTTCCAACCAAAATTTCAGTTCATCTATGGAAAATTCTACATAACAGCCTCCCTGTTGACACAAATGTCCAACGTCTGGGTATCCAAATGTGCTCTAAATGTTCTGCTGTCAGGCCCATCAGGGGGAAAGCATAAACCATATTTTCATTCACAGTGAATTAGCATCTCACATATGGTCTTACTTCCAATCTATGGGGCTGCCATTGGAAGGAAATATTGTCACATCCTTCATTTCAAATGCTGCTTGCCACATAAAGGTGAATTCAGCTCGTGGGCTCCTAATCCAACCAGTGATTGGCTTTGGTTGCTGGGATATTTGGAGAGCTAGGAACTCTGCGAGACATGAAGGTAGTACTATGTCCAAAAGCCGTATTCTCCACCAAATTATTGCAAAAGTGAAGCAGGCCTGCACAAGTGCATCTTACAAAGAGCATGATATTAGCAAACGGAGGATTCTTGATTCCCTAGGGATCTCTGCCTCAAGTTCAATTGGTGCTCAGCTGAAAGCAATTAAATGGGTATCTCCCCCTTGGCCATTCTTAAAATTAAATACTGATGGGGCTTGCAAGTCCGATGGAACCTCTAGAGGAGGTGGTGTCATCAGAGATCATAATGGAAATGTCCTCCTAGCATTCTCCCACTTCTATAGTCAGGCCAACAGCCTGGTAGCAGAGGCAAGAGCTCTTATTGATGGAATTCATTATTTGCATACTATTTCAGACCACCCAGCTTATATTGAATGTGATTCCCAAGTTCTTGTTCGAGTTATTAACAAGGATTACCAATGTCCATGGTCAATTCTTTCTTATGCAAGAGACATCTGGAGATCTACTACTCATTTTGACAAGATTGTTCACACTTACAGAGAAGGAAATAAAGTAGCGGATCTTCTGGCCTCCTTAGCCTGCTCCTCCAAATGTAATGTTTTTCTCTCCTACAATGAATTACCCCCTATTATAAAGGGAGAGGCTCGAATGGATAAGCTGGGTATGTCCAGCATCCGACAGATGTAATCTTTATTCATCCTATTCAGTAATAAAATTCACCCCCTAGTGGCTGATGGCCCCCCCATCTGCCTCTAGGGAGGGCTTTTTGGATTAAAAAAAAAATAGGGGAGTCCTTATACTGTGTATGTATCAACCGAGATCTACTGTATAACTGGTGCATATTCGAAATGTCATTCATTGCCAAAATATTTCTGAATGTTGGGGTGGCGTTGGAGATTAACAATTTAACTTTCTCTTCTTCCGGGATTTGCCCAGGCACACGTGAGGCCATCTGCCTCCATCGGTCCGCATAGGTTGCAAAATCCTCTTCCGGCTTCATCTTTTCTGCTACCAGGTCGGTGAAGGAATACTCGGGACCGACCCGATCTTGGAACTTCTGAATGAACTTCTCCTTGACTGTCTTGAAATTTTTGGCCTCCTCCATAGGCAAGGTATAGAACCACTCCAAGGCGACCCCCTCCAATGATCGACGGAATAAGTAAGCCATCAGGCGATCATCATGCTGGAACTGTGCTGACTCGTAAAGAAACTGCCGAACATGAATGAACGGGTTGCCATTCCCGTCATTTTTTTGATACACGGGGAGCTCGGACTGAGGAGGAAAAAGAATGTCCCCGAAGTTAGGAATAGGGACATCAGCCAAAGACTGCGGGCCAACCCGCTTATGGAGGAGGTCAATTTGTTGCTGCATAGCAGCCCATTTGTCAAGAATTTCCCGTTCCCGGGATGGAGGAGAAGGAGCAGGAGGAGTAGTACCTGGATACGGAGCCAAAGGAAAAGCCGACTGAGGGGACATCCCGTAAGATGGATAATGGGCCAGGGAAGGGCCCACATCCACATGAGCCAGCTGGGCGGCCCCTGGTTGCAACCGAGTGAAGTCTGCCGGGGCTACAAGGGCCTGTGGCGATGGAGAAATAGTGACATAGGGATCAAGGTAAGGAACAGTGGGGATTTGAGACTTCCCCTTATCGAGCGGCTGATGGGCCGAGGTAGAAGCCTGGCCCGTTTCCATGCTGGAGTACCGAAGGATCTGAGGACAGGTGGGAGTAAGGTCAATGGGGGCCATAGAGGTGGTCCCAGCAATAGAAGATGTAGTGGCAATAGCAGTCATGCCACGAGAAGGAGCTGAAGTCGGGGCATCGGCCCCCTGCAAAGCTTGCCGGATGAGATGGAGCTGAGTAGGGTCCAGCTGGGCCATCATGTTGAGAATTTGATTGGCCAGATTCTGAATGGATGGATCGGAAAGACAGGGTTGGGAACCCTCGCCAAGAATGGTCGGGAGTGGAGGGGCAGTCCCCTCTCCTCCCTACATATGGGTGACCCTAGATGGGTCCTCAAGAAGGCCGCGAGGAAGAGAGTCCTCGTGGGACTGGGAGAAGTCGTATGATGACATGGAAGATGATGAATCAAACAAAGGATTAAAGTAAGAATGGAAATGAGAACTGACCCTAGGAGATGATTCTGAGGGAAAGAAACAACCCCACATACACTAAACACCTCAAGAATAGGGCAAACAAACCTAACCAAAGCAAAACCTCAAACAACCAAGCATCCAATGGAGAGGAGAGATGGGAGGAGAATCAAGCACTCAAGCAATCAAGTGGTCAAATGATGCACGACAATTTTTAAGTTCCTCATGTAGGACCTTAGTGGATTAATTAATATACGAATCCGCTCAACCACAAGGTACCTAACCAGGGTGGGAAATGAGGAACTGGGTGACTCTACGGGGATCTCTCGCTCGCGGATGCAAACCCTAGACTGGGGGTGGATACGGTACAACCTGCCCGACGTCCGTGTGGGAATCCACGGCTCACGGGGGCTTACGGAGGTCCTCATCAAGGTCCCCTAGTTGGCTCCAAGGAGTATGGAGATGAGAGGAAACCCTACCTCGATAGGAATGCAACTACTATGAGAGAGATGGATGCTCCTATGTGCACCGGAGTGCATGCGAAATCTAGCCTAGCAACTATCAACCAATGACCAATCAAATATATAAGCAATGAAAACAATCATGCAACAATGATATGGGAGTAGGGGGAGATCAATAACCAGCACCAAAGATCATGAATATCAGGGAATATGGCAATCAAGATGAACTACAGGTGCACTGTAGCACCACAAGGACGGTCTATATGAGACCGCACAAATGGACAGATGGTATGTACAGAACCGTATAAGCCAGGGAGTAACATGGAGTAACGCCATAATAACTGTAAAAGAAATCACAGAATACTGGAAATGAAAGACGGCATAGATGAGAAACGTACCAGGAAGAGCGGTCTGTGGACAGGCGCGTAAGATCTGGAACGGATCTCTAGCAACCGTGTACCTACAACCAGACCAACCAGAAGCGTACATGTGCAAGAAAGATGGACGGCCAAGAACAGGCCGTTCGATAGTGTGGACGGTCGATAGGAGGCCGTCTATGACAGGACGCTTGCAGGAGAACTGGCACTATTTATAGAGAGGGACGGTGGACGTGCAGCCGCATAGGGGATGAACGGCTCTGGGAGAACCGTTCACGTTCCATAAGGCAGAAAACGTAGCCCAACCTGTACTCACTTCAAGAAGAGGACTAACACAACGAAAGAAGGGGTCAGCAAATCACTAACACGATGGGCACTAGGTGTCCCACCGTGATCGCCATAAAAGAAGGGTGTGGATATATTTCTCCTCCCTTTCGTTCTTCTAATGCATTCCTAATGTCTATCCTACCACATCCAACATGGGAAATGAAAGAAGACAGAGGGAAATGGAAGTGTAAAAACCTGTGATCGCCACCAAGGCGCCGAACGTGATGAACACGCCGTACCTTGGAAAGAGGGAGAGGTACTCGCCTGACCTGCAGCGCTAGAGAGATATACGGTCCAGGAAGAACCGCATATAAGATGCACGGTCTCATGATAGACAGCTTAAGAACGCTGCAGAGGATGCGGGATGAAGCACTCCTGGCAGTTGAACGGCTCTATCACGACCGCAGGAAGAAGAAGGACGGTCGAGGAAGCACCGCACGTCTCCTTGAATGGATGGTAGAGAACCACACAAGACTACCAAGCCAGAAGTCACAAAGGGTCCAACCTCCACCCTCTCCAGCCGGCCAGAGGGGATGGGCCTCGTGCTAGGGATTGCTGACCTGCAAAACAACATGAAAACACAAAGAGGAAACCCAAATTAGAATTGAAAAGTGTAGTAGATGTCAAAATAATATGAAATAAACATGAATAAGTGGAAAGGGGGATACCTGGGGGATTTTAAACCCCTAGGGTGTCAAAAACGTGGGTGGGTGTGTGCATGGCAATGAAGGTGAAGAAAAACGTGGGGAGAAAGTGAGAAGAGTGATGCATGCAATAAAAAAATGGACAAAACGTATCAAACACACAAGACTAAAAAAACTAGACTACTCCCTGAACCGGAGGCTTATATGGACGTGGAAAGCCTCCCTCCTTGGTGCTAGGTCGCTCAAGAATACGGCAGGGCTTCGCCAACGACCAAAAAATCTCCCCCTTTTCAAACCCGGCCTTTAGGGTCTATTTATAGAGCCTAGAAAGCCAGCCCCGAAACTAGGGTTTAGAAGCATTTTCATGTCGAGATAATCAAAAGAATCTCATAGATAATCAAATTATCTCTTACCCAGTCTAAACGGCACTCAAAATGGTTCATTATCCACGGAGAAAATGACGGGAGAAGTTAGGGATAAAACCACGGATAGAGAGAGAAAATCTGTTGAAATTCAGGAATCGAACGGAAGAACGGTCTTATGATAGACCGCTCAACAGGATGTGCGGCCATGTCCTGGCCGTCCAACCATGTCGGTGGAAATTCAAAATAAATCACAAATAATCCATCCATCGAACTGACCGAAACCTTCGCCATTGGACTTTCATACATGAACGGCTCCGCTGAGACCGTTCAAAGGTAGAGCGGCCAAAGACAAACCGTTCTAGCCTTGTTGGTGATAAATAAATTAATTGGATAATTATCTGAGAAAACCACCAAGCGCGGGACTCTGAGAGATGAGCGGCTACCATCCGTCTGTCCATTAAGTTGAACGGCTAGAGGAGGACCGCATAAATGCTTGTCGGTGGAAATTCAGAAAATTAACCAAAATATTCCAAAATAGATGCACGGTCCACAGGCAACCGCATATTGATTGAGCGGCCAGGGATGCACCTTACATGTACATGGGTGTTGTAACTCATAGAAAAGCCCAATCAACCAAAACCAAGGCCCGTTAAGCCCTGAATCAACTCGAACCTAACCAAGGAGGGAGGCTACCCATAAAATTGGCCCAAGATATGCCTGAAAATAGCCCCAATGAGTGATGGACAACTCGAGGCATCAACAAATGGGAGTAAGAGGAACGACTCAACTTATCGGCAAAAAATGGGTGTCAACAGGTGTGACATTCTACCAATGGAAGTTGGGAGTATACTCCTAGGGCGGCCTTGGATCTACGATGTAGATGCCACCTTCCTTGGAAGGACGAACACTTGCATTTTCACTCATGAGGGGAAGGGAATCCAACTCAACCCCTCTCCACCCCGCTCCCTTCCCAAGAAGGCATCTCCCTCCCTTGATGGATCCCCTACCCCTCCCACTATTCCAAACTCACCAAACCCCAACCCACCAAGTCCTAATCCTAGTTTGACCATTAGGACTACTAGGAACCTACACCTCATCACTAGGAAAGAACTTAAGGAAGAAGTCAACCAAGGGGGACAAGTGTGTGCCATTGTTATTTGCCTTGGGGAATCCACCCCAACCAACCCACACCCAATAGAAATATAACAAATCCTTGAGGACTTCCATGATGTGTTCCCCGATGAGCTACCGGATAAGCTACCACCCATGCGCGATGTGCAACATGCCATCGACTTTGTGCCTGGAGCTACCTTACCCAACCTACCTCACTATCGCCTCAACCCCACCGAGCATGCTGAACTTAGGAGGCAAATTGAGGAGCTCATCAAGAAGGGCTTCCTCCGCATTAGCAAAAGCCCATGTGCCGTCCCGGCCCTCCTCACACCCAAAAAAGATGGAACGTGGCGCATGTGTGTGGATAGCCGGGCCATCAACAAAATCATAGTCAAATATAGGTTTCCCATCCCTCGGCTAGATGACATGCTAGGCATGCTTGCTGGAGCCACCATCTTCTCTAAAATCGATCTCAAAAGTGGCTACCACCAAGTTCGCATTAGGCCCGGGGACGATTGGAAAACCACCTTTAAAACTAAGGACGGTCTCTATGAATGGCTTGTCATGCCTTTCGGCCTTTCCAATGCACCTAGCACATTTATGCGCCTCATGACCGAGGTCCTCCGGCCCTTCATTGGCATCTTCCTTGTCGTCTACTTTGATGACATTCTCATATATAGCCAAACCAAGGAAGCCCACCTAGATCATCTCAAACAAGTTTGCACCGTTCTTAGGAAAGAAAGTCTCTTTGCCAATCCCGGGAAGTGTCATTTCTTGACCAATCAACTAGCCTTCCTAGGATTTATTGTCTCATCCCAAGGGGTATCCATGGACCCCAAAAAGGTCCAAGCCATTCTTGAGTGGCCCGAGCCCAAGACCCTCCATGAGGCCCGAAGCTTTCACGGGCTAGCCACTTTCTATAGGAGATTCATCCGAGGGTTTAGCACTATCACCGCTCCTATCACGGATTGCCTCAAGAAGGGCACTTTTATGTGGACTAGGGCAGCCTCCAAAGCATTCCTAGAGCTTAAAGAAAAGATGACCCAAGCCCCGATCTTGTGCCTACCCGACTTCTCAAAGGTCTTCGAGGTCACTTGTGATGCATCCGGGGTAGGGATTGGAGGCATTCTTAGCCAAGAGGGTCACCCAATAGCCTATTTTAGTGAGAAACTTTGTGAGGCTAGGACTAGGTACTCCACATATGACAAAGAGCTTTACACTGTGGTTAAATCCCTTCGGCATTGGAGGCACTATCTCCTACCCAAGGAGTTTGTGATCTTCTCGAACCACGAGGCCTTGAAGTACCTCAACACCCAACAAAAGCTCAATACCCGCCATGCCCGTTGGGTAGAATACATTCAAGCCTATACCTTTGTCCTCAAGTACAAGATGGGTAGTGAGAATCGCGTCGCCGATGCGCTTAGTAGGCGGGTAGCCTTACTTTCCACTATCCAGGTGGAAGTCACAGAGTTTGAGAGAATCAAAAGGGAATACCCAAATTACCCCGACTTTGGGACTCACTACAACACCCTCTCCACTCAGCCCTACAAGGAACATGAGGGATTCATACTCAAAGCGGAGTATCTTTTCAAGGGAGCTAGGCTATGCATAACCCGGACTTCACTTCGGGACTTCTTAGTTTGGGAGTTACACAATGGTGGCCTAGCTGGTCACTTTGGGGTCCAAAAGACAATAGAGCTAGTTGAGAAGCAATTCCATTGGCCCAGTCTCAAGAAGAATGTGGCCCACATTGTGGGACAATGTCACATTTGTGCCTCAGCCAAGTAAGTGAGGCAAAACACTGGGCTTTACACACCCCTACCCATCCCAGACCGACCTTGGGAGGATTTGAGCTTGGACTTTATCCTTGGCCTACCTAGGACCTTACGCAAACATGATTCCATCTTTGTCATTGTTGACATATTCTCTAGGATGGCCCACTTTATCCCATGTGCCAAGACTTTGGATGCTTCTAGGGTCGCCCGATTGTTCTTTGATGAGGTGGTCTGACTCCGTGGACTACCCAAAACCATTGTGTCTGACCGAGATGTGAAATTCACCAGTTACTTTTAGAAAACTCTCTAGCATTTGATGGGAACCCTCCTCAAATTCTCCACTGTTTATCATCCTCAAACAGATGACCAGACTGAGGTCGTCAACCGAAGCCTTGAGAACTTGCTCCGTTGTAGTAGGGGACCACCCTGGGAATTGGGATCTCCTCTTATCTCAGGCCGAGTTTGCCTACAATGATTCCGTCAATAGGTCCATAGGCAAGAGTCCATTTAAGGTAGTACATGGTTATAGGCCTAGAAAACTCTCAGATCTTATTCCCCTTCCCCCACATGCTAGAGTGTCAGTCTCAGCTGAGTCCTTTGCATAGCATAGCAAAGAGTTGCATGATGACATCCGCAAGCATATAGGGAAGAGCAACGAGGCTTACAAAAGACGGGCAGATACTCATCGGCGCCGCTGCGAGTTCCAAGTGGGAGACTCGGTGATGGTGAGGACGGAGCGGCTCCTTCCGAGGCCTGCCTCCAAGTTGAGGGCACGATGGTTAGGACCCTTTCGAATTCTGAGATGACTAGGCAGTAACGCTTATGAGTTTGACCTACCTGAGGGTTTTGGGGTACACCCTACCTTCAACGTGGCAGACCTGGTACCCTACAAGGGCCCCGTGGTGGGACCTAGTGATGAGCTTGAGCCTTTACCCTCCCTTGAGAGAGACGCCCACAGTGTGACTCTACCTCCTAGTTTGAGAGGCTGACGTGAGCAAGTGGAGGCAATACTGGATGAGCAGAGTATCATTACCAGGAACAGGGTATACCAGCGTTACCTCATGAGGTGGAAGGGCCGTCCCCTGACCGAGGTCACTTGGGTGAGCCGGGAAGACCTGCTACGCCTTGACCCAGACATTTTGGAGCACTACCACAGTCAGGCGGACTCATACTCGACGAGGTCGAGTTCTCCCTACCCCGGGGGATTTGATGAGGGCATCTCACAGCGCTCTCTTTGGCTCTATTCGCCTGCATCATTTTGAGGAAGCCCGGCTATGAGATCACATGTTATTTTCCTTTTCTTTGAGTCATATCTTATGTACTTTCCTTTATTGAGTCATGTTATTTTAGTCATTTCCCTTGTTATGCTTATTTGGACCTTAGTACCTTAGTTATGGGCCCATAGGGTTGAGTCTAGGATATGCTTGGTATTTTGTCTAATTGTCAAGGGTACTTTGGTCCTGTAAAGAGTGGATGCCTATATATAGGCCCCATCTCTCCTCATGTACTCAACTTTTGATGAATCAATTTGAATAGAAGCAACTTCCAAATCTTACTCTCCTCCACCCAAATTTCTCTCTTCTCTCTCTCTCATTATCTCTCTCCCTCTCTCTCATCAAGGAAGGGGTGAACCCCTCTCTCTCTCCCCCTTCTCCCACCTACCACCTAACTTCCCCTCCCTCATTCAAGGACCTTCCCAACCACCCACTACCCTAATAACTCCACCCCAACCCCAAGATAGCCTCCACCAATCCAAACCCCACCACCCAACCACCAACCACCCCATCCACTTCCCTAAGCACCTCCCCACATTCCCAAGGCTGAAGGAGTTTCTCCCAAGGCCAAATTTGAATCTCCCTCCCATCTCAGAACCCCCCATACCAGGCTTTTGTCACCCAAACCAGCCCCATACCCAGCCCTAGTTCGCCCTCCCCCTTCCCTCTCCATTGCTTACATTGTGCAGCCCTCTCCCTTCCCCTACCCACTCCAGCCAGCTCCAGCTCCCTACACCCACCCACCCCTTGATTCTCCAGCCACCCAGCAGCCCTCCATCGACCCCCTTCCCTCCCCACAGCCTTCAGCCATCCCACTCCCCTGCTACACCTTCACCACCCCTTCACCCATACCCTCTTTCATTTGCAGATCCAGTCCCGGGTTGCAGACAGCAGAGTAGCAGCAGGTTGCAGAGAGCACCACGTCGTCACCCTGAGGCTTCTCAGGACCTATAATACATCGGAGGAAATGTCATCGAGTCAGCTTTCCAACGGTGGTGGTACCGTGTTCATCCAAGCTCGGAGCTGATCGGAGGAGTCGATCTCGCCGGACTGCGCTTCCCGACTCCGGCTCGTGATCTGAGGCTGAGCACAGAGGCTACCACGACCAGCTCAGGGAAGATCTGGGTGCCATCTTTGGAGGGAAGGAACTACGACTAGTCCTGTTTCAGTACCAAGAAGAAGGAAGTCAATTGCCCACCTGAGCCCTCAGTTCTAATTATTTTCGTCAAAGTGCACAGGCTGCTCTCTGCTATTCCAGCTGTTCCAGCCATGGTCGCGTCAATGCCAATTTCGTCTCAATCAGAGTTTGGTAGAGTTCGTGGCATCTTCTGCAATAGACCCCCTCTGTTCTGCACCAGACAGAGACAGGTAAATCAGTCCGGTTTTAGACTTTGCCCCGGCCAGCAACGACGTCGCGAAATTCACCCAAAATTTAGGCGTCATCCTGGGTCAGTGAAGAAAGTTTCGGCACTAGTTTCGACCAATTCTGAGCTCGTCTGAGCCCGTGGCGGCGTCATCATCAACAACCTGTCAAGCTGTTCCTGAAGCTGGCAGAACCGGCAAAGCTCGGTAAATCGGTTTTCTCTCCTAGTTTTCTCAACCCCGCCTAGCCGGCTTACAGCCCCTCCCTGCGTGGAGGTAGTGTTTGACTGTAACACATTAACCCCAACCCCATGTCCCACCCTCCTACGTGAGGAGTAGTGTTGTACGTTATATATTTTCAGGTCAAGCAACATCGACGCGGCGTGCGGGTGCGTACCCACGCCTCCCCACTCGCCCTTGTCTTTGGGCCGGGATCGGTGTCTTCACACCGATCAGGTGAGTGACTGGTCCCTACCTTGTTGTTCCATGCTTTGCTAGTTTAGTATTGTCTCTTATGCCCGTCGATCGGTGAGGGAGTGTTCGGACCCGTAATTGTTCATTTGTGCGTCCACCGTGGATTGTGAGTGAGAGCCACCCAACCCTACATCCCGGCGTGCCGACTGCCCACGAAGTTGGGAATTCCCAGCCCCTTAGGGGTCAGCCTAAGCCAACCTAGTCCTTTGAATATTTGGGTCCCACCTTGGACCCTCGCCATATCCCCCGGCCCCACCGTGTGATCGTATGAGCCGTGCGAGTGAGCCGCTAATGTGAGTCCGTTGAAAGTGCTTGTATGCTTGTGGATCTAAGTCCTAGGTTCAACAATTCATCCATTTGCATCTTTGGGCTGTGCCACATCACTCCATCTAACCATGTCTTCAGATTCTAATTCAGAGAAACTTTGGAGAAATGAATAGTAACTTGTGTCACAGAACTTACAGTTCTGATACGAAGCACAACTCACTTGAAAAAACAACTCAATTGGTGTGTCGTCAATTTGAGTTGAACCTATACTTAAATTGAAGACACCCTGCAAGTCTTCAATTAAATGAAGACTACCCACAGAGTCTTCAATTTGTTAAATGAAGACTGCCCACAGAGTCTTCAATTTATTAATTGAAGATGGCCCTTAAGTCTTCAATTTCTGAATTGAAGACGGCCCTTAAGTCTTCAATTACAGAATTGAAGACGGCCCTCAAGTCTTCAATTAATTGAAGACTGCTCACAGGGGCGTCAATTCCGTTTCTTGAGGAATTAAAGTTATAACATTAGAAAATTCATATCTGTGAAACCAAAACTCAGTAATTATATCTGAACATGTTTCCAGACTCTCGAGTAATTATACGAAGTATTCATATCCTTATTTTCGAATTTCGAGAAACTTTTTCGAAATGAATAGTGCTTTGAGTCACAAAACGTATATGCCAGGTGAAAATCACTGAGTTGAAGACGGCCCTTAAGTCTTCAATTTTAGAATTGAAGATAGCCCTCAAGTCTTCAATTACTGAATTGAAGACGGCCCTTAAGTCTTCAATTTCAGAATTGAAGACGGCCCTCAAGTCTTCAATTAATTGGAGAATGGGTAAAGGGGCGCCAATTTCATATATGTATATATATATATATATTTTTGAAAAATCAAAATTTTGAAAGATTGGGCAACCCCCAGGCGCGAATTACTGAATTGAAGACGGCCCTTAAGTCTTCAATTTCTGAATTGAAGACGGCCCTCAAGTCTTCAATTAATTGAAGACTGGGTAAAGGGGCGCCAATTATATTTATATATATATATATATATATATATTTTAAAAATTGAAAATTTGAAGGATTAGCAAACCCTTAGATGCCAACTCAGTAATTATAACTTCTGATCTTGATCTGTCTCGAGAATTGTGCAAACACAACCATAATCCATACTCCTCCGTATGATGAGTTCTATAAATTCCGTTCCATGAAAAATCTACTTGTGTATACCCTACATGGTCAAACCTTGAATCTCTTAAACTACCATTTGGTAGTGTAGGAGCTAAGTGCCATGCATGACAAAGTGCTACGTTGTGGGAGCCACCTCTTGAGGCCGTACGGCGCAAAGTGCTACATGACGGGAGCCACCTCTTGAGCCTGTAGGGGGACCTCTAGAATCCTCCATAACCAAATGACTAGTTAATCTCATCTGAAATACTACGTTTCTAAATTCTTGAAATTTCATATTGGCTATAAATAAGAGTGGATGTCAAAGGTAATACATGAAATGCTGTGCATATAGGGCCCGGTCTGGTCTGGGGAGGAGCACCCGAAGGTACTTGTGCCCATGGGAGTTTATTGACCACGGTGTTTAGCATTGCATTGGAGTACTTACTTGACTTGAGACACTCCACCCCTACTCTCTCTCTTCTTACTTACTTGACTTGAGTGGCCCGAAACGAGCAATACTTGACTTGTGGCCTGAGAAAGGGCAAATACTTGCTTGATAATAGCAAATTCTACTGATACGTACTTGACAATACTTGCTTGAATTGAATTTTTACTTGATATACTTGTACATGAGTTCACTCTCATACTTGCGTTCATACTTGTACACAAATCCCTGCTTGCCCGAAGTGGCATTTACATCTGTAAATTTTTGAAATACTGCTTGCCGAATACTTGAAATCTGGATATACTCTCTTTATACAGTTCTTGATCTCTTACTGTTTATCATTCCTAAATTTACCTGTATACCTACTTTTTCTTATACGTATATCATGCATAGCCATACTAATAATACATGCAACTTGTAAATCACGTAAAGATTGCTCGTATTTGAGATGTAATTCCTACTGAGCGATTCGCTCATCCAGTTGCTTCCTAAAATTTTCAAGTGATTCGGATAGCGACAAGAATGGGGTTGACACCGAGTGAAGAGTGCTAGAACGCCAGTCACCTATCATTAGCTAGTCGCGTCCTTGAATTTTATTTGAGTCCTACTTTGTATTCCAGTATGTCAGTTTAATTGTCCGAACCATGTTAAGGCACTTAGCCTAGTGTTGTCTTTTAAATTTAGAATTGTCATAGACTATCTTTAATTCCTTTGGTTAATGAAATAGACATCACTTGGATTATTGGAAATTATTAGATTGTATTAGTCTTTTGCGCACTCCAAAATTATGTATATCAAAAAAATTATCACTCTAATGACATGATCTATATAGACGCGTCACACATCCGAGTATCTTCCGCGCTCGGGACGTTGTTGATATGTTTTGTTCTACTCTCTTTCTCTTCAAGACTGGATTGAAAGATCTCTACTCTCCTTCTAATGAGTCGATATGTAAAATAAAATAGGACAGTAGAAGGAGAACAAAAGAGAGTAAATAACCATGATCGCCACCAAGGTGCCGAACATGATGAACACGCCGTGCCTTGGAAAGAGGGAGAGGTACTCGCCTGACCTGCAGCGCTGGGAAGATGGACGGCTCCTGAAGAACCGCCTATAGGATGCACGGTCTCACGATAGACCGCCTAAGGACGCTGTAGAAGGTGCGGGATGAAGCGCTCCTGGCAGTTGAACGGCTCTGTCACGACCGCGGGAAGAAGAAGGACGGCCCAGGCTGCACCGCACGTCTTCTTGAACGGACTGTAGAGAACCACGCAAGACCACCAAGCCAGAAGTCGCAAAGGGTCCAACCTCCACCCTCTCCAGCCGGCCAGAGGGGATGGGCCTCGTGCTAGGGATTGCTGACCTGCAAAACGACGTAAAAACACAAAGAGAAAACCTAGATTAGAACTGAAAAGTGTAGTAGATGTCAAAATAATAAGAAATGAACATGAATAAGTGGAAAGGGGGATACCTGGGGGATTTTAAACCCCTAGGGTGTCAAAAACGTAGGTGAGTGTGTGCATGGCATTGAAGATGAAGAAGAACGTGGGGAGAAAGTATGAAAGGTGATGCATGCAATGAAAAGTGGACAAAACTATCAAGCGCAAAAGACTCAAAAAACTGGACTACTCCCTGAACCGGAGGCTTGTATGGACGTGGAAAGCCTCCCTCCTTGGTGCTAGGTCGCTCAAAAATGCGGCAGGGCTTCGCCGTCGACCAAAATCTCCCCCCTTTTCTACCGGCCTTTAGGGTCTATTTATAGAGCACCTGAAGTCCTAGCTCTAAATTAGGGTTTAGAGGTATTTTCAGGTCGAGAGAATCAAAGGAAAATCGTAGACAAACAGATTATCTTTTATCCAGTCGAAACCGCACTTAAAATGGTTGATTATCCACGGAGAAAATGATGGGAGAAGCTGGGGATAAAACCACGGATAAAGAGATAAAAATCTGTTGAAATTCATGAATCGAACGGATGATCGGTCTTACGATAGACCGCCCAACTGGATGTGCGGTCACCTCCTGGCCGTCAAACTCTGTCGGTGGAAATTAGAAATAAATCATAAATAATCCAAATTATCCACTGAACTGACCGAAACCTTCGCCATTGGACTCTCATAGATGAACGGCTCCGATGAGACCGTTCAAAGGTTGAGCGGCCAAAGACAAACCGTTCTAGCCTTGTCAGTGATAAATAGATTAATTGGATAATTATCTGAGAAAACCATGAAGCGTAGGACTCTGAGAGATGGGCGGTCACAACCCGTCCGTCCATCAAGTTGAACGGCCAGAATAGGACCGCATAAATGCTTGTCGGCGAAAATTCAGAAAATTAACCAAAATGTTCCAAAATAGATGGACGGTCCTCAGTCAACCGCACATGGATTGAGTGGCCAAGGATGAACCGTACATGCACATGGGTGCTTGAAACTTAAAGAAAAGCCCAATCAACCAAAACCAAGGCCCGTTAAGCCCTGAATCAACTTGGACCTTACCAAGGAGGGAGGCAACCCATAAAACTAGCTCAAAGCATGCCTGAAAATAGCCCCAATGGGTGTTGGACAACTTGAGGCATCAACAAATGGGAGTAAGAGGAACGACTCAACTTATCGGCATAAAATAGGTGTCAACAGATGTCCCTCCTTAACGTCCTCTTTGCAGGGGAGCGAGCGGAGGTGAAGCGGAAGTGACATGGAACATGGAGATGAAGCAGAAATGCAGCGGAGCGTACTAAAAAGCGGGCGTTAAGGTAAAACGACACCCGTTTTTACCAACAAGCGCTAATAATCTTGAGGAAAACTCTGAACCAAATGCAAGGAATGATAAAACCAAAAGCGACACCAGTCTGGAGGAACTAAACTAAATAAATAAATCGACAAGACCAACCTCATGGGAGACACAATCCCGTGGTCCAATGAGGAGGCCAAAAGCAGGTAGCAAAAGTAAATGAAACATGCTAAATCTCCAGACGGGGACCTCTTAATCAACCAAACCAAGCGAATTGACCAAAGAGAACCTTCCAACTCAGAGTGGAATTAGTTCCTCTTACTCAAACACTGAACGCACAGCTAACCATCACTGACGGGACATTCTTCAAGTAAACCATGGGTCATGAAAGCTCAAAAAGGATGCATATGATGCATGCTAGGCTAAAATAAAAGAAATCGTTAAAACAAATGCAATGAAAGACTAAAATATAAAATACTCAAGAATAATATTGCTAAGCTGGGAAAATCAGAGTCAAGATACCATCCGCAACCACGGCGTGCAGGATAGAACCATCCTCCCCGGGACATCCCAACGTAACGGCCTATCCGAAGATTAGACACGTGAACCTAGATCATCATTATTTTTGTTGAAGGGGAACATCAGTTCCTGGAACACATAGATAACCAACTGGTTCTCGAGATAATATATTATAGTACCATATAATAATGCAATAAAGGTGATAAGGATAGAAGGTCACACCTGACTTACCTGTGTAGGTGGAACGGTGAGTGAAAGTTTGGATTTTCTTTTTTCTGATTTTTTTATGGATTTTCATGTATAAGACAAACAAGATAAGCATAGCGATTAACATAACGACAAACAATATGAGATAACATGACGAATGGAAACAATACAACAAGATGAACAAGCACATAAGGAAAGACATAAACAGACAATACACATGCATGAACATGGAGTGACAAGAAAACAATCGGCGGGACAACACACGGTTGAGATAAGAACATGACAGATCACATGGTTGGGACAACACATGGAACATGGAAAGATGACCATCGACATGTGCAAGATAACTAACAACATGTGGTGAGGAACAAAATAACATGTGTGGGACAACACGGTGGGACATGGACAAGAACAAAGGATATTGCGGGACAAAAGATATAAACAAATACACTCTCTGATCAAAACCCCAGATCAGAATGAGGCCGAACCGCCATGTTCATAATCGTGAGGCAAAGTCCTCTCATATAGATATGATCCTTACAAATAAAAGCTGAGAAGGACATAAGCTTCAGAACAGATCGAGAGACATGAATGACGAAGACAACAGATCAGAAGATGTGGACAGGAGACAGAGTAAAAAAAATATAGCAAGGAATGTCTGAGTATTTGCAACCTGCACACTTAGCAAACAGATTACGTATCTGTCCTCAAGATAAAATATAAAAGATAAATATTTTTAGATTTTTTAATTTTCTTGATTTTTTTAGATTTTTAAAATATTTAATTTTTTGGATTTGAATAATATTTCATCATTTTTTTGGATTTTTGACAATATCTCATTCATTTTTAGATTTTTGACAATATCTCATTTTTTTGGATTTTTGACAATATCTCATTTTTTTAGATTTTTGAAATAGCAATCCGCAGCACCTAAAGACAGGCTCGAACTACTGACCAGAGATCGCCGTCCCTCCCCTTTCATTAAAGACTTCCCTTGAGCAGGGCGTGCATGTGAGGGTGACTTACCACAACCAACTGCCTCTAAAGAACGGCGCCCCTACTAAGGCTATACCCGGGATACAACCCAGCCTAAGAGGGAGGAGTAGAAGAATAATTAGAGACAAGCTTTGTGCAAGATGAGAGATATCAAGGCTCGAATTCCTTCCAGGGCACTACCCCTCAAAAATACAGTCTGTTGTGCCGGGGCTTTGTGTCTTTGATTTTTAGACCCATATTTATTAGGCACGCATGCGACCGGGCTCATGACGTCCTGCGGGGAACTGTACTGCCACTCTTGTCATGCCTTTGATTCATAATTTTGCATTGATTTTCATTTTCTCATTTTGGTAGCGTTTATTGGCCAGATATAGCATGAAAGCTCACTTTTGAGGATTAAGACTGCCCCTATTTGAGACCTCTCCCGTATTAGGGAGCGCCTAGGTTAGTCAGCTTATCCATCAATCTCTTGCCCCTACACTTGGCCGAGCAGAGAAGAGAAAATGCCTTCGTGCATATCAAAAGTATGGCCAAAGCAGCAACGGTGCGTCTCAGAGAGATCGACTATGGCACGCCGTGTTGTGTGTGAAAAACCCATACTCAAAGGTCACCCTCAACAATTGGGGAAAGAACTAGACTCCCAGCGCGGAGCTATCACCAGCCTAAGGGATGCTGCAGAAGCGAACTCATTTGACTAAGCAAACTAACTAAAGCCTAAGGCTACTCAACCATGTTTTAAGGAACTAACATTATAAGCGCGTGCAGAAATAACAGAGTAATAGCAATGATTACATGTTCTGGCATGAAATCAAAGATACCTTTGCAGATCCAAGGCGTGGAAATCGGCCTCCTGAAGCGATCTCGATCATCGAACTTTGAGGAGTGCGAACTTTGTTTTCCTTGCTTGTCAGGATAAAGGATGAAAGGAGAGCAAAGGATTGGATTCCTCGACATAGAGGAGTGGCAGACATCATACTGGACGAAGAAGGGATAAAAAAGAAGAGAGACGAGGGCTAGAACTCCCTCGTTAAGGCACTGAGGCCCTGATAACAAGGAACTAAGTACAGAATAAATAAGGATTAACTGAGATCAAGGCGGGCTAAAGCCTCGAAAACAGCAAGAAAATGGGTAATGACCCCGAAAGGGTTGGGAGGAAAGAATAGAAAGACGATGAAAAGATATCTGTGAAGATAAGGAATAAGGAGAATGATCATCCGACGTGGTCGGAGAAAATGAATAGTGATCACCTGACAGAGGCGGGGAAGAAAATGCATGACCACCCGACAATGTCGGGGAAAAGAAATGTAAACCACCCAACGAAGTCGGGGAAGGATCAGAAAAACCACCCGACAAGGTCAGGGAACGAGCACCAGGAATCCCCAACAAGGTCAGGGGAAAAAGATGAGAAGTGAAATCCGGGCGTATCCGGGGAGGAAAATTACAAGAGGATGCCCCTGGCTCAGGGGAAGAGGAGGACATAGGCCGATGCCTAGAATGGTAAGGATAGGAAAAGATGGTAGAAATATGGTCAGGTGGTGGAAGGTACACCACCCAAGGATAAGAACCGAGCAGAAGAAAAGATGAATGGACGGAAGAAGGAAAGGAGGAAGTGGACCCCCAAGTGCTCAACTGACGGCCCTTGAACTTATGTCGTCGTCTCTTCTTAGCAGAAATCTTCTTCAAACAACTACGCCTGGTGCGGACTTGGACCTTCGGGCTTCTTAATCTGTAATACTTTCTTAGATAACGGGTCCACCTGGTAGACGGCCTAGCCCGATTATGAATATGTGACTTCATCGAGACGGCTGCCCTGATGAGGACATCTCCTACCACTCCTCATTCTTTCGAGGGTCCCGTTGCTTGCCAGCTATGCGTCATCAAGTTCGCGGCATTTTTCTTAATCATGGCTTGTAATTTTTATATTTTCTTGAGTCATAGATTATGTAATTTCCCTTTTATTGAGTCAAGTACCTAGGCTAATTGTTATTAGAGTGGTTAATGTGTCAGTTGGGCCCAATTAAGTGGGCTAGGCCCATGGGCGCCCCCCTTCCCCCTTGGTTTATTGTCATTATTTAAAAACTCAGGGTCTTTTGTTAAATTGTGGGCTTCCTATAAATAGGACCCCAATCCCCCCCATTTGAAGCTAATGAAGTATTGAGTTTAAAATCCACAAGAAGTGTGTCTCGTGCTCTCTCTCTCTCTCTCTCTCTCTAAAGGGGGCAAACCCCATTCTCTCTCCTCCCCACCCCAAATTCGAAATTCACTCTCTCTCCTCCCTATTCACCTCTAATTAAGACCCCTCCCCCTTCCCCATACCTCCCATTTAAGTCCCCTCCAACCCCTAGGTGGAATCCCTTTCTCCTAGGCACCTCTCCCTCTTCCCAAGCAACCTTTCCCCCTCCCCATACAACCTTTCATTTTCCCAAGGGAGAATTGATGTGACACAACCTCGGACTTAGTCAAACAAGCACATCTAAGCATCCAAATGGGCCTTAATGGGCCACCGCTCTCTTCGTTGCACTCTATTCCCGGGGTGACTATGTGATACCAAGGGTGACTTATGGGAATGGACCCTTGCTGCTAGAGGGCCAGCAAGGCCAAGAATTGACTCCCCAAGGTTGGTTGCCCAATTCGATTGGGGCCGACAAAGTGCACTCGGGCACCGGGTCACACTAACCCACGGCGATCACTCTAAGTCATGGACTTGAGGATCGGGCGCTCCTCACGAATTCAGCGGTGCATGAATCAAATATTGAGAGAGCTACACTAGGTGAGCAAGGAAGAGACACTTACTCGACCGGTTTGAAGAAACCGATCCCGGTCGGAGACGAGGGCGAGCGGGGAGGCGGTGGTTCCCCACACGCCGCGGCGGTGTCGCTTGACCTGCCAAACCACTTACAAAACTACTCCTCTCGCAGGAGGGGGGATCTTGGGGTAGGGGTTAATATGATACATTCAAACACTACCACCACGCAGGGTGGGGCCTTCAGCCGGCCAAGCGGGGAGGGGTTGGTGGACCGAAACGAAGAGAAATGAGAACTAGGGAAGTTGCAGCTTCAATCTGGAATTCTGGATAGGGGGTCGCTGTGATGGCTATGCCGGGCTTGTCCGGACTCCAAATTGATCGAAACCAGCTCCTGAAGCTTCCTGACTGGAAGAGGTGGACTCCAGAATTTTTGGGAAGCTCAGACGGTCAGAGGTGGCTGCACCAGCAACAGGAAGTAGCCTCCTCTGTCTGGCCGCAGGTACTGTCTGGACTGTAACAGCAAGTTACAGAAGTGACTGAGCGCCCTCCCGAGCTCCGATCAGCACGAAACCAGCGGCATCATCTTCGTGGTCGAGGTAGCGTTCAGCAGGAGGTGACGGAGATGCATTCATAGGTCGAGGATGGCCGGGGCACCCAGAAGAGTGGGTACTGGTCGGAGTAGACAGCAGAAAACAGAACTAGATAGATCGGGGGAGAAAATTCGTAACTTCTTCCTCCGGTGGCCGAACGGGGTTCTGTTTCTTGATCTTGAAAGATGACCAGTAGAGGAAGAACTTTGATGAAGGGGATTCAGCCTGAATCCGCTGGGGTTTGTCGTGGCAGAAGGATCTTCCACGCTCTGGTCCAGGATGAAGACCTATCTGCGCACTGTTGGGAGAATGGCTCTATCTGGCAGCTCCGAGCTCCGATCGTGTTGATTCCACCTCGCCTGCGAAGTAGACGGGAAGGCCTTTCCAGAAAGGTAGGCCATGCCTTCTGAAGAACTAGGATGAATCCGTGGTTGACGCTGCAACAAGGGCTGTTCTGCAGATCTGCACAGCTCCAACCTACTAGAAGAAATGAGAGGGAGATATGGCTTCTTTGGTGGAGGGAAATGGTAGGAATGACCTAAGGGAGAGTGGGGGCTCTTGTGGGGTGGAGAAGGGAGCTAATGGTGATGGGGAATGAGGTGTAGAATGGCTGGAAGCAAGTGCTAGCAGGTGGAGGAGGAAGAGCTACGAATTTGGGGAAGGTGGGTGAGAGGAGAAGGTGAGGGGGGCACAAGTGAGTGGAGGGAAGGGTGGATTTCAAATTCAAAAGGTCTTGGAAGGTGGGTGATTATGTTGGGAAGTGGAGTGCTTGCATTGGAATGGGGTAGATTTGGTTGGAAGGTGGAGGAAGGTGTTGGAATGGGGAGACTTCTACCTAGGAACTAGGGAGTGGAGTAATGGAGGCCATGGGGAAGTGGAGGGCATTAAAGGAGGTGGTTGGAGGTTGGAAGTGGATGGGAGGAGGGAGGAGAGAGAAGGAAATTCGGATTTGGGGTTGGAGGAGAGAGAAAGAGGGGTGAAATAGAGAGATTAAGAGGGGAATGGGTGGGGAATCTCTCCCCTAGGGTCTCTCACCCAAAAAACTAGAGGAATCACTCCAATTTGAACTCAAATGGCAAGTTTAACTCAAAAGGATGTAATCATTCATTAACTTCAAATGAGGGGAGTGGGGTCCTATATATAGGCAACCCACTCTTTACAATAAGTCCCTGACAAAATAAACAACTACAAATAACCAAGGGGGTTGGGAGTGCTAATGGGCCTAGTCCAACGAATGGGGCCCAATAGCTTACATTAGACATCATGATGATACCAAACATAGGAAAATAAGTGCTAGACTTAGGGAAATGACTCAAATAAAATGGAAATACATCAAAATGACTCAAAGGAAAACTACAAAATGGATAAGGGGCCTTAATAGAGTGAGGCCCAAACTCAACTAGCTCCCGAATGTGAAGAAGTGGACCCGAGCCAAAAGGAGTCGTGGGTGATGCCTCCATCAAATCCCCTGGGCCGCAAAGAGCTCGACTCCGTCGAGTAAGGGTCCATCCGGCTAAGGTACCGCTCGAGGAGATCTGGATCCAATCGCTGTAGGTCCTCCCGACTTACCCATGAGTCTTCCAACGGAGGCCGATCCTTCCACCTGACGAGATAGCGCTCATAGACCTTGCTCCGGGTGGTAGTGACCTGCTCATCCAATATTTGTTCAATGCGATCACGCTGAGCTCTTTTGGCTAGTGGACTCTCCTCTCGGGTGGGTGCTCTCTCAAAGGAGGGAGTGGGCTCGATCTCCTCACTAGGTCTCACCGTGGGGCCCTTGTAAGACACTAAGTCGGCGACATTGAATGTAGGACTTACCCCATAATCCTCGGGGAGATCTAATTCATAAGCATTCGCACCAATACGCCTCAAGACCTGGAAGGGCCCAGTCCCACGTGGTCTCAACTTGGAGTTGGCTCCTGGGGAGAGCCTCTCCGTCCTTACCATCACAAAGTCACCCTCTTGGAACTCTAAGTGACGCCGGTGAGAGTCAGCCAACCTTTTATAAGCCTCATTTTTTATGCTAATGTGCTTGCGGATTTCCTCATGCAATTTTGTGAGTGCTGACCTTCTAGTGGTTATGGGTGGACCTGGACAACCATATATAGACCATTTATGCCATGATGCCATATGGACCTTGATGAGCCTTGGTGGGCCGGGGCAACCATATGTGGACTTATCATGCAATGTTGTCATGTAGACTTTGGTGGGCTTAGGTGGACCGGGGCAACCATATGTGAATCTATCATGCAAAGTGGTGATGCATGTCGGGGGACCCGGACATCCGTAGATGCCTTTGATATGCTTAAGACCCAAGATGAATGAAGGTGGACCACTACATCCAAATTTGGACCACTCATGCTTTCTACTTGACATGTGGGTGATATGAATGAATGGACCCAACATAGTGTTCATGCCAAGGGGTGTGGAAAGCCTAGACACATGCATACTTTTCCCAAAAGTGACTTCCATGTGTATAGGGGTGGGACAACCTTTGAATTCCCATTGGAACGGATCGAATGGATCTAAGAAGGTGGTCATCATGGGGTGGGGCACAACCTTATTACCTAGGGATATGTGGCCCAAGGTCTTGGCTCCCAAGGTGTAACCCGAGTCATGGATGAGATTGGTTTGGCCCAATATGATGGGTGAGGGTAGGAAAGGGTGGGTGGTGGGTAAGATGGTTGGGTTATATGGGGAACTAGACTCCCATAGGAAGGGATCAAAGGGGTCGTAGAAAGGTCTTCCTAGAGGGAGGCACTCTATGTCTTCAAGGTTCCGAAATTGTGAGTCATCCTCCTCCAAGGTAAGTGGGCCAAGTTTTCTAGTGGGTTGGCCGAACAAAGTGTTTGGGATCTTAATGGGTGGGTATAGGAAGGGATCGAAGGGGTCATGGTAAGGGTCACCTAAGGAGAGGAACCCTAGGTCCTTTTGGTCCTCACAACCCCTTGATGGTGGATTCTCCTCCTCTAGTAAAGTGATCGGGCCAAAGTTTTTGGTGGGATGGTCGGCCATGAATGGAGGACTAGGCTTTCTACCCGAGATAAGAAGCTCTAAATCGAGGAGAAGGTTGGGCTCATCGGGTGTAGGGAGGAATAGAAGGAGGTCACTAGTGTAGCAACCAATGGTGCAAATCGAGGTGATAGACCCTATGCATAGGTGTAGGAGGCCAAGGCTCCTAGGTGGTTTGGCCATAGGGGTCAACATGCTAGTGAACTCAATTTGCCATGCTACGCCCTTAAGAAGATCCTCTAAGGTTTCCACTTGGTAGGATGTTTGGATTATGGTGTGATAGGAGTTAATGGGTGCAATGGGAAGGTTTTTCTCCATGGGTGGGTAAACATAGGACACGATGGGGTGAAGTGGTCTCTCCTTTAGCCATCTAGCTAGGGGCCCATTTATGATTATGGTGCTATTTGTGAAGGCTTGTGGCTCTTGGGGGTCCAAGCTAGGGGACATTTGTGATTCTTCCTTACCACGGATATGAACTTGGGTTTCCTCAATGATGGGGATGGGTTCATCTACTCCCATGTGGATGGTTGTGGTCTCCTTTCTCAAGGGAATGGGAAGGTCTATTGGGGGTGGGGTGATGATGGTTGGTGCATGGTGTACCCGGGGTGGTGGGTGATGGGAAACTTTGGCTTGGATAGGGAGGGGAAGTAGTGGAAGCCTAGGACTTTGGACTTTTGGGGTAGGGAGTGGGAGATGGGTTGGTTGGGGTGGCTTGGGTTGATTGGTTTTGGGGGGAATGTCCTTTTTCGGGGACAAGGGAGGGGTGGTGGTGGGGACCAAGGGGTTTTGTGGGGTAGGGGTTTGGTGGGAGCTTCTGGATTGGAGGGTGGTGACAATCATGGGCCTAGGTGGAGGGGTGGACACGGTGTCCACTTGGTTTTGAATGGTGAGGGTTGGTTGAGTGGTGGTCATCATGGAGGGGATTGGGTCGATTAGGGTCTTGGATTGACCGGGTGGGGATGATGGAGTTGAAGTGCTCCTTGGACTTTGGTGATTTGAGTAGGAGGGAGAGGGTTGGAGAGTGTAGGGTTTTCTAAGCTCGGTCTTCATCTCATCCCAAGTGCTAATTGGAGCCTCCCTACGGATCTTTCTCAAACCTTCCACAACTAACCAATAAGTTTTAGCTTGTTTGGAGAGGTGTGCCTTGGCTAGCCTCATTCTCCTTTCTTCGTTCAAGGGGAAACTTTTAAAGAATTGGTCGAGAGAAATCTCCCAATCTAGGTAAAGACTTGGGCTATTGGATCCATCAAAGGGGGGGGTTTTAATTTTCAAGTGTTCTAAAAATATGGTTTCTAGATTTCCCCAAAGGTCACTCTCATTTACTCTTGGTGCACGGCTATTTCCTTCAAGTCGGTCGAGTCGAGACATGATATCTTCAAGCCGATTAAGGACATTAGGTAGGGCTTCTATGATAGAGGTGTTGCTACCCACTTTGTTGGTAATGGAACTTCCATGAGGATTTGGGCTTCTTGGGAAAGTTGATGGGGATGGATATGACGGGTATGAAGCGGCCATTCTAGTGGACATGGGAGATGCAACTGAGGACTCTAAATGCATAAAAATGGCCTAGGACCAACTTGATAGAGACAAGTTGTGAACTTGCTCTGATACCACTTGATGTGACACAACCTCGGACTTAGTCAAACAAGCACATCTAAGCATCCAAATGGGCCTTAATGGGCCACCGCTCTCTTCGTTGCACTCTATTCCCGGGGTGACTATGTGATACCAAGGGTGACTTATGGGAATGGACCCTTGCTGCTAGAGGGCCAGCAAGGCCAAGAATTGACTCCCCAAGGTTGGTTGCCCAATTCGATTGGGGCCGACAAAGTGCACTCGGGCACCGGGTCACACTAACCCACGGCGATCACTCTAAGTCATGGACTTGAGGATCGGGCGCTCCTCACGAATTCAGCGGTGCATGAATCAAATATTGAGAGAGCTACACTAGGTGAGCAAGGAAGAGACACTTACTCGACCGGTTTGAAGAAACCGGTCCCGGTCGGAGACGAGGGCGAGCGGGGAGGCGGTGGTTCCCCACACGCCGCGGCGGTGTCGCTTGACCTGCCAAACCACTTACAAAACTACTCCTCTCGCAGGAGGGAGGATCTTGGGGTAGGGGTTAATATGATACATTCAAACACTACCACCACGCAGGGTGGGGCCTTCAGCCGGCCAAGCGGGGAGGGGTTGGTGGACCGAAACGAAGAGAAATGAGAACTAGGGAAGTTGCAGCTTCAATCTGGAATTCTGGATAGGGGGTCGCTGTGATGGCTATGCCGGGCTTGTCCGGACTCCAAATTGATCGAAACCAGCTCCTGAAGCTTCCTGACTGGAAGAGGTGGACTCCAGAATTTTTGGGGAAGCTCAGACGGTCGGAGGTGGCTGCACCAGCAACAGGAAGTAGCCTCCTCTGTCTGGCCGCAGGTACTGTCTGGACTGTAACAGCAAGTTACAGAAGTGACTGAGCGCCCTCCCGAGCTCCGATCAGCAGGAAACCAGCGGCATCATCTTCGTGGTCGAGGTAGCTTTCAGCAGGAGGTGACGGAGATGCATTCAGAGGTCGAGGATGGCCGGGGCACCCAGAAGAGTGGGTACTGGTCGGAGTAGACAGCAGAAAACAGAACTAGATAGATCGGGGGAGAATATTCGTAACTTCTTCCTTCGGTGGCCGAACGGGGTTCTGTTTCTTGATCTTGAAAGATGACCGGTAGAGGAAGAACTTTGATGAAGGGGCTTCAGCCTGAATCCGCTGGGGTTTGTCGTGGCAGAAGGATCTTCCACGCTCTGGTCCAGGATGAAGACCTCTCTGCGCACTGTTGGGAGAATGGCTCTATCTGGCAGCTCCGAGCTCCGATCGTGTTGATTCCACCTCACCTGCGAAGTAGACTGGAAGGCCTTTCCAGAAAGGTAGGCCACGCTTTCTGAAGAACTAGGATGAATCCGTGGTTGACGCTGCAACAAGGGCTGTTCTGCAGATCTGCACAGCTCCAACCTACTAGAAGAAATGAGAGGGAGATATGGCTTCTTTGGTGGAGGGAAATGGTAGGAATGACCTAAGGGAGAGTGGGGGCTCTTGTGGGGTGGAGAAGGGAGCTAATGGTGATGGGGAATGAGGTGGAGAATGGCTGGAAGCAAGTGCTAGCAGGTGGAGGAGGAAGAGCTACGAATTTGGGGAAGGTGGGTGAGAGGAGAAGGTGAGGGGGGCACAAGTGAGTGGAGGGAAGGGTGGATTTCAAATTCAAAAGGTCTTGGAAGGTGGGTGATTATGTTGGGAAGTGGAGTGCTTGCATTGGAATGGGGTAGATTTGGTTGGAAGGTGGAGGAAGGTGTTGGAATGGGGAGACTTCTACCTAGGAACTAGGGAGTGGAGTAATGGAGGCCATGGGGAAGTGGAGGGCATTAAAGGAGGTGGTTGGAGGTTGGAAGTGGATGGGAGGAGAAAGGAGAGAGAAGGAAATTCGGATTTGGGGTTGGAGGAGAGAGAAAGAGGGGTGAAATAGAGAGATTAAGAGGGGAATGGGTGGGGAATCTCTCCCCTAGGGTCTCTCACCCAAAAAACTAGAGGAATCACTCCAATTTGAACTCAAATGGCAAGTTTAACTCAAAAGGATGTAATCATTCATTAACTTCAAATGAGGGGAGTGGGGTCCTATATATAGGCAACCCACTCTTTACAATAAGTCCCTGACAAAATAAACAACTACAAATAACCAAGGGGGTTGGGAGTGCTAATGGGCCTAGTCCAACGAATGGGGCCCAATAGCTTACATTAGACATCATGATGATACCAAACATAAGAAAATAAGTGCTAGACTTAGGGAAATGACTCAAATAAAATGGAAATACATCAAAATGACTCAAAGGAAAACTACAAAATGGATAAGGGGCCTTAATAGAGTGAGGCCCAAACTCAACTAGCTCCCGAATGTGAAGAAGTGGACCCGAGCCAAAAGGAGTCGTGGGTGATGCCTCCATCAAGAATCCCTTCTCCCAAGCACCCCTTCCTCTCCCCAACACAACCCTTCCCCTTCCCAAAGCAACATTAAACCCCATTAACCTCTCATTCAAACCAAAGGAGAGAGATCTCCCTCTCTCTCTCTATCCCAACCCAAATTCGCAGCTCCCCCTTCCTCCACCTGCTAGACCATCTTCCAACCCCCATTCTGCCCCTCCCACACCTTAGATCACCCTATACCAGACCCCCACACAGCCCGGGGTCGCCCCCCACACACATCCACCCCATCTCCCACCCCATCTACCCCATTTTCTATATACTAGTGAGCAGCTGCAGTTCTGCAGAACCGCCCCCCTGTTGCAGCGTCGCCCACAACCTCATCCTGGATCTTCTGAGGGCGTGGCCTACATCAACGGAAAGCTGTGCCAGTCTATTTCGCCACCGCATTGGTCTCGTCTTCATCCGAGGTCCGTGTTGCCCGGGAGGTCCGATCTCCCCCAACTGCGCAGAGTTCCTCATACCGAGCTCCTGAACCGGAAGAGAAGCTGTACACCGAAGAATCTCAGAAGAATCAGGCCAATAGCTCTTCAACAAAGTTCTTCCTCGTCCAGTCCTCATTCAGAATCAAAAAGCGGAACTACGTTCGGCATCCTTGCGACAGAGTTACCATTTTTCTCCCTCGGCTACTCTAATCTGCGTCTCACAGTCTGCCTCAACCTGTCCTCACTATTCAGCTTCCCCCAGTCGACTCTGACCTCATTCGGCTTCCCCGTCAGTTTTTATGCGAAGAGGACTCGTCCACGATTCCAGAAACTCTGGCGGTTCATCATTCGGAGCCCAGGAGCTGTCGGGGCAGCCTCTGCAACCTACTGCCAAGAACCTGAAGCCGCCTTCCCCAGATTCTGTCACTCTGTTCGACTCCCCACCCGGACCAGCATCGACGTCAGAAGAATTCTAAAAAATTCTGAGGCATCCTAACCCCAGTTACGAAGAGTTTCCATCTAGTCTCATCATCAGAAAAATTCCGGACTGGAAGTTACGACCTCAACATTGACTGTCAGTCATTTGTCGTAGAGTGCAGGCAGATTCGACATCGGCTTCCCCTTTCCCGATTTCGGCGAATCTCCCCTCCCCGCCTGGCCGGCTTAGCGCCCCTCCCTGCGTGGAGGTAGTGTTTGTATGTAAACCTTACTTCCCCACCCCTAGTCCAACCCTCCTGTGTGAGGAGTAGTGGATGTAATTAATCTCAACAGGGTTCAAGCTTCACCGGCGCAGTGTGCGGGGAACCCACACTTCCCCACTCGCCCATCGTCTCCGACCGGGATCGGGGTCTTCACGCCGATCAGGTGAGCTCCTGGTTGCACTTCTCTACTGGGTTACTTTGCTTGTTTAGTATAGCATCTTAGTGCCGTCGGTCGGTGAGTGAGTGCCCGATCTCAAAAATAGCACAGAGTTGAGCGACCACCGCGGAGTGAGTTGAGAGTGCGACCCTACATCCCACGCCCTCGGCATGCCGGTCAACCTTGATATTGGGCATCCCTGGCCCATTGGGGTCCATCCCTAGCTGGCCATACCCTCGGAACCTTGAGGTCCATCCTCGGACCCTCTCCGCCATCGTCGGTCCACCTACGAACCCGAGTGTGCCAATGCGAGTGAGTCCGCTAGTGTGACGCTGCCAACTTGTTGTGTTGCTTGCTATTCTAGGTCCGAGGGGTCGTTTCACATCAGTTGGTATCAGAGCATGTTCACAACTTGTCTCTCTACAAGTTGGTCCTAGGGCGCATTGGCATTTAGAGTCATTTTCGGGCCACCCAGTGCATCATCATGTACACTCCACATTGGTTAAGTCCCCTCAACACGGCCGTCCACAAGAGTCCGATTGACCCCCTCCTCATGGACATCATCCTAGAAGGAGACCTTAGTTTTGACGGATCCAATCCTAATGCCTACCTAAAGTGGGAGGCTACCATGGATAAACACTTTGATAGGACTAGGGTTTATGGACATGCTAGGGTCCGCAGGGCCACAGGGTGGCTTCGGGGATAAGCCAAGAAGGAGTGGGAACGCATAGTGAGCTTAAGAAGGATTTGGAGGCAAGAACCCATAGGATCATGGGAAGAGATGAAGATTGAGCTTAGGAAGATCTACGCTCCCCGACCCTCCCACTCCTACCTTGAGCTTAGGAAGAACTACGCTCCCCGACCTTCCCACTCCTACCTTGAGAACCATAACCCGAGGAGCACTCCCACTCCCCCTTTCCCTCCCAATCAACCCAAGACCTCCCTTAGGGTCCAATCTCCACCGCCCCAAATGATTCCAATCCCGATCACTACAACCATTAAAACCAAATTGGCCACCACCCAACCCAACATTCCCCATCAAACCCACACCCCACAAGCTTCCACAAATCCTCATCCCACCCATTTCCAAAAGGAACTTACGGAGGTGATCGAAGACTATGAGGCTCCCCTAGATTGGGAAGAAGAATATGAGGCCCAAATAGGTCAAGAGAACTCATTCCTACCCAAAGAAGACCCATTGAGCCAAATGTGATGCACCCTCCCCCATGAGTTACAAGATGTCCAACCTAGGCCTCCACTTCTACCCCTCCCCATCCTATCCCAAGTCCCCCATTACCCACCACCCCAAAAGAGCCATATGCCAGTCATCATCACCCCACAAACAATGGACTTACTCACCTCCTTGGTAGAGGAAACCATGATCCCCATACCCGACCCCATAGTGGTGAATACTCCGGACCCAACCCCCGCCATGGAGATCACCTATGTCCAGGAAGAAAAAGAAACATCACATGGTGGACTTCACCTTACACCACCCTCCCTAGTAGGGGCCGAGCTCATCTTAGGAGAACCCCTTTCACGTTGGCTAAAGGAGAACCCATTTAGAGATCTCATGGCTCATGTTTGCCCTCCTATGGAACAAAACCTTCCTATAGTACCCTTACCCACCTATCACACCACAATCCAATCATCCTATCAAGTGGAAACATTAGGGGATTTTCTTAAGGGTCTATCTTGGCAAATGGAGTTAACTGGCATGTTGACCACTATAGCCGACCAACCTAGGAGCCTTGACCTCCTACACCTATGTGTCGGGTCCATCTCCTCGATATACACTGTGGGTTGCTACACTAGCGACCTTCTTTTATTCCTCCCAACACCCGAAGAGCCCGATGCTATCCGTGAATTAGAGTTGCTTATTTCGGGTAGGATGCCAAGCCCTCCATTCATGACCAACCAACCCGCCAAGGACTTCATTTCAATTACTTCATTTGAGGAGGAGGACTCACCATCATTTGAAGACCTTGAGGAGATAGAATACCCCTTCCTTGGTAACACATTCCCTGACCCCTTTGATCCCTCCCTATGGAAGACATTGAACCCATGGGACCTAGCCGCCTTACGCACCACCCACTCCCTCCTACCCTCACCCACCATGTTGAACCCAACCCACCCATTCCACTACTTAGTTCACACTATGAGAGCCATGACCGAGGGTGACATCCACCTAGGAAATGAGGAAGTGACCTATCCCAAAATGTCCACCTTCTTGGACCCCTTTGACCCCTATGAGTGGAAACTCCCACACCAAGCCATATATATAAGAGAAACCATTTGGATGGGAATGCATGTGCCACTACATTGTGCATCATTTGGTAGGGCTAGTAAGCCTAGTCATGTCATACATGTCACGCACACTTTAAGCCCAATGCATGACTGGCTCACATTTGGATGTGCTGGTCCTCCCTCATTCATCATTGATCATATGCATGTTAGGAGCATCTACGGGTGTCCAGGTCCCCCGGCATTCATCACCACCTTATGTGATAGGTTCTCCTACAGATACCATGGCCCTCCCACCATTGTTATGAAGACTAGGCATGATAGGGCGACTAGTGGTTGCCCCGGTCCACCTAAGTTCATCAAGGTCGACATGGCATCACAACATGATAGGTCAATTTACGGTTGCCCCGGTCCACCTTTACACACCAAGCTTTTCACACCCACACCGCATCATAGTACATGGCATACGCATACACGCAAGCAATTCGCAATGAGTGGTGAGGTTCACAAAGAGCGGATAAGAGCTCGCAAGCGCCACTTGGAATTCCAAGTAGGCGATTTGGTGATGATGGCATCGGAGTGGCTCTACCTTAGGGTCACCTCCCATTCGAGGGCACGAGGACTTGGACCTTTTCATGTTCCTAGTGACTTTGGCAACACAGCTTATGGATTGAATTTACCAATGGGTTATGGGATATTCCCCACTTCTCACGTGGCTGACCTGGCACCCTATATGGGCACCGCGGTGGATCCTAGTGATTGCTTTGAGCCTATACCTTTCTTTGAGAGGGACACCCTAGAGAGCTCCCACAAAATAGCCTTGAGAGCCCGACGTGTGCACACGGAGGCAATACTAGGCAAGCAGGGTTCCATCGCCAGCAAGAGGGTGCGCCTGAGCCACCTTGATAAATTGAAGGACCGTCCCCTGGTCGCAGACACAGGGTTGAGTTTTGAGGTCGTGGTTCGCCCGGAGCTACTTTGGAGGACCGCTACCCCGGTGGACCCATACTCGAGGGGGTCGAGTTCTCCGCACCCCGGGGGCATGATGAGGACATCTCCTACCACTCCTCATTCTTTCGAGGGTCCCGTTGCTTGCCAGCTATGCGTCATCAAGTTCGCGGCATTTTTCTTAATCATGGCTTGTAATTTTTATATTTTCTTAAGTCGTAGATTATGTAATTTCCCTTTTATTGAGTCAAGTACCTAGGCTAATTGTCATTAGAGTTGTTAATGTGTCAGTTGGGCCCAATTAAGTGGGCTAGGCCCATGGGCGCCCCCCTTCCCCCTTGGTTTATTGTCATTATTTAAAAACTCAGGGTCTTTTGTTAAATTGTGGGCTTCCTATAAATAGGACCCCAATCCCCCCCATTTGAAGCTAATGAAGTATTGAGTTTAAAATCCACAAGAAGTGTGTCTCTTGCTCTCTCTCTCTCTCTCTCTCTCTCTCTCTCTCTCTCTCTACTTCTCTCTCTCTCTCTCTCTAAAGGGGGCAAACCCCATTCTCTCTCCTCCCCACCCCAAATTCGAAATTCACTCTCTCTCCTCCCTATTCACCTCTAATTAAGACCCCTCCCCCTTCCCCATACCTCCCATTTAAGTCCCCTCCAACCCCTAGGTGGAATCCCTTTCTCCTAGGCACCTCTCCCTCCTCCCAAGCAACCTTTCCCCCGCCCCATACAACCTTTGATTTTCCCAAGGGAGAATCCCTTCTCCCAAGCACCCCTTCCTCTCCCCAACACAACCCTTCCCCTTCCCAAAGCAACATTAAACCCCATTAACCTCTCATTCAAACCAAAGGAGAGAGACTCCCTCTCTCTCTCTCTATCCCAACCCAAATTCACAGCTCCCCCTTCCTCCACCTGCTAGACCATCTTCCAGCCCCCATTCTGCCCCTCCCACACCTTAGATCACCCTATACCAGACCCCCACACAGCCCGGGGTCGCCCCCCACACACATCCACCCCATCTCCCACCCCATCTACCCCATTTTCTATATACTAGTGAGCAGCTGCAGTTCTGCAGAACCGCCCCCCTGTTGCAGCATCGCCCACAACCTCATCCCGTATCTTCTGAGGGCGTGGTCTACATCAACGGAAAGCTGTGCCAGTCTGTTTCGCCACCGCATTGGTCTCGTCTTCATCCGAAGTCCGTGCTGCCCGGGAGGTCCGATCTCCCCCAACTGCGCAGAGTTCCTCATACCGAGCTCCTGAACCGGAAGAGAAGCTGTACACCGAAGAATCTCAGAAGAATCAGGCCAATAGCTCTTCAACAAAGTTCTTCCTCGCCCAGTCCTCGTTCAGAATCAAAAAGCGGAACTACGTTCGGCATCCGTGGGACAGAGTTACCATTTTTCTCCCTCGGCTACTCTAATCTGCGTCTCACAGTCTGCCTCAACCTGTCCTCACTATTCAGCTTCCCCCAGTCGACTCCGACCTTATTCGGCTTCCCCGTCAGTTTTTATGCGAAGAGGACTCGTCCACGATTCCAGAAACTCTGGCGGTTCGTCATTCGGAGCCCGGGAGCTGTCGGGGCAGCCTCTGCAACCTGCTGCCAAGAACCTGAAGCCGCCTTCCCCAGATTCTGTCACTCTGTTCGACTCCCCACCCTGACCAGCATCGACGTCAGAAGAATTCTAAAAAATTCTGAGGCATCCTATCCCCAGTTACGAAGAGTTTCCATCTGGTCTCATCATCAGAAAAATTCCGGACTGGAAGTTACGACCTCAACATTGACTGTCAGTCATTTGTCGCAGAGTGCAGGCAGATTCGACATCGGCTTCCCCTTTCCCGATTTCGGCGAATCTCCCCTCCCCGCCTGGCCGGCTTAGCGCCCCTCCCTGCGTGGAGGTAGTGTTTGTATGTAAACCTTACTTCCCCACCCCTAGTCCAACCCTCCTGTGTGAGGAGTAGTGGATGTAATTAATCTCAACAGGGTTCAAGCTTCACCGGCGCAGTGTGCGGGGAACCCACACTTCCCCGCTCGCCCATCGTCTCCGACCGGGATCGGCGTCTTCACGCCGATCAGGTGAGCTCCTGGTTGCACTTCTCTACTGGGTTACTTTGCTTGTTTAGTATAGCATCTTAGTGCCGTCGATCGGTGAGTGAGTGCCCGATCTCAAAAATAGCACAGAGTTGAGCGACCACCGCGGAGTGAGTTGAGAGTGCGACCCTACATCCCTCGCCCTCGGCGTGCCGGTCAACCTTGATATTGGGCATCCCTGGCCCATTGGGGTCCATCCCTAGCTGGCCACACCCTCGGAACCTTGAGGTCCATCCTCGGACCCTCTCCCCCATCGTTGGTCCACCTACGGACCCGAGTGTGCCAACGCGAGTGAGTCCGCTAGTGTGACGCTGCCAACTTGTTGTGTTGCTTGCTATTCTAGGTCCGAGGGGTCGTTTCACATCATGCCCCTAGCTGTGCGGTGCTAACTATAGAAGGACATTCCAGAGCAGTCAACTCCTTGGGATGAGCATCAAGAAGCAGTGGAGTTTTATCATTCGGCACTAGAAGCATAAGATTCGGTAACTCCTCTCGGCAGTTGGGTATGAAGCATAACTCCCATGCTAGAAGCGCAGGACGGAACTGAGGGAGGGTGATGCGCGGCGTTGACGTGGCTGATTCACCAATAAACCGAGGAAGATTACATAAGATGTGAAAAATGTCCTTGGAAGATGTAGAAGACACGGCCAATCGCCCCTCGAGTACTAAACTCATTAAACCTTTGGCGGCCGTGTGGCTTAGCACCATCCGGGCGGAAAACTCTTCTGGGCCAGTGCACTGAATAGCAATTAAGCGAGAGGTGATAACAACATCAATAGTGAATTCTCCGGCGAGCAAAGAGATTGCCACTAGCCTCGCTTCTGAAGAAACTGGCACCAGTGCTAAGGAACTCTTCTCAGCAGCCGTCTGCATAGCAAGTGTGGACTCATTATCCCTAGAATAGCCAGGAACCAGAACTCAGACCGGCATGCGGCAAATGCAATCTTGAAGCTTGTAATGCATAATCAAAACCTAGCTCGGCACTTTTTCTTTCTGGGGACTAGACCCGAGGGGCACCAAAGGTAGCGGGTACTTGCTCTGCGAAGTGGGAAGTTGTAATGCCCCATATTTTTTCGGATCCTTGTTCGTGGGTCCCGGATCTGGTTTCTTGGAGTGTCCAACTCCGTTGTGTCTGAAATTTTATTTCGGACATCTTTCGTGTTCGGATCGGCACGATCCGGAGTTGTTTCGGAGGCCGGGAAGCGTTCCGCGGCTTTTCCGCGTGTGTTTTCTGATTCCCGGTGTGTGTTTCGGTAATTCCTTCGGAACCTCGTTGCGGGTGAACCGGGCCGTTCACCAGGGTGCGAGTGGTACCGTTGCGATCGGTGCGTTCTGAAGATCACAGAAACGTGATTTTCTATTTTTCGATATTTTTGAGAATTTCTGGATTTTCTTATATATATATAACCTTTTCTTTCGCTCCCCTCTCATTTCTCTCTTCTCTCCCTCTCTCTTCTCACGCTCTCTCCTCTCTCCCTCTCTCTCCGGCGGTCGACGGGGTGGAGTGTGGGCGAGGCGGGGACGGTGCAGGTGAGGCACGGGCGAGGATGGATGAGGATCGAGGCGGTGGAGGCGTGGTGAAGCTCGGCCGTGGGTTCGTGGAACGGCGAGGCTTCAACAGAGTTTTCTTTGTGGACCGGCGTCCACGGCGCGTCGTTTCTTCGGTGGAGGTAGGGAGATGGACCCTCAACCCGCGTACTTCATTTCTCGCGACTTTTGTAGGCCGTGGTGAGCCGAGCGGGCTAAACGGGGCGATTTGGGGAAAATACATGTTTTTGGGTGTGTGAGCCGGATCTCTCGTTTTACGGTGTTTTTGGCCGTTCTAGGGGTTTAGATGCAAGCCTAGGGGCTTGGGGATGGTTTCCCCTTTTGTTTCCCCTTCACCTCGGGGTAGACGGGGCGTGGAATAGTTTTTCCCACGGTTTCCACCGTTTTCAGGCGCGGACTGAGAACGCGCTATGCTCCAATAGCGCATTCTTGATGGTCGCGCTGCCCCGATGGGGCACGTTCATCGGGGAAGATGAACAGTTTGGCGGTTCCTGTCAGGCTATAGGGCCCCAGCGCGTTCAGGGTTGTCGCGCTATAGGATCATAGCGCGACCTTGTCTTCGCGCTATGGACCTGTAGCGCGTTCTTGTTGAACGCGCTAGGTATGTATAGCGCGTTCTGACTGAACGCGCTTTACACATGTAGCGCGTTCTTGGAGGTGACCAGCAGGGCTGCCCGGGGCGGCGGTTTGCGGCTGATCGTGCTCCCCTTGGGCCGTGTGTGTCTTGGACACCCCGTGGAGTTCCGTGACCGCGTCTTTGGGCGTCCGGAGGTCCGTTTACTTTGATTAGTGTCCCCGTGAGTTTAAGGGTCTGGGTGACCTTCTAGCATTCTGATTGTGTTGTGTTGGTCTCCGGTCGACCCGGTTGTGACCCAGTGGTCGATCTTTGGCCTCGTGAGTGTCCCGGACACCCCGTGGGTTTCGTTACTATATTTTTGGGTGTCTGGAGGTACCGTGTTACCTCGATAAGCATGCCCATGGGTTTGGCGGGTCCGGGTGACCCCAGGTGTTCCGGGCTTCTGGGTTCTTGCTAGATCGAGTCACCGTGTATCGGTGTGAGTGCGGCGAGGTTTCCCCGCACGCCGTGGTTTCTCCGGGAGTTGGTTTTGAGTGGGCCATGTGTGTGGCTTTGGTCTGTGAGTCCAGCTGCCCAGCCTGGTGCTGGAGGGTTCTCACTTTTCCCGGGGTTGGGAAATCGGTGTGGCAGCTTGCGGGCTACCTTGGGAATCGTGCTTCTGTGGTTTCCACGTAGGCCGTGCCTATGGCCTGTGAACTGCGAGTCCATGTCCTAACTTGGGACTGGAGGTCTCCTGAGTTCCCAGGTGGGGGAATGGTCTCGGCGATTGTGATTCGCCTCGTGAGTCATCGCATTGTGGTTTTGGACCTAGGGATTAGGCCAGATTGACGGCTCAGTGCTGTCGTGTGCAACGGTCTTGACCCCGAGTCTTGTGACTCAAAGGCCGTTGTGTTTCATAGGTCTAGTGGACCATCTGTAGTCTGGTGGCGTCGTGCCACCTGTTACTCCATGTTACTCGCAATGGGTGTGTGCATGGTTTTCTGTGTCCACGTTCTGTGACACATCCACTAGTCGTAGCTTTCCCATGGCACGCGTGTGCTGGCTCGCCTGGGAGTGGTTGAGCGGCGTACCTGAGAGAGGCGGTGAGTAGGCTGGTTACCGCATGGCCCCCGTGTACTTCCGAGTCCGGGTTTAGGGGGAAATACCAGCTAGAGGACAGGCCTAGGGCGTATGGTCTGAGTGTGCACACGAGGTTGGGAGCGTCGGACAGCGCCGGCAGGCGCGACCCCAACTAGTCCTTGTTCTGTGGTACTGGTTACTGAGTGTGTCTGAGTCTCACACCTGGGGCGTCGTAGCTAGACACTTGTGACGCGGTGTAAGACGTCAAGGGATGCAGACGGTCGTTCTTCTAGTGGGTGGTGCTCCTGTAACGTGACGTGAGTTGTCGTGCACCGGGTTTTGTTTCTATCTCTGGGACGGGACTTCGTGAGTGGTTTCGGGAGTGTTCCCAGAGTCGAGGTCTGGGGTTTCCGGTGAGCGTCACCGAGGGCCTTTCTCCAGACAGTGTTGTGTTCGCGACGGTGAGGTCGTGACCGTGTTTCCTGACCATGTGGTTTTGGCTTGGGCCCTTTTCGGAGGGCAGGCCTCCGCTACGGAGGTAGCGTGGCATTTTCCTAGTAGCATGGCTAGGGCGGTTCGTGTCTGGTGGTCCCCGATCGTGGGATCGGGTGGTCGGGCGCGTGACTTGGTTGTCCCCCGATGGGAGACTAGGTTGTGTTTTCTGGTACAATAGGAGTAGCTGTAGGGCCGAGGTTTTATCGGCCACCGTAGTTACTTTCCTACTTTCGTGGTTACTTCTTTCCGTTGCCGTCTTGCTAGCGTAGCTTTCCTTCTGCCGTTGTTTTTCAGTTGGGGTTCCGCGGGATCCCTACTGGGCCAGTGACAGGAGGCTCACCCCTGCGTTTCAGGTGCAGCGGTTCTGCCTCGGGGTTCGGGGGTGCTGTGCGGAGGTTCTTAGTTGCCAGCTTGCCGGGCCGAGGGTTCACTTGGCATATGGTACGTTTTACTGCTTTGGACTGTACTTTCTGTTGGACTGGACTCTATAGTAGTTGTTTAATTCTGTTAATTGTTGAATTGTCCTGCTTTATTTCCTATTCCTTTGTGCCTCCACACTCCTTTTTAGCCCTTCCGAGCCCTCCCGGCTCGTGGGCGGCGGTGCGAGTCTCGGGTTATCGGGCCTTCCCGGTAATCGGATTCTCTGGCCGTCACAGCTGGTATCAGAGCGCAGTTATGGACGTACATGGGAATTTGAGATATTGCAGTGATCAAAGTCTGTAAGGTCCAGTACAGTAACCAGTTGTCATAGGGTTTCGTGCATGTTTTTCGCTTTGTTTCTCGCTCGAGAGTTTGAGTGCGCTGTATGGCGCGATGAGGGTGGTTGCTGTTCGCGGCTTTTGTGCGGGCGTGGGGTCTGCGGATCGAGGTCGAGGGCTTTCTCCCCTTGTTGGTGGCCCTGGTTGTGTTGCGTTGGGCAGAGGTTGCTGGCGGGCGTGTTGCAGTTCGGGGGATTGTAGCGGTGGTGCATCGAGAGATGTTGTGATCATGGTCTGATGGGACACTTGGTAAGTGTTGTCGGAGGAGCTGACCTGACGGAAGTGATGGTTTTCTTGGTGCTGGAAGGTGCTATTCCCAACATGCGCGAGGCTCGAGGTCAGGTCGAGTGCGGAGTTTTCCTTCCGTTGGTCGGAGGTGTGATTGGGTTCTCCTTTGGTTGGAGAGAATCGTGTTTAGCTAAGGTTCGTCGTCTTGCATTACGTGTTCGGATTGGTTGGCCTCGGTATGCCATGAAGTCCGTGCGAGACGTGTTCCGTGTTTTGGCAAGGTGGTTGCCTGTGAGAAGCGTTGCCCGTTCCCTGATGTGTAAGGGTGTTGGCGCTATCCCGAAAGGATGAGTGCCGGCTGGGCGGTGTTTTTTTTGAGATTTGCAGTTGGTGTTGTGGTTCCCGATGTGCGGAGGATCGGAGTCTGCGGGGTTGTAGATGGTTGTCGGATCCCGAGTTGGCGTTGTGGTGGCATTGTATGTGGAGCAGAGTGCGCAGATCGTAGTGTTGGTTGCGGCAGGTGGATTTCTGAGGAAGTGTAGAGCAACGGAGGATTGGTTCATCGGTGTGTGTTGTCTCCGGCGGCGTGAGACGTATTGTTGCCATGCCTTTGCTTGAGATATTGTGGTTTATGGCATTGGCAGGTGTCCATTTTGATTGATCGAAGGATTTGATGAGACCAGATGGAAGAGCGACGCCTATGGGCGGAGGTCTTTTTCATGAGATCGGCGTCAGAGAGTGGTCTCTGATGAGACGTTGACATGGGATATTGATCCTCCGTCTGCGACCAGCAAGGGAGGATTCCCCGTAAGTCTAAGTCGAGTGACGTGAAGACCGAGGAGAGATGGAGTCATTGGGTCCCGCCATGCTCCCCTGAAGGGTAGAGTTGGCGCGGGGATCCATCTGGATATAGTGGTGGTCTGTGCGAGTGTCAACAGATGGTTTGCCGAGGTTTGGAATGTTCCCTTCAGATCTGGTGGAGGACCAAGAAAGAAGGAAGAACCTGAGCAAGCGGAGGTTTCCTGTTGACAAATGTCTGGTGACCTGCAGATGGCCTTTTCAGAGACAGGAGATGATAGTTGTTGGGGCTCGAGCATGGCGACAGCCGTGTGCTAACGAGACCTAGGGTGGCTGTTTCTGAGATGTGCCTTTCCGGACGGGATCTGGGTTGAGGTGACTCTCAGTGCTAAGGTGACTCTCGGTGCTGAGCTGTTGTTCTGGTTGCAGTCTGCTGAGATGGCTGCGTGAGCTGGTGGAGGCTCTATTCTGGTTGTTCCCTTGAGAAGGGTGTGCGACCGGTCAGCTGGTTGTGAAGTTGATGTGTGTTTTATCTGCCGACCATTGGACAGATTGGTAGCTGTTTCTCGTGTCGAGGGTGTGTTTCCTCGATAGGCGAGATGGTGGCAGCAATGCCGTGAGTGGTTTCCGTTGTGTCCGAGGTGATACCAGACTTGTGCCCTTGTGTTATGCCTGCTCTGGTGGCCGGTGTGTGCGCGGTGTGCGGAGCATGGCATTGTTCATGATTATGGTCTGGCTGTATCCCTCATGATCGGTGCTTTTTCGAGAATTGAGGTTTTTCTATGTTGGGGCCCTGGCAGCGTTGTCGGTTAGTGGAGGCGTTCTTCCCCTGTGACTTGGTGCTAGTCCTGAATTTTGAGGATGAAATTTCTTTAAGGGGGGAGGGCTGTAATGCCCCGGATTTTTTCAGATCCTTGTTCGTGGGTCCCGAATCTGGTTTCTCAGAGTGTCCGACTCCGTTGTGTCTGAAATTGCATTTCAGACATCTTTCGTGTTCGGATTGGCACGATCCGGAGTTGTTTCCGAGGCTCGGAAGCGTTCCGCGGCTTTTCCACGTGCGTTTTCTGATTCCCGGTGTGTGTTTCGGTAATTCCTTCGGAATCTCGTTGCGGGTGAACTGGGCCGTTCACCAGGGTGCGAGTGGTACCGTTGCGATCGGTGCATTCCGAAGATCGCGGAAACGTAATTTTCTATTTTTTGGTATTTTTGAGAATTTCTGGATTTTCATATATATATATAACCTTTTCTTTCTCTCCCCTCTCATTTCCCTCTTCTCTCCCTCTCTCTTCTCACGCTTTCTCCTCTCTCCCTCTCTCTCCGGCGGCCGACGGGGTGGAGTGTGAGCGAGGCGGGGACGGCGCGGGCGAGGCACGGGCGAGGATGGATGAGGATCGAGGCGGTGGAGGCGTGGTGAAGCTCGGCCGTGGGTTCGTGGAACGGCGAGGCTTCAACGGCGTTTTCTTGGTGGACCGGCGTCCACGGCGCGTCGTTTCTTCGGTGGAGGTAGGGAGATGGACCCTCAACCCGCGTACTTCATTTCCCGCGAGTTTTGTAGGCCGTGGTGAGCCGAGCGGGCTAAACGGGGCGATTTGGGGAAAATACATGTTTTTGGGTGAGTGAGCCCGATCTCTCGTTTTACGGTGTTTTTGGCCGTTCCAGGGGTTTAGATGCAAGCCTAGGGGCTTGGGGATGGTTTCCCCTTTTGTTTCCCCTTCACCTGGGGGTGGACGGGGCGTGGAATAGTTTTTCCCACGGTTTCCATCATTTTCGGGCACGGACTGAGAACGCGCTATGCTCCAGTAGCGCGTTCTTGATGGTCGCATTGCCCCGATGGGGCGCGTTCATCGGGGAAGATGAACAGTTTGGCGGTTCCTGTCGCGCTATAGGGCCCCAGCGCGTTCAGGGTTGTCGCGCTATAGGATCATAGCGCGACCTGGTCTAGTCGCGCTATGGACCTGTAGCCCGTTCTTGTTGAACGCGCTAGGTATGTATAGCGCGTTCTGGCTGAACGCGCTATGCACATGTAGCGCGTTCTTGGAGGTGACCAGTCGGGCTGCCCGGGGCGGCGGTCTGCGGCTGATTGTGCTCCCCTTGGGCCGTGTGTGTCCCGGACACCCCGTGGAGTTCCGTGACCGTGTCTTTGGGCGTCCAGAGGTCCGTTTACTTTGATTAGTGTCCCCGTGAGTTTAAGGGTCTGGGTGACCTTCTAGCGTTCCGATTGTGTTGTGTTTGTCTCCGGTCGACCCGGTTGTGACCCAGTGGTCAATCTTTGGCCTCGTGAGTGTCCCGGACACCCCGTGGGTTTCGTTACCGTATTTTTGGGTGTCTGGAGGTACCGTGTTACCTCGATAAGCGTGCCCGTGGGCTTGGTCTGGGTGACCCCAGGTGTTCCGGGCTTCCGGGTTCTTGCTAGATCGAGTCACCGTGTATCGGTGTGAGTGCGGCGAGGTTTCCCCGAACGTCGTGGTTTCTCCGGGAGTTGGTTTTGAGTGGGCCATGTGTGTGGCTTTGGTCTGTGAGTCCAGCTGCCCAGCCTGGTGCTGGAGGGTTCTCACTTTTCCCGGGGTTGGGAAATCGGTGTGGCAGCTTGCGGGCTGCCTTGGGAATCGTGCTTTTGTGGTTTCCACGTAGGCCGTGCCTATGGCCTGTGAACCGCGAGTCCATGTCCTAACTTGGGACTGGAGGTCTCCTGAGTTCCCAGGTGGGGGAATGGTCTCGGCGATTGCGATTCGCCTCGTGAGTCATCGCATTGTGGTTTTGGACATAGGGATTAGGCCAGATTGACGCCTCAGTGCTGTCGTGTGCAACGGTCTTGACCCCGAGTCTTGTGACTCAAAGGCCGTTGGGTTTCGTAGGTCTAGTGGACCATCTGTAGTCTGGTGGTGTCGTGCCACCTGTTACTCCATGTTACTCGCAATGGGTGCGTGCGTGGTTTTCTGTGTCCACGTTCTGTGACACGTCCACTAGTCGTAGCTTTCTCACGGCACGCGTGTGCTGGCTCGCCTGGGAGTGGCTGAGCGGCGTACCCGAGAGAGGCGGTGAGTAGGCTGGTTACCGCAGGGCCCCCTCGTACTTCCGAGTCTGGGTTTAGGGGGAAATACTAGCTAGAGGACAGGCCTAGGGCGTATGGTCTGAGTGTGCACACGAGGTTGGGGGCGTCAGACAGCGCTGGCAGGTGCGACCCCAACTAGTCCTTGTTCTGTGGTACTGGTTACTGAGTGTGTCTGAGTCTCACGCCTGGGGCGTCGTAGCTAGACACTTGTGACGCGGTGTAAGACGTCAGGGGACGTAGCCGGTCGTTCTTCTAGTGGGTGGTGCTCCTGTCACATGACGTGAGTTGTCGTGCACCGGGTTTTGTTTCTGTCCGCGGGACGGGACTTCGTGAGTGGTTTCGGGAGTGTTCCCGGAGTCGAGGTCTGGGGTTTCCGGTGAGCGTCACCGAGGGCCTTTTTCCAGATAGTGTTGTGTTCGCGACGGTGAGGTCGTGACCGTGTTTCCTGACCTTGTGGTTTTGGCTTGGGCCCTTTTCGGAGGGCAGGCCTCCGCTACGGAGGTAGCCTGGTGTTTTCCTAGTAGCATGGCTAGGGCGGTTCGTGTCTGGTGGTCCCCGATCGTGGGATCGGGTGGTCGGGCGCGTGGCTTGGTTGTCCCCCGACGGGAGACTAGGTTGTGTTTTCTGGTACAGTAGGAGTAGCTGTAGAGCCGAGATTTTGTCGGCCACCGTAGTTACTTTCCTGCTTTCGTGGTTACTTCTTTCCGTTGCCATCTTGCTAGCGTAGCTTTCCTTCTGCCGTTGTTTCTCAGTTGGGGTTCTGCGGGATCCCTACTGGGCCAGTGACAGGAGGCTCACCCCTGCGTTTTAGGTGCGGTGGTTATGCCTCGGGGTTCGGGGGTGCTGTGCGGAGGTTCTTAGTTGCCAGCTTGCCGGGCCGAGGGTTCACTTGCATGTGGTACGTTTTACTACTTTGGACTATACTTTCTGTTGGACTGGACTCTGTAGTAGTTGTTTAATTCTGTTAATTGTTGAATTGTCCTACTTTATTTCCTATTCCTTTGTGCCTCCACACTCCTTTTTAGCCCTTCCGAGCCCTCCCGGCTTGTGGGCGGCGGTGCGAGTCTCGGGTTATTGGGCCTTCCCGGTAATCAGATTCTCGGGCCGTCACAGAAGTGGTAGAGGGAGGTTAGAAGGAGGAGGTTTGAAGGGCGCGGGTGGTGATGGTGCAATTGATGGGGGAATAATGATGATGATGGGCATGGGTGGAGGTAAAGGCAAAAGTGGGGGTATGGGTTTAGGGTCGGCCTGCTTGGGCTCGGAGGATGATGGCGAAAGAAGCGACATCGGTAGCGGGGATGGTTGTGAAGGTGACGGAACAAGGATCGTTGCGAGAGGAGGTGATGAAGACGATGGTGAGGGTGGCAAAAGACATGATGTGGTTGATGGAGATGGTGAAGGTGAAGAGGAAGGAGGTGAAGGTAGGGGTGGGGAAAAAGGAGGAGAGGAAGGTAGTGGCGTAGTGGGGGAAGTGGCGGGTAGTGGCGCTCTTCGGCGTGTCTTTAAAACACGTCGAGAGGCATTGGGGACAGGGGTGGTGGTGGAAACGGAGGGTGAAAGAGAAGTTGCCCGGGCAGAGGCTAGGGTAGGTAAAGGTGGTGGAGAAGATGGGATAGAGGAAGAAGTGGGTAACAGAGCAGGTATCTTATCAACTGAAGAAACACCAGGGTGCCCCTGGTCTTGAAGTGGAGACGGTTGCCTAGGCGGCACGACTTACTGCTACTGCTGCTTGCTGCTGAGATCTGAAATAACTTGGCGCATGATAGCCCAATCAATCATCTTATTATCTTCCAGACTGCAAACAAGATCCCGAAACTCGGGGCAATTCTCGACCACATGCCCCCGTTGACAATGAAAGTCACAAAACTGAAGCATGTCCCCAACCGCAGGTTGGCAAGGCACAGCCGGAGGGAGTGGCAACGAGTGAGCGGCCATCAAAGCCCTGAAAATGTATGTAAAAGACTCCGGCAATGGGGGGTGAGAAGCCTACTTCGGGCAAGGTGGATGCCGAGGGGTATGAAAAGGTAGTGGGGATAGTAGCGGAGGTTACGTAGGTAAGGGGGATTGCATAGGCAAAGGCGGAGGGATAGAATGATGTGGAGGCATGGTGGGAGTGGGAATGTAATGGACGGTGGAGAGGGGGATTTCCGCAGCCCACCACATAGGCCGCCCAACAAGACCTACAAGGTCCAACCCGGCGAGCCCACCCAAGTGATAGCCCACAGGGCCCACTTCGGGAGAAATGCCCAATAAATAAGACTCGAGAAACCAACTCTCCCCGGCGGCCTTCTAGGCTCGGAGGGCCCGAGACAACGGTTAGGTCCCAAGGAAGGTCCGGCCTAAAGCCCTCTCCCCATCCGAGAGAGATAGGCTCCAGCCGATCTATCCGACCCCACCCTCGCCGGGCCATGCCTATCGCTCGGACGTGAGCTAGCATCCCCGAGGCTCGGTAAAACCGGTTGATTATCTGCAGGTGCGGCCGTTCAAAGTCCTCCGCCAGCGGGAGAGTCATAGGGAGCTGCCGGACTCCAAGGGGATAACGTTCCCACGATCAGGCCATGAAAACCCCCATTAAAGACGTAACTCCCGCCGGGAACCCCTCAGCTTACAGGACTCCTGAAGGCGGCGCACTATTTAAGCAAGGGATACCCTCCGGAAGATGGTAAGATGAACTAGGCATTCACATACCCTAAGCTCCTGAGCACGATTTGCTTCACCCTTTGGTGGAGAGGATTCTCGCGCATCAGCTCTCTCCTCCCCCCATTATCGCTTCCACCATCGCTCTACTGACTTAGCCATCGGAGGGTTTGCCCCAGGGAGATCCCCTGGGCCCTCTAACACGTTTCCCTCTCTTGCAGATTCATCTTCTGGTGATCCACAGCCCGCTCAGGACCCAGCGCGAGATTCCGCCTCTTCATCTGGCGCCGTCTGTGGGAAACGCACGAAGAGTCAAGATGGTAAGAAGAAGCTCAGGGAGGAGATCCGCCGGCGGGGCATGTAAGGCTGTGGCGGCGGCGGGAGGCGCCCCCTCTAGGGTCTCACAGAGCCCCCCCTCCAACGCCAGCGTCCCCACCAACGGGCCACCACCCCCCCCCCCGGCGGAGACAGGGGCACCCCTCTACGGTGGCGCCAACGCCTTCTAGGCCCTCAACGAAAAGATGGACGTCCTCGTGGAGCTCATGAGGGCCCAGGCGGCCCGGGACGCGAGGTCCCGCGCCCCGTCAGGAAGTCCCCCTCAAAGGAGTGCAACGCAGCACACCGCCGGAGGCCGCTTCACCCTCCGCGGCCGACAGCTCCTCCGCAACGACGTCGGAGGACCCTCGCAAGCTCCGCCCGCGGAGCAAGAGGCTTCCTCCACGCCGAGGAGAGGGAAGCAGGGAGCGAGACCGCCGCGCCTGGGCACCAGTGCTCCGGGAGATCGCCACGACGCCCCCCCCAGCCCCACGGCGCGGCCACAGCCGAAACTGTCTCTCCGGCTGCGAGATTTTGAAAGACGGTTCGCAGAGCAAGAGCGCGCCCTCCGTGCCCTGCAGAAGACCTCTTTCCCGGAGGACGAGGAGAAATCCCCTTTCTCCGAGTACATCTTGAAGGCAGAGGTCTCTCCTAGAGCCTCCATCCCAACCATCAAGCTCTACGACGGCCAGGGCGACCCAGCCAACCACTACGATAGCTTCGACGCCCTGGTGACCCTGCATAGAACGCCGGATCCCATCAAATGCCGAGCCTTCACGGCCACCCTGGTCCAAGGCGCTCAGGCATGGTTTCGGGCCCTCGCCCCGGGGTCCATTCGAGACTTCAGGCAATTCGGGCGAATTTTCAAGGAGAGCTTCGCCGGTAGCGCCCCCCCAAGGTCAGTAGCGGGGCTCCTGGCTCTCAAACAGGCGCAAGGGGAGAGGCTCCGGACTTACGTCCACCGATTTAAATCGGAAGCCCTTAGGATCTCCCGCCTGGATGTGGCCTCAGCCACAACCGCACTGACCGGGGGCACCCGGGACGAGAATCTCCGCCGCGAGCTTGTCCTCCACCCTCCCTCGACCCTTGCCGAGCTAGTGACTGTGGCACTGCGCCACGCCGAGTGCGAAGAAGTACTCAGCGCCTGCCGAGACGCAACCAGCTCGGGTCGGGAGGGGGACAAAAAGCGGACCTCCGAGCCAAACCCCGGCTCGGGTAAGAAGCACGATCGAGAAGGAGAGCGCAAGAGAAAGTACGAGCGGTATACCCCCTTAACCACACCAGTCTACGAGATCTATGAGGACATCAAAGACTCGGGACTTCTCCGCCAGCCCGAGCCAATGAGGTCGAAGAACCGCAAGCGGGACAGGCATTGCCTGTTCCACGGCGACCACGGGCACCACACCGGAGATTGCCATCAGCTCCAAGACGAGATCGAGCGCCTCATCCGTCTGGGGCATCTAGCCCGGTTCACAACCGGGCACAAAGAAGATCGAGACGCTGCAGACGAGATCGATAACGCCCCCCGAGGGGTCCACATCAACGTCATCTCCGGAGGAGCGGCATCGGGAGGCGACACCAGCCGAGGAAGGAAACGTCATGCCGAGCGGGCCAGCCGAGCCTTAGAGCCCCCCAAAGGCCCGCCAATGGAGCCCCAGGTCATAGTCTTCTCCGACCAAGACCTGGAAGGGCTGAGCACACCGCATGACGATACCCTCGTTATCTCGGCCATGATAAATCACTGTAATGTAGACAGGATTTTGGTTGATAATGGGAGCGCCCCCGATGTATTATCTTATGACTGTTTTCTCAAGATGGGGGAAGACCCATCCAAGCTCCGCCCGATCCGAACACCCCTTTGCGGGTTTAATGGCCTGGCCACCTACCCCGAGGGAGCCCTAAGCCTGCCGGTCACTATCGGCACCCCACCCAAAACCGTTACGGTCATAGTGGACTTCATAGTGATTAAAGGTATGATAGCGTACAATGCCATTTTCGGCCGAAAATTTCTCAGCCGAATAAAGGCCGTACCATCTACCTATCACCAAAAAATGAAGTTTCCCACCAAAAACGGGTTGGGGGAAGTCCGAGGTAACCAGGCCACGGCTAGAAGGTGCTACAATATCTCGGTGGAAGCCTCAAGGCTGGACGGGAAGGATAAGGGCCCCAGGGGAATCGAAGGAAAAGCCGTGACCACCGAGCCTGGTGGCGAATTATTAACGGTATTCCTGAACGACGACCCGGCCCTTGGAGTAAGGATCGGTGCCGACCTACCACCGGAGGAACAGCAGCAATACAAGGAGTTTCTTTCTGGATACGTCCGGGTCTTCGCTTGGTCCGATGATCAACTCCCTGGTATACCAGAGGAAACTGTGATGCACAAGCTTAACCTCGATGCCACCATGAGACCCGTACAACAGCAGAGGAGGAAGCATGCACCCGAGAAACAGGCGATCATCAAGGCGCAGGTCACCAAGGGACAAGAGACTGGTCTTTTTAGACCGGTCCTGTACCCAACGTGGCTAGCCAACGTCGTCCTGGTGCCGAAGACCACCGGCAAGTGGCGAATGTGCGTAGACTTCACCGATCTGAACAAGACCACTCCCAAGGACTGCTATCCGCTATCGAGCATCGACCAACTGGTTGACTCAACCTCGGGCAATGAGATACTCAGTTTCCTGGATGCCTATTCGGGTTATCATCAGATCCGAATGAACCCTGAAGATGTCGAGAAGACCGCCTTCATCACCGACTACGACGTGTACTGCTACACCAGGATGCCCTTCGGATTGAAGAATGCTGGAGCCACATACCAGCGACTGGTCAACCATATGTTCGAGGGACAGTTAGGTCGGAACGTCGAGGCCTACATCGACGACATGCTCGTCAAGACCCCGAGGGCCCAAGACCACTTCACCGACCTCGCCGAGACTTTCGGCACCCTCTTGAAGTACTGCATGAAGCTCAACCCCGCCATGTGCACCTTTGGAGTAAGATCCGGGAAGTTCCTGGGTTTCCTGGTCACTCAGCGAGGGATCGAAGCCAACCCCGATAAGGTCCAGGCCATCCTAGACATGCGCCCGCCCGCGTGTATTAAAGACGTCCAGCGTCTAACGGGGCGTGTCGCTGCTCTTAGTCGTTTCCTGTCCCGTGCGGCCGAACGATGCTTGCCCTTCTTCAAGCTGATGAGGGGGCCCAAGATAGCATCTGCCACGTTCGCATGGGATGGAGAATGCCAGACAGCGTTCACCGAGCTCAAAGAGTTCCTGGCTTCGCCCCCGGTGCTTTCCAAGCCTGTCCCGGGCGAGGTCTTGCTGCTCTATCTCTCGGCGACGCCGTCAACGGTCAGCTCGGTCCTAGTCAGAAAGGACTCGGGAGTCAAGAGGTCGGTCTACTACACCAGCAAGGTGCTCAGCGAGGCCGAGCGGAGGTACCCCGCAACCGAGAAACTCGTGCTAGCGTTGGTTACCTCCGTAAGGCGCCTCCGACCCTACTTCCAGGGGCATCCCATCACAGTGTTAACCGGCGAGCCACTGAAGAAGATTCTGGCCCACCCCGAAGTCTCGGGGCGACTTGTCAAATGGGCCATCATGCTCGGGGCATACGACATCTCGTATCGGCCATGATCAGCTATCAAAGGGCAAGCACTCGCTGACTTCATCGCCGAGAGCACCGTTCCGGTCGAGGACAGGCCTCCGACAGCAACCGGGCCAACCTGGGAGCTGTTCGTCGATGGATCGTCCAACTCGGTCGGCAGCGGCGCAGGGATCCTCCTAAGGTCTCCCGAAGGAATAGAGTTGCAATACGCCCTAAAGTTCAACTTCTTGGCATCCAACAATGCTTCCGAGTACGAGGCCCTTATCTCGGGGGCCCGCATGGCCCGACGGCTGGGGGCCGAGCGAGTCAGGATCCACACCGACTCCCAGCTAGTTGCAAGCCAGGTCAGTGGCGAGTACGAAGCTCGAGAGGCACCTATGATCAAATTCCTCCAGTTGGTCCGGAGCCTGGCCCAGCAGTTCGAGGAGTTCGAGGTAGTCCGAATAGCTCGGGAGCAAAACTCTCGGGCGGACGCCCTCTCCCGACTGGCCTCCTCCCTAGACCCGGAAGGTACACGATCGATCCTCCTAGAAGAGCTAGAGCGCCCGAGCATAAACTCGGAGCTCCTCGCCATTGACTCGGCCACTCCCGCTGACTGGCGCTCCCCCTACCTATCCTGGCTACGGGACTCCCAGGAGCCCTCCGACCCTCGGGAAGCCCGCCGAATGAAGTACCAAGCTCGACGCTTCGTCATCCTCGACAACGCCCTCTACCGAAGATCGTTCTCCGGACCCCTTCTGAAGTGCCTCGGCCCCGACGAAGCGAGCCAAGCTATTGAAGAGATTCATCAAGGCCTGTGCGGAGCACATTCAGGAGGTCGGTCGCTGGCTAGAATCCTGCTAAGGCAGGGGTACTGGTGGCCGACCCTACATCGCGACTGCACGGCTTACGTACAACATTGCGACCGTTGCCAGCGGTTCGACCATTTGGTCCACCAGCCGGCCACGGAACTTGTCACTCTTACCGAGCCTTACCCTTTCGCTCGGTGGGGGATCGACATCCTTGGGCCATTCCCAACGGCTCAATCCCAGAAGAAGTTCATCATCGTCGCCATCGACTACTTCACCAAGTGGATCGAGGCTGAAGCAACAGCGAGGATCACCGAGACAGTCGTCTGGGGTTTCGTGTGGAAATCGATCATTTGTCGCTTCGGCGTCCCCCGAGTGATAGTGAGCGATAACGGGTGGCAATTCGACTCTCGATACTTCCGAGACAGATGTGCCGACCTAAATATCCGCAACCACTTCACCTCGATCGCCCACCCTCAGGCCAACGGGCTGGTTGAAAATGCCAACAAGACCATCTTGAAGGGCATAAAAACCAGACTCGGCAAGGCTAAGGGTAGCTGGCTCGAGGAACTGCCTAGCGTACTATGGTCGCACCGAACGACCCCCAGGACGGCAACCGGTGAGACCCCTTTTCAGCTGGTATATGGCACCGAAGCCATCGTTCCGTTAGAGATCGCCAATCCGTCTCTCCGAGTGATCAGCTTTTCGCCCGAGGCCATCGAGCAGAAGTTGCTCGAGAACCTCGACCTGGCAGACGAACTCCGAGAGATCGCGAACGTCCGAGCTACGGAATACCAGCGCCGCCTCACTCGGTACTACAACGCCAAGGTCCGAGGCAGACAATTCCGACCAGGGGACTTCGTTCTCAGGAAGACCGAAGCATCTCGACCACTGGAGGCGGCGGGCAAGCTATCCCCCAACTGGGAAGGCCCCTACCGAGTGATCGAGACGCTCGAGAAAGGTGCGTACAGGTTAGCCACAATGGAAGGGGAACCCATTCCCCGGACATGGAATGCAACCACACTACGCAGATTTTATTTCTGAATACTGTATCAACAAATCGGGTAGAATAAACCCCCTTATCCTTCGCATTCATTCAAGATAACTGTTGGTACATCAAAAAGGCAACTGCCAATACATTACATAGTGAAAAGTAAAAATCCATCTAGCACCGCGGCAAACGGCCATCGCCCGACCGACCCGGTCTTGACCTTCTCGCATCCAGCCACTGACTCTACCTCGCGTAGAAACTGGCTCGGACAAGAGATGGTCGACCCAGTTGGCTCGGGTGGACCGTGACAAAGGTGACAGAGGGACAGCAAGGAGAAGGCCACCTTTCACGCGAGGAAGGCTACCTTCCAAGTTGGCAACAACCTGGAAAAAGGAGCGCCGTGAAGGTCCCCTCTCTGCCAAACTACCAACTCTTTGGAGGCGAACAGAAAGCAAGCAGCCCCCGAAGAGTGAAAGAAATGAAGAACAAAAGAGAGAGAAAGAGGCTGCGGACAGGGGTGGGGAAGGAACTGGAGCCGCCTCCTCCCCTCCCACGGAGGGGAATGGCGGCCGGCATCCCTAACTCCCCCATCCGCCCTCCATCTCGGCGTCCGCCCGGAAGCCTCGCCGGAGCCAAGAGGAGGCAAACGACGTGCCCCCGCACGTCGAAGCCCTCTCCAGATCCGCGCGGCGACCGTCGGAGCCGTCTCATGCACGCGCGGTGACCGTGGGACCCGACCGATATTCCAGGACAGTTGGAACCGGCCGCTCCCCGTCATCTCCAGCGTCACCTTCTGAAGGGTCCTCCATGCTCCGATCGCGGCGGCGCAACGCAGAGCGAAGACGAGGGAATAAGAGCAGACCGCCAGTGAGAGTCCTAAGTGTTAAGAGTGAAGGAGCACCCTTCGGTCCTTTTTATAGGCCAAGGGAGGCCACGCGCCTTAAATGACTCCCCCCTCGAAAACACGCTATAGGATCTCCCCTGAAAGATCACCTCAAATTCCTCGATCCCCACCCTAGCGGGATTCGCGAAGCACCTCGACTTTCAGAGCATGGTAATACGGAAGGACGCCCACAAGAAGTCTCCCGAATCGACGTGCGAAAACGGCGCAAAAAATATCGGCACTTTCCAACTGCCCCGATATGCCAACCAAATCACAGCGAAGATAGCGATCAAATAACGTAAGTCATTTATTGCCTCCCATAAAAACCTCTTACAAAAGGAAAGACAGACAAAAGGGGGAAGGGGCAAAATAAAGTTACATCAGGCCTCGGGCCCACTTTGAAGCTCGGGAACGGCAGTAGGGGACGCGTCACCCCCAGTACCCTCGGCGACGGCCGGCCCGGACACTGACCTCGCCTGTGCGAGAACTGTCCCGGTCGTGAGCCCTCCCGAGACCTCCGGAGCTGGTGACCCCGCTTGAGGCGATTCCTCCGGTTCTTCCCCGGCCGAAGATGAGGAGCTGGAATCTGACTCATCCGAGTTATAACGCTGGCCATAAGGAAAATCACCTCCGGCAAGGTGCTCATTGGCATAGTTCATCGCCCGGCGATAGCCCTGCCTGAACCCCTTTCGAGCACCCCGGTGGAGCGCTACCTTGTAGTAGGGTAGGGCAGCTGCAATCAGGTCGGCTGAGTAAGCTTCCGAGCCTTTATAGCGCTCGATCGCTTCCGCCTCGACCTGCACGTCCCGAGCCCGCTCTGCCTCAGCCGCACGCTCTTCCGCCCTCGCCAGACGCTCCTCCAGCTCGGTCATCCTCCGCTCGGCTTCGATCATCCGACCCTCCGCCCGGGCTCGGTCCGCCTCAGCCTCAGCGCGAAGGCGCTCCGCGTCCTCCGCCCGATCCTGCAGCTCGACGCGCTCAAGCTCCCAGAGGCTATCCAGCCCGATGTGACGTTGACGCTCGTCTTCTAGACGTTTGCTCTTCCTCTCGAGCGATTCTTGGGCCCTTGTCAGCTGCTCGGCCAGCACCTCGGCTTCCCGTCGGCTCGACCGCACCAACTCCCTGAATGCAAGGAACTCCTGCCGGAGCCCCTCGTGCTCCCCCTCGAGCCGGGCCAGTTTCCCCTCGCATCCACCAAGGGTCCAGGCGAGCTTCGACCGCTCCGCCTCCATCCGGGCGTGCGCCTCTGCCATCACGGCCGCTGTCCGAGCTATGACCAGGCCGCCTCCATCAGGATGTCAAGGACCCCGGCAGGAGTGCTGCGCCTTTCTCCCCCCCTCGTCCTATCGGCGATCGACCGGCAGATCCGGTACAGATCACCCGAGACACCGAGCCTGACCAGAGATTCCGACAAAGGGGACTGCTCCACCCTGGGTACCCCGCCAGAAGGCCCTGTTGTGGCAGCGGAACCAACCGCCCCGCGCGCCACGGTCGGTTGGGGCTGCAACGCCTCCCCGGGTGAACCCCCACCCTCGACCGGCGCCGCGGGATCCACCGCACCAGAAGCTGCCGGCACTTGGGGTTGCGACGCCCCCGCGGGCGAACCCCCATCTGCACCGACTGAACTCTCTGTCCCAGCGCCGACCACGCCGGCATCGGCCCCTTCTGTCCCTACAGAGGGGAGAGCCGACCCATCACCTCCCTCTACGGGGCCCCTGGTCTCCTCGGCCCCCTCTCGCTCGGCAGATGGGAGAGCCAGCCCGGAAGGGTCGGCCCCATCCTGCCCCCGAGAGGGGAGTGCCGCCGAGCCAGAATCGCCCCCAACGGCGGTAGAAAGACCGGCTTTCCTGGCCCTCTTCCTGGCCTTCGCGGCCTCCCGCAATTTCCCCACCAGGGGATCCTTGCACTTCAGACCGGTCGATCGAGAAGACCCCTCGGAGGCCGCCCCCTTGCCCTTATCTCGGGCATTGACGCGACCCACCGGGGCATCAGGCTCATCGGCTGCCGAGTCATCCCCCAGGTCGATGACCTCGGCCGCCTCCTCCAGAGGCTCCCGGCTCACGTCTGCAGCAAGAAGAAGCCCCGGTCAGGAGGAGAAAAAAGAGCTACCACCCCAGAAAAAGAGCCTCAAGGGCCGTACCTGACGACGTCAACCGCGAGAGAAGACACCGTTCGATGTTCTCCGGCGTCACCAGCTCCTCGGTCGATTGGCGATTCTCCAGCAGACGGGCAGCCTGCTGCTCCACGTGGGGAGGGAACTCCTCCTGGCGAGGGGGCAGATTCAGGTGAAAGTTGGGCGAGGTCCGGCATCTCCAGATCTCGTCCGTCGCCACCGCCTTCACCTAGAAGAATTGGGTCTTCCACCCCTTGTGCGAGGAGTCCTTCGCCGCAAGCGAGATGCAGCTCCTGTTCCTCCGCGCCTAGATGAAGTAGAAGCCTTTCCCCGCCTGCGGGTACGCTTTCAACTCGAAGAAGAAGTGTAAGAGGTCCGGAGAAGGGTAGATGTCGCGCTGGCGACACAGAATCCCGAAGGCCGAAAGAAGAAGATAGGAGTTGGCCACCAACTGAATAGGTGCCAATCGGAAAAAATTGTGAAGCTGCAGCACGTAAGGATCGAAAGGAAGCCGAAATCCGCTCTTCCAAGCAAGAAGGAAGGTGCAAATAAGCCCAGCATGATCATCCAAACTCGTCTCGTACGGAGTGGCAGCAACAAAGCTATAGCGGAGAGGCAGACGGAAACGGTGCTCTAACCTCCTCACCTCCGTCTCCCCCAACTCGCTACAGTTGGGGACGGGATCCCACCTCACCGGCACAGGCTCCGGGCTCTGGTCCGCCATCGAGTCGAGAGAAGATCCCTCGCACGAGCTTGAAGACTCCGGGGGAGAAGGAAGCTGCTGGATCGCCTCCACGGTTATCCTCGCCAACTCTTCGAACGCCGCCGCAAGGCTCCGCGTCTCCACTGTGCTCTCACGGCGCATCAAGAAGCAAGGAAAGCCTAAAACCCTGGAAGCCTAGAACGATGAACAGCGCCCCCTATAAACCCCTGAGGGTGGCGGCGCGCCGTTCCGTGCTCTGAGAAAAAGGGGGGCCCCTTCGTTTCAAATCCGTCAGGATCATCATTACGGGCCTCGGCGACCGCTATAAGCGGCTCCACAATGCCAACGGAATTCCACCCACCTGAGCCACGCCGGTCCAAAGCCTCGAAAAACTACTCATCGAGCCTCCTTGGCTCGGGAGTAGGAGGGGGACAAGTGGAGAGGGGGATTTCCGCAGCCCACCACAAAGGCCGCCCAACAAGACCTACAAGGTCCAACCCGGCGAGCCCACCCAAGTGATAGCCCACAGGGCCCACTTCGGAAGAAAAGCCCAATAAATAAGACTCGAGGAACCAACTCTCCCCGGCGGCCTTCTAGGCTCGGAGGGCCCGAGACAACGGTTAGGTCCCAAGGAAGGTCCGGCCTAAAGCCCTCTCCCCATCCGAGAGAGATAGGCTCCAGCCGATCTAATCTGACCCCACCCTCGCCGGGCCATGCCTATCGCTCGGACGTGAGCTAGCATCCCCGAGGCTTGGTAAAACCGGTTGATTATCTGCAGATGCGGCCGTTCAGAGTCCTCCGCCAGCGGGAGAGTCATAGGGAGCTGCCGGACTCCAAGGGGATAACGTTCCCACGATCAGGCCATGAAAGCCCCCGTTAAAGACGTAACTCCCGCCGGGAACCCCTCAGCTTACAGGACTCCTGAAGGCGGCGCACTATTTAAGCAAGGGATACCCTCCGGAAGATGGTAAGATGAACTAGGCATTCACATACCCTAAGCTCCTGAGCACGATTCGCTTCACCCTTTGGTGGAGAGGATTCTCGCGCATCAGCTCTCTCCTCCCCCCATTATCGCTTCCACCATCGCTCTACTGACTTAGCCATCGGAGGGTTTGCCCCAGGGAGATCCCCTGGGCCCTCTGACACGTTTCCCTCTCTTGCAGATTCATCTTCTGGTGATCCACAGCACGCTCAGGACCTAGCGCGAGATTCCGCCTCTTCAGACGGCATCTACCCGTTCTGGGTGTAGTGTTTCCTTGATCGGAAGTGGAGGGGTGTGATGAGATGAAATAGCGGAGGGCTGACTCATGGAGGGATGTAAGGTGGAGCACATGGAGGTATGGGGGTGTGGGGAAGCGGTGTAGTGGAGGGCTGACTTGCGGTGGAGGGCGGAGGAAAAGTGTTTGTAGAAGGTGACGGTGGAGGAGACTCATGATCAAAGGAAACTAGGAGTTGTTGGGTGATGAAGCGGGCTCGACTGTAAAGTTGTTGCTATGAAGTGATATCGTTCAGGGCTAAGATACATCTGAGCTCGGGCGTTGCATTAGAAATAACCATCTTGATCTGTTCGCCCTCTGGAATATGCCCCGGGACTTGCGCGGCTAGGCGACGCCAGCGGTCGGCAAACATGGAGAATTCCTCACCGGGCTTCATCTTCTCTTGGGCCAAATCAACCATAGAATATCTTGGCCCCACCTGGTCTCGGTACTACTGAATAAACCTTGCTTGGACGGCTTGAAAATTCATCATCTGCTCCCTGCGGTAACGTGAAAAACTAATCCTTGGTCGAGCCCTCTAAAGATAGGCCAAACAAATAGGCCATCAAGAGTTGATCATGCTGGAACTGGGCTGACTCATAAAGGAAATCCTTCAAATGTACGTAAGGGTCACCAATCCCACCATAGCGGCGATATGCGGGAATTTGTGAATGTGGCGAAAGTTGAAGACATCGAAAGGCAAGTGGGATATCCGAAGAAGTTTGAAGATTGATTTGTCATTGCAATTCATCAAGCTGGCGTTGGGCACGAGCGAACATCTCCTCGGTAGGAAGAGTCCGAGAAGGGTATGGGCCAGCTTGAGCAAGAGATGGTGAATTTAAACCAGGATCATGATGATGGGCCAGATAAGGGGATCCGACCTGAGAAGAAGGAAAGCCCATTCCAGGAATGGAGGAATGCATGGGCCTAGAAGAATCATATATGTAGGAATGAGGATGGATTGGACTAGCAGCAGCACGGGCGGGATAAGAAGGTCCGTTTAAAGAATAGGGTCCAATGGAGGAATAAGGAGACGGGCCCGCATGGGAAGAGGAATCCACGCGGGGGTAAGAAGATGGGGAAGTATAGGAATAAGGTACAGGGGAGAAGTGCTCCATGGGGAGAATGGAGACTTTAACAGTGAATTTCAAATGAATATAAGGAGGGGAATGAACTTAAGACAAATGCAGCTAAATGGAGACACACGAAGATGAACTATACCTAATGAGCCTAATCTGACAAAAAGATGCAAATGATGACACTATGCAACATACAATGGAGGAGAGAGATGAGAAAAGAATCAACCAATTACCCAAACAAATTCCAAATGATGCGCGGAGATTTCTTATAAGTTCTCTTTTAGGACCTTAGTGGATTAATTAGAAATGTGAGTTCACTCAACCACAAGGTACTGTGGACGCGGGGATTCTTATTTTTTATTTAATAGATTTAATGGATTTCGATATTTATTGACCCATTGATTTATTGGTTTGGTTAATTGGCGTGCCAGTCACATGTGTGACGATTTTATTGTGCGCTCGACTTGACTTGGTCAGTCGATTGTGAAGTCCGAGTCAGGACCAAAAGTCCGCCATACCATAAAGGCTATGACGTTAATTACGTCCTTCCTAAGAAGGACAACCCTTGATTAAACGCCGAAATAGGAGGCCGCTCGGGGCGGTTAAAAACGAAGTGCATGATATTAACGCTATTATTATTCTAAGGAGGTGACTGGGTAAATGATAAGTTATTAAATCAGCATGACCCCTCTGTGTAGGTCGTGCCGGGTAGAGATAGGACACCATCCGCGTAGCGACGAGGCAGGGTCTGGACAGTCATCGAGGACATGTCCCCCTTCACGTTTCTCATCCGGCCAAAGGCCTCGCAGTGTTCATATTCCCCGAAGGATCGGGCCGGACGGGAGGTGCATGGCGTGTACTTCCCGGGGCTTATCGGGGTTAAACATCGGTCGACATTTCGGCAGCATCTCCCCATAATCTGGATTATGCCCAGAGGAGAATAGGCTATCACCCACGGAGTGCCGGGATGAAAGTCGAGAAAAAGAGGGAGCGAACCTCCCACACTGCATATGTATGCCCTGGGGCAATGTTTGACTCTTCCCTTATAGAAGCCGGTGACACTCATGCATTGGCAGAGCTCACTTTAGCTAAAAGGGGGGTGCTCGGGAATCCGGTGCGGATCAATGGAACATGAGGGAGTCTTGCTCCCTTCGATTTATCCCCGGGACATGTCTGGTGACTCATGGGCATCCCTGGGTGGGTTTGATCCAGGCGCCGGGGGTTCAATTGAGTGGTAAAGCAGGCTCTCGGGATAGCTTGGATATGCATATAGGTTCCCGGCGCGAAACAGCGTGGCAAGAAGGGTTTTCGGCGAGAGGGCCAAACGGCCATGGTTTCCCGGCGCCGGTGGCAAGGAGGCCAAGGTGGATTTTCGGCGCCGGTGGCAAGGAGGCAGGGGTTCTCGGCGCAAGAATGAGGAGGCCAAGGAGGCTTTTCGGCGCAAGGGCCAAACGGCCGTAGGTTCCCGGCGCCAATGGCAAGGAGGCCAGGGGGAGCTCCTGGCGCTAAATGGCATGGAGGCAGGGGCTCTCGGCGCGGGGTCTTCCCGACGTGATGAAGAGCAGGCCAGGGAGGAGGCTCCCGGCGTGGGCTTCCCGGCGCGAGGAGGAATGAGATGGGGTGGCTTTACGGCGCGAGGTAAAACAACAGGGAGGCTCCCGGCGCGAGAATGGGATAGGGTCTCGGCGCAAGAAGGCTTGCGCCGAGGGCTGTTCATCTACTTTTCTGTTTGTGGAGCCGAGACAGACGAGGGCACCGAGGTGAATTTAGGGTTTTACGGCACTCTATTTTCGGATTTATGGATGATTGAGGGGTTTTCCTGGTGATTAAGGCTGAGATTGACGGGCCCTGAGGAGTCAAAGATGGATGCATTTATTAGGTATCAACCAGCTTTGGAGTGGGTTTAGAAGGAAATCCGAGGGCAGAGGAAAATGGAAAAGGGGAACTGAACATAAGGAGCCTCTGTCACCATTGCTTGGATAGACTTCCAGGGGGATGGCTTGATGTTATCATTCATCGTCCTGGGAACCAAGAGATATCTGTCTCTGGTCCAGAAACGAATCTGATGATGTCGGTAAACAAATCGGGCATCGGAAACTCCGGAATCTCACAGATGTGAATCATCATGTGGCTTGGCTTTGTTCTGAAGGCCAAGGGATAGCCTGTCCCTGGTCCTGGAACAAGCGCATGAAAGCATCTTCGAGAAAGAAAACACAGACGAATAATCAGACTGGGGAAAGGAATAAGAGGCAAACCTCCACAGAGATAATAGCAGGCGACAATCAAGGCCTGTTCCATTTGTTTATTCATCCGAACATGACTATTACATCCATGCATCAGAGGGACGGAGTACATAGAAGAAAGACTAAGTCCTGTTCTAGCGGCATGAAAACCGATTACGATGTCGTAGAATACATCAGAAGAAGAAGAGGTATCATCCATCGAAATTACAAGAAGATGAAAATATAGAAATGGGGGGGGGGAGGGCGGAGCATTGACTCCTCTCCCTCCCCGGTGCCCACCTTCAATCAGCTTCGAACCTTCTCTCTGCTTTCTCCTTTGGTCTCTTCTCTCTTTCTTTCAGTGGAGGAGGCTCTCTTCTTCCTTCTGGCAGTGGTGAGGGTGAGGATCTTCTGAGCCCCTTTTTTTTTTCTTCTCTTCTCTCCCTCTCCCTTCTCTCTCTTTTGTGTTTTTTCGAAGGGGTGGGTTTTTATAGACCCGATCCTCTTACCCGCTCGGCAGGTGGAAGTCGGTGCGGCACCCTGCTCGCAGCAGCTCCCGGCGAGCCGAGTGGCCTCTGTTGAGGTTTCCGGCGCCGCTCCCGGAAGCCCATCTGGCCGGCCCATTTAGGGCTTTTAGGCCTCACACATGCCTTGGCTTCTCTTAATTCTTTAAACTGATATTCATCGTAACTGGAGAAGGTCCAGTATTAGTGACGTAACTTTGTTGAGATCATCTTGAGATTTCATCAGTCAGCAGACTGGGATTTCATCAGTGCTGTCGTTTGGATGACGATAACACCGGGCATCAGCTTTAGCCCGAGGAGGCTTTAGCCGGGTAATAGTTTCAGTGGTAATCCTTCCGTGGCTCGGACCTTGCCGGAATCTTCATAATCTTCATTTGCTGGTTCTAGCTTTATCCTTATCGTTGCCCACATCTCATCTGTCAACAAATCAATATCTGACTTGATATGACGTGTCATCTGCAGACCTTGAGACGAGGCCGTAGAGTATCTCTTGTTAAAAGTGTGCTAGGGGGTTTCATCAGTCAGGTGACTGCTATTTCATCAGTGCCGTCATCTAACTGACAATGGCATCGGACATCAGCTTGGCCCGGAAAGGACTTCAGCCGGGCAGATGGTTGACGAACTTCATCATTGATCTTTCACTGTTGGTCTGATCTTCCTTTCAATTCTGTTTCTGCCCTTACTCATTTTCAAGGTGTCAACAGGTACCTAAATAGGGTGAGAATGGAGAACGGGCAGACTCTAAAGGACTCTCTCTCCCACAAATGCAGACCCTAGACTAGGGGGTAGTATGGTACAACCTGCCCGACGTCCGTGTGACAATCCACGGCTCACGGGGGCTTACGGAGGTCCTCGGTAAGGCCCCCTAGTCAGCTCCAAGGAATATGGAGACGAGAGGAAACCCTACCTCGGTAGGAACGTAACTAAATATGAATGAAATGCATGAATCCTATGCACACCGGAGTGCATGCAAAATCTAGCCTAGAAACTAGCAACCAATGACCAAAATAAACATGCGAGGATGAAAGCAAATAAGCAGCAACAACATATAAGCAGAGGAAGATCAATGAATGGCACCAAGGAGAACAAAGACAATATAGATATGGCAATCAAAGCAACCCCGGGTGCACTGTGGCATCAGAAGGACGGTCTGTGGGAGACCGCACAACAAGATAGACGGTCTGGGGTGGACCGTATAATCCAGGGAGTGACGACAAAGTAACAGGAGAATAAGAAAATGATAGAATGAAAGAGACAGAAATCAGAAGCGTACCAGGATGGGAGGTTTGTTGACTACCGCATAAGCACTAGAACGGACCTGAAGCAACCGCGTTACAGTAATCCGGCCAACAGTATAAAGGCAGAGGCGTACCTGAGCCAAGAAGATAGAGGGCCGAAGGATAATCGCACAAAACAAGAACGCTCTAAGCCAGACCGTCTATAGCAGCAGAGTCGCGGGAATCAAGACCATGTCGAAGAGAAGGACGGTGCCTTGATAGCCGCCCAAGACCTGGAACGGCTCTGTACTAACCGCGCAACATCCAGGAGCAGAGGCCAGCAGAAAATCTGAAACCACTCCCAAAACACAGAACTAACGAAGCAAAGGGGAGTCAGCAAACCACCAACACGATGGGCACTAGGTGTCCCACCGTGATCGCCAAAAAATGGGATGTTGATATGTTTTGTTCTACTCTCTTTCTCTTCAAGACCGGCATGAAAGATCTCTACTCTCCTTCTAATGAGTCGATATGTAAAATAAAATAGGACAGTAGAAGGAGAACAGAAGAGAGTAAAGAACCGTGATCGCCACCAAGGTGCCGAACGTGATGAACACGCCGTGCCTTGGAAAGAGGGAGAGGTACTCGCCTGACCTGCAGCGTTGGGAAGATGGACGGCTCCTGAAGAACCGCCTATAGGATGCACAGTCTCATGATAGACCACCTAAGGATGCTGCAGAAGGTGCAGGATGAAGCGCTCCTGGCAGTTGAACGGCCCTGTCACGACCACAGGAAGAAGAAGGACAACCCAGGCTGCACCGCACATCTTCTTGAACGGACTGTAGAGAACCGCGCAAGACCACCAAGCCAGAAGTCGCAAAGGGTCCAACCTCCACCCTCTCCAGTCGGCTAGAGGGGATGGGCCTCGTGCTAGGGATTGCTGACCTGCAAAATGACGTAAAAACACAAAGAGAAAACCTAGATTAGAACTGAAAAGTGTAGTAGATGTCAAAATAATAAGAAATGAACATGAATAAGTGGAAAGGGGGATACCTGGGGGATTTTAAACCCCTAGGGTGTCAAAAACGTAGGTGAGTGTGTGCATGGCAATGAAGATGAAGAAGAATGTGGGGAGAAAGTATGAAAGGTGATGCATGCAATGAAAAGTGGACAAAACTATCAAGCGTAAAAGACTCAAAAAATTGGACTACTCCCTGAACTGGAGGCTTGTATGGACGTGGAAAGCCTCCCTCCTTGGTGCTAGGTCGCTCAAAAATGTGGTAGGGCTTCACCGTCGACCAAAATCTCCCTCCTTTTCTACCCGACATTTAGGGTCTATTTATATAGCACCTAAAGTCCTAGCTCTAAATTAGGGTTTAGAGGCATTTTCAGGTCGAGAGAATCAAAGGAAAATCGTAGACAAACAGATTATCTTTTATCCAGTCAAAACGGCACTTAAAATGGTTGATTATCCGCGGAGAAAATGATGGGAGAAGTTGGGGATAAAACCACAGATAAAGAGATAAAAATCTGTTGAAATTCATGAATCGAACGGATGAACGGTCTTACGATAGACCGCCCAACTGGATGTGCGGTTACCTCCTGGCCGTCCAACTCTGTCGGTGAAAATTAGAAATAAATCATAAATAATCCAAATTATCCACTGACCTGACCAAAACATTCGCCACTGGACTCTCATAGATGAACGGCTCAGATAAGACCGTTCAAAGGTTGAGCGGCCAAAGACAAACCGTTATAACCTTGTCGGTGATAAATAGATTAATTGGATAATTATCTGAGAAAACCCTCAAGCGCAGGACTCTGTTATGTTAGATGGAAGCACTCTGTCACCACGAAGTGTGGATCTAGAGGGGGGTGAATAGATCAATGGCCTAATATAAAAATGCCATAAGGCTCTAATGCGGAATTTCAACAGATCTACAAGAGTACTAACTAGAGCGTTGGATCTAATCAGAAACGAAGTGATCTGAGAAGCGAATTAGGAAACGCAGCCACACATCAGATCAAAAGCAATCACACAAACACTTAGAGCACCAGATTTTTAGGTGGTTCGGTCAGCAGACCTACGTCCACCCCACACTCAAACCCAAGTGTGGCTTACTACTGCGTAACACAGCTTGCGTCTGCTGGGCAATACAGCTTAGCCTACAACCACTGAGCTTCACAGCTTGCTGTCCGAGACCAAGTCTCGCCCGCTGAGGAATTACAGCTTCACCTGTCCAGAGGCTACACCTCTGCAAACTACTGGGGACTACAGCTTACCCATCCGCTGCCTAACAACTTGCGCTGAGCCTCACAGCTTGCTGTCCAGAGAACCACGTTCTCTGCAACACTAGGGATTACAGCTTACCCGTCCAGTGGAATCCTCCACTGCAAACGCTGGCACACAGCTTGAAAACAAGAGTTTCAAAAATAAGAAAAATAGAATCAAATGAAAATGGGAAAACCCAAAAGGAAATATAGCTCAGAATGAGTAGTCTCAGCTCTGGTATCTGAACCAAGAGACTGAGTAACAAGCTTTCAAACAAACTCTCTCAACTCATCTCTCTCAATCTTCTCTTCTTTCTTTTTTTCTTCTCTCTGGATCGTGGGTTTTCTTCTCTGCTCTCAGTGGCTCTCTGCTGCTTCAAGCTTCTCTGCTCTCGAGCCTTCACGATCACCCTTCTTCTGAGGAAGAAGGCTTCCTTTTATAGCAACAGCAGAGGGCGTGTGTCTTCCACATTTCCCGCACAATCATTTTGGTCACGTGGCAGCATCCAGGCTTGCTGCTTTACACATGTCACGATCTGGGCACCTCGTCCATCCTTGGATCACGAGTCAATCATTAATCTTTGCAAAGAGTCCCTGTCAGTCAGTCGAAGAGAATTATCAGTTTAAGGTTGAAACCTTGTACAGACTTTACTATGTAGCATGTGTGAACATGCACTGACTTCTATTGCATGAGACACACAATGCATCGACCTTATTGTTATATAGAAGAGAGTGTACAGACTTTATGAAGGCAACGCTAAAGCATGTACAGACTTCACGTATGCAAGACTATGGCATGTACAGACTTTGTGAATGCACATACGGCTAATGTACTGACTTTATGAATGCACATGTAGAACCTGCACCGAGGTCATTAGAGAGTGCACCGACTTGTGATTCAAAGAGCAAGGGGCTGCATGGACTTCGTGTGTGTAGTGTAGAGTGCATCTAAGCAAGGTATGAACATTACAAATGGATGCACTGACATGCCAAATGAATGTGCAGACTCAATGTGCACCATTATGCAGACTTACTAAAATGATGTATGAGCATAGCAACACACAATGTGCAGACTTCGTGCAATGCATGAAGCAATGTATAGACTTAGAGTGAACGAGTGCACAGATGCAGATAGCAAGGTATATACATTACAAATGGATGCACTGGATGTACAGACTTTGATTTATGCACATAGACGCTGAGTGAGACGGTGCATGCGATGCGATGTACAAACTTAACATGAGACGCTAAGTAAGACACAACATAAGACGCTGGATATGTTGAGACGGTACATGAGACGCAACGTGAGACGCTCAGAATGCAATGCATCTAGCAAGTGTTTGAGTGCACTGACTTGCCTGCACGGACATACATGCATAATGCAGTGATGCACCGACTCAAAGCAGACTTGCCTGCACGGACCTTCTACTTATGCAAAAGAAGAATATGTGTATGTGCCATCAACCTGAATGATGACTCATGGTGTTTGCTATCATCATAATCATAGGGGCACAACAATCTCCCCCTTTTTGATGATGGCAACACTATGAGTCATACTGACTCCGAATGCATGCTATGAGATGAGAACTAACTAATGCAAGTTCTAATAGGATCTCCCCCTTTGCCATAACATGATGCATACACTCCCCCTTTGCCATAACAATGTATACACTCCCCCTGGAATTCATCAAACAGACAATATAATCTCCCCCTTTGCCATCAACAAAGAGGAGGGAAAGTGTAAGGGAAGAAGGATATCTGACTGGCATTCTGAGCAAGTAGTTCAGGAATTAAGCATTCTAAAGCACAGAGCCTTCAGTCATATGAATTTAGAAACTGCTTAGAGATTGAATTCTGGTTTGAAGGTTATAAAAATTAGAGTTCATGCACTACAATCATTGAATGAGTTTGCTATGCATGATAATAGCAATAAACCAGAATCACATTTGAGCATGAGAGATTCAGTTTCAAAGTATCTTACTTTCTTAGACTCAGTAAAATTTGTTAAGAGATACCAGGTCATGTATTGAAATTAAACAATTTGACATACCTGAATTTTCTTTTTGAAGGAACAGCATTTTTAATTTTATTTCATTAAGGGCATCCAGGTACCATTTGTCTTTTTACGTAAAGGTACACGTTTATCAGACGCCAGTACCCCTAGATACTCAACATGATGGACCATTCTGCCTATGATCAAATTCAACAGGACTGATTTGCACCTTTTTGTGTGAGGGTACACATTTATGAGATGCAGATACCCCCAGGTACTCAGTGAAACCACCCTACTGTTTTGATCATTTTTACAAAGATAACTGATTCACATCATGACATAAGTGTTATCCATTTCTTTGATGGATCACTCAGTTTCTCAGTGCTTTACCAGTCATTGCTCTGCCAACATTATTTTTCAATTATTTTTCAAGGTTTTGCAATATTTTTCTTAGCTGTCCTTTATTTATTTCAGAATGACTTGTTTAAGGACAATACACATACTTAGCCTTCTCTAACATGATTTCAGGTGAGTTTTCAGATTTCAGATACAGTTAACTTTGTCTGACATGTAATGCAATAAGGGTTGAGAGCTATTATCAATTATCAACATTCTTATTTACTGATTGCAATCTTTAAACTCTAAAGTTTATAAAATTTAAACCATTAAGTCAGTCTTTAAGTAATTAAAACTCTTATAAAGGAAGAAGTCTGTTTTCTATTGCTTAAGAATTAGAACTGACTAACAGATTGCCATATTGTCAGACTCAACTTATCAGGGTCAGGGGATGAATGAATTCAAGAGAGAAAAGATTTGAGGTTCAATGAATTTGATGACCTCTCTGAATTTCATACAACACTCCCCCTGTCTATATGCATGTGGTTTTGCAAATGAATAGGATGAATTAGAGGAAAGAGAGCTTAGACAAAGTCATGGCTGAATGATATGCAATGAGGATCATGAGTGTGATGCCAATTGATATGTCATGAAAAATATGAATGTTATGCATGCATGGTCTGGTGCAGCATTCAACAACCACAGAGTTTTATTTAGACTACCAGATGTAAATCCAGATCAGAATTTTATTCAAACCACCTGAAAATTTATTCATCATGCTGAAATTTACACAAGCCAAGTTCTCTTCTAAGAAATTTGAACCTTTCATTCCCTAGTGGCTTAGTAAAGATATCAGCAATTTATTTTTCTGTTTCAATAAAATTCAATTCAATTTCCTTTTTATTGACAGCATCTCTAAGAAAATGGTGTTTGATCTCAATATGCTTAGTCCTGGAATGATGAACATGATTTTTAGCTAAACATATAGCACTAGTATTATCACATAAAATTGGAATACATCCCAATTTTATCTGATAATCAGACAGTTGGTGCTTGATCCAAAGTACTTGGGCTGCACAGTTGCCAGCTGCGACATATTCAGCCTCAACTGTGGATAAAGCTACTGTGTGTTACTTTTTAGATGCCCAAGACACTAGACAACCACCTAGGAATTGACAGTAGCCACTAGTGCTTTTTCTATCTACTCGACACCCAGCATAGTCTGCATCAGTGTAGGCTAGAAGTTCTAACTCACACCTAGCAGGATACCATAGACCAAGCTCTTGAGTGCCTAGTAGATACCTAAAAATCCTTTTCACCGACTTAAGGTGTGATTCTTTAGGACTAGCCTGAAATCTAGAACATAGACACTGCAAACTGAATATCAGGCCTAGATGCTGTAAGATATAAAAGGGATCCGATCATACCTCTATATAGCTTTTGGTCCACTGGTTTACCTTGAGGGTCTGTATCTAAGCTGGTCGAGGTACCCATTGGAGCAGCTATTTCTTTGAGGTTGTCCATCTTGTATTTCTTCAGTAAATCCCTTATGTACTTGGACTGAGTGATGAAGGTTCCATCTTTTGACTGTGTAACATGTAGTCCAAGAAATAATTTGAGCTCGCCCATTGAGCTCATTTCAAATTCATTAGTCATAATCTGAGAAAACTCCTCACACAGTTTGGGGTTAGTTGACCCAAAAACTATGTCATCCACATAAATTTGAACAATAAGTATATCTGGATGACTTACCTTAGTGAACAAAGTTTGATCAACTACTCCTCTTGTGAAGTTCTTATCTGTGAGAAATTTGCTCAACCTGTCATACCAAGCTCTAGGGGCTTGCTTAAGACCATAGAGAGCTTTATTCAGTTTATAAACATGATTGGGGAAGTCTAAAAATTCAAAGTCAGGAGGCTGCCTCACATAGACATCCTCACTGATTTCCCCATTCAGAAAAGTAGATTTTACATCCATCTGCTGGAGATTTATTCCTAAGGAGCATGCATAAGCCAATAAAATTCTAATTGCCTCTAACTTGGCTACAGGGGCAAAAGACTCTTCAAAATCTATTCCAAATTCTTGGTTATACCCCTGAGCAACAAGTCTGGCCTTATTCCTAACTACATTCCCTAACTCATCAGTTTTATTCCTAAATACCCATTTAGTCCCTATGACTGTCCCATGATCAGGAGGTGGGACCAAGTGCCACACCTTATTCCTGTCAAATTGATTGAGCTCCTCATGCATGGCATTAGTCCAATGCACATCCTTGAGAGCACAGTCAATGGACTTGGGTTCTACATGAGAAACAAGAGCATATGCATTCAATTCATTTTGAATTCTAAAATGGCCTCTAGTCCTAGGAGGGTCATGCAAATTGCCAATCACATTATCTACAGGATGATCTTTCAGATATCTAATGTTGACAACTTGATTATCATGATTTTCACTTACCTCCCCCGGAACTGTAGGCTGTTCTCCATTAAGCTCTTCATTTCCTTCCCCATCTTCCGGTTTGTCTGCAGGGTTCCCTTCTTTCAGAATATCACCATTGTCTTCATTCCTGCATTGACCAATATTAGTCTTTACCAAAGATTCATCAAAAATAATATGTGGAGATTCTTCAACAGATTTAGAGTTTAGATTATACACTCTATATGCCCGGATGTTTTCAGAGTAACCATGAAAAATTCCTGGTTCACCTTTAGGTTCAAATTTATCAAGGTCTCTTTTATCATTTATATGAATAAAGCATTTGCAACCAAAAACCTTGAAATGAGCAATTGAAGGTTTCTTACCCTTTATGATATCATAAGGTGTTTTCTGGGTAGAAGGTCTTACAATAGCTCTGTTGATTACATAACAGGCAGTATTTACAGCTTCAGCCCAGAACTTCCTTGGCAGACCACCTTCAACCAAGAGTGTGCGACCCATCTCCACCAGGGTTATGTTTCTCCTCTCCACAACTCCATTCTGCTCGGGTGTCCTTGGTGAGGAGAACTTGTGATGAATACCATTTGTCCTACAGAAATCCTCAAACTGTGAGTTTTCAAACTCACCTCCATGATCAGTTAAAATGTTTTCAATTTTCTGGTTTATCTTAAGACAGAACTCCTGAAATTCTGTGAATGCATCACTTTTCTGTGACAGGAAGTATACCCAAGTGTACCTAGAGAAGTCATCTACCAGAACAAACTCATACTTTCTCCCTGATAAGCTGACAGACCTGGTTGGCCCAAAAAGGTCCATGTGTATCAGCTCATAGGGTTTAGAGGACAGATTTTCTATTCTAGATTTGAATGACTTTCTAGGTAACTTGGACTGAGTACATGCATCACAGTGTTTATTTTCTTTCTTAAAAGAGAATTCAGGAAGTCCTCTAACCATGCTGTGCTTATTCAATTTATGCAATACTGTGTAACTAGCATGGCCTAACCTACGATGCCACAAGAAGGCTAAATCTTCTTTGCTAGCAGTGAGGCATAGGTTAGAATGTGATATGCCATCTAAATCTATCATGTATGTATTATTAATTCTTTTACCAGAAAACTTAACAAAGTCAGAATCAGGTTCAAACACTTTACAACATTGAGAGTCAAAAAGAACTTTATACCCTTTATCACATAACTGGCTGATGCTAAGTAAATTATATGCTAAACCTTCAACCAGCATGACATCTTCAATACAACAGGTAGTACACTTACCTACCTTACCTGACCCGACAATTTTACCATTTGTGTTGCTACCAAAGGTGACAAGGCCTCCATATTTCTCTGTCAGCATGCAGAACTTGGCCTTATCTCCTGTCATATGCCTGGAGCAGCCACTATCCAGGTACCACAGGTTGTTCTTGGCTGCCAGGCATACCTGCACACACAATTAGGTAGAGAATTTTGGAACCCAAGTCTGTTTGGGCTCCAGAGCAGATGAAATGCTGGTAAAGCATGAAAGCAAACTTTTTGGAATCCACATTTGTTTAAAAGAATTCTGTGCATTGGATTTTACAGATTTCTTTTTGTTGTTATTCCTCTTCTTTTTGTTGTTTTTCTTCTTGTTGGTACCAGCATAATTATTGACAGATTTGTTGCTTCTATGCCAGTGCCTTGGCCAGGGTGCATTCACGAAATTGTGTCCACAGTGGTTTCTGGGCTGGCTGAAGAAATGCATGTTCCTAGGTGTCCAATTGCCATACCCACCAACCCAATTTCTGGTGCAAGGTCTGTGAGACTTAGTGGCCTTACCATGGGGTTTATATGCATGTGTAGGTTGACCCCTAACCTGAGACTGAGCTTTAGGATTTTGCTTGGATGTACCAGCTCTGCTATGCTCACCAATCTTTTGTTTGCCCTTCTCCTCAGCACTGGGCTTCTTCAGGTTCACAGTT